>JAJJWW010014514.1:0-716808 GCA_023531295.1 Papaver armeniacum | reverse complement strand
TCAATGGACGTATTTAGGTAAAATCTCTACTTCTCTATATATCAATCAATCAATCAATCAATCAATCAATAACCTAAACACCCAATCACATCTCTCACACCACGTTGAGAGTTGTGGTTACCTCCCCTCCCATTGGCCGGTCAAAAAAACCTCGCTCTCGATTGGCGAAATCAAAGTTAATTTTTACATTTCGTGGCAAGTAATTTTTAATGGAATATGTAATCCGAACCTTTGGATTAGCCGCAAAATCAACAATATCTTTTGGGAGGGCCCGGACGTATTTTTTTTTTTTGGAAAAAGAAACAAAAATTTCCATGTAAAAGGAAAATCCATATAAAAAGGAGATATTTTAAACACGGCAATGATTTATTTTCAAACTATCTAATCTTATGGATTTCCATAAAAAAATAAAAATTTGCGGAAAATATTTGACGCAATCTAATTATTTCCGTATTTTAATTTTTTACCAAAATATGATTCCACAATATAAAGAAAATATTTCATATATTTGACTCAATCTTATTATTTCCGTATTTTTAATTTTATACCAAAATCTGATTACACAATATAAATATTCCACACAGCATTGATTTTTTTAAGGTATATTTGATTTTTTTTAGGAAAAAATCAACATGAAATATTTTAAACACGGCATTGATTTATTTTCAAACTATCTAATCTGGCTCCGGATCGTCTGTTACCAATTGCCTCTGTTCCTCTATTCCCGCCAATCCCCGGTCGCCATGTGTCTCCTATTATAACTAACTCCCTTTACAAATTTGGATGTGAGATACTTGACTAATTTAACGGATTTTTTAAGAGGGAAAATTAGGATATAAAGATTTCTCCCTTAATTATCTATCCCGCAATATCATCTTCTTCTTTACAGCCTACTAATTAGTCGTGTTTAGTTTTTGTTCATGGAACATCAGCAGGTAACAAGATTTGAATGTTAAACTATGTAAAATAGGATATCTATGAAGTGCATTACTAAAATTAGCTACTATATATGACATTTTGATCCTAAAAGAGTCACAGCAACGTATATGCAGAAGTAGCAGGCAGATAATGTCTACCGCGTCGCTGCTGCTTTTACACATCCTTTAGCAAGTTCCCCGTTGGAAATATAACCTATGAAGCACGGACACCTCAAAACCGGTGACGTATCCGTGTCGGACGCCGTATCAGTGTCGGACACTTGGGGATACGTATCAGACACCCCATTTAAAGTGTCCATTTTTATTAATTACGAAAAGGGTAGGGGATACTTTTGGGATACTTCTCGGATACTCTAAAGGGGACACTTCTTATAGTATAATATATTGCCAAATATTTATATACAGAATATGTTAAATATTTTTAGATATGTAATATATTCGTATTTATCAAAAATTATTCTATAGAAGCAGTATATAAATGTCTAACCCTAACATTTTTATTCAATATTGATGAGTGATGGGTTATCTTTTTTTTTTTTATCTAATTTTTTTTTTTTTGATATTCCAGATAGTATTTTAGAATTTTCTTACTTTATGCGATTCTTTTTCACTATTAATAAATTAAATATTTTTAAATTAATGCACGTATCCCAACGTATCCCGTATCCCCATTTTTTGAAAATGGACGAATCCTCGTATCAGTATCCCCGTATCCGTATCCCCGTATCAGTATCGGTGCTTCATAGAATATAACTGGTCTTGAACTGTAGACAAGCAATGCTCTTAGGGACCGTTGAAAACATGGAGCGTCTTAAGCTTTGCAGAAATCTGGATTAGGAACTGGCATAGATATTGCAAAATGTTAGTAGTCATTTGTGCGCAAAACCAAGAAAAATAATAAAGTATTACCTTTTTCATTTGATTCATTTTCTTTTTTTAGGTGTCTGAAAAGGGAACCAACATCAGACTGCAAAATTGTGGGTGATGACCGGGGAGTATGTTGCTGGGTTAGGAAGGAGGACGGAGATCACAAAATAGATAATCAAGGGAGAAATCTTTATTTCCTAATTTTCCCTCTTAAAAAATCCAATAAATTAGTATCTCACATCCAAATTTGTAAAGGGAGTTAGTTATAATAGGAGACACATGGCGACTGGGGATTGGCGGGAATAAATAAACGGAAATACTTTAAACATGGCAATTGATTTATTTTTTAAGTATTAAATTTTATTAATTTCCATATAAAAATATTTTCATTAATTTACATGTTTTGTTTTTTATACGTAAAGTACTAAAAATAGATATTTAAAATCGAAATTTGTAACAAAAACGAAAAAAAAAATATACGGAAAGATTTTTTTTTCGTATTTTTTTAGGCCGAGAACTATGAAGCACCGATACTGATACGGGGATTCGTCCATTTTCAAAAAATGGGGATACGGGATACGTTGGGATACGTGTATTAATTAAAAAATATTTAATTTATTAATAGTGAAAAGAATCGCATAAAGTAAGAAAATTCTAAAATACTATCTGGAATATCAAAAAAAAAAAAATTAGATAAAAAAAAAAAGATAACCCATCACTCATCAATATTGAATAAGAATGTTAGGGTTAGACATTTATATACTTTATTCTATAGAATAATTTTTTGATAAATACGAATATATTACATATCTAAAAATATTTAACATATTACGTATATAAATATTTGGCAATATATTATCTATATATATATTATACTATAAGAAGTGTCCTTTAGAGTATCCGAAGTATCCCAAAAGTATCCCCTACCCTTTTAGTAATTAATAAAAAGGGACACTTTAAATGGGGTGTCCGATCGTATCCCCAAGTGTCCGACACAACGATACGTCGTCAGACACGGATACGTCATCGGTTTTGAGGTGTCCGTGCTTCATAGGCCGAGAATCCCACAAATAACGAAATAAAATCTATCCTTAAACATATAAAGATGCGTAATCTATATTATAAGGGACAATGGTGTTTTTCCATATGGACGGTTATCTACATTTGGGACACATAAAGGACGGTCTAGATTTAAGTTTTTCAATCTACATTTTTAGCATATAAAGAAGGGTTGAGATTGAGCCACAGATTTAAGATTTGATCTAGATTGTGCCACATATTTAATAAGTTTTTTAATTTCCTCTCCACCTTCCCAATGTCATTTATTTGGGAGTTACTTTCCCATCTAATGTGAAACGGTTTCTTTTATTCTAAATTAAATGTATTTTAACTTAATCTCTTTCTTAATCAAAATTTACATTTTTATGTTGTATTTTGTGATCTAGATTTTGTTTAAGAGAGCTTAGTGCATAGGAACCCATCTTTGATTGCCATGAACAAATTATCAATTTCTCTAAATGGTTCAAGAGAGCTTAGTACATCTATACCGACTAATACTTGAACCTTCACCTATATTTTACTTTGTAAATATATCTTCTAATATTTGATCATTTTCTGTTCATTGAAGATACCAACTAACCAAACTATATATAACTAGCTTACACTTTATAAAAGTCGATTTAAGAAATATTTTAAAATTTAATTGCATGTCCATTTTTTGCTGCAAAAATATAAAATTATGGCAATTTTAGGTCGCCTCTGTACTCTTAGGTGATGGCATTTCATGGTCTCATACCATTGCCATTTAGACTGGGTCTCTAATTTACTTTTAGATCTCAAACACATATATCATTGAAGATATATATTGTAAATATGAGAAACTCTCCCATGTATCGTGTATTTATTCATGTATCATTGAAGATAGATTTTTTTTTTACGATTTTTGTTGAATTTTACGGGCACAATTTACCTAGATACTGTAAATCATTCTTAGTCGGGGATTCGTTACTTTTGTTGATTTGTCGATTTGATTTTGGATCTTAAGTGTGGACTTAAAGTGGATTGTTTGTACCATAATATTAGGGTACTAATACGGGCTAACCACATCACTATTAGCGGAAAATATTTGTCGTCCCAAGCCTAGTAGCCAATATATATCGGTCCAGCTTGCTGACCCATGCCCAACAACCCATTTCCACCGGCCTATTCCTAAAATCCTAGAAGAAAGTTCTAGCATATTCCAGCTTACGACTATATAATTAAAGGGGTCTAAACCCTAAGAGGGGATGCTAGGTTTTGATACCCAGAGAAAACTATTGGAATTTTTATTAATAAAATATCGCTCCTCAAAGGGACTCATCCGTGGATGTAGGCACAATTTTGCCGAACCACGTTAAATCTGTGTTTATTTTATTGTTCTTCAATTCGTTTCCGAACCCTAACTACACATCAATTCATTGTGTTTATTGCATAGAAGTAATTTTGGGTACAAACATGGATATTTCTGATTTACCTGAAGTCATCGTCCTTTAAGAATTTTATAATTACTTACTACCATGTCTCAAATAAGGTTCATTTAATTTTAAGCATAATATTATACGGTACATGCATATCTTAAAGATTTTTTTTTTTTTTTTGAGGAGGGGGAGAGGAAATGTCAGACAAAACTACATTTCCGATAAACAACCATTTTGGTTTTTGGTATACTGTTTATGGTGTGGATCGTTAGATTCCTTCGCATTAGATTTGTAGAGCATTATTATGTAGGACTCTGACAACAAGCAAAAGTTTCTTGACACGAAATCTAAAGGTAAGTCGTTTTTAAGATCCATACTTTCCCACCTAGCTCCACGAAACTCCAAGAGGATGTGGTTAGTTTTGAATTATATTCGATGAAACAACTGCATTAGAACATGAAGAACCATTGATTGACCAGCTTATGCCTACTGATACCCGTATGAGGATTTGATTGGCACATCCTTGGGTGTATATTTAAATGATAGCCGTATGAGGATTTGATTGGCACATCAATCGTAGGATTTTAAAATCGAATGATCACAGAGAGCACCCTCTCATGTGTTACTTCACAATCTTTGCTCGGAATATGAAGGTATCAATCATATTTTCATGCATCGCTTATAAGATTTATGATTAAAGAAAGTTTATTGAAAATTCCATACACCAAGAATATAAAAATGACCAAAAAATACCCTGAAAATACATTACCTCCCTCTTAGGTTGATCGCCGACGGAATAGGAATTTAAAAAGGCTACCATAATTGGAACACGTTTTAGGTTTAACATCCGTTCAATACCAATCTAATTTTCTTCGCAGGTTACATTGATAAACCCAAATGGAAAAATTGATAGAACTATTCAAGCAATGACAAAGGGATCCTAAAATCGTATGATGGGAAAACATGAGCAACTATGGGATTTCTTTTTTTGGGAGACACGAGATGATGTTGAGTTTTAAGGTTAACGTATACCCAATTGGCACTCTGACCGAATTAATAACAATATTGTTGGAGATTCACTTTAATTATAAGTAGGAATACTAAAAAATTACAGTAAATCGAAATAATTCAACTGCGTTCACAGACATCATCGCATGATTGCAATGGGTAGAAAAACGGTAAGTGATAATTTGGCGGTATATCAATAGGACTATCACATTCTACAACTTCGGAAACAGAAAAACAATGATGGAAAAAGTTTTCATTGCTGATAGATCTACCATCAGGTCCATCACACTAACAACTAATGATATAAAGTAATATACATGATACAAATTCATAGTATTTCGAAATCGTCACAATAAAGATGTCTTATTCCACATTGAACTCCTAAGAAGTATGATCTACAATAATATAACTAATCAAACAAGTGAAGCAAACATTCCGAAGAACCAAAGCCCGTGCCGTTACGGCACGGGTCATATCCTAGTATCTTTTAAGAAAAAATATGGACAATTTTTTTTATTTGAAGCATATATAGCAATAATTAAACGTAACTATCCTAAAATATAAAAACTATACGAATTTATAGATAAATATTTTTTGTGAGGGACCGGACGGTTTTTTTTTTTTTTTGGGAAAAAAAACGAGAATTTCCATGTAAAAGGAAAATCAACATATATAAGTTTTTTTACGAGATTTACATGCCAAAGCAAAAAATCTTAGAAGATCTTTAGGGTAATTCTTTTTAGGAAAAATCCAAGAATTTCCATAACAGAAGAAAAATCATAAGTTTTATGGAAATTTTTTATCGGTAATTAATGGAGTAATCTATGATCGTTGTAGCATTTAAATAAATAAACGGAAATACTTTAAACATGGCAATTGATTTGTTTTTTAAGTATTAAATTTTATTAATTTCCATATAAAAATATTTTCATTAATTTACATGTTTTGTTTTTTATACGTAAATGTTTTGTTCTCTCTCATGTTTCTCTCCCGGCGGAAACCTCCGGCGATTGGAAACTCCTTCCAATCACGGATTCAACATGAGATCGCCTTTTAGTTTTTTCGTCTTGCTTTTACGTTTGATTTCACCACCTCTTTTTCTCCTTTTTCCGCTGATTTTTCCACTCTTTTTTGCTGTTCTTTTGGTTTTCTTAGGGTTCAGTTTAGGGTTTTTTTTTTTCTCTACTTTCTTCCCATGCCGACGCTCACTCGATCTTCTTCCTCACATGCATGTACATCTCCACCCCAGCTTTCCTCCACCTCTTCCACGACCACAGACTCGTCTTCTTCAGTTGCAACTACCTCCGACTATGTCCATTGCCTTTTCAAGTGTCTCCATGATTGCCCTGATGGTGTTCATGGAAGGGTTACGTCAAAGGTTCGTTTTACGAAACACCTCCACGACAAGCACCTCTCATCGGAAGACAGTAAAACCGTATTCCGTGAGTTGATTGCAAGGGATTTGAAGGTTTATCTTGAACTGGAGAAGGCTCTACGCTTCCTTCGAATGTGGTTTTGTAGCAAATGCATGTATTTACATGCTTGGTCGAAACCCTGCAAGGGTCGAGGAAGGATGGTCCATGACTTCATCTCAGCACCTTGTAATGGGGAGTTTCTGGTTCATGGTTTGGACAAGCCTGGAGTGATGCCTAAGTTGTCCCGGGATGTAAGGTCTGGAGGGTTCGCTAGCATCTAAGGATGTTGTTACGGTAGGTGCGGGAATCGGGGGAAGTGGACAACGATCTTGTGGAGTTCTTGTCTACGGATTTACTAAACACAAGTGCTCAATGTGACAACTCCCCACGGTTGCTTGCATCCCCACAAATGCGAGACTTGCATTTTCCGGGGCTCTCAAGGTATGCCTTGGCCGGGTTGTGCAAGTCCAGCACCTTTCGATCAACCCGTCCCTTCTCCTCCCCATTTGTACTCTGTCCCTCTATCAGCCGAAGAGCTCTGCTGAGCGGAAGTCTGGTAACCGCAAACGGATGCAAGTGACAGCCATTTTGCAGGCGCTTAATGTTTGGAGAGAGCCGAATGGATGCTTCGTTTTGGCTAACAAATTGTTTTAACGACCATTGGCTGGGGTTCTAAGAAAGTCGGCGAGAAGAAGATGGAGGAGAAAAAGCTTGCACGTGCTATTGTAGCTTGTCGAAAGAAGATCAATTCGGGGCATTTCGCAACGGCTATACGGGTTTTGTCTTCATCGGCGTTGCCCCATATGACGAAAGACGTACCTTGACTTGTTAGACAAACATCCCATAGCATCCTCCCCTGATGTTCCAATAGACGACATCTCCGTGGATTCGATCTTTGTGGATTCCAAGGCAGTTTTGGGAGCTATCAAAAGTTTCCCGAAAGGTACGTCGTGTGGTCGAGACGGTCTAAGGGCGCAGCACTTGGTTGATGTTCTTAGTGGAGCGGCTGCAGCTGTGGCAGATGATTTGCTTGTTTCTATCTCTGGGGTTGTCAACCTTTGGTTGGCCGGAAAATGCCCTGGTGTTTTGGGCGAATACATTGCTAGTGCTCCTTTGACTCCTTTGCTTAAGCCGGGTGGAGGTCTTCGTCCTATTGCAGTCGGTACAATTTGGCGTAGATTAGTTTCTAAGGTGGCTGCCTTTCTTTGTTGGGAAAGATATGACTTCTTATTTAGGAGATTACCAATTTGGGGTTGGTGTTCCTGTTGGAGGCGAAGGTATTTTACATGCTGTAAACCGCCTTTTGGAGTTGAAGGGCCATTCAGATAATATGTCAATGTTGCTAATTGACTTTTCTAATGCCTTCAACATGGTGAGCAGATCTCAGCTCATCAAAGAAGTTCATCTTCACCGTCCGGTATTTCTCGTGGGTAGAATTTTGTTACTTACGTCCGTTAAGCTTTATTATGCCCAATATATCTTGTCCTCTTCTCTTGGTGTGCAACAAGGTGACCCTCTCGGACCCTTGTTATTTGCATTGACACTTCACCCCTTAGTGAAGACCATTGCTTCTCGATGCAAACTTGACTTGCACGCTTGGTACCTTGATGATGGTACTATAGTTGGGGATACTCTAGAGGTGGCCAAGGCTTTGCGCATAATTGAATCTGAAGGATTGCACCTCAATATAAAGAAGACTGGGGTTTTTTGGCCTATTCTTGATCTTAGGAGTACAATGGATGGTGTCTTCCCCACGGGTATTGGTAGGCCTTCTAAGGGCGTTAAACTCTTGGGTGGTCCAGTGAGTTTAGACATGGACTTTATTAGCGACATGATGTTGAATAGGGTGCGCAAAACCGTTCAACTAATGAATACGATCAAGAAACTCAGGGATCCTCAAAGTGAGATGCTTTTGCTTCGCAGCTATACTGGTGTGTCCAGACTTTATTTTGCTATGCGAACTACCAATCCTGATGCCATACAACCGGCTACTGATCTCTTTGATGACCAGCTTTTTCAGTATTTGAGGCTTCTGATTACTGGAGATGGTGCGGGTTTTGGTCCTTTACAGAAGAGATTGGCTACCTTACCTATTAAGGATGGCGGACTTGGTATTTATACCATGGCGGATACTCGGGCTTACTGTTATCTTGCTTCTCGAAGTCAGACTACTTGATCTGAGAAGATGATCCTTGGTAATTTATTTTCAACGGACAAAGGTTTAGCTTATCACTGGCTCTTCGAGACCTTCGCTCGGTATGTGGATTACCGTCTACTTATTGTGTCGATGACACTGCCCCCCCTTCCATGCATTCCCTGGCAGTTGTTTATTTTGATGCAGTTAAGAAGCAAATCCCGAGACCAATTTCATATGTCTAAAAGAGACTCCATCCTATGGCAATGTAACCAAGTATCAAGCATGCTCGGAACTATCTTTTGGCGGTGCCTATTAGTGGGCTCAACCAATGCCTCGGACCTAGACAATTTAGAGGAGTGCTTTGTTATCGTTTGGGTATTCCTCATGTTTGTTGAGAATAGCTTGTGTCCAAGTTGTAACAAGTCTATGGATATTTTGGAGATCATGCGCTTCATTGTGCTAAAGACATTGGTTATAAATTTCGTCATGATGTAGTTCGTGATGCTATTGTGGACATTTGCTACAAATCCAATGTGCTGTGACGCAAGGAGGTTTCTCTAGGTCTTCGATCGATGATGGCAAAGATCTAAACCCGCCGATATCCTCGTCCTCAACTCGGGAGAATGGGCAAGATGTTTGTATGGACGTTACGGGTGTCTCTCCTTTTCTTTGGTGATGGTGTTCGCTCCTTCGCCCTGGGTAAGGCTATTTCGGTGCGGTTTCTCGGCGTACAAATACTTGGACAAGTGCGTCGCACACGGTTATGGTTTGGGTGTGCTGGCCTTCTCTACATTAGGGAGCTTGGTGAGGACACTACGATTTTTTTTAAGCGTCTCGAGGAACTATGCTCCGTTAGTAACGACGCTAGTAGTGGTTTTGGTAGTTTCATTTTTTATCGTTTAGGAGTTACTATTCAAAGAGGTGTTGGGGCCCAACTTGTCGCTAGGTTGCCAACCAAAAGCCCTGTGTAATAATTATTCTAGAAATAAAAAAAAAAATTCATTAGAAATAAAAACGAAAAAAAAAAAAATATACGGAAAGATTTTTTTTCCGTATTTTTTTAGGCCGAGAATCCCACAAATAACGAAATAAAATCTATCCTTAAACATGTAAAGATGCGTAATATCTTTTAAGAAAAAATATGGACAATTTTTTTTATTTGAAGCATATATAGCAATAATTAAACGTAACTATCCTAAAATATAAAAACTATACGAATTTATAGATATCGATCAAGCCGAAGGTATTATTTCCACGACAAAAGTATTATTTATGGAATTTTTGACGTCCGTATATATATATGAACTATCAAGTATTCGAGGAAAAGCCAAATCCTGACGGTTTCCCAGTGGCTTCTCTTTTCTAGGATTTGTGTTGAATTTGTATTTTTTTCAGCTACAAAACGGTTTCTCTTTTGGTTTCTTAATTTGGTTTATATTTTTTTTTAGATATTTATATCGTTTAGTTTGTTTTTTATGATTTATGTTTTAATTACAGTCAAAGGAGTAATATGAAGATTGTATTGCGATTGATGATTTATGTTTGTTTTGATTTTGTAGGTGAGAAAAAGTAATTCGAAGATTCGTGGTTTGCATTAAAAATAGTCGCTAATCAGCATCTTCGTTGATTTGTAAGTTTAACCATTTTTTCTGATTTGTGTGTAATGTATGTTTTAATATGATAATTGGTAAATTAAAAAATATCTGGCAAAACAACGAAAATATTTTTTTTTTTTTGGGAGAAAGCCGATAATTTCCATATTAAAAATAAACCAACGTAAATAAATTTTCATGAGATTTTATTATTGGTAGTTTACTTTTGAATATATTTTTTTTAAATGAAATAATATGAGCAATATATATACGGAGGTATTTCTCAAAATTATTTTATAAAGTTATTTTGATGTTTTATCAGGAAATATTTGAGACGATCTTATTAATTTCCGTATTCGAAGAAAATTACTTACCCTATTTAGAGACACCAAAATCTTTTGAGATATTCTGATTCAGAATTTCCATGTATGGAATTATAATTAAGGATATATGATCCTACGAAAATATTTTTTTCAATGTTGTTTGAGACTAAAGATAGATTTTATTTTTGCCATTCCTATTGGATATATTTTTGCTAACAAATCTAGGAACTGTTAGAAAAAAATTTTTGTCCATATATATATTTAGATTAACGCCAAATATAGTGGTTGATTCGCTGGCCTATTTTTCCAAATTTAGTGAAAAAATTTAAGAAATATCTTAGTAACCAAGTTACGGAGCTAAATATATAAACAATACTTGGTTTGTGCTCGAGTTGTTTGTTCAGTATCTTCTCCCTGGAAATATCATAACCCTAACACGTATTAACTTTTTTCTGATTTTGTAGGTTATTTTGGGAAACTAATCTAAGATTTCCAAGCTAACGCAAATACTTACCACTCCTACTAAATACGGATTCTCATTCGCGATTGAAGATCCTATACCAAAAATATCTAACTCCAGGGATGTACTTTCTCTCTTCTTGAGTTTTACATAAGGTTTGATGTTTTTCTTCTTGGGTTGAACAAAAACCAATTGAGTTTGCTAATGCATTATATGTGTTTCGTTTTGATTTTTTTCTAATTTGATGTTTAGATTTTCTGTCTGCACAGTATGCATACCCACAATGATGAATCTACTCCCAACTTCGATCCACAGCAAGGTAATAATGTTTTCTTCTTCTTATTTGTGTAGTTACGATTTTAGGGTTTGTTAGTTTAACGTGTTTTTCGGATTTTTTTGGGTTTACTTATCACTTTTTTTATTGTTATTTTTCATTGATTTTTGTTGTGATTTGACGCTGTAGGTGTGAACAGATGTGTGGCATCTTCTTAGGCGTGATATGATGAACGGAAATGGTTTGAAGCTACATCAACTTGCACCCATAAATTTAATACTGGATGGTTGATGAGTCATAGTATGTTCCCTTTCCAAGATTAAAATCTTAGTAATAAAAAAAAAGAAGTAAAATCTTAGTATTCCGAGACATGGTGAATCAATTTTCTGGTTTTTTATTAGAACGACGGGTTCATGTATCTATGCTACGATAACACAAAATTCTTGGTTAAAAAATTGGTTGGTTCCTCACACTGTCATCTGTTAAAATTGATTTTTAGGTTTACGAATGTGATGAATAATATTTTTTCAAATATGATAATAAGGAATGGTCTTATGGCAAGTGATCTTTTTGTTTGTTACTAAAGCTTTTCTTCTTATTTTTTATTTTTTTGCAGTTTTCACAACCTCCCCAAGTTCCCCTGTTTGGGAGTTGGGATAAAGTTCATTCCCTTGCTTATTGAATACGTTTCCTATTTATAGATACCAAGATCTTTTGAGATCTTCTTACGCAGAATTTCCATATAACATCTAAAAGTAAATTTTAGATGTTTTTTCCATTCCCGTTCAATATATTTTAGCTAACAAATCTAGAAAACGGTGGAAGAATTATTCATCTATATTTAGATTAAGACTAGGGAAAGTTCGGTGTATTTTCAGAAATAAATCTGAGAGAAGTTGATCATTGTCAAGTTATGAATGCCTCAAAGAAAAAAATTGTCAAGTTATGCCGAATTTGGATCAGGGAAATTTCGTGGCAACCAAGCTTCCAAGGTATATATAAAATACAAGGTCAAGCTGGATTTCACATTCGATTCTGATCGCATATAGAATGCCAAGCTATCTAATTCGCACATTGAATGCATGGGTGGTGAGGAAAATCAGAAAACAATAGAAATCCGTGGACAAGGTTTGTAAGCCTGACCAAATTACCGATATATTACCAAATTATTTTTTTTTTGTAAATGATTCACTGTCTATTTTTAATTGAATATGTATGGTTGGTGTTACATTCATTCTGGGATACAATACGTTGGAAACTTTGCATTAATCTTTTTGCTTTTTTATGAAAGGAAAATCTTTGTTTTCTTCTGCAGAAAATTACACCAACTGAGAAGATTTTTAAATTAAAACAAAATGGGATCCTAATCTGATTTCATCAAGTGTGGATCTGAGATGGATTTTTTGGGACCTTCTATTGATTTTTTTGGTGTACATCCAGGAAACCTAAAACTTCTGTTTCAGAGTTTCTAACCAGATATTTCTTAGGGTTTAGTCCAAATTTTAGTTTTCTCCGTTCTATTTTGTTTTTTGCTTTCGTATATACTCTTAGTTAATTGTGCATGTTCTAATTTTTTTCTCTTTTTATTTTGATTTTGTAAAGGTAGGTTTGTTGTGACCGAGATGAGAACACGGAGAAGAACTAGGGCAGGTTGTGTTGTTAAACATGGAATAATTATTATTTTGGTTGAATTATTACTTCCATGAATAGGTTTGTGATGTAGATGGTACTGCAGCTCGATGTGGATATGGAGAAGGGGATGCTGAATAGACCGTGGTGCTGCTCAAGATGTTAAGAATCTGTGATGGAGAAAGTTCAGACGTGAGATGGGGTTTGGTGGTAGAAATTTATGTTTGCTACATGGATTCTAAGACATGGGTTTGAAGTAATATGCAATTTGCTGGAATTGTCCACTAATGTGAGTAGATGTATGTTCTTCTTTTTTAGTTTAATCTTTAATGTATTTTTTTTTCTTAAAAGCATAAGTTAGATTACTTTTTATTTATTTTTTGATCGATCAAAAAGAATAGATTATAGGGCACACAAGCCGTGTGCAAGCAGAAACAATAAAGATGAGAACAACCCCAAAGGAAACAACTAGCACAAGGCTAGAACTAGAACTAAAGATTGACAAATTCTAAGATTACTTTGTTATATTGTTTCTATTGGATGCTAACTAATAATGTGCAGGAAACAGATTTGTGGCGATGATGCATCATTGCAACAAGCTTTCAATCAAATGAGAAAAAAGCACGAACACCTAAGTTTGTCAATGTTGATGACTATTGTTTCATACTTTACCATTTGTTCCAAAGATTGCAATGACCTAATATACACGAGATAAAATGTACTAATACTAAACAGGGCCTCAACTGATACTTATGGCGATGAAAAGATTATAGTTGAAACGGGGTTCTGCAATGAGAAAGCGGATTACGTATAATATGATCAAGCTTCTTGGCTTACAAATTCATTCCACCTCGGTACTACTTAGTTCTTTTTTTTTTACTGATATAATATTTGTTTTTGGACTGCTGGCAGGACATCCCCGCATATGCAGTAAAGAAGAGGTAGTCGTGCTACCAAGAATCCCTACTTTAGGTCAATCATTGGATAGCAGATTATCACAACTTATGTGGGTGGATGTCACATTTGGAGATGCCTTCTTTGTATTTTTAATCTTCTGTATACATTTTGCTGCTGAATTTCCATGAAATAAATATGTAACTCAGTAAGTAATACTAAGGCAAGTAATCTTAGTTCCGCAGAAAATTGGCATATAACCCGTTGCACATTTATTTATATATGTTTTTACTTTTTTGTTGTTGTAAAATTACGGGTATTAATATCTGGCAACTTAGTGTTTGATTGAGCTATGTGGATAGCTTCAAGGGTTGTTAATAATTTGGGTGGCTTACTTCTATTCTGTTTTTTTATAGTACATTATACTTTGCATAATTTACATGAGCTACTTCCGATGAGTCATATTTTGTTTTCATATTTTTTCCCCAACAACAGTGTTACATGAAACTCAATGTGGAATCAAATAGTAGGGTAATACTAACCTTTCTTGCACTTTACTGAGTGGGGATGTTGATGTTGGTGTAAACTCGGGTGGCATTTATGGGGGAGAGGGTGAATTTTGCTGAAACAATGCAGGAAATCATTATGCATAGTGTATTGGAGGACTACAGATGGGATACCTTGCACAAAACTTAACTTTCTTTGTGGTCAGGTACTAATTTTCCTTTGTGGTTTTGTTTATCAATTCCAAATAATATTTTTCTAGATGACTATCTAGCATGCATCTCCCTATGTAAGGTACAATGGGTCAGTATATGTACAATGAGTAAGTAGATAAATGTGAAAGAAATATATTTTAATAAATGTTCATGGATACCTTGACCACAAAAGATACTAATTGATAAATCTAAACAAAATTGTAACTTACTGGTAAGTTACAATTTAGCAATATGGTAAGTTTAAGGTGTGAAGTTTATATTATGTGTTGGTGGGATATAAACTTAATAATTTTGTACGCGTAAATTTTGTATACCATTGTACTTAGTGTTTTCTTTCCAAAAATATTTAGGAAGCATATGATCAGTTATTCCGTGTGTGCACTAATATTGAACTTCCTAAATATTGTTTGCAAAAGAAAATGAAACGCTTATGGCCGTTGGGACGACATATGTGCAAGGAGAGGATGTAGTCAGCAAGAGGACGTATTCTTTTTATTCTATTAATGCTGAGAATTCTCAAATTTTGGTATCGATCGATAACTTCTACTGAATTAGTCCATGGTTACTTATGTATTATTTTTGGGCTTATTATCGTTAGAAATTCATTCCTAAACTTATTTTCCAGGTCATCACCACAGAAAGGGCTATATCTCTTTGGCATCACTGCAAGATCATCTATTGCTTGCGTCTGGTCCAAAGTTCATCTTACACAAGTGGACTGGTACGAGTAAAATGGTGCTTCATTTCATGATACCCTCTTCTGCATGTTGTAAAAAAAGCAACCTATATGGGAGAGTGACAACACCCAAACAAGTTTCAGGTAGAATTAAAATCAATGCAGCCGATGGGCTAGAAGTAATCATGGACAGTTTTTATATGTTAATCCTAGCTATTGATGTTATACTCCATATTTTGGTTTTGAAAGGGTTCATATTTTTATTGTTCTTTTTGTGTTCTCCTATTTACTTAATACCTGATGCATTTAATGAAGGGAAAGTATAAAAATGAGTTGTGGCAGGGGCTGAAGATGGAGGAAACGTTAGAGCAAGTGAAATGCTGTGAACACGCGAAGATTCTATTATAATAAGGCCCATGTCCTCATGTTGTTTCATTCCACGAGAGAATCAAATATACGTTGAGATTAATCTGAAAGATATTATTTTATAAAAGACCAACAACTCAGTCAAATATCATAAAAACCCCACGCCATCTCTCACACCACGTCGAGAGTTGTGGTAACCTCCCCTCCCATTGGCCGGTGAATAAAACCCTCACTCCTGATTGGCCAAAAAGCAACTTATACCCCTACATTTCGTGGCCGTTAATTTCTAATTAAATTGATTCGATCTAATGTTCCAAATCGAGCTATAACGTTCACCTTCTTTTTGTGTTGTGTGTCGACGAAACCCTTGATCCTGATTATTTGAAATTTTAACAAAATTCTTACACCCCATTTACATAATTTAAATATATAAGATCCTAGCCATCGGATTTGCAACAATAATATTACCAAAATAAAATTTAAAACCAAAACTTACGAAGAAAAAAATAAAAATAAAAATCGGAAATATTTTTACATATAAAAGATTTGTTTTAAAGTTATTTTGGTGTTTTATAAGGAAATGCTTAGAACAATCTTATTAATTTCCATTATAACGTTCTAAATTACTTACCATCTTATTAATTTCCATGATTGGAGTTATCCAAGATATGCAGAATAATCATTTTCCATATTTTTTGTCCGCTAAGAATCCCGTAAACATGAAAGAATCCTGATTTTACTTAATTAAAAAGGGAAATTTATTTGGACGATTCAGGGGATATAAGTTTTTGCACGGCCCTCTTTGCAAATACGTGTTTATTTCTTCTTCCTTCTCTCTAGAACCCTAAACTCCTCTCTGCAAATACGTGTTTATTTCTTCTTCCTTCTCTCTAGAACCCTAAACTCCTATATTGTCTTTCTCTCTGGAAACTAGCTTTCACGCACGGTATAGCTCTCTTCAGCTGCTTAGGGTATTTATTTACTGTTTTAGTTGTTGAGATTTTATTTCATTTAGATATTAGTACTGATTTCACCTATTTTGTAATTGTTAACGTTTTGTGTTTGTGTTTCCCATTTTTGTCTTTCAGAATTGATTTCTTGAATTTTGTTTTTATTTTTTTTAGGTTTTGCTTTGTGATTCGGGAAAACCTACGGCAGATGAAGCTACATGAAAAAAAGTATGTTAGTTTTGAGATACTTCTAAGGGTGAAGACACCATTTGACCTAATGAATACGAGAATTAGAAACAAACCATTATTGCATGTTAGAAATGTTGTGAAATCATCCTCTTTTTTCTTTGTGTTAATGACTTTTTCATCTTTCGGGTTCTGGTGCTTTTTGCTATGAAAGCAAATGTGTAAAGGCACTTAAAGAAAAAGGAAACCATGGTCAATAATTGGGCTTAAAACGGAAAATTCATGGCAAATTGTCAGTGAAACTGTTTTACATCTACCTCTTCATTATTTCATGAAAACGTGTGGATTAGATTTTACATTCTTATTTGCTATATATAAATTCCATGTTAGGCTCTTGAAGAAGAAAATTATTATTGTGCTACTGGTCGCGTAGCCAAGCGATTGGCATTTCTAAAACCCAGTAGCATACACTTTGGTCTTATACGCTGATAGTATGATACGGTGCTAAACTACAAAAAGATGGCGACGTTAGGTGCTTGAGAAGACAGTGCAAACATTAAAAGCGCATTGTAATGAATCCCAATGAGATCATAAGTTAACCATAGATAAATAGAGTTAGTGCGATATATTTTTTTTCCACCGCCAAAATAATTTCTTTGATAAATCTTATAGTAAGTAAGCAAGAGCAAACCAAAGATTACAAGCGTCCACCAAAATAAGATACCAACCCGGGGAGAAAAAACGGGACCCTAACCCCCAACCTCGCGAAAGGGTTAAGTTAAAAAATACTGGCCCCAATTAAAATTATTGTTTTTACGAGAGATAATCTTTAAGAGCATCTCCAACCGTGGGTGCTACAAATCCTACGTGGAGCTTTTATTTAGATTTAGATCCTTATTTATGGGTTATATATATGTAGAAAAAAATTTAATGTTTTTCTCATGAACCATCTCCAGTAGGTTTAGATTAATGGATAAAGATAAAAGTGATACTTTTTTTTCTATTGCTTTAGAAAAATTTATTTAAAAATAATAATTAAAAAACCCAAGGTCTAAATAAGACTTTCTCTAGACCTTCATACATGGTGTTGTCTAAGTGTAATGTTGTAATGATAATAGATATATTGTTGCCGGATGAAACAAATGTATGTTTACATATGGCAACAACAAAAGTCATTTGTCCAGGAGAATTAATCTTGGTAGTATAGTATAAAATTGTTTAACAACTCATACCAAAAATTCACTCCAACTCCAGCAACTCACTGAAGTACGTGGCCATTATTAGCTAATCCCCCTTCAATTTTCGCTATTCATTACGAACCAACTTCATTTCCGAATGAAGTGAATTTTTAATGATTGCATGGGTATTTGGTGTTTTTTATATTTAGTGTTTGTTAAAGGGATGTAATTAGGCAATGAGTGAAGTTGCCCTTCCCTATTATATTTAGTGTTTGTTAAAGGGGTGTAATTAGCAATGCGAAACTATTATCCTTCACATAAAGTTTTTTTTTACCATGTTATCTTCTACGAAATAATTCACCTTTTTTTATATAGTTTTTTCCTTGGGTGGATCGTTATCTGTTCCTCCAAGTTGCATATCCTTTAGAGGAAAACATGTTATACGCCAACCAATATATGCATTCTTTGGAAAGAAAATACAATATTTATGTGATTTGAACTGTAATCCTACTGGAAAAAAATATATGCACCCAAATATGAGCTTCCTGAAACTACATATATATAAACAAGGATCGTCAAATTTGATTGGCGGTGATGAAAAAAGGCATATGGAGAACTGTGTAAGAATCAAAACTTTTCGGTGATTTAATTCTGCAAGATAGAGTTTTAGGTGTCAACTAAAAAAAAATATACACACGGGTATAAATGAGATCCTAGGAGACGAGGAAGACAACCGCATTTTACTGCTCAAGGAAATTAACAAAAAGATAATTGTACTTTTGGTGATCAGATCACAGAGAGGTTGTATCAAGAGCGAGCAGGCATTGTTTCTCTTCACTCTAGGCACATGTAAAGGATTCTGAATCAGTACACGCACACATGCTACGGGAATTCATAAAACATTTAGAACAAACTCAAGGAATAAGCGGCAACAACAACTAGACTCCATGGAGGATACATCTACGTACGCCAAGAAATTGGAATACTCGGGGAGAGGATTTTGGATGTGAGATAATACAATCCTTGGTTAGTTATTTATTGTAATTAATGCTCATAATAGATTGATAATATGCGTCTTTTTCAGTGCTTGGTTCAACCAGTTTTGCTTGAATCGACAGTGGTGGGAACATTTGCTAACTTGGCTTGGCGTGGTTGCTTATGCTTTTCACCTTGGCTATGATCTCTAATTTTGTTATATCTTTTAAAGAACCAAGTGGTCAATTTGTACGAGTATTACAGCTGAATTATATGCTCAGCTTTTTGCTTCTTTTTTCGCATTTTTTTTAGTTCATGTGTTTTAGATTACTTTTTATGGGATAATTTTGGATATTAGTCTCTTGAAGCATGTTGTTATTTGTTATTTGTCGAGTTCCAGGAATGGTCGAAGCCATACCCAATAGAAAGAATATATTATCTAAACACATTTCGAGTAGTTGTAGTAAAAATCTGGCCAGTTGACTCTTTCGCTTTTCCAATGATGAATCATTTCATTGGTTTATCTTAATATATGCCGGTAAAGTTAATACATGAATTTAGGTTTATCATACCAAATTTCATTTCTAAAGGGTACTAGAATTTCCTATCCCTAAAAATAAAATAAAACTAACCAAAGAGTATTCAGAAAAAATCCTATGTATTTGACCACGGGTGCGGGGCGAAGCCCCGCCACACTAAATTGGCTAATTCCATCAGCCCCGGTATGTAGCACGGGTTACATACTAGATGCAGTCTTCGTGCGTCCCTCAGCCTGGGGATTCTGATCCTGATTGACCCCTAGAATTAAATATGTAACTGAGCATAAATACCTAAATTCATAAACTAACATAGATGCAATATTTATGTTAAGTTAGCATAAATAACTTAACATAAGTACCTAATTTCCTTGATTTGTAACACCGCTTACACGATTTACTACCAGAATTAAATACATTACAAATATATTCAAGTTGTGGCCATGGAGTGTTCATGACGTCCTCAACTTAAATTTTATAAGCATGCGCATCTATATTAAGAAACAAATCTAAAACTCCTAAATATTATTCATATATAGATATTATATTGCCACAATTAAAACTAACATTAGATATTATATTGCCATAAATAAACTAGCATTGCAGGTTTTAATAGAGAACTTGGCCGACAAAACAGGGGTCTTGCTGCTATCGATATACGAGTGATCACGATTTACAAATGCTAATGAGGTTAACATTGAAAGATACAGTTATAAATATAAATAAAGAACTTTTCTCACACTACTTCTTTCTCCAAAAAACAATGCAACAGGTGAGAACAAAATCAGCGGTACACATTAAAATATTCATTGGAACATAAGTACCTTTCCTTCGATACCTTTGATTTTTTAAAAACTCTTTCGATTTCTCCATTGCATTTCTTTACGACAACAAATCCTGGGTTTTAGCGACTACAAAGGATACATAATATCATCTTCAAATCAGATCAATATGGAGTATGAATTAAAATATGTCTTACCAAGATCTTGTGTTTTGCTTACGTAAGTTTACTGAGATATGATTTATGTTGAATTCCTTTTTTTCTTCTTATATATATATATATATATATATTAAGGACATCTACAAATTCATCCCAAGGAACGTTCAACCTAACAAGTCAGAGATTCAGACATACAAAAAGAACTACCAAAAAGGGTGGCATCAGAGGTAACAAGTACAAACAAATAACTGTGTTGACAGTGATGTTTTATACAACATGCTATGATTGCTGCACAAAGAAGACGAAGAGAAAGAGAGAAAGAAGAATAGATAGGTTAAGTACAAGGATTGTAAACTATGCAACACGGTTTGCGGATAATCCGATTCAAAGAATGAAGTGCAACAAGCATACTAAATAACAAGACAAGGAATAACACAAGAAACTCGAGTCACAAATTCAAAGAAGATAAAAGGCAAAAACAAAAAAGGTGGCATCCGAGGTAAGTATTATAAACCAAGAAACTTACTATCTTAACGGTCATGTCTGTGTTTCACTATGTTGGAGGTAATTTTTAAGAAAATATGCAACATGCTATGATCGTTGCACAAAGGAGATGGAGAGAAATAAAGAAAGATGAACAAATAAGTTCATCACAGGAATCACAAATTACAAAAATATAACATGGTTTCCCAGATAATCTGATTGTATAGCAGGAGGTGCAACAGGCATACCAAACATCTACACAGGGAGAAGCACGAGAAATTGAGACTGAAATCCATCCAGATAAAAGACAACGAAAAAAAAGAGTGGTATCCGAGGTACAGTTGCAAAATATGGTTACTATCTTAACAAATCATGTCCGTATTTCACTGTATTTGCGGTGATGATTTAAGAAAATATACAACGAGGCAATGATCGCTGCACAACGATGATGAAGAGAAAGAGAGAAAGAAGAACAGATAATTTAAACTTACCCAGGACAAGGATCACAAAATACTCTAATTCAAAGAACAAGAAGTTGTGTTTGGATCTCAACAGGTAATTTAAGGAAAAAAACAATATAAAGATACTTTGGATAATGATATTTAAGTTGTTTATAAGTGATTTATATACATGTTATATCATCGGTGTACCAAACACCTGCAAAATAAGAAAAACATCCAGAATTGTGGCAGACATAAAAGAACGGACAGAAAGGGTGAAAAAAAAAATCAAAACCAACAAAATCTCATATTCACAATGATAGGAGAAGGGATATGTTCACGGCCGGTTATAGCAAGAATCGAAAGAACATGGAATGGAATCAACAATAAGACGGGACAGGTGTATAGCTTGGAGATGATTCTCATAGATGCGGAGGTATGGCATCTTTAGCAAGGTATTATAACAGTTATTATTTGAACAAACCTCCTATTATAGCAGTTATTATCTGATAAAACAATGTAAACATGGAAACCAGATACATGCTTACATTAATCGTCTAAAGGATATTCCTTACTTCAAGGACATAATTAAAGATCAACAAATCATTCGAATCCAACATTTTAACCTACATCCATACCATGGAGGTTATCGACCAGTACCTAGCGCAAGAAAATTTGGGTGAATACATACAAGAGCGTGGTTTTTCTGACTGAAAAAAGATCAAAAAATACCAAGATACAAATTTCGATATCAGATTTTACAATACTTAGAGAAAAAATAGATAATAAAACAGATATAATAGGTAACAAGCCTCTAACCCGGTGCTTACGCACCGGATGTATAACAGTGGAAGTTTATTTGCAGCCTCCGAATCTTATTTTGTGTCGTGTAATTCTAAGTAATATCAGAGAAGGAAGCATGATGCTCACCTTCTAAGAACTCCAATAATATTAGCTTCCCCAACCGTTAAACGACCACGTTGAAAGAGAACTACCAACGATGTGACCCTTAACTTCCGTGAGTGAACAAATTGTGTCCCTTTCAACTCATTGTTTTGAAGACCAATAGTTTTTTTTTTTTTGAGGAGAAAGGTTTGAAGACCAATAGTTAAAACAAACTTTTATGTTGAAATGTACTTGCTCTCTATCATCTTAACAAAATTTGTTGCTAAGACCACTTTGCATGAAACATTTCACTATAATAAAATCAAAGTATATTTAACAATTATTTGTTAAATATACTTCACTACAAAAAATGACTCCACTGTGGAGACACTTGCATTATTTATAGACTTCTACTTCTAGTGCAGGTAAAAATACGATCAATCGTTAATTACTTTGATATAATTGTGATTAATAAGGTTCATCAATTTAAGTCGAGAAAGAAATGTCTCACCCATGAAGTTTGTCATTGAAACTCTCTACAACCGTGTACAATTGATGTTCTTTTTAAGTTACGTAGACGTAAGCTCCATTTCTTGAATCAGAGCTTTGCACATTTTATCATAACGATGGTGTTGCAACTATTATTAGTTTCTT
Organism: Papaver armeniacum; assembly: GCA_023531295.1. Classification (NCBI taxonomy): domain Eukaryota; kingdom Viridiplantae; phylum Streptophyta; class Magnoliopsida; order Ranunculales; family Papaveraceae; genus Papaver; species Papaver armeniacum. The sequence continues at coordinate 693,827 of JAJJWW010014514.1, read as the reverse complement.
CCGTGAGCACTACCAAACTCTGAAAACCACCTTGTTAGAGTGGAGACCCCACCTTAAAGTTTCTCTTTTCTTTCTTTCCCCTTTCTTCTTTTCTCTTCAATTTCATTCCCTCTTGGCCGTTGCTTCCAGGTTCAATTTCTTGTCGTCCCGATTACAATTTGTACAAATTTTTCTTTTTTAATGTATCTCATTTTCCAAAGAAAAACTAAACAATTAAAACAATGGTCATTCAACACGTAAGTATCTTCTATTGCGTTACCTTGTGAGTTGTGATTGTCGATCGTTGATTAAATGCTGGATTTCCATAGAAGTTTTTCTTTCACTTGGTTAGTAGTCACGCGACGTGTTTGAAAATAAGTGAACTCCACTCGTCAACTTGTTTCCAACTGGTCTTTGAAAGGCATCTAAGGTCCTGGTACATAGGAGAATTTGGGACAGTAATGCTATGGTGCGCGAAAAACAAAAAAAAAAATATTGAAGAAAGAAGGCCATGAATTCATTTCGATTGGTGTGTATTTTAGAAATCTAATCATCCCATGGGTACTGACCTTGATGGTTACTTCCTATCTGAGACTTTCGCATCTGTTCTTGGATAATCTCTCTTCTTTGAAATAGGATTTACAATTAATTTACTGTTGTTGCTACTATTATATATTAGCTTTTCCTTGTTTCAATATGTAACAATAAATGGTAAGTCGGGGTGATATATATATGCACATATATTTCCTGGTTCCAACAATTCTCAATCTCATTGGCATCAGATAAGCTTTGCCATTCTGCGTGGGTGTCCCGACTCATAACACGCTGTTCAAGTATTGTGACAATATGGGATCTCTAAAACCTGTCTACTCTTGCCATGTCAAAACATTTAAGTAATGGTTATTCTCATTGATATATTGGTTATAGATCAAAACTGGATACATAATGGAAATCCCAATTGCTTCTTTCCAAATGAGATCTTAACGATGGCTATTATTATCATTTTCTTTGAAAATATTGAGTTCTTTTTCCATTTGTCTCCTAATATCGGAGGGGCATAAAAAGATTGCGGTGAAGAACTCAAATCTTTTTTTTTTTTTTTGATCGGTTGAAGAACTCAAATCTTAATATCAATAGATGGTGAACTGATGAATGTCTTTCTAAAAGAGGTTTTCGTGAAGATATTTTATTGAGGCAGATGAAGGTAAATTCCATATCTCCTATATTTGTAGTGTCGGAAAAGTAACCAAGAGGTGATGCGTCGTTTGGCCTTTGGAGAACTTGGAAACCGAAATGCTTCATTAAATTGTTATTTCAAACTAATTAGTGCCTGGTTAGGATTTCCTTTAGAAATCAACGTTCGGAATGAAGATACATCTTTTGGGATGTGTTGGCAATGATGACATGTCTTATCGAAGTCAAAAAATGAAATCTGAAAAGGTATTTTTTGCTTTCATGGTCAAAAAAACGTTTAAACTTGTATCTTTTCAGATTCATCTTAACTTGAAAGGTGTCTCTTTGTATACACGAGATGAGTCTCTTCATTTTGCAAGTGGAAAGAAGTTACTTGTTGGCAATATTATAGTAGTCTCGGAGGGCCGGATTGATCTCCAAAAGCGTATAAAACAACCATGGGTGCGAATTAATTTGTATACGTTGTTTAACAAAGGGACACTGCTTCAAAAAAAAAAAAAAAAACAACAACTAAGGGACACTTCTTCGCTCCTATTTGTTCACCCAAAGAGTGTCATATCTAGTCTGTTATGATTATGCAACTGTCCCTTAGTGCCTATTAGGGTGAAAAGGTGTGTTATGACATGGCAATGACATGTATATTTATGCTGACATGGCTTCACTACATAGCAGAATGATTGTGGTTACGCCATGTGGCATTTTTGGGGTCCCTTATTATAAAGAAAGATACTAAATGTTGATAATGCTTTACAATAACCATGGCACTCGATTGTATGTATATGATAAGAATATCCAAAGTGAATAATTATTTTTACAGATGTTGTTGGGATGCTAAGGGGTCTTTCAAAGAGTCAGATAAATCGTTAAAAAAAAAACGAAACTGATACACCCGCACGTGATGTCTTGATACAAAGCCTCGGTGGAATTTCGATAAAGGCAACTATATGGGATAATCTTACCACCCAACTAAGTGATTATATGCTGGAGACGAGGATCATATTTTAGCATAGATTGAAAGCAATGCAGGATAACAACATTATTGGATGGACATGAACTGAATTTTTGAATTGAGCTAAACATTGAGATAACAAATGTGATTGATCACATGGGAGATCTATTTGCAATCCAGTAAATCTACGAGAATTTACATAAATCTCGATGTACCGGATTTGGAAATTTATAAAGAAATGTACGTCATGAGACATGCATGTTTGAATTAATCAACTTAATGTGTAATAAATTCTTTATGATTTTAACACTGGCACATTGGCAACAATAAATATGCATCGGTGGAAGAACTAAGTATTCAAACTTGGAAAAGGAAAAATTAATGTTTGAAAATCGTATACCACTCGACGAAGCACTGAAAATGTTACATGATGAGCAAAATTTTCTGGTGAGATCTTAAAAGTAATTCAATTTAAATTATATTTCGCTACCAAAAATATATTATGAATGAATCAAATACAATGCAGAGCGCAACTTTTACCTTAAAAGTAACAATAATTGGAATTCAGTCAGGATCTCTGTGGTACTATACAGCATGCCCAGTATGCAGAGAAAAACATATATACATGGTAAAGAAACCATGGTGCAATACATGTGTAGTCTTAGTAAATACACCAATTCCATGGTAATAAAAGTTCATATATATCTTATTGCGTTTAAATAAAATAAAAAATGAAAAACTAACTCAAGCTTTGTGACAGTTACATTCTCCAACTAATAATATATGACGGAAGTGGTGTAATCGCAATAATGGGACGAATGGCTGAAATGGTTGTAGACAATAGTAGAGTAACAAAAATGAAGTCATTTCCAACGGTCGATGTAAAGGTAACTAAAATTTCTTTAATAAGCAAAATTTACGGTCAAGGTAACTCAAGAATAATGATTTTATTTTGCGGAAAAATAGGGAAGACTGCGTTGAAGAAATATTAGATGCAATAGGGAAAACAATGGTCTTTAGACTCATTATTGAGGAAAGTAGCTTTCTCTATCACAGTCTCATAGCACATGACATATTTCATTATGATGATGCTTTAGAGAAAGCATATCTATTTAATAGAAGAAAAAAAAAGGTAACTACATCTACATGTTAGAATTTTATGTTTCGTAGGATATAAATACAATTGCAGACCAATCATTATGTCCATACAGATCATTGGAGAAAGATCTCTACGAAAAACAAACAACTTGCGATGTATTTATTCCTGGAAAAGAACAACTCTAAACACCTCCCAAGAAGGACCTGAAAATCCATACAGATCACTGGAGAAAGATCTCTACGGAAAACAAACAACTGGCGATGTATTTATTCCTTGCAAAGAATAACTCTAAACACCTCCTAAGAAGGATCTGAAAAAACAAAAGGAAGTACAGTGACATGTCAATATTGATAAGGGTGGACGAACATGATAGTGAAGTGGCCGATATCATGGAGAGAGATCCTAACATGCCAATATTGGTCGAGATAGATGAAGATGGCAATGAAGTGTTAACTTATCAATAGGAATTATGGATAACATGATTGTTATTCTACTATAGTATATTATTTAAATTTCTTTAAACCAAAAACCAATCGTGAAAATTTAAACTAAATGGATTCAATTGACATAAAGTATGTTTAGCTTTTTCTACATTCGTGTTCTCTTTATTCAGTTCAAGGAAATTAACATTCGATGATGTATATCTTCTACTCTTCTCAAAAATGACCCAAAATAAAAGAAAATTGTCTCTACAAATAACAGTTTTGCTTAAAATTATTATTCAAAAATAATAATAATAAATGCATTTATCTACGGGTGCGGGGCGAAGCCCCGCCACACTAAATTGGCCGATCCCACCAGCCCCGGTGCGTAGCACGGGTTAGATACTAGTCCTTCAATAATTCTCCTGAGATAAACTGCGTTAAAGATATAACAAGAACTAAACAAGAAAGTATACCAAAAAATCTTGTGATGGGCATTTATCGGATGCTTATCATAACATGACCTGATTATGGTAAATAGTGGAGAAAATATTTGATGGGGGCGAAATCCGAAGGGGACACGGGGGACAAATGATATGTTGGCACGTGTCTTTGATATTAATTGATTCCCATGAACTCTTTTTCCAAAAATACCAACAGCAATTAAGAAAACAAATTTTATATCCAAAAATACACTTCTTTTATATTTTTGGAAAAAAAATTCATGAGAATCAATACATTTGAAAGACACGTGTCAACATATCACTTGTCCCCCATCGCCCCTTCGGATTTCGCCCCCATCAAAAATTTTCTCTAAATAGTGCCTTCTGTAGCATTTAAAGGAGGATGCACACATCTTGTTCAAGAAAGATAATTGTTTCCTTCTTGACTTATATTGTATCTTGTTTTGTGTATATTCTCTCATGTGTAAAGTCATGGCTCTGAGCACCACCATAAGGTTGTCTTTGGTGCTGTCACATCAAAATCGACTACCTCTTGTGCTCTAAATCCCCATTTATTGAGCTAAGAACAATGTTGATATTGTTTACATGAGTCATGACCTGTCTTGGAAATTAATCTGGTCATGAATTCCAAGAGCACACGAACCCATAACAGTGTGGGTCCCATGACCGGTTCTAAACCCGTGTAAGTAGTGAGTTAATCCAGTTCAAAAGATTCTAGAAAAAGATTTCTCTTCCGTGTAAGATATACTCCCTCCGTTTCTGGAAAAGAGTTACTTTCATTAAGGTACTCCTACCTTTGAATATATATACATGTGCTGATACAACTCGTGAATTACCATAAGTTATGAATACTTCCGGGATGTCAAACAACACAAAGGAAGATAGCAAGAAGATAGAGGATGGTACTGCCAAAGGAATTGTTGAGTTTTACGATAATCGAGTCACCATATCCTGTTACTTTGCTCAAGAACATGCGGGGACAAAACCGGTTCAGATGTCCACCGATTTGGTTGGAAATCTTATGAGAGACTTTGTAGTTGTGTTCGATAAATTTTCTGCGGCTAAAAAGGATCTCGAGCTCCTTAAAACAGAGATGGGAAAAGCAACTGATGATTTTGGGTCTCTCAAATCTAAAGTCGCTGACTACGTACATATAAGTTGTAATTTTTTTCTCAAAGGATTTTAAGTACTAGAAAACTTCTTGTGAGAATTTATTCTTGTGTTCGAGAAGGATAACTAGGATTTGGTATAGCATATATTGTGAGTACACAAGCTATTTCCAACGATTTTCATCTTGCATGTTTTTAGGTTTATTTATTTAAATTGTAGAGTTTTTGGAAGATGAACTTGCAGTATTTAATCTTTATTGGTTATATGTATTGCAAAGTCTTATGAGATATATGTGTCCTTTACTTTTTGTAAATTGAACTGATATCTCATATATGCTCAAAAATTAAATTTATTAAGTTTTATGAACTAAAAGTAGAATACACTTTGTGAGAATTTTCGCAGTATTGATCTACTCGTGGTCACACTCTTGTGTAATTAATGCATTGTCAAACTCCATAAGATTTTCTTATGTTGAGTCGTATCGATTAAATTGTCTCCTTGTTCGTAACTGGCATTGAGATTAATTTATGTCGATTTTTAGGATACAAATCCATGTGATTTGTTAATGTCCGACAAAATCCTTTTTTTTTTATGAAAGTAAGGTCACTCATGTTGTTCTCCTAGGAATGACATCAAATGAAGGAGAGTTCTTTTTGAACATGTGCTTAATTGCTATATCTTTGTGGGGAGAGTAGATGTGGAATATATAGGGGATGCTTGTATCTTAAATCTCCTAGATAAGACACTAAGTATTTTGTACTCTATGATATCATCTAAATAAAATTTGATACAGTAGAAACTCTTTTAATTAATACTCTATTATTTAATAAACTCTCTTAAATAATATTTTTGGCCGGTCCCGAGTCGGGGACAACGTGCCAAATTAATAATTCGCTAAAATTATAAGATAATACTTTTTTGATTACCTATATAGGCCCCATATGAAATATAAATTAATAATGCATTATATATATATTCAATACATTAATGATTTACGAAGACTTTTTGAAAAATGATTTAATTGTCTTCTGTTTTTTGCTAAAATCAATATCGCATTGAATTTCATCTCTAATTTTTCTTATCGTTGTTAGAATTTCTGGTGTTGTTTTCTCATAGCTCAGTAAGAAATTATTCAATGTGATTGCCGCTTTAATACCCTCGTTTCGTGAAGGGGGCTCTATCGTAGAACTTTCATCATCTTCTTCCACATCTTTATCAACTTCCATAACGTTCTCGATTATTTCTTCATCAGTTAACAATTGTGTAACTTCATTTTCTTCCGGATAATTTAGGACATCTTTGACATTCATTGAATTGCGATAGCCTAACTTCTCGATCAAATTTTGCAAGTCTTGAGTGATTTCACTGTTTGTATGTTCATCCAAATTGTCTAAACTTGTGTTTAGATAGGAAATAAAAATATGACTGGATATTGTGTTTATAAAAATATGATTTAATATTGATATTGTATTTATATAGGAAATATAATAGATATAATATGGTATTTTGTTTTTATAGAAACTAATTATTTGATATGGAATTTATCTATAAGTTAATAAAGCATTAATTAATATATAAATTATTAATTATTAATTTGTCGGTTAATTAATATCTCGCTTGATTAATAAAATTTGATGGTCCCGACAGCATTAATATATAGAGTTTCTACTGTAATATGTGTTTCTTTAGTCTTGAAGTATCTTTTTTTAGGACTCATTACGATCCCATTGTTTTCTTACATTTGCCAATTTTATTGACAAAAATGGGGAGATTTGATTAGTAGTTTCGCACTACATACATATGGTTTACGGATTATTATGTAAGGGGGAGTGAATAAACATCTATAGGTTTCACCTATTATGCAAAAGATGCAAGTATTGACTAAGGGGGAGAAACATATCACCGTAGTATTACTTCGAAGTTGTGATACAATTGAACTTCGGAGAAGATAACAATACTATGTTTTTGCATAACAACGATTGAGAATATTTGTTTTCAAAGTTTTTATCTCTATTGATCTTCAACAACAACGATGTTGAGTTGAACACGTTCAGAATCATTGACAACCTGAAGTAACGAAGAATTCAAGGAGTTGCAGAACCAAGGTAATTAAGCATGATGGATTCCGGAGTTTTGAAGCTTTATTTATAAATCCATATGTATTGATAGTTTTGCCACTAAAATTGACAAAGGGGGATATTGTTAGAGCATTTCTCGGTCGAACTCACAAGTGTTGCTATCTCAAGCTTGTTGTCAAATTTAGTTGATCAAAACTATATCTTGATTTCTAGTCTACATTTAGTCAAGTCTCGGATTAGGAAAGAAGTGTGTAGTTGAGTACATACATCACTTTGTTCTACCGTTTGAAGGCGAAGATCAACCGAAGCTTTTGGAGAACTTCATCAACAAAAGGTAAGTGAAGACTGAACCACCTATTACTCAAGTTTTTACCTTTCTATCTATGAGACTATGTCGCATGACTAAAGTGGACTTGACATGCACAACAGAAATTTCGAGTCAAGTTTATCTTGTTAATTATTCTTGAAATCTGTATGACTAAGCTTAAGAACATTTGTTCAAAACTTGATGAATTTGATTAAGAACAATTTATTGTTTAAGACCTAAATCATGATTCAAGTTAATAATTTGAAAATATCCTGGAAAACTGATATCTATCATTAATGTTATTCGGGAATGTTTTAAATTGATTATTAGAGAGATATAGAACTACTGTAAATTTGGATACATGATAATACACGTTCCAGCTTACATACTGGTGCAATTGTTATAGGTCCATAGCCGCAGTACATGTACCAGCGTAGCTATAGTTCGACAACGACTTTGTACGCATACCAAGTATGAAAACCCAAAAAGTTATGTGACTCGTGAACTCAGGATGGTACACATACCTAATATGCATACTAGAAAAATTTTGTGGACTCCTGAACTCGTTTTGTCTTAAGGTTATACAAACCCGGTACACGTACCATGACAAAATAACTCACGAACTAGAAAGTAAGTACGCGTACCAAGTACACATACTTACCCTGTCAAATATTTTCAAATGCATCAGAATTATTTCTATGAGATAATCGGCATTTGAACAACTCTCTAAAAACACATCTAGACATATTTGATCACATCAAAACCTATGGTTGTGACTCAAGATTAAAGTCTTAAAGTGTTATATAAAAATGGTTAAGCTTATAGTTCGTCTGGCTAGTTTCGTCTAACCTTTCATGAACAAGTCATTGTAGACGGTTCATCCTAACCAGAGTGTATATTTTGTTGTGTTAATCTCAAATTAAAGATTCATATAATGGTGGATATTGATTGCTTGATTCCAAAGCTACCTTAGCTTAAATCTAATGCAACCTTTGATTTTGAAAGTCTATATAAGGAGAACATCAAGCAACTGGGATCTTTGAATCCCATTTTTATTGTGTGTCCTGGTTGTAAACTAGAGTCGTCCCCTCCTTTAAACCTTTTTAGGTTTAGCGACTAAAAAGACTTCGCTTAGGGATTCGTGAAGCCAGGTCCGACTATCTTTATCTTGATAGTTCGTATATACTGATCTTGCTAGTGATTGTTAAGTCTCACTCCGATCAGGCAAGATAGATAAAAATCACAAAGTTTCTTCGTCTCAGACTTTTTGATTCCACAAGTATATTCCTCTATAATAATTCTTTGTTGAAATCAGAGTAGGTTTTACTTTGAGGTGAATAATAATCTAGGTTACTCTTCGGGAGTCGTAAGTACCGGATTTTCAGGTTTGCTAGACTTTGTTTATTGCAAACGATTTCCTATCTCACCTTAATCTTTTGATCGAAACCAAAATCACATACATGCTTATCTTTGGGTGTCATATTGGTTTAAAGTATTCAATTGAGTTGAAGCAACTCTTAGGCTGTAAAGGACGTCGGTTAAGGGAATCTTGCGCAGAGTCTTGCGGGATTCAAGAGGCGTAAGGAGCGCGACTGTAACTGATTTACTGTGACAGTGGATTTGGTCTCAACTATATTCCTGTACGAAGTATTGAAAGTAGGCTAGAGTCTGTAGCGACTTAATACAGTTTGGTGTTCAAATTTGGACAAGGTCCCGGGTTTTTCAGCAACTGCGGTTTCCTCGTTAACAAAATTTCTGGTGCCTGTTTTTTTTTTTTTTTTTTTTTTGAATTATATTGTTTATCTCTATAATTGAAATATCACAGGTTTTATGTAAATCAATCAAAGTAGATAGTCCATCGTAATTGTTGGATACGACTTGATTGATCTTGGATATTGATCGTTGGAATCGTCCAAGTACTCTCACGATATAATCAGGTTTATGGACTTGTTTCCGTTTACATATTGATTGTGAGAGAAATAGATATAAACTCTTAATATAATTCCTGATTGATATTCATTAAGTTGTAACTCTCGGAATTGTATTTGAGTTTACTATATACAGGTTGCCTAAGAAAAAACTGGTGGTGTATTTTGGTACCCCCGTATTTTCAGTAATCTTAATTAGTGTCGCTCATTATTTGAATAATATTAAGAAAATAACTGAAAACCTTGCTGCTATCAATGAACGAGTTTCAGATGAAGATGCAGTGATGCATATTATTTATGAATGGGTCGACAATTCAATCATTTTTTTATTACTGCTCAAAATTGTGATAAGTCTAACACATTTTCTGAGTTGAGATATCATTTTGCTTTTCTCATGGTACAATCATATTCCCGCTGAGCCCCCTTTCTCCACGGTCCATGAAAAAATATGTAGGACTAGTGTCAATAGTTCATCACGAAAGAAAGGATTTTCCGATCCGGGATCACTAACCAAGACTAATATTAAAAAAAAATTATATTTTATGTATACCTTCCCTTGTTACGTTGCTACCATGGGCCTTACACAATCCTTAAGATCGATCATATCCCTTCAAGATAACATAGGTCATCGACATGATTTGCATTATGAGCATTGGTTGAAGATTCAAGATCATGAGTCATTTTTTCATCTCGATTCAACAAGTTTTCATTCCGCACTTTTATTAAGAAAACTTCTAAGAATAATGAATCGAACACTTCTTCTGGTGATGAAAATTCTTTTAGTGGTGTATCTTCTTCTAGTGGTGAAGGTAAAACTCCTACTGATTTTACAAGTACCATGTGTCAGATCTGTAAGAGACATGGTCATACTGCAAATATGTTCTGATTTTGATATCTACCTGCTTATACTTCAAAACCAACCGATTCTTCTTAATCAGTTGTTATTTCGTCACCTCAAGCTTTCTATGCTTGTTTTGCTTCAATCACTAACACATCCAAATTTGTTGTTAGTACAGAATGGACACCAGATTACAGCTTCTGCTCACATGAATAATAATGTGCTACTTAAGATAAAGTGATGGACAGATTCAAAATTGAACTATCTAACAAATGCTACTTGTACAAAACAACGGAATAATCCCTTGATCATGAGTTGTGGCATTGTAGTTTTACTGTTCGTGCATGGTCTTGGATCTCAGGTGTCTTTGTTTATCTCCTTACTTAAATTTGGATAATTCTTACAAGGCAGCTAAGGGTCGTAGCCGCATGGACAGTGTCCAATCTAGTTATCAAATCAGAATTATGGACTATGCTCAATAAGAGTGAATATGAAAACAAATAACCAAATTGGTTTTTCTGCCAGAAGAGAGTTTTGTTTAATTCATGAATACTCAAATAGTTTGTGTGGGTATATGAGAAACGCCGATGATGACGTGCGTACTGAATTATTGTGGTGTTAGATAGAGAAAGATTAAAATTCTTCAACCTGTTGAAATGTTTTTGGCATCCAGCGTGAGAGAATAAACTGTTACTTTGTGTAATGGTGCGGTGAGAGGTAATCCTGGAATTGCAGGTGCGGAGTTTTGGTTAGAGATGCAAGTTGTAGTATTATTGGTGCTATGTCTATTGGTCTTGGAACGACGAAAAACTATCTTTCCATGTGAAGCCTATACGGAGGAGTGTATGGAAGAATAATCTTAATTCATCTTCTTATCTGCAGGATCGTTTGAGTTCAAAATTAAACCATAGAAATCTATAATATTTTGGTTGGACAGTTGGATTTCTGGTGGTATTTCAAAAAATAGAATTCCTACAATCTAAAAGGCATGTAATACTAAATTGGCTACAGTTGATGATATGATTTAGAATGGTAGACGGTATTGCTGTTTAAGAATGGATTTTTCTGCTATTGAACAGTTGAAATGGGATATGTTGTGCAATGTGTTGGTTTTAGTGCATGGTTTGAATGAAGAGGAAGATTATGTTGATTTCTGTGGTAATATTCCTGTAAAGAAGAGTTATGCAGTGCAACTTCAGGAAGCTACAATTTGTGACTTTGATAAATTTCTATGGAAGCAAATCTCCCACCAGAGGAGAGTTTCATGTTATGGGCTTACTTTTAGCAGGAGAATTAATGTGCAAAGTGAAAATTACTTGATGTGTCATAATGAAGAAGAAATTGCATACTATATGCTTTTACCTTGTGATTATATTTTTAAGGTTTGTCCAGATGTAGATAGGCTTTTAATGTTGCATAGGTTGCTCCAATTTAAGTGCTGAGTCAATTTGAAGCTTGGAAGCTGAATAATCTAAATGGAAGGTGTCGAAAATTTGGTGGAATGTGATTTATGTGCTGAGTCAATTTCAGAGATTACAGTGTTTAAATATATTCTTGTAATCTTAATTTTATTCAAATGGTGCATTGTCTTATACATGTAACTATTGTTCAAGGTTTGTTCCTAGGTTGTACAAATTTTCTCTTTACATAACCTTATTTTTCAAAATAAAATAAAATAGAAATACTTCTTTTTAATGATACGCGTATACATCTGCAAATTTTGATGTAAGAATATGATTAGATAATCCGCTACATCCCTTAACAAAATTCTCGTACATCCCTTAATTTGATAGTGTTATGTTATTTTTTTGATAAATTTTTGAGAAGGAAATTAATTTAGCTTCCCTAATTTTTAGGCTAAATCTTGAGAAAGTAATTAATTTGGTTTCCTAATTTTTTTCTTCTGAAAAAGCAACCACCAAAATAGGATTGTTTGCCTTTTGTTCTATTATTAGGGCTTAACCCGTGCCATAATGGCACGGGCGTGCATCGCGTTTTGTTATTGGAATTCGTAAAGATACGGTTCTGTTACTTTCTTTTGGTGCATCAAGAATTCATAAAGATACAGTTCTGTTACTTGTTATTGGAATTCGTAAACAACCATGGTTTAGTAATTTGGCCATCTAAACAATCAAGAATTTGAATAAAAACTAATAACATTGGTGCAGCAAAATAAAACCAAAAATCACGACAGAAAAATCCAAGCAAACAAATCTGCACGCACTAATAAAATCATGAATTAGAGGACATTTCAACAGTAGTCCATATTTTCCCTTTCACTGTGAGAAATAGGAAGAGTGAGAAATTCATGAATTTCTGATTATTATGGTTCGAGATAAAATCAATCCAAAGAATTATAATTTTAATAGTAAATAAAACGTGTGGTTTCTAGAAATGATTATTACTCCTCGATAGCACCACTACATTTTTTGTGTAGACTCAAGTAGGATATTAGATTGTATCACTAAATCATACAATATTATATCCTATCATTTTTTATGAATTGAATGATACAATAATCATTCATCTTCACTGGAGCGTTTACGTTTGAATCACCAATAGTTTTCAAATATCGCGTAGATGTAAGTTCATATATGAGCTCCAATGCTTTTTGTTAACTTCTTACATCGCAAAATCTTAACAACATAATATGTTTTCTTGTCCACTTGAAAGATGGAAGCGTAGAATCACAAAATCCTTGAAATTTTCTTCCTAACCACTTTACATAAACGTCCGATGTTTTGTTAAGTTCTAGCATACAACTTTCGTAGCCATTTAGTATCTCCACTATATGTACATTGGTGATGCTAGTCAATATTTCAACTACATTTATGAATAACATCAAAGGAGCAATTTGTTAAAAGTGAGGGGAAAAAATTAAGCGCTAAATACATCTAGTGTATTAGTTACGAAAACCACCACTTGGAACCTAACTGAAACAATTAAAGAATATTTTTCTTAAAATATTATGTACACTCCAAAACGCAAAATTATAAGAATACTTATCTTGTGGCAAGCTTATGTGGGACAAATTCTATTAAAAAGAAGAAACAAAAGAATAGATGGGGACATTAAACCAAAAAGCTCTAACAAAGGTTTATTATATTTTAACTTTTTAATAAAAATCTATATAAAAATATACGAGTAAGTGAACATGAGTAAGATTATACAAAAAATTAAAAAATTAAAACTTAATTTGATTTCTAATCTCAAACACAAATCATTAATAAAAGAAAATTGGAAGAGTAAATGATAACCGTGTGAAAATTGAATCTTGTGAACTTCACCCTTAATCACCTGTAAGGGATAATTCCATTTTGAGCTTCCATGGTTTTGATTCATACTATGTAGACCCGAAATATAAACCTAAAAATGTTCATTTATCAAATACTACAAAAAGCAATCTAATAAATAACATAATAAATAGAAATGTTGAAATCGTTGTAAATTGTATGTGGCAACACAAAAGCTTATAATTGAACTATGCCATCGTATTAAGGTGATCCAAATATATTTAAACCTCATATCAAATCAAATACATGCACAATATCATAACAGAGAAAATCTAACAAAACCGTGACCTCCGCAAATCGACTAACTTATATGTGTGTGTGTATCGATTACTCAAAAAATACATCATTTGAGTACTCAAAATTTCAAAATTCAAATTAATAAAATTACAGAAGAAGGTACCATAGAGACGATTCATAAGAACCTTAAAACCTGGCAATTTCATGAGAGTTAAGTTTATTACAGCAATGTTTTTTTTTTTAATCTATTTTTTTGAGAACCATCAAGTTATTTGATGGTTCTCATACTCCCTCCCACTGCGGATGTAGGGGTTCGAACCCCTTAATTGCCAAACCAACTCAAATATGAAGGCGTTTGGATGTATTCTAGGGACCACTGTACTACATATCAAAAAAAAAGGTTTAATACAACAAAGAAAAACTAGATTTATCCAAATAATGCACGATCACTTTCATTTTATCAAGGAAAAATGTCATATATGAATGAATCTTTTGTAAGCACAAATCTGGACCGCCACTTATATAAGCTAACTTATCCAATACTATAACAACATGGGCTCCGTAAAAATATGTACCATTATTCTATTATTACTACAAAAGTGACAATCCCGGTACTTATTAAATTGTCTTTTTTTTTCTTCCTGCATTGTAATAGAGATTACATTAACTAACACAAAATTAAAATTGTCTAATACACAACACCCACCAACATCATAAAAACCATTTACCTCCACTTCTTCTTGTACCACCACCGCCCATCACCATTCACAAACACCTCGCAACCACCACTATTATTTTTTTACAAATTCATTATTTATTAATGGAGAAATACTTATTAGGATCTATAAATAATGGGATATATGTTTATTATAGGAAATTAATAAAATACTAATTATGAAAAATTAATGGGGTGTTAATGATATGATACGAAAATGATGACTGTTAGATGTAGTTCTAACTTTCAATCTCAGACATAAAAAACAACCACAACCGTCGATTTAGCTATTGGGAGAACAAATTAGGACCGCTCTTTGTCTTTCCTAACTTGTCCAAGCTTTGTTTTGTAATCTAGATGATGTCGCTAGATTTGAAAAAGTCTTTTGGATGTATGTAATTATATATACAAAGCTGCAGTGATAAAAATCAAAGGAAACCCTAAATCCCCTTTTCTAACTCTTGTTTTCCTTCTCTCCCCGCCTCTACCTCCGGCTCCACCTCTGCCTCTTTCTTTGCAACATGAAAGACAAATTACCCAGAGTTTAATTACGGAAATGGAAAACATTTTGTTCATTGTGTAAAGGTGAGGTAAATTGCAGATGGTAGAAGATTGAGTAAATTACAAGAGTAAATTACACGTTTTCACCGATCTAGAAACCTTCTTTCTTCACCGCCTCTACCTCCACTCTTTGCAACCATGAAAGATAAATTACCCAGAGTCTCTCACCTAACTATTTTTGGAAAACGTATTGTTTTTCTATGTCTAAGATTAGAAGACTGGTTTCAATGATCTTTCTTTGTATTTCATTGGTCAAAAACTCACCTAATCATATCTTTAATCTTTGCTGATGCCCATCCCCACTGTTTTCTTTATATACCTGTTTTCATTTTCTAGTACTCCTATTGCTACTTCGAAAACCCCATAGTTCAACTGAGTAAGTGATTTTTTTTTATTTTTTTTCTTTCATATGATTTATGTTGATAATGTAGATCATACTTGTAGAAGATCAGTATCTTTCCAATTCTGGCTAGAAGAATCACCAGAAGCAAGAAGGCAGCAGTATCTGTGTAAAGACCCTCAAGCTCGTCAACGCTATTAGACTAGTCAAGAGACGTCTTAGCCGCTAATAACTCGATTAGTTTAACACGAACGTTAATTAATAGGAATTAATCTAACAACGATCTAGATACGAAACTAGTATCACTAGTTAGATCTCGAAAAGTTACGCAGGTTGGACTACTCGGACGTGTCATTCGAATACCAGACGAAGAAGATATCAGAGATGTGTGAAGGGAAAAATAGTATTGTTGCCATTAGACCGTCTGAGGCTGCCCTTATCTTTTGGTCGGGTGCTTTTAGTATTTTGGGTTGGTCTTATCTAACCAAATCGGGAATATAAATTCATTTTCTCTTATTCTTTCTCTTTCTTCTTCCTTATTCCTTATTCTCTTCTTTTCTCTGTTTTTCCTCTGTTCTTCAGCCGAGTGATGGTGGAGAAACTAAATCAGTGTTTAGGAGATGATTAAAGAGGAAATAGATTATGCGGTGACTGTTGGTGGTGGTGTTGATTAGGGTAGATGATTCGGAGTTGATGAAAAGAGTTTCTGAATTCGTTGAAGATGTGATTTGAGACGATTAAGGAGAAATTAATGAAGGGGTATTGAATAGATTGAGGTAAAGAAGAAGTTTATGAAGTTAATTTGAGGATTCAGTTAGTAAGAAGAAGAGTGAATGAGGAATCAAGAATTAGGGTTTGTAGATCGATTGAAGTTGTAGAGTTGATTGAGAATTAAATCAGGAGTTAGGGTTTCTGTATCTTAAAGATGAACGGATTGAATTAAACAAGAAGAGCAGTTATTTGACGAATTAAGAATTAGGGTTTTGTTGAAGCAGTGGAGAAATCATATGGGATAAGTGATGGGTCTGAATGATTAAGAGGATTAGAATCAAGAGCAAATGATGGTGTTGGTGTTGATTCCGGAGTTGGCTCAGTTCAGAAAATTGGATAAAGAGGTAAATTAGAGTTCTTAAATTTATTTTCTTTTGATTAAGTTTTGAGTTCGAATTGGTGAAGTACTTCGTGGGTTTGTTAAATTGAAGCTGAATTAATTGAGGTCGAGTTGAATTGGCAATTAAATTAGGGTTTGTGGTGTTCTTGAAGTTATAATTCGGAGAAGTTGTGTTGTTGTCTGTGATTGAAGTTAAGTCAATAGTGAAATGAAATAATAACTGTAGATGAAGTTTGTTCTGATTTATAAGGAGTTGTAATGAATTTGGTGATTGGGCATTATCTGAGTTGTGAATTGGATGAGTTGTAGATGTTGAGTTATGAGACATACAGGGTTGAATTGAGTAGCAGGTTGGTTTTAGTAAGTGAAATAAAAGGGAGACGGAATGGAGTTTGAATGTGTTTTGAATTACAGAGTATTGCCTTATGTTGAGTTAGTCGAATGATTGCTAAGTTGCAGGGAGAAGTTGAATCAATGGTAGTAAGAGATTGATAAGATTATGGAATTAGGAAGTTGGAGTATAAAGTGAATTACAGAGGGTGTTGATGTTTGAGGTTGATTAAGAAGAATTGGGATGAAACTGAGATTAAGTCAGGCTGTGTGTTGTTCAAGAATTAGGTGTTGAATCACAGATGTGAAAGGTGAATTGGTGTTAGTTGCTATTAGTGTTTGTTGTAAAAGCTTGGAACTACAATTGCAGGTAATCTTAATTGAGTGTTGTATTTGAGATATGAAGTTTGTTTAAGATAAATGTATTGTTATTGAAATATAGTTAAGAGTTTTGGTGATGCACAATGTTTGTGCATTAATGTTCTTTGGCCTGAGCAATGGCTCTGGCCTGTGCAAGAGTTTTGGCCCATGGTCATTCAGCCTAGTTAGGATCTGACTTGGACCATCTGACTGAGTCGGGTTAACCTTGTAACCTGAGTTGAATCGGTTCGACTCAGACTTGACTATTTGACCTTGACTTTGACCATTGACCTGACTTTAGACGTTGACCGTCAGTTGACTCAGTGGACTATTAGTGACCGTTAGTTGACTCAAATGGACTGGACTTTAGTTTATGGGCTTGTCTAGTGGACTTGGGCTTATAGCCAGTTTCCCTAATGAGCATGTATTAGACCTTTATGGTCCGAATTAGCATTTGGTTTCTTCTACAAGGTTGTAGATATTCATAAGACTTAGCTAATGGACTATAGAATCAACCTAATTGAATTAGTAAACCTTTGGATATGCAAGAGATGGATAATGAAGATGTGTAGAACCGTTAATGGGCTTAGAACCGTTAATGGGCTTATAACCATTAGATAAAATTGTATGATTCTTGTGTGAGTCATTGTGGCTAGATTCTTAGAGTTCTTGTGTGATTAACAGTTAGTTATTAACAACGATCGAATCAAAGGATGAACCAGTGGATCGTGGATCTCGAGGTAGGCGAGGCTTGTCATCAAAAGAGGTGGGAATCGATAACGAACTCTCTTGTATTAATTATTGTTATACAAATCAATCTTGGTGTTGTGAAATTCATGCATATCTTTGTGTGCTCTGTGTGGTATGAGATGTGTGCCGACACAATATCCAGTATTCTATGGCTAGGGCGATACACCGCAATATTACATGGCCAAAATTATTCTTCCTTTATATCTCATTCTATGGCTAGGGCGATACGCCGCAATATTACCTAATCGGTGTGGAATTGGCATCAATATTACTCTTCCTTATGTGCGGCAACACACATCTCATACATGGGTGTTTACTGTTCTTTATGGATGTTTGTTGTTCTTTTAAATTACTTTGAAAAAGTTAAGTTCCTACAATATGTATTATCGTCTTTCCGTGTATTATCGTCTTTCAATAAAACATGCATTGTCTTCAAATCATATTAATGATTACTTGAAAGTTAGTTGTTATTTCCACTGGGCACCCCTTTTAGGGATGATGTGCTCACTCGTTCCCACTTTCAGTTTCAGAGACAGATCAGAGTTGCGCAGCGGAAGCTTTGTGGCGTTGAGTCTTTTGTTATGTTTATTATGTTGTATATTTTATTTGTAAACCAAATGACTATTGTATATGTATCATTTGAGAGGAATCCTTGTATATATATATTTCTGAGTGGGGCTAGTTTTGGGTTAAGTTTTTGTAGCAGATTTCTAAATTGAATGTTTAAGTAAATGATTTAGATTCTTAGTGCCTCTTTATTTAGTTAATCTCTTGGATTAGTCAGCTGCTAGCTTAGGGGGCGCTACAGTCTGTTGTACTTATGAAGAAATAAGTAGTAAAATTATGGTATGTCCATCTTCCTTACCTAGTTGATTTATTTTAATAACTCTTACGGGGGTTTACTCAATAAATACTTATATTTGATTTCTAAAGACTTTAATGGATTTACAAAGTATTGTTTTATTGGTTATCTACTTTTAAAATCTCTTTCAAAGTTTATGTTACTGGTTGTAGATTGTAAAAAGGTCTTCTAAAGTTTGTGTTACTTGTTGTAAACTTGAAAATTCAAAGACTTTATACTTACCTATTTTCAATACTTTGAATGACTTTTGTTTATATATTTGCCTTGTCTTGCAAAATACGTAAGATTTTGGAAGACTTCAAAATAATTTTAAAACTATATATTATTATCTTTGATTTTATTTTATAAATGTATACCAATCTATAAAACCCCTATACAGATACGTATAAATTATATGATATGATTAAACAAAGTTTTATTTTAATTATTATGTGCAATGTGTTATAATAATTATTTCTATTATTACGAATAAAAACTTGAATGTTTACACAACAAAGCTTTTAGTTGGCAGTCGAGCAACAATCTGGGCACCAACTCCTTTTTGAATAGCAACACCCAATCTATGAAAAATAAAACTACCTAGGCCACTACCAGCGTCATTACTAACTAAGAAGTTCTTTAGACGCTTGAAAGAACAAACAAAATCTTCACTAAGCTCTCCTAAGGTAGTGAAAGCTAAAACACCCAAACCATAACCATGCGAATCGCATTCGCTCAAATATTTAGAACGCTTGCGCGAAATTGCCTCGAAATAGCCTGGTCTGGGACTATTTATTTATTGTACATATCAACTATTTATTGCATTTTATTGAATAAAAGAAAAATGTTGTATAAATAATATTAATAATTTATTTTATTTTATTTGAAGTTAGTATAATAAATAAGCTATGATAAATTTTGTGTTTATTTCTATCATGCAAATTTCTATATAAAATTTGTTTTTATAATTTTTCTAGATTCTATAAATCTCTGTAATAACTATGCATTACTCCTTAAGATTTTTCCCAATTCTATAGAACTCTCAGAAAGCTATTAATTTTCGTGACTCTTTTTAAATCTTCACAAATCAATATAAGTATTTATTGAGTAAACTCGTGTTAGTCTTGTAATTTAGAAGTAACTTATTACTACTACTTTGGGTTTGATAGCAAAAGTATTAATGTCGCTTGATTGATTCCCTTTACTAGAACAGTTTTGTCTAGTTGTTTAGGAAATTAAAGATGCTGGTTGTTGAAGGAAATCATGGTTTCCTTCGACATGGTGTATGTACTAAAAGTAAGGTGGTGTTTGACTTCATGATGTCTTTTGCTAAATCTGTTTTCATCCATCAAGAGAGTGTGAGGAAAATAAAAGTTGATAACATGTCATGCATTTCCTTAATGATATGGTTGTTTTTCTATTTCTTCTTCTCAATCTGATTTAGCATGAACTGTATGTTCTATGTTATGTTATATGATCAGCTTATGAACTGAAATATGCTTGTATTCATGATGAGTATGCTGTTGTAGAACATGTTAAGACTAGGGTTATATTTTGTTTCAGCTAATGGGTACTTTATAATCATGTTTATGCATAAGTTTGATGATTAAGGAGCTGAAACTCCAACATTCAACTTTTGATATGCAATATCTGTCAAGTTGGGGAGTAATAGTTGATATATACTTACATTAAAATGATGAGTAGATGATATCATTAAATTGACATGGAATTATTGATGTACTTGTATAGATATTTGTGGTTTGTTTTTCCTCCGATTACTATGAAGTTATGAAACTCTGGTCATCTAGCATATGTGTTACTCCATTCTGATACCTTGTATGCATACAAAATAGGGTCAGCAGATCATAAGGCTAAGGAAAAGTATGAGAATAAAGACGACCTTAAGGATATGAAAACTCTTCGTCATGAAGTCAAGGCGGCACAAACTGAAGTCACCAAATTTTTCAAGATTCTGGAACTGTTATTCCGCATCCAACATGCCAACAAAAGGCTTGTTGAATTGGCACATAAGGATTGAAGTAGTTTCACTTTGAAAATCTTACATAGTTAAATATTTTGGTACTTTTATATATTTTGAGAACACTTGTGTTCTGAGTAGTTGATGAATTTTATCCTTAATGCAGTATACAGTTTCCTGGATTTTATTGTTTATCGTGTTTATGAATTTTATCTTTAATGCAGTATTACAGTTTTCTGAATTTTATTATGAATTCCTCTATGGAACTTCCTCCATAAAAGTAGCAAATGCTTCTTCCAGAACTAGAAACTTTTGCAATCAACTCTATAATTGCACAAACATAGGTGAGCTTCCTCTATAATTATCATCTGCTGGAGTTCTCAATTGATGATTATTTGCTCCCTTCATTTTGTTAACACAACCTTTTAGAATAAACCCATAGGGAAACTCCATCACATTGGAAGATGCGAATCAAGTAATATTCTTGTATGGGGAGTGATCTTCTGTGGCAGAAAATTATAGTTGTTGGTTGTTACGTGCTACCTCACCCTAATTCAAAACTAGTTTCTCGATCAACTTAGAGGAATTTTTGTCCTCAATCGCTTGCACCATGTCAACAAACTTGCTAATACTATAAGATGGTATTTGCAGATGGAAATAAGCCACAAAAGATGCAATATAACTCCTTATCTTGAACTGAGGGACTCCTTTGACTTTCTGAAAGCAACTTCTAGAGGGCAAAAATAAGGTAATTGATTCCCACTAGCGGTTTCTGCGAACAACCCATAGGGGTCACTCTCTTCAACTAATTGTCTCATGTTAACCAAGCGGGCCATTCTGGTAGATAGTGTTTATGGAGAGGAATCAATATCACGAGATTCACGAGATGGCCTTTCATTATCTTCCTCTTCTCTTAGATGACATGAGTCCTTTTGCTGTTGTAGGACAACATCTTCAATCAGTCTTCCCAAATCCTGATAAGTATCTGCATTTGCCACTGAATTTTCAACTGAAATATCCTGCGATCTTTCACTTGCCATTGCCGATGCCATTTTCACCATCTTCAGTAGATGGCTTTTCATTATGTTCTTATCTTAGAGAGCAAGTCCTTTTGTGGTTGTAAGCCATCATTTTCAATCAGTATTTCCCAATCACGATTTGTATTTGGATATGCCACTAAATTTTCCACTGAAATATCATTACATCTTTCACTTTTCCTTATCTCGCCAATGTCATTTTCACCATTTTCATGTTCTCATTCCTCATTGTCTATTTCATATGATACTTGGATGTCAATAATATAGTAAGGAAGTTCATCCATAGAACAAACTTGGACATCATTTGCTTTGGCAAGCTTGAGCAGCCAGCAGTGTGCTTAGTGTAAGCCATTGAGAAAAAGTTCACATTCAGCTTCAAGCTGGTGAAGAACAAACGGTGAAATACAATCAACAATTTGATCATGAGATACTTTTTTCATGCGCCAATTATAATATTAGCTATAACAAGCAAATAAAGCAATCAATAAGCAACCTTGTAAGATTCAATATTCTCTGTCTAAAACATTTACCTATGCCAAGGTTGAAGGTTGTGGGCGTTATATATGCAAGTTTTACATGATTGGCAATTCCAAATAATGATTTGAAACTTAGTGATGCCTGCCTCACAGCCAAAGATTATATTGGGTGTTGTCGCACCTACTCATACTGCAAGTTTCAATTCAAACAAATATATGACTTTGGAACAATATACCACTGAAGTTTAAAAGAACAAACATTCATGACATGACAAACACAAAAATTAAATATTAAGTGGAGTGTATAAATATTATCCGAAAACTCATAGATAGATAACATTGTTTCCCATGGACGTTTTCTATTTGTCCTCACTGCACTATTAGTTTTTTCGCCGTTATGTTGCCTGATCCGGCGGCATGGAACAATTTTGTACCTCTTATTAGTTATCAGAAAAATTTATAAACTAATAAGACTATACACTATCATTATTATTTTTTCAAAATATTGATAATTTGAATTACCACGCGGATTCTGGATATGTAGTGACTTATAACAAGCGAGAAGCAGAAACTATTTTCGCCGAATAAATTTGAAGTTTTACTTGCTATAAAATAATAATAAACATAACAGGTATTCAAGACGCCGAGGTGATTGCTGACGTGAATAATTAAGGTGATTACACTCTACACAATTGACGCACTTGTGGTCACCTTGGCGTCTTGAATGCCCTACATTCTAATAAAACTAATACATGCGATCTTCCCAGGTGAATTTAGCTAAACAAAAATTCTACCAATCACTTTTTTAGGAAAAAAAAACAAACAACAAACAAACAAACAATGAAGTAGAAAACATGAATTATCTATCAAAACAAGATTTTATACTTAAGTCTTTTTGTAAATACAATCCTAACAACTTTATTATTTCCCTATTGCATTGCACAAAGGAGAATCGAAGAAAATAAAACAATTTGACCCTTTAACTGGATCTTGTAACAAATCAATAACAAAATCAGGCACTTAAAAATTGAAAACTGAGAAATTTTTCAAGATTAGATTTTTTTTTTCATTTTTAATGATAAATTTGATAGAAAGTAGTAATAAAGAGGAGAAATTGATTACCATATGTAGGTGTTAGTTGTTCTGAATGAAACAAAAAAGGTCTTTCTCATTACAAAACAAGGACATACATGCTGGCCTTTTATAGTGACAACATTGATTGTTAGATATCACAGGAGGCAGACTGTAACTAATAACATAAAGCAACAAAAGTTGTTACACTGAAAAAGATAAACACACTCACTAAAAGACCAAGGGCAGGACAAAAGTTGACACACACACACACACACACACACACACACACACACACACACACACACACACACACACACACACACACACTCTATTATTAGCCCCCCTCAAGCTGAAGTGGTTGAAGCACTTTCATGTGCTTCAAAAAATCAAATCTATGAGTACTTAGATCCTTTGTGAGGATATCAGCTTCCTGATGCATTGTAGAGATTTGAACAACCTCCAAATTCTTGGAATGAACCAATTCTCTAACAAAATGAAAATGTGATGCCAAATGCTTCATTCTACTATGAAAACTGGATTTTAAACTAAGGTAATAAATCTATTGTTGTCGCAAGCAATTAATACATGGAGGTGCAGGAAGAAAGATGTAGAGATCCTTGAGAATATGAAAAATCCGAAGCACCTCAGCAGTTATAGAAGCTAGAGACCTATATTCAGCTTTTGTACTACTTCTATAAACTGTTGGTTGTTTCTTGGAGCGCCAAGAAATAGGATTACCACCAAAAAAGAATATCCACTAACTAATCTTTTATCATCAGGATTGCCATCCAATCAGCATCAATATAGCCTTGCAAAGCATTAAAGCCTCTTGAAAAAAAATAGACCTTCTCCAAGAGTACCTTTGATATACCTGAGATCCTCTTAGAAGCCTGAAGATATGAAAAAGTTGGAGCATGCATAAAATGACATATTTAATGAACCACGTGGCTGATTTCAGGTCTTTGTCCAGGTGAGATATTGTAAGTAGCAAACTAGTGACCCGTACTCAATAGGATTTGCTAGTAAATCACCATCTTAAGCAGAGAGTTTGAAGTTTGCAGGGCATGGAGATGTGAAAGGTTTGATACCCACTAGATTTCATAGAAGTTCAATAACATACTTTGTTTGACAAAGAAATAAGCCCTTTGAGTTCCTTGTAACTTCCAAACTATAAGGAAAAAATGTATCTCACCAAGATCTTTCACAGGAAAAATAGTACTCAAATGATTAATAATTTTGTTACAGTGAGAGACATCATTTCCAGTAATGATGATGTCATCCACATAAACAAGCATAATTGTAAGTTTAGATCCTAACTTCTGAGCAAACAAGGATGGGTCGGCTAGAGATGGTTTGAAGTCAAGAAAAATTAATGCATCTACAAGTTTTTCATACAAGGCCCTTGGTGCTTGCTTCAAACCATATAAGGACTTATTCAGTTTGCACACATAGCCAATATGTTCAGCATCTTCATATCCTGGAGGTTATACCATAAAAACATCTTCCTTGAGATCTTCATGTAAGAAAGCATTGCTGATGTCTAGCTGCTTGATATGCTAGTTGATATTCATAGCAAGATCAAAAACAATTCTAATAGTTGTTGGTTTAATAATTAGACTGAAAGTATCACTGTAGTCAAGTCCCTCAAGATGATAAAACCCCTTAGCTACCAATCTGGCTTTAATCTCTCATTAGAACCATCTGCATTATGTTTGACCTTATAAACCCATTTGAAGCCAACCAGGTTATGAGAAGGATGAGGTGGAACCTTTATCCAAATATCATCTTCAAAAGAGCATTATAATCGCCGGTGTCACTGTAATACAGTGGTAAAGTCATTATGTTATGATACCAGTGACATGAGCTCGAAACTCGACAGTACCATACCTGAGTTCGAAACTTGAAAAAAAAAAAGAGCATTATGTACTTTATCCATTTCCACACACCAAAAAGACGTTTCTTGGCTTGAGAGTAACATGTTGGTGTTGGAGGTTTAATAATAGCAATGTAAGCAGGTTGTAATGCATGTTTAGTAGAGAAAAAAACCTTTGGTTCGTAGATATGGTTCTTAGCTCTAGTAGTCATGGTATGAGTATTAGTAGTCATGGTTCTCTGGTCTGACAAAGAAATGTCAGGGGTAGAAGTGGAAGATGAAATATCTGGAGAGACAGTAGGAATAGACGGTGATGGAGATATTTGAGAAGTCGAGGTGTCATAAGAGGTAGTGGGTGAGGATGTGAATGGAGTAGATGTCGAATGATCCAAAATAGTAATTGACATATCAAATTTAGAGATAACATCACTAAGAGTAGTGGTTGATGTAAGAAATGAGTGTGGAAAGACATGTTCATGAAAGACGTCTGAAAATGTAAAAATATTTGTGAGAAATAGGATCCAAGCACCTATAACCCTTACTTTGAGAACTATATCCTAGAAAGATACATTTAGTACTTCTTGGCTGAAGTTTATTGGAGACATAAGGTTTTAACCAAGGAAAACAAAGACAACTAAAGCATTTTAGAAAGTGATAATATGGTTATTTATGAAAATTTTTCTCAAAAGGAGATATTGAATGCAAAGATTTTGTTGGTAGTCTATTGATGATATAATTTTGTTGTATAAAGAGCATCAAACCAATAACAAAGAGGAAGAGAAGCTTGAATGAGAAAAGTCCTAATAATGTCAAGAAGATATTTATGTTTGGACTCAACTATGCCATTATGTTATGGTATATGAGGAAAAGTAAGTTCATGAATAATTTCATGAGAGTTAATAAAGAAATCAAGTTCATGATTCACAAATTCTCCACCACCATCAGTTCTGATGATTTTGATAGTAGTGGATAGTTGATTTTTAATTGTAGTTTTGAATTATAAGAAAACAGAAGTAAAATATGATTTTACTATGAGAGGAGAAACCCAACAGAATTTGGTAAGGTCATCAATAATATTGACATAAAATCTATAACCATTTACAAAGTTTATTGGAGCAGGACCCCAAACATCAAGATACAACAAAACAAAACTTGACATCTGAAAAAGTTTCTTATGAGATCTACTTAACTGTCACTCACTACACAGAAAAGGCTTTGACATAGCATTGTCAAGTTTATTGACTTAAAAACTTTATTGAAAGACTCAAAAGAAGGATGAGCTAATCTATTGTTCCACACTTCCGAAGAAGCAACAATATAGGACAAGGCTGATTTGTAATGAATGTGCTTATGCATAGGATATATACCATTCTCACTAGTCCCTTTGAAGAGAATCCTCCTTGATCTCAGATCCTTGATACAAAAATCAGGTGATGTGAAAGTTAGAGCACAAGAATTGTCTTTAGAAAACTTATGAGCATATATGAGATTATGAGAGGCTTTAGCAACATGTAGGATTTTGTTTAAATGAAAATTTTGTGAAGGAAAGTATAAAGTACTAGCAGCACAACCCAAATTTGGCATACCTTCACCATTAGCTGTAGTGACGGATTCATTGTCATGATAAGAGGTTGAAATAAAAGTGTCCAAATTACCAGTATTTTTGTATCCCCTGAGTCCATGTACCATGGATTTTCTCCAAATATATTAGCAGAGGCAATAATTGCTTGGATGTTTCGTGGAGGATCACTACCTTGGTAAGAAAAATTGAGACGATTGCAACACTCAGGAGCATCATGACCATATTTATGACAAATTTGACATGTAGATTATCTCCGGATGACAAATCAGAAGGAGGAGGTCCAGAGGAAAACTGTGTTGTAGGAGAAGGTAACAAACCTTGATTAGAAGTTCTTCATGAAAAAAATTGAGTACGTCCACGAACAAGAGTGTTGAAGTTTTGATAACCACGAACAAAACCTCTACCAGATCCACGAAAATTAGTATATTGAGCAGCAAAAGCTCTATTGGCTGATTCTTCATGTAAAACTTTAGATATTACGGTAGTGATAGATTCTTCACTTAAAAGCAAATTGTGGAGTTCAACACTTGATACAGGAGGATAACGAGATCATCAGAAACTTGATCACTGCACCAAGAGTAACCACAACCAAATCATCATTAGAAACTTTAGATCAAGCAGATGCAAGTTGATCAAATAAGAGTTTTCAGAAGATAAGAGATAGATTTGTCACCTTGTTTAATTGAGAGAAGCTTGGTTCTCAATTGAATTGAGTGTGTTGAAGAAACACGATCAAATCGATCATTCATACACTTCCAAAACTCATACGAAAAAGAAACCCGAAGCAAAATATGAAATAACCGAGTCAGAAATAGTTGAATTAAGCCACAAGATGATAATAACATCTTCATCCATCAAATCTGAGTAAAGAGGATTTTCAATTCTATTGATTTCAATCCTTGGAGAAGTGAATTGAACAGGACATGGATAAGAACCATCAAGATACTTCATTATTTTGAATTGACGAATCATGGGGATAATGAGAGACTTACATATTAAGAAAGTATCATCTTTGAGTTTAAGATGAATAATAGTTTTTAATTGATTTAAAGACACTTTAGAAATTGAAAAAGAGGTTGAATTTTCCTTTGAAGTAAAAGGGAATTCGTGAATCATACAAGATCACAAGACAAAAACTGATATACATGATGGAAATTAAAAGAAATATCAATAAAAAGATCTGAAATAGAGATCAAGATCAAGAAATTGATATGATAACAATAAGATGAAGAATCATCTAGGAAAACAAACATAGAAATCTAAGAGAAAGATTAAAATAGAATAAGAAATATAGTGATCGGAGAAGAATTGAGCGGAAACAATGACCAAGATCCTACCAGAGAAACTCTGTTTCTCCGACTGATGCCATAGTTGTTCTAAATGAAACAACAAAGTTCTTTCTTATTACAAAACAAGGACATACATGTTGGCATTATATAGTGACATCATTGATTGTTACATATCACAGGAGGCAGACAAACCGACTGTAACTAATTACAGAAAGCAACAAAAGTTTTTACACTGGAAAAGATAAACACACTCACTAAAAGACTAAGGGCTGAAAAAAGCTGATATACAGACATACTATGTTACTAGGTGTGACCTTTGAATCTAGAGCACAACGAACATAGAAAATAACATGCATAAAATCTTTCTCCAGTTCTTCTTCTTCTTCTACATATTCTTTTTCTTTATATCCTTGCTCCATATAACAGATTAGGATTTATGATCTTTCTTGTGTCGTGCGTTCTTTCCTCTTTCTCATCTCTATGTCTAAATTTACTAGTGGATTGGATCGACTTTGATAAATTTGAGGGCACAATTAAGAATTTACAAAATTCGACCGTTGAGTGATATACGTGAGGTTTTGAATTAAATTATGTCCTTATCCTTCAAATGGGGCAAACGGTAACTCATGGAATACTGTCATTCTGTGACTTCCGAAGGAGCGAAATCTCCCACACTTGGTATTAGTTAACGAAGATCAATATGACGTTACCGTCACGATGGTGCAAAAACACTTTGTTCACTCCCCAATTACATTCACTTTTATTAGGTGTAAATTTGAAAAAATTTCTATAATTATTATTGCATATCTTCATAGTATTACTGCACATTTATCTTCTTGTATTGTCAATGATCTTGAATATCGACTCTCTAGTGTTGTGGTGCATAAACCAATTCATCTCTGAGTCGAAATTTAGTTTGGCTTTCCATCGGATGATGCGTTTGGAGGTTGATGATCTGGCTAGTAAGATTATGCAGAGGATATCTAGAGTGCCATTTTTTTTCTCAATGAAGAGTACCAGTTGAATTACTTGATCAACCCAATGGGAGATATCATGTGGCATATTATCTAAATGATCAAAATGTATACAATCTTATCTCTTGATTTTTTTTTTGCTAAAGTGAGATACACCATTAGTGTCTTGTTCACTGCCTTATAGAACCATAAAGTACTATTAGCAAATTTATGCTTAACATCAGTTTTCATCAAAGTTTTAACATGGATGAAACTGTTTTTTTTTTTGGTTGTATTTGGTCAGAAGGATGAAATCAGTTTCATCACATTGATATACCTTGATTTTTGTCAGAATACTTAAGGTGAAACCAATTTCATCTAGTTTTAGACTGTAATATAACTGTATTTTCGTCAAAATATGCAGGATGAATCTAGTTTCGTATAGTTTATACACTGATATACCTTTATTTAGGTCAGAATACTCAGCTAGAAACCAAATTCATCTATTTGTAAACTTTGATATTACCGTATTTTCGTCAAAATATGCATGATGAAACCAATTTCATATAGCTTACATATTGATATACCTTAATTTCGCCAGAACACTCAGGATGAAACCAATTTCATCTAGTTGTAGACTGTAATATAATTGTATTTTAGTAAAATTATGCAAGAGGAAACCAATTTTATCTAGTTGTAGACTATGATATAACTGTATTTTCATCAGAATATGCAGGATGAAATCAGTTTCATCTAGTTTTAAACTGCGATATACCTAGATTTTCGTCACAATATGCACGATGAAACTAGGTACTTCCTGCAAATGAACCAATTGCGTCGATAAAATTTCTTAAGGGAACTACAGGAGAAGATTAATAATATTGTATTGGTTTTAGGTAATGTGTATAAATGAATGATTAGAATTGTTTCTCTACTAACTCTTAGAGATAATTGTGATGATGTAAATTGTTTAGATTGCAACTGCTTGTGGTATGGATTGTTGAGATGTATGACGGGGCTTTAGAGTAATAAATTGTTGGTATATCTTGTGTAGAAGTTTCTGCTGTTATTGGACGTGAACTAATGGTGGTCGTGGAAGTAAGTGGATTGTTGTTGTACATAAAAATGTCTCATTTGTTGTGATAGTACTTAGTAGCCATTTCTTTGGTTCAGTAAACCAGTGTTTGTTTGAAGGGTGTGTAACGACCTTCCTCACCAAGCATCTCTTTGATGTTTCATGATGTTTTTCTGCTGGGTTGTTATTTTCATGCTTTCAGCCAATTTAGATTTTATAATTGATTGTGATTTTTTATCTCCGTATTTTGAATTTTGTTATACATTTTACATTTTTTATTATTGTTGTGTTCTACTTTCCATGTGGGCTATTATTGTCTTGCTCATTGTGAACTTTAAAAATTTGAGTTATTATGTTTGGTGCTTCCATTGAATTAAGAAGGGTTTTAGTGCAGGATGATGTTGGGCGTGCGCCCCCTATCTCAGCAAACCCTTCTAGACCAGCTAGTCATATTGCCTTTGATGATTGTGTTGACACATTAGGTTCTGCTAAAGCGCAGCTTGCACAGTTGCATCATGAACTGTTATCATCTTGCACATGGCATTTCTGGGTCCAAAACAATGGTTCTTCTGCAGCGTCCCATTTGTATGCATCTGCTTTAGAGGCCTCGTTACCAAGAAGCACCACTCCTACTCCCGACCTTAAACATATTGTCAGAGATCCCAGTTCTAATTTTCCTAAAGTGTGAGGAGGGAAACATAGTGCTCAAGATAATATGAGTCTCAATACTTCAAACTCATTTACTGGTATCTCATCTGGTATAAACAACTCCGTTGATCTAGCTGGTGCCTTGTCGAGAATAAGACTTTCAAACTATGATGCAGTAAATGACGAAAACCATGTGGTCTCAGATTCAACAAGAAATTGAAGATCACCAAAATTTCATTTTCAATTTGAAACACGGTCAAAGCCATGCCAAATAACAGTCGAATTTAAAAATTGATTTTGTGTATTGCATTTGCTTTTTAGATTTCAGATCGTTTTATCAACAGTGTAATCATTTCATTTGGTTTTGACTATACGAGTAATAGTGTAACTGTAACATTAATAGTTGAGCACAAGAAAAAGGGATATTTATATTTATTTTTAAAAAAATTCAGTTAAAAAGGTCGGGTGAAATACCCATATAAGATATTATAATAGTATCTTTAATTTTTCTGGGCATAACAATTTTAGCTAATTTGGGGCATGTTATTAGATGACAAAAAACGTCATTAGAAATAACTTTCACACCACCCCTTATCCAACAATTATCTAAGTACCTATTTTACCCCTGATTAATTAGCATTAATTAATCGTATTAGGTGTTAATTATATTTTAGATGTGAGATCAACTAATGTTAAAGTGTTCTTCAAAAGATCAAACAACTTAGAGTTTTTAGATTTTTTTTTTCGTAAACAGATCCAGAGTCGGTTTACGTTCATGCACTTGTAAACCGATTATGGGTTGGTGTTTCCAAAATTAACAGAGGACTTCCATAATCGGGTTGACGTTGGCATATATTTAATCCGATTACCAAAATCGAGGTTTTCTGTGACATATATAAACCGATTGTTGTCTTTCATAAGATTTTTTTTTCATTCATTTCATTATCGTAGGAATCACGGATGCATTTAGCACATGCATCAAGCCTTCAAACCCCTAGGTGACCCTAGTGGACGAGTTATAGTCTCGTGAGGGTTTACATAGAGATCTACCCACAAAACCTACACAAAAACTTCTAAAACCATCAATCTTCGTCGGAGGAATCCGAGTCCGATTCACCCACCATCATCACCTCCGGGGCGTACTCCGGAATTTTGGATACCATGAAGTGATAGCTTGCATGAAATGAGAATGCTTTCCCCTTTTCCTCCAAGTAGCGAGCTTTGACGACTTGGTGCTACAAAAACACGACACAAACTTACTTTGTTAGTGATGTTTAATTGGAAGATCAAACCACATGGATTACGTAAAATAAACCACAAAAACACTTAAAATTTTTTCAATGGACTAGCTAAAGTGGCTAGCGTACAAAATCCGATGTTGGATAGCTAAATAAGCAAGTATCGCATTTTCGATGACTTGGTGTCTATCATGGACTTGTTGAACACTTCTTCCATTAGGATTCCCAAAATCTTGCCTATATTTGTCATGCACCTTTGTCCAAAAGGCTTCGGCATCTACCCTTACGGAGGACTGATTTTTAATTCGAGTTTCGACGTTCCATGCTTTGGTGATTTCCAAATCTTCGGCAGAGTCAAACGATGCTATTATGGAGGTATGAAATGAGTAGTTGTGAAGTATATGGAGTGAGAGGGAATATAATGAGCAATTTTGGAGCAAATGGGGTCCAAGGATGAGGTCTCTATATATAGAGAAAGTCCCTAACGACTATTTTTTTTTTTATAAAAAGTGAAATAATTTGGAATAATCGGTCTTCTCTAAGGTCCGTAAAATCCGATTGTGTTTTTATGCCACCTAGAAACGGTCTTTATCGTGACCAACATAAACCGATTAAGACATGTAAAAAAATTGAATTTTCACCGACACTAATCGGTTTACATAGATGCATATGTGATCCGATTATAGCTTGAAAAACATACAGAAAAAACAGCATTTCTAAGGCATGAAGAATCGGATTATACTTACCCCACACATAAACTAATTCCTTTATGGACCCTAGACAATCGGTTTATGTTGACATATCGAGTAGCCTGATTGTTGGCATGTGTTCAGGCAACAGAATTATTGAGCATGCATAAACTTGGTTGATACACATAAATATAATTAAAACTTTAAGTGCATTAAGTTCAACACCATGATCATCCAAAATATAAACCTTAACCATCCGAAGTCTAAAGTTTTAAAAACCAAAAACTTAAACAACCAAGTCTTAATAAACTTAAACAACCAAGTCTTAAAACCTTAAAATTAAAAACTTATAAATCATGGAGCACCAAAGCATCGAGCAATAATCTTTACCGGAGCATTTGCCATTCATGTCTCTTCGCAGACAAGCAACAACACAAGGAGCATTTGCGTACAAAGCGGTAGCATCGAAAAGGGTTTCACTCTATCAACCATTCTGATCAAGAATCTTTAGCATCATCAATTAGCATTAGCGGTGGCTTGAACTTGGCCCATGAAAAATTCTCTCGGCCATTTATCCATTTCTTAAAACATTTCTTCCAAATATTTGTGGCGATCCCTCTGAAATCAAATTCCCTTCTTCAAACATTTCTTCCAAATGTCTGTGGCAATCCCTCTCAGCTGAAATCAAATTCCTCCTTCTCCTTGCGAACTTGATGACCTCGTAGAGCTCTTCCAGTGCAAGCTTGTCTACCAATGCGAGTGATTTCTCCAGATGGGTCTCACGCCCATATGCAAACTTGTAAAGGCTTGTTTCTGGCACGGGTTGTGGTGCCCTGTGAATATCCTCATGGGTGAGACCTCGAGAGTAAAATGCTAGGTGGCCGAAGTCCATATCTAAAAAAAAAAAGAGTTAACAATCGGTACATAACTAAACATATATAATCCGGTTCTCAATAACAAAACACACAGGAATGTCAAACATATACAATCGGTTTATGTAGTACATACATAAAAATCGATTATGGAATGGAATCTGAAGAGACAATTTCTTAATCGATATATTACCAAGCAAATAAAACTCGATTATGGGATCGCAGAGTTAAAAAAAAAAACTACCCAGAATCGGATTATGCTAATGCACTTATAAACCGATCCTTGTGATGTCTTTTCATATTTCGTTTCGAAACCTAGAATCGGCCGAAGTTAATCATCATATAAACCGATTACTTTGCATGCTTTTCATGGCCGAAAAACAAAATCCAGAATCGGTCTATTCGATATGTCAACATAAACCGATTCTGGGTAAGATCAGAGATTTTGGTTCTCAAAAATCGAAGATTTAAACATGTAAATCAATGAAGAAATGAGAAAACTAGAACGGGTTGATGGAGATTTACCTTTTTCTTGGTTGGATCGAAGATCGTTGGAGAAGATGATCAATTTTTTTATTATTAGAGTTATGAGAATTTGGAAAGATTAAGATGAAAATAGAAAGTTTTTTAAGTTTAGGTTTTTATGTTTTTGGATTGGGGTTTTTAGGCTAAGGCCCGACCCATGGGTAACCCATAATATGAGGCCTTTAATTAAAATAAGTTTAAATCTAGGCCCCGAGTTATTAAAAGACATTCATGCCCTTTTATATATTGTCAAGCCCCAAATTAAATGAAATTTAAATTTAAGCCCAAAATTATTAAAGTATAGTGTGAATGTGTAAACAGAAGTTACACATGCATATGGCATGTGTATCCAGAAGTTACACATCCTTATGACATGTGTAATGCAAAGTTACACATCAAAAAAATAGACATCAAAAAGAACGCATACAAAAAATACATGTATTACTTTAATATTCATTTACAATAATTTCTTAACATGTGTAACTAGAAGTTACACACACTTCTGTCTAGTGTAATTGAGAGTTACATATGCATCTATCTAGTGTAATTGAGAGTTACACATGCATCTGATTTGTATATTTAGCGTGAACTCCAATTCCAGCGAGACCATTACCACATTTAAGCAATTAGCTTTTATGAAGTTATCTGAAACCTGAAATATAACAACAAGCAATCAATATTTATAAGATTATAATGAACAGTACATACAACAATGTATATTCAGTCTCACCTACACGAAATCACATTCTATCATCTTAAAGAAATTGTTGTTTCAAAGTGGTTCAATACAGATCAATAATCATAAAATAATGTCATAGTGCACTGTATTAGATGAAGCTATTAAAAAGATCTCTGGTTTGTGTAGACAATAACAATTAATATCATGAAATAAATGTAAAAGAATATTTTGAATATGCTAAAGCAGTTAAAAGAAGTAAAAACAGCTAAAAAAAACCTGGAAAAAGTTCATAGACAAGCAAACTGTACTACATGTAATCGGCAGTTAAATATGATATATCGCAGTTGCATATGTCATAGGCATGTGTAATAGGAAGTTACACATGCATATGACATGTATAAGCCGCAGTTACACATGCATATGACATGTGTAAGCCACAGTTACACATCAATATTATGACTTGTATACTTGGCACGT
The DNA here is from genome assembly GCA_023531295.1 of Papaver armeniacum. Classification (NCBI taxonomy): domain Eukaryota; kingdom Viridiplantae; phylum Streptophyta; class Magnoliopsida; order Ranunculales; family Papaveraceae; genus Papaver; species Papaver armeniacum. The sequence goes on along the minus strand of JAJJWW010014514.1, from coordinate 658,456 downwards.
ATCCAGATAGATGTGTAAGCCGCAGTTACACATCTATCTAGTGCAACTGGGAGTTACACATGCAGTTCTCATGTGTATTCATAAGTTACACATTTATATGGCATGTGTACCCAAAAGTTACACATAAAAAAGAAACCGAAATCTGCTGATACACGTATATAATGTATGTTTAATCTGCTGGTACGCATACAATATGCATATGTATTCAACACTTACACTTACACATGCATATAATATGTGTAACTAGAAGTTACGCATGCATCTTACTTGTGTAACTTCTATTTACTCATACATATTATTTGTGTTTCTGGAACTGCCGACAAGCATATGTATATAGATTGTTATATTCGATACAGATATACATGAGAAAAGGTAGCAGCTGTTGCACTTACTTGCTGTTTTGAACATAGATCAGCAACACATCAACTTGGCCATCTTGAGGTGGCTTGCAGTGACACACCATTATCTGTCGGAAATTAATAGATTCGGTATTAGGTATAACATATGAAAGACTGAAACTCAACAACTTGTTAGAAATTCTACCAACACTCTCACATAAAAGCATGGGAAAGCTCTGTCATTATTTGTGTTTCTAGAGTTACGCATATGACTTATATACACATTTTCTACTATAAAGAGCTAAGGATCATCGTTGCTCACCTTGACAATAGCCAACTTCCTTATCAATCCAGGTATAAACTGTCAAAATATCCCAAAGCGTTGATAAATATTCTAGCTTCCCATAGTAAGCCGGTGTCCTTTCAGTACGCGCGAACCTAAGTTCCTTCAAGCAATAAATAGCAGCTGTTAGATTAAAAGAAAGTACCGAAAAACACAAACTCAACACCCGGATGTAATTGTGGACTTCTTAATGTACATAGATGCAAGCCATGAAATATGTATCATTAAATAAACTCCATGCAAATAATCTACAACTGGCGATTGGTTGATCGTTACTGTTTTACACTGACCCGCATGAACTTATATCTTTGTAGCCTAAACCATCTAACAATTGTCGGTCATATATACTTTTAGCATACTTGGAATGAGTCGAAAGACTCGAAACCATTCAACCAAAGTCAATCTTGACAATGATCACAAAACAGTAAACAAGGGTATATGCAAACCTAAGTGGGAAGTATTACAGTAGAATGTTTCAGTTAGCAACTAGTTCAGGCTATATGAAAACTAGAAAACTGAGCTTACTTCATTTTGGTGCACTCAAACTTTTACACATCCAATTAGCATGTGTAACTAGCAGTTACACATCCATAAATCTTGTGTAACTGGCATGTGTAATTTTTTGGTTGCAAGGTTTTTTTGTAATTAGAAGTTACACATGCATCTGTCTAGTGTAATTCAGAGTTACACATGCATCCTACTTGTGTAATTAGGAGTTACACAAGTATGCAACATGTGTAACTAGATGTTACACATGTAAATAACTTGTGCATATCACAAGGTCTACTAGGAAATTTCTAAATCGAATACGAGCTATAAAGATAAGATCAACCAAAGCAAAAGATGTTGCGCCACAAGAGCTATACATAACAATGGCAATTCAGCTTCTGTGCAAGCAAAACTAATTATTCATTTAGCAAAGCCCTTATTTCAAAGTGGCCGAGAATAACCCAGGGGATATTCAAACTGACAAGCATCTCAGCACTGCATAACCAAGGATGCAAGTTTTATTTATTCACGCATGGAAACACCGACTAGTATTCAAATATCATACTAGAACATATAAAAATGAATGTCTGGGTTGAGAAGATTAAGCAATACCACTATCAATAAGGCGCACGATTTTGGCAGCTCCAAATAGAACGATTATTATTCCCTCCATTTTCCACCATGGTGCTGTGACATCCGTCCATCCGCATAGTCTCCAGCACCAAATGCTCCAACTAATGTGTGCATTTTCCTGAAATGCAAATGCAAATGCAAATAGTCATAACGTAATTAGGAAATACTAACTAATTAAAAACAATATATCTGCTCTAATAATTCATAAACAATAATTTCACTAAATTTAAAAAAGAAATAAAAAATGACTACAATCTAGAAGAGTACTTTAGCATCAGATATGCGAGACTAATTCTCTTCAACAACACATTCAGTAATATGCTTATGCAAATTATCCACCTGTTTAGTTAATAAAAAAGCTAAAATACATCTGAAGATTATCCAAAAATATACTACGAACCGTAAATATTACAACCCTCGAGTCATTTCGGCATAAACACTTTATATAACACGGGATACTAGAATCAGGTAGTATCGAACAAGAAAGATACTAAACAATTCTTAGTTATATGTAATAATATACCAATGAAATGAGACAAGGCTCCATTTAACGATAACCAATAGCTTCAATTAAAAAAATCCACATCCACAAACAAATTATGAAAAAACATTAATTAATTAATGAAATTTCACTCAATGATCACAAAGACAACTATGGATCATTAGTGGCAGATTTATTTCACTCAATGACAAAATCTAACATACAGCTAGGGAACAAGATGAGACGAAATCAAACTACAAAACAACTTTCTAATCATCACATGAAGAGAATGAACGAGGCAACTAAACTATTTCCAATCTAAGTTGACTAACAAATTCATCAATCTAGTAACAAATTAAATCGATCTAATAAACCACCGATCTTCAAAAATGACACTTCTTCTTTGAAAAAACACGAAAAATAGATCTAAAAAAATAGATTAAATGAAAATGAAATCAAATCTTACTCCGAAACCAAAAACATCACCAATAGATATAGAAGCATATATTGATTGATCTAATCTTTTTCTTCCTCTTCGTAATACATCGGCAGTCATGGACGACATAGCTCTTGATCAGAAAACCCCTAAGTTCTTCTAGCAGAAAAGAGAGTAGAACAAAAATCCCCATATATAATTGATTCTCTCTAATCGCGGATCTAATTTTCTTTCTAATCAATATGAAACCAAATCAGAAGAATTAGATATTGGGAAACCGAATCAAGAAAACCCTAGAAAATGAATCTAAAAATGAGAACAGCTCTGGTTTTATATGGAGGGAGAAAATTAAATAGAAAATGAAACTGAATATACACCGACGACTCATTTCATTACATTTAAATGGGTACTTTAGGTATTATAAAAATATGGTTTTATTGATAAGCCCCAAAAATAAGAGATTTAGGCCTAGGGATAACAGAAACTGGAAAATATGGAGTTGAGAGAGAAGGATCCATTTTGTGGGCTTTAGAATGTGCAACCCATATAGTAGGGGGTTTACAATAGTTTTCACTTTTGGATTTACTGAAAATGGAAAGATTAGTATTTATATGAGATAGTTTTAGGAATTAATTTGGGGGTAAATTAGTATTTTTGAGAAATTTGTTAGCCCATAACCATTTGGTGGAATGGGAAGGGAAATTTGATAGGCCCGGCCTAAGTCACTTAGCCAGGATACCAATGCCTTTTTTTCGAAGTTTTTTTTGTAGGAAATACCATTAGGTCCTAGGAATAATATATTAGAGAGAGTCTAGTCCATTTGACCCAATCAAATGTCTGTTTGGTCCTAAAAATCATTGTTTAGTCCTAGGCTGATGTCATGGATGATGTAAATGTCACCTTGTAGTGGCAGAAATACCCTTTTGCATAAGGACCATATATATAGTCAAAAAGTAAGAGAGAATAAATCATTCTCAGATTTACTTTCTCTCTCATCTTTCCAGATCTAATCTCTCTCTTTTTTTCTTTCTTCTTCTTTTCCTCCTGTTAATGGCGTCTCCATTTATTTTTTCTCTTTTTCTTCCTGCTGCTAACGATGGCGATGAAGGTGAAAATCGATTTAGATATTTAGATCGGTAGTTGTAGACGATGAATACGATGATGTTGGTACTGTTGAATACGATTTTTTTAGGTTTTTTTTTCTTACTTTTTTCTGCTGCTGTTGACGATGAAGATGATGAAGAAAATGAAGATATGTTGTTGCTGCTGCTGTTGACGATGAAGACGATGGTGTTAATCGATTTAGATATTTTTTTAGGGTTTTTATATGGACTTCATTTCTGGAATGAAGTCGGTTTTTTTTAGGTTTTTATATGGACTTTCATTTCTGGAATGAAGTCTGTTTTTTTAGGTTTTTATATGGACTTCATTTCTGGAATGAAGTCTGTTTTTTTAGGTTTTTATATGGACTTCATTTATGGAATGAAGTCTCTTTTTTAGGTTTTTATATGGACTTCATTTACGGAATGAAGTCTGCTTTTTTTAGGTTTTTATATGGACTTCATTTACGGAATGAAGTCTGTTTTTTTAGGTTTTTATATGGACTTCATTTCTGGAATGAAGTCTGTTTTTTAGGTTTTTATATGGACTTCATTTCTGGAATGAAGTGCTACAAGAAAATAAGTAAAAATTAACACGGAAGGGTATTTTTGTCAGTTTTAATATTTTTAAATAATTATGGACCAAACAGTAAAGGCGTTTGACCAAAGGACCAAACAGACATGGGCCCACCTAAAAAAGTACCAAACAATATTTTTCCCAAGTTTTTTTCACCCAGAGAAGAGCCAAATTGAGTTATTCAACCAATTTTGTGTATTTAAAAGAAGTAACGGTGACTCACATTACAAATGACAAATGTAGGTTCTTCTCTCAACGGTGTATTAAATTGAAGGCTATTATTAGGGCATCACTTTCCATTAGAGGGGCTTCACTTGGATTCTTAGTGTCCAAAAAAGTGGTTATGGGATATCCTAACACCAAAGCAAAATGTCTAGATTACCCTTGAACTAAAATAAAAACTTAAAAACCTAATATTTTTTATTCTAAAATAAAAACTTAAAAACCTAATATTTTTTATTCTAATTCAAGAAAAAAACTGCTCCTCTTCATCTTTCTTCTCTTCCTCTCCTCGTAACTTCAATTTCAATTCAATTCAACTTCAGTTACGTTTCTGCGGGTGTTACGTCTGGGTTCGGGTTTCATTTCTAAACGTAAAATATGATTATGAAGAACTTACGTCTTTTCCTACCGTATACGGGTTATGGTTGAATTCAACCGTAAATAGGATTTGCATGTAGTCTTACGTCTAGGTTTTGTTTTAACCAAACCGTAAAATGTAGTCTTACGTCTAGGTTTAGTTTATTCAAACCGTAAAATGTAGTCTTACGTCTAGGTTAGTCTTAGTCTTACGTCTAGGTTAGTCTTACGGCTAGGTTAGTCTTACGTCTAGGTTAGTCTTAATCAAACCGTAAAATGTAGATTTCTTTTGTCCTATTAATAACCAAACTAGTTACGGTTGGGAACGAAAGCTTCAACCGAACCGTAACAGACCAAATAAGTGAAAAAATCCAATTCGAAAAATCCAATTTTTTAACTTGTTTCACGATTGACTTTAGCTAATTTTCTCTATCATACAAAGATTCACCCACCTAATTAAATGAAATTAAAATTAACTAAATAAGGATTGTTTAGTCATTACAAATTGGTAACTTGTTTCATTCATTTTGATTGAGTGAATCAAAATCTAAATGACAAAATAGTTTGAAAGAAATCTCCAAAATTTTAATTAGTAATTAATCTTTTTTTTAATTTTTATAATTTCTTGCAGTTTTCCCACAAAACTGCTTCAATCTTCGATTAATTCATCAAGAGTATAACAAAATTCATTAATTTAATTATTATCTAATTAAATGAAATTAAAATTAACTAAATAAGGATTGTTTAGTCATTAATCTAAAATTATTTAAGATAAGGAGTTTTTTTTTTTTCACTTGAAATTGATAAGAAATTCTTATCATGTTCGGTTATTCATCAATTAGGCATGGTTTTTGTCCTCTATTAGGTGACGCCCCTCTTTCAATGGAATGTGATCTTCATCACTTGAATAAAAAAAAATTGGTTTCCAAAGTGAATAATAGCCTTTAGAATCATTAAATTAGCCGAGGTGTTTTTTCTTTTTTGTTTTGAAATGGCTCGAACTCCGAAATCTAAAAATCTAAACACCCCCTGAAACTCCAAAATCTGAGTAGTTTCTGAAACACCATAGAAAAACAACAAAAGAAAAAAATGAAAAGAAAACAAATAATGCCAACCAGTTCAGCCATGGTCATCGCGAACTGCTCTCCCTCCAAGGTTCTTGTCTCCATCTCTCCCTTTCAGTTTTTTGTTTAATTGTTGTTGGTAGCTAAGTTGATTCAGAAACCCCTTATTGTTTGAATAAATTAGGTTTTACTTGGGTTATTCTCAACTTCGTGCGTCTTTCATTGTGTAAATTTGGGCAAACCTTTTTTTTTTTTTTTGTTTGGTACCGTTCTGCATGTACCTCGAGTGATTCCCTTGGAATTTCTGTCTGAAATCTCCAGCTATTTAAAATGAGAACATAATAATGTAAACCCACTAACTGGTTGTAAATTGGTTGAATCTCTGTAATCTAAATTATGGTTTTAACAAGAAAATTTCTTGATTATTCTGCAGGTAGTTGGTAGTCCCAAGAAAAGGAAAGCAAGGTAAGTTTATGTTTGATACCAACTTCTTTTGCAGTTTGTGTTTGTGTAATAGAATTTTAGGAGTTTAATAGAAAATGTTCTCTGCTATTTGCCTGAAGCAGATCGATGACTAAAGTCGAGAATCATAAATCACCTGAAGACCAAGCAAAAGAAATTCAATCCAGTTTAGACCCAACATGCCCGAGCTTTATTAAGCTTATGCTCCGATCACATGTTTCTGGGTGTTTTTGGCTGGTAAGTTCAATTAGTGATCTATCACGAACATTAAGTATTCACACTTTTAGAGACGTTTATGCTGGTATCACCAATTTGGATTTTTTCTAATAGGGACTTCCTTCAAAATTTTGTTTATCGAGTCTACCAAAAAATGACACCCTATTGACCTTGGTGGATGTGGATGTGGATGGGGAAGAATACACTGCAAACTACCTTCCTCGGAAGTGGGGACTTAGTGGTGGATGGAGAGCATTTGCCCTTGCACACAAGTTAGCCGAGGGAGATGCCTTGGTTTTCCACTTAGTCAAGGTTTCCATATTCAAGGTGATTAGATTTTTGGGTTTGTCGTGATGTAATGGTGTTTCTTATGCTGGCTTATTGTTCAATTTTTAATAGAATCAGGATGATGTCCATATATATTGTTAAAATGCTTGTTTGTTTCTGTTAGATGAAATGCTCCATCCCATTTTAAAGCTGTGTGCATGTATAGTATGTACATTACAACATCTCTCTTGTATATTATGTACATTTGGAGGAAGTGAAACCATGTTATTGAGAGGGAATCTAACAAGTCACTTAATCTGCTGATTGGAATATAAGTACATGAGAAAGTAAGGTCGTTACCAAAAAAATGCTGTTACACTTTAAAAATCCACACAATCATGTCTTGTACATTATGTTGTCTCTCTTTAACTTGTAGAGCTAGTTAAAACTTTTAACTTTTTCCCTTCATTGTATAGGTCTACATAGTACGAACACACGTGTTGGCTGAAGTTGATGCTGCTCTTGACATTCTACAATTGGAATCAAATACGGAAGGAAGTGAGTCAAGTGACACAGGTTTTTCTCGGGCGCATCTAATTATGATAGTTCAGTTTTTTGTATTGTTGGCGGGATTTCAAACCGTTAAGATTCCAAGTGTCCTCACCAATGCTTAAATTTATAATTTAACTTGATGCAGGTGGCAAAGATATGAAGAAAAGCAAAAAACGTGCACAAAAACGCGTTCATTTTCGTTCTCCAGTCGTTCTTAGCGAGGACCAAAATGTTAAACTACCCTTAGCAGGTTCAGATCAGCCTGAAGACCATACTAGTGAAGAGGTAATAGATTCAGAAGTTCCAGAAAGCATACAACTTTTAGGCTCCGTTGTTGAGTCTCGAGAAATTAAGAATCTTGAGAGTTTCGCCATAAGTGTGAACAATCTGACAATAGATTCCGAGATACCTGAGCATGTTCGAGCTAAATATTATGAACTTTGCCGCAGCCAGAATACTTTTCTTCATGAAAATCTTATGGTCGGTTTGAACCCTAAGCTTGTTGCGGGAATGATTTCTGAGATAGTAAATTTAGCAGATGCCATAAGAGCTTCCAAGCTTAGCACTCGTAGGGAAGAATTTGAAGCATGGGAGAACAGTTTGAAAGCATTTATGCAACTTGGCATGAATGTGGCATTCTTGCTTTCTCGGCTTAGCAAACTTCTGAAACTACTTTCTGAATCAGAAGAAGCATTCGACTTGAAGAGGTACAACGAAGCCATGAATGGGAAGAATCGTGTCAAAGGGGAGATAACAACTCTTGAAATGCAAATTCTTGAACTAAAGAATGACTCCACAAGATTAGATACCGAGATCAAGACTCTGAAACTGCAGGCCGAGAAGCATGAATCGACTTTTAAGAGGGAGGTTACTCACCCTTGGTGATTTCATTGGCCGATGATGTCAGTATTTTGGTCTTTGGTTATGGTTAACTTACAGAGAGAGATAAACTTCATCAGTCTCCTTTGAATAGGACACACAGGTATGCCTTTTTGTAATTTTTTGCGGTACGCATACCAGAAAGCACCCTCTAATGTTTTAGAAAATATGCTGTACGTATAGTCCTGTTTTAAAGTCTAGTATTAACTGCGAACTTCGGAACTATCGGCTAAACCTAATACACTGCTATGTAGACTACAAATGTTATATTAGTACTGGTGGGCTTGTTTTATTTCTTTGGTCTCAGTTCTGGATTACTAGTGTGGGCACCAAAAGTGAAGTTCTTTATTTGGAGAGTAACAATGATGGTATTGATGATCTCGTCGCAAACTGGGGTAGCAAAATATTAACATGTAGTGTAACCTTTAATTTTTGTGTTCAGCAGGCTTTTCTAGCTCTTGGTTTTGGTTTGCAACTCTTTGACTCTCTGTATTATTGTGCCCCCTTGGGGCTGTGTTATCAATTTAAATCTTTCTTAAATAGAAGTGGAGCAAATCTGATGAGATTTTTTTAATAAGATAGAAGTGGTCCCTAGTACTTCCCTAGTGTCACACGCCCATTTAATCGCCTAAAATTTCATGGGACATGACCGACAGTGATTGTAGTTCAGTGAATCAACTTTACCCAAAATCATTCAGCCTTGCATACTTGCATCAAAGTACGCATCTGCCTTCACTCTAAAGGCTTTGCACAACGGAAGTCTTTTCTTCTTTCTCTCTAACTCTTCATGCCCCCATAAGCATAAGAGGTTTGCCATGCATTACTTAAACAAACTCAACAAGACTTAATGAACACAAAGATATACCGCAACAAACCCATTTTATTGCACTAAAGGAAGATTACAAAACTTGGCCATCACATGGACCAAAACAAGTCATTCACCCTCTTGGTGAATGCCTAACACTCTCTACAATCAGTGGTTCTTCTCTCAATTGAACAACACTATTCTTATTGATCTCTAAGCTATTCATACATGCTAAAGATCAGGCCAAAACTGTGTGCAACCGCTTGCACATCCTACAGACAGCCACATGTCCGCAGGTAGTTTTCCTAACCGCCAATTTGCTTTTCAACTGCCACCTTTTGTGTTGTCTTGCAGATTGAAGCCACACTTGTCTTGAACGGTTAGGGACACTCTAATAAGGTTATGAACTCATTTCATAACCCTTCCAACTTGTCTCGCACCTTTGGCACGCTTGTGAAGCCAATAACCAACTTGTAACCGCCACCTGAGCCATATTGCACAACTGTTGTGCTTCACTGAGTTCTGCCTTGATCCATTGTTCAGCCATCTTGGCTCTGCATGCTTATCACTCTAAACTAATGCACGGACAATACTAGTGCTTCAATCATCGAGGCCAATTCCTTAAGCTCATTATATTCATGCGTCATATGCTTCACTTAGCCAATTTACTTGACAATAGCAATGCCACTCTTGCATTACTGGCTTGTTTACATTATTCAAGCTTTGCCAGCCTTGAACTAATGCCATAGACCAACTCTTGGCCTATTCTTACCTTCTTGCATCATCCTTGAGTTTGGGCCAACTCAATTCCATGGATATGCCTTAATGCCAACATCGCATGTTGGATCTTGTCACTTTGGCCATGTCTTGCCTTTCCCTCAATGAATCTTCATTTTGTCGGCCAATAAGCTTCATTACTTAGCCAAATGTATTTACAGTGTAACGCTACCTTTGCCCTTCACTAGCCCTGCAGGTTTTTGCCATTCTTAGCACTTGACTGTCTATCCAGTGTCGCACAATCATTGTCGGACACTGACTTGGTATGCAATACTGTAAAGCGCAATCATTATGCGTCACTTGCCTGACCTGTAATAGACCTCCCCCACTTAATCCGTTCAACGCCCTTGTTGAACGCAACCAAGTATAAACTCTATACTGGTCTCAATCTTTGCCATATGCACTTTCAGAACCCTTTCTGAAATTCAGCAATCTTGCTAGCTTTTGCAAACCGCACTTAGCCAACTTTTCATGCCTTAGCATCAGCACCACTTAGCTTCACTGCTTTTCCATTGATCTCATATACTTGAGCCACTTCTCGGCGTCATGCATTACGCTTACCCGGCTACTCAAATCATGCATCAATACCCAAATGCAACCTGAAATTCTTCTTAACCAACTCCCTTTAGGCCTGAATTTCGCTTGAATCATTTACGCCTAAGTGTACACACACAATGATTCTTCTTCAACTGATCACTATGATCATTGCCATAATCTTATGCCTTCATTTTCCGACTTTAGTTGCACCAAGCAACATAACAGGACTTATACAAGACTTGGCCTCATTCTTCAATCATATGCGCCTACGCAAAATCATGCCATGCCTTAAGGTATGCAAGCTATGATTCCATACCACTCTGGTATGTGCTAAAACTATAGCCTTTACTGCACTTTGCAAACATTAGCACTTTCACTAGATTTGGCCTCCAAATTACATTGCAAACTTCTCCTTCTTGGACTTGCATTATTTGTATGCCAAAGAACCAGCACCTCGTTGTTCTTTGCTTGGATTGTCGCTACACCTTGATTGAAATGCATGACTTTGGTATAGTCATGTCTTACAATACCCGGGACATTCCACCGTCACTCTGGAACAGGCATCCTCTTCACGCGCCTTTGAAACCATCACTTTAAGCATCACTTGCTTTTCCAAACTGCTACGCTTTAATGTGGCGCAAAAACAACATCATGTTCTTCCAAACTATGAGTTACTGTTAAATCATATACTTGATGGACTTACATCTTTATTCTTGCTGCGTTACTCCATGCTATCGCTGCCAAATGCCTTTGCACTTCCACATAACTCTCAACAGCAAACTCGACTATGCCACCAACTCTATTTGCTTCTTTCACTTTCATCCTCTTTTATTGCATATTTTGGCTTAATATGCTATTTAGCATTTTCCACGCGAACTATATTTACTTTGAACAAAAGAGGCAAGATCTTTCACTTCAAGTACCCTCATTCACTACTATCTTACATAGAGAGACTTCATTCCAACACTAAGGTCCGCTCGGCCCAAACTGAAAGTATGCTCAAATTTGAACAAATACTCGCGCCAACTGATTGCAACTTGTAAGACCTAATGTTAGAGCATTGCTTGGTTGAACCCACCAAGCGTTGGTATGTCAAGTTTGGTTGTCATATTTTAGTGAACCAAAACTCATTTAAAGAGTCGTTTAATTATTTACTAGAGTCAACTTCGTATAGGTTAGCTTGAAAGTATTAGGATATGGGACATTACAAGTATTATGTGAAGACTTGAAGAATGTGAAGAAGTAAGGAGCTACAACGACTACATCATCCTTCCACTTGAGGTTAGTAATATTTGACTTGAACTATTTCATTCCCTAACGTATCTTTCAAGTCGTGCATATTGAAAACATAACTGCGAAGCTGTGAATGATTATACTCTAGTTAGATGTAGTATTAAGGAATACAATACGAAGTATAACGCTTATCTTTTGAACTTCGTATATTAGACATCGACATAATCGTATGAATGCTATTGTGATTATGTATGGGTATGGGTGAAGATTTCGTCCTAGGAAACAATGTTTTACATTCGTTTAAAGGAAGTACAATTCATAAACTTTTTTATGAATCGAAAGGGAAATCGCTAGGCTTATTGGTATTGTTATTCATTGCAAATATTTGGATTACCAATGTGTGTGTTTAGTATAACCGCTCATAACTTGTTTATGTTCTTGGTAAAAGTATTCACAAGGCCTGAATTTTGTATTGGTATGATTTTATTAGTGAAACCGATCTTAAGTAATCACCTGAGATGGTATGATCGATTTGTTGTAATTGGTATGACCAACTCTAGATATTGGGGAACCGATCCTAGTAACAGGTGCAACCGATCACAAGCAAATGGAAATCGATCCTTGTAAGAGGTGCAACAAGTTTTTAGCAATTGGGGAACCGATCCTATGAACATGTGCAGCAAATACAAGTTAGATACCATATATATGTGGGAACCGATCCTAGTACCTAGTCAACCAAGTTTTGGTAACTAGCGTGACTAATTCTAGTACCCACATGGAGGTAGATCCGAATTTTTTTTTGGTAGAACCGTGAAACCCATGGTTGGTGATTTGATAGGATAATCAATCACATAGTTATTGGAAGTCAGATGAACCAATTCTAAACTTGTTTGGAAGTGTGGAAAATCGGTTCCAAGATTGTAAATTTGAAAATGGATTTACAAAGTAAAGATGTCGACATACTTTGAACATGTGCAGTAACGCTTATCTTTTATTGTTCAAAGATATTCCTTAATAGCTAAAGGAGAATCCCGGATCGAAATAAATTGAAAATCTTTTAATTAAGGTTTTTAGTTTTATATGCTTTTAATTTCCAGCAATTAAAATGCATATCTTTAGAAAATAAAAATTGGTAATGTGCATTTACTAATTGGAGATTTTCTACGAGATTCGATCAATATTTGGACAAAGCATTTCCAGGAATTATGGAAACCGAATTTGGAAATATATTGCATATCTTGAGAATATTTTCGGTTTTGGAAATTCCTTGGTGTCCAAACTTCCTTGGTCTATAAATATTGAAGTTTGCATTTCGAGCAAACTAATCCTCAGAGCCAGCAAAACTACCTTGTTGTGTTGTTACTGGTGGAGCCGTCTATTCGGAGAGGAAAGTAACCTAATTAGGAGAAATCTCTTACGACCGCTCGTTTTAAAGACTTCTTTGGGATTGGGAAGCTCTACGAGTACCGTTGGTGGGAAACTAGATACTTGCAGTTTATTATTAGTTTTCGATTGATTTGATTGACTAACGGTTGTTGAACTTTGATTGCACCTGGTTTGTTTATGCTTGAGAATCTTCTCTTCTGATATAAAATTCACTCAAACTAGATCGAAGTTTCGACGGGGATCTTTATACTGTTTGTAGATCTAAAGACGTCTTATGATAATCCATTGTTAACAGACTCCGTTCTGTGTGTGATTGATCACAAGAGATTCAAGTTGATTGTGTGCAGGTATTTATTGAAGATCTAAGAAGATTTGAAGACGAAGAAGATCACTGATTTGGGCTCATAATCTTTAGTGTGCACAAAACTTGATCGGATGGGGATCCAACTATAATCGGTTTATCCTTGTGATAGATTTGATTGATTAGTTGAGTAGATCGGCATCAATACGATTCTTTGTGATTCGAAGTATTGATCGCATAGTCTTAACAATTACTTTGGTAGTTGTTGAAAAGATAGATTTAAGGACCGGACAAAGGAGTTTATTGGGATAAACAGAAGAGCCTTTTGTCAAACTCATATCACGTTGTTTGAAAAGAGTTTTTACCGAACAAATTTGTTGTTCCTTTACTTTTTGGAATACGAACCAAAGGAATTGTTCCAAGTGCGTGACTTATTGTGAGTTGGAGGCGCAGGGATACAGACGGAACTAGGTGAACTATAGGTTTAGTTGCTTGGTCTCAACTATACGAAGTTGTTTTAGATTTTGTATAGCGGCTTAATCCTGAGAGTATTCAATTCTGGACAAGTTCCCTGGGTTTTTCTGCATTTGCAGTTTCCTCGTTAACAAAATCTTGCTGTGTCGTTTACTTTTCTATTTCCGCAATTATAATTGTTTTATTATAATTAGAAGTAAAATACACAAACATTAATTCATATTCACTTGATAGCAATCCTATAGTGTTAGGTTAAGTCCGAACCTTTTATCAAGTAAACATACTTCGTTGTTGTATTGTCTCGATCTTGTATCCATAGTCAATCACACAAGTTATCTTGTTGTCGTATTGTCTCGATCTCGTATCCATAGACGATCACATGAAGTATGAACCGATTAGTTGTATTGTCTCGACTCTATCCATAGACAATCACTTTCGGAGAAAGGACTTATTGGTGGAAAAGTTTTAGATTGAGGTATATTTGGGTACCCTCGTATTTTCACCTAACAAGACTTGCAATACTGACTTCATCTTCGCTTCTAAGCAACAAAGGAAGCAACACATCACCTATTGTCCCCAATGTAGCAATTCACTTTGCCACATGCACTCTTCCAACTATCAACGTTCTTATGCAACTCCCATAACGAAGCACAATATAATTGACAATTAGTTGAATACTCCTTCAAACTGATGCCATCATGTTGCTTTAGCTTTCATGAAGATTTCTTCAATAATGTCCACATGCCATATTTATGCATCACCACTACTTTGTCCTTCTTTATCCATGCATCTACAGCTCCAACCGCATCATGCATCTTGGCCATGCCCAAATCTCATTTGGCGCATGCTACTGTTGCATTCCTGCTATGCCAATTAGCACCCAAATCTTGACACAAACTTGTACACCTTTGCACAACTGAAACGGAGTTAACTTGGTGATTCTGAGCATCACCATAGAGCTCAGCAAAGTCATATCACTCAATGAATTCCGCGGATAAACACTTTGGACAGTTGCAAACAAGGCCATAATCCTTGCAAATGAGGCGCCACTGCCTACGTTCCATGAAGCAAGAATGCCGCATTCTTCTTCAAACTTGGAACTTATTTTTACTTTCCACGCACGTCTGGTTAGTCTTGTCTTTCCCCTTCTCCAAAATCAACTTCAGTAGCAATAATTGTTGATTTGCAGTTGACAAGAACATCTGCTTTTGGTTATGATCAAATGCAAGTCTTTGGACACCCTTGTCCAAGCATACTGATCCAACTCAAAAACCAAGTGCAAGCACACTCCTTGTGCGCATCTAGCATCAACGAAGAACTCTTTACAAACGCAAGACCGTGGTGTATCGTTTTTTCCCCTAACTTGCACTCCTATCTTCACCCTTTCCATAAGCTTTATGCTAGATAAGAATTGGCCATCCAATTTTTCCTTCATGGCATCACATTGCCACAAATATGCTGGTTCGCAACCAGACTTTGCATTACCACCAAGGTACGATGAAAACACCTTCAATTTATCGCATAGACAGGTTCTCCATCTACTTTGCCACAGCAAAGGCCAACAACATCTTTGCATTCAGAAATTTTCGCAAAATTCCCATTACAACACGTAATGCACTCGCTACTGATAACACTACGAAGTTATGCACTCCAAATGCTTAATCTTCGCATACTTGTGAGAAATATGGACTTTAACACCTGACTTGCACCATAGAAGTCAGCATACTTCTTAGTTTTGTCATGCAATCACTTGAAAACCCGGTTTTCAATGATTCTCGCATGTTCGTCTAATACTTTGGGTAGGAATTTTGACACCTTTGTCATAAACTTTCATGGCATGTTGCTACCTCAAGCTTCAAAGTTCATTCCAATTGATCTTTCTATACAAGACCAACTTCTTCTAGTCTCCATACTAGTGAAACCCAAACAATTCACCACTGAATTTGACAAACAAATGACACCAACATGAGTAAAAGAGAGAAAAATCAAGAACATTATCCCCAAACACCGCTCTGATACCTGCTGTCCCACACCTATTTAATCGCCTAAAATTTTCATGGGACATGACCGGCAATGATTGTGGTTCAGTGAATCAACTTCACCCAAAATCATTCAGCCTTGCATACTTGCATCAAAGTACGCATCTACCTTCACTCTAAAGGCTTTGCACAACGGAAGTCTTTTCTTCTTTCTCTCTAACTCTTCATGCCCCCATAAGCATAAGAGGTTTGCCATGCATTACTTAAACAAACTCAACAATATCAGAAACTTAATGAACACAAAGATATATCGCAACAAACCCATTTTATTGCACTAAAGGAAGATTACAAAACTTGGCCATCACATGGACCAAAATAGGCCATTCACCCTCTTGGTGAATGCCTAACACTATCTACAATCAGTGGTTCTTCTCTCAATTGAACAACACTATTCTTATTGATCTCTAAGATATTTATACATGCTAAAGATTAGGCCAAAACTGTGTGCAACCGCTTGCACATCCTACATATATCCACATGTCCACATATAGTTTTCCTAACCGCCAATCTGCTTTTCAACTGCCACCTTTTGTGTTGTCTTATAGATTGAAGCCACACTTTTCTTGAACGGTTAGGGACACTCTAATAAGGTTATGAACTCATTTCATAACCCTTCCAACTTGTCTCGCACCTTTGGCACGCTTGTGAAGCCAATAACCAACTTGTAACCGCCACCTGAGCCATATTGCATAAATGTTGTGCTTCACTGAATTCTGCCTTGATCCATTGTTCAGCCATCTTGGCCATGCATGCTTATCACTCTAAACTAATGCACGCATAATCCTAGTGCTTAAATCATCGAGGCCAATTCCTTAAGCTCATTATAGTTATTCATACGTCATATGTTTTACTTAGCCAATTTACTTGACAATAGCAATGCCACTCTTGCATTACTAGCTTGTTTGCATTATTCAAGCTTTGGAAAGCCTTGAACTAATGCCATAGACCAACTCTTGGCCTATTCTACCTTCTTGCATCATCCTTGAGTTTGGGCCAACTCAATTCCAAGGATATGCCTTAATGCCAACATCGTATGTTGCATCTTGTCACTTTGGCCATGTCTTGCCTTTTCCTCAATGAAGCTTCATTGTGTCGGCCAATAAGCTTCATTACTTAGCCAAATGTCTTTACAGTGTAACGCCACCTTTGCGCTTCACTGTCCCTACAGGGTTTTGCCATTCTTAGCACTTGACAGTCTATGCAGTGTCGCACAATCATTGTCGGATACTGACTTGGTCTGAAATACTGTAACACGCAATCATTATGCATCACTTGCCTGACCTGTAATACCTAGGTACGCATTAGTCAAGGATTTGGTCAATTCCTAACCTCCCCTATGGGAAGATGCTTCAGAATTATCAGACCACTTGATGGTTGTCAGGCCTGTTCTTATGCACCATGTCAAAATAAAAATATTTTTCATACCAGATCACATGGCAAACCAGCCGCGCCGCAATGGGATGACAACTGACCGATAGAGTTTTTATTGAGCGATATTGTCAATAGCGTCAGCGATAAAGACTATCGCTGGATATTAAGTCAATGTTGCTCGATACAACAATACTACCAATGGAGGAATCTAAATCGCTAACTGCCGCCTATGTAAAGCTTATAAATACCACACCTTCCCCATTTCACGTCACAACTTCTCCTTCCCTTCTTTCTCCAATTTTTCTCAAACAAAAATCTTTGATTCTTAAATACGAGTCAGAAACCAAAAAATAGAAGAAACAAAAAGATACCAATATCTACTGGTACGCCATCTAGTGGATTGAATTATGAGCAGGATAAAGAATATGAATTTAAAAATGTTAGACAACTAGCTTGTGAAGGCGTACTCCCTGTGCGCATATCTAATCATTCAGAGTGAGTTAATTCAGTCGCACTAAGTGGTGGTTGGTTAGAGTTACGTACGATGTTTAGGTACCTTCCTCTTTTTGTTCAATAAAGAGTCCGAAGATATCCTTGGTGGCGTTTATATGACATATAAACTATAAACCGTAGGACTCAAATCGTTTAAGTTTTATTGAAACGATGGTGGAAGACTACAAATACGTTCTTTTTCAGAAATTTTGAAGGTGGTAACTTTTTTTTCTTGTAATTTAATTTTTTAGATTTTGTTTTTAGTTTTGTAAACATTCAACCACTTTAATTATGAATACGTTGTTCAATAGGAGTTACACCGTTAGATTTTTATATATATGTTGACGGGAATTCCATGTGAAGGAAATTTGCTTCCATTTAGCAAAATTAAAATGGGAGTCGGAAGAAAGATGGGAAGAGCGGCTTCAATTGTACTCAAATAATCTAGAAGGAAATCCAGAACATAGAACATTAAAAGCATATGGATTAAAGGTAGCTGGGTTGACTTATATACAATGTTCTGCTAGGAAATGAAAGAAGACATCGTACACAAAAAACAGTAGATGAACCCTGAATATTATGATGAGCTTGAACGTCTGTTTGCATTGTGGACAATAGGACGAATTCTATTTCCAAATGCAATCTCAGTGGCATTAATTATTTTTCTCTAATCATCAAAATATTTAGAGCAAGCACCAACATATGACTGGGGGTCTCCAATCTTAGCAAAACTTTACATAACCCTCGGTATATGTTTGACGTGTACCAGACAAAGCCGTAATGGTTTTTTGTGGAATGTTGGAGGTAAGAACCAATTATTTTCCAATCATTTTCCCCCATGTTTTATATAAATGTATGAAGTCAATAATGTTATTATTTCAGTATTGGTGTTATACTTACTTCCGTATTTGTGAACCTTATTTTCACAATTAGACCAATGTTTTTCCAGTCATAAAGAAGTGCAATATCTAAAATTGGGATAAAGAACAAATTGAAGATGGTCAACTTGTCGTCGTTGTTTAGTTGTGTAGAACAAGTAATAACATTGTTGCCATGTTGCATACAACAATCCCAAAGTTTGGAGATGTGGAAGCCCATAGAATGTTAGAGCTAAGCCTTAGGAGGATTGTGTTATACAGTCCTATTTATGAAATGGTTTTTGGTAATATGGCGAAAGACTACTTCTTCAGTTGCAAAACAAATTGGTGATATCCATCATCCCATATCCAAGTGAAGAGATTTCTCGATATGACTAGAAGAAATTGATAGGGATGGTCCACGTTGGGTAGAAGCTGAAAATTTGATCCAGGAGCCGGGTTCTAAAATTGAATACCTTAATTATTTTCATACGATTTACAAGGCCAATATTGTTATGAAACACCCAAAATTTGGGTCGGGTGGATTATCCAGCTTTTGGTGGGATGCCACTTGAGTGATTATTATTTTTCCTTCCAACCTCCACCATAGACGGACGATGTATTTTGATATACTAGCTCAATCGGGTTCATCTTCGACTGTGCCACCCTTTTCTTGGGACGTACATACCATATCTATGTCTGGAGATATTTTTACTGTTTCGATTGTTCCTAGTGCACTCGAACATACTTATCCGTACTGGGGTAGAGGCCACAACAAAGCAATATCGGAACCAGTTGAATGATTATCACAATCTACTAAATGGATTTAAGATATTATACTTGAGTGAGATGAAAAGACTGAAGAAATGGACGATGTTTGACATGAGTACTACGGGATATTGTGTTCATGGTGGTATGAGTCCAAGTCATGGTGCTGCAGGTCAAAGTCCTGGTGGTAGAGGTACGAGTCTCAATGTATGCTCGAGTATTGGTGTAGAGGTACGAATCCTGGAGGTTCAAGTCGGCGAAGTCGTGGAAGTGAAAGAAGTCAAAGAAGATTGAGAAGTCATTATATGCAGAATGTAGTGGAGATATTTCTACTCCAAATGTAATGTTAGATACTCAAGTACGTGGAGGTGACATGGAAACAACTACTGGAGGTTTGTCTAACCAACTACTAGAGGTTTGACATGGAAACAAGTACTCGAGTCATGGACATGGAAACAACTACTGGAGGTTTGTCTAACCAATTTCCAGGTGACACTATAGCTCCTAGTGGTCACTTGAACCTTGAAGTAGTCAGGAAATCTACTCTGTTTACCCCAATTGCCTCAAACACATCAGCGATTCACTTATTTGCGGATTACTATCGTGTTCCCCTCCGCGCGAGTGATCTCGTTACTTTTCAAGGTTTTGATGATGATGAGACTCAACTATAAAGTCAGTCTTAAACCGGCTCAATCTCTGCTATGTTGGACAACATTCTTGATCCAGAAAGCATGACCTATTGGATCTTTAATGGTTAAGAAAATCAGTAGTTTATGTATGTATTTTAATTTCAATCTTTTTAATATAAATGTTTTGTTTTTATTAATGAAAAATATCTTTAAATTAATGTTCAAATCCAAACTAGTTTTACATTTCATTAAGTTACAACATTTAATTAAAAAACGCAATCGCATTACATAACACTTAATCAGAACTAAATCCCTACACATGAACCTTGTAGAGTTGATAACATTCATCATGCTTAAACTGTCTATTGTTGTCTTCAAAAAAATTGGTATGAGCTCTAATTTTTAGTTCGTGGATGGACAACCCAGGATGACCCCTCTTTATCATCCATAAAATTTGTGCATACTTTCTCACATTCTTATTGATAAAGCAAAATCTTTATTAAAGGATACCATTTTTTCTTCTTAAATCTAACGCCATAAACCTTTTAAATACAGTGTCCCGTAAATTAAAAGTGGCTAAATTGAAGTCTATTTCGCTTGTAACTGATATCCAACATCGAATTAGAGAAACATCTTCTTCTCGAGTGAAATGAGTACTAGCCACTTTGTTGTAACAAGCACTAGCCATGTTGAAATGAATTTGAAGTTGAGATGGTGTGATTTGAAATGAATTTGAAGTTGAGTATTATTTATATGGGGAATTTGTAGTCGTTGGCTTATGAACTACTGAGCGACGATCAATGCATCAAGTGGCAGAAAAACTATCGCTGGCGTTCTTCATACCATCGAGCGATGGCGATAGAGACTCTATCGCATATGTCTAAGTGGTATACTTGACACTTAGTCAGTTACCTCTGACCCAGAGAAATACAAGAAGAGTGAGTGGTTAGAATCTGACATAGTAATAAAGCCATGCTTTAGAAGAAAAGTGTTGAACTTTTGAAACGAGGCACGGGGTGCTTGTTTGAGTCCATAAAGTGACTTGTTCCTTGCATACATGAGTGGGATGAGATGGATCAACGAAACCTTTTGGTTGCTCCATGTAGACAGTCTCATGAATATCTTCATGTAAGAAAGCATTGTAGACATCAAGTTGTCGAACCTTCCAGACATAAGTGAGAACAATGGTGAGAATTACCCGAATAATATTGGTCCTGATCACGGGGTTGAAGGTCTCAATGTAGTCAATACCATCCTACTGATGGTATCCCTTAGCCACTAGAATATCTTTGTATCTCTCAACCCTAGTTAGCAATTCGGAGTTCGGAAAACGTACGGATCGGCAAACGTATGGGTATTATACGGATTTGCAGAAGCCAAGTTCGGTCAAAAATCCGGTCAATGGCTCGTGATCCAACAGTAATTTGGAACTACATACGTACGTATATAATTCGTTTTAGAGATATGAGTTCGGAACACAAAATTAGGCTTATATATATAATAAACTAATAAACATTTACAGTGGAAGTATATCATTTCGTAGGGGATCGTAACAATTTTCTGGTATTATTATGTAATATATAAAATATATACACTTTTAACCAAAAAAATATCTCTGGCATAGTGGTCAGACAGATAATGGGAGAGTTTAAGGTCATTGGTTCGAGTCGTTCACGGTTTTTACAAAACCCTTATTGAAAGGGTTCGTTGGACTGTTTCCAAATGGGCCGATTTTGTCTCACGAATTCTTGTTCGGGACAGAAAGTTCGCGTATAAGCTGAGAAGCTGAGAAAATACGCGTACCTGGTTCGCATTTTCTATTGAACGGTCGTTTCATTAGTTCTCGACCACTTTGCAACAATTCGCGAATGATACGGCGAATTGCTAACTAGGGACTCAACAAGTAGTTGGTAAATAAGTTACATAGTCTGGAAAATATTTTGGATTGTGAATACCAAGTTGAACCTAGGGGTCATGACATGTAAGCGTGCAATGAGACTTGGGTCAGTTTGTAAAGAATGAGATATGATGGTGGTGTCAGAATCTGTGACATCTGAAAAGTGATAGGCTCATCTGAAGTGATGGGATCATATTGAGTGAGTGGGTCATTGTCAAGCTCCTCAATAGTGATTGTATTTGTATTTGTATTAGAAGGAGCATTGAATGATATGGGTATGGGGGGGAGTCACAATGGAAGAAGGTGTATGAGTTGAAGGTGATGTGCAATCACAAAATAGAAAGGTAAGTTCATCAAAAAAAAACATGACGTGAGATGAATACCTTCTTATTTAAAATTTCATAACACTTATACCCCTTGTGTAGTGAGCTATAGACAATAAACACACATGTACAATAGATGACGTGAGATGAATACCTTCTTATTTAAAATTTCATAACACTTATACCCCTTGTGTAGTGAGCTATAGACAATAAACACAAATGTACAGTAGATGATTTTGGACTTAGCTTGTCCTTCCTAGAGTGCCCAAGAAATGGAAAGCATGCACAACCATAAAAACACAAGAAAGATAAACCAGAGACTTTGTTAAATAATACCTCAAATGGTATTTTATATGTGAGCAGCTTGGATGAAGTCCGTTTGATGAGAAATGACGTAGTAAGAAAGGAGTCCACCCAAAAGTTTTTTGGTATACAAGTAGCAAAGGAGAGAGTAATCACAACTTCAGTGATATGTCGAATTTTTCTTTCGGCAGCTCCATTTTGCTGGGGAGTGCTTGGACATGATGAGCACACAAAAATGCCAAATTGATCAAGAAACTGTTTAAAGACACCCTTAACCAATTCATGATCTCCATCACATTGGAAAGACTTGATAGTGCTTGTAAAAAGATTTTTAGCCATGGTTAGTCTTCATAGGATATATCCATGTGTACTTGATAAAATCATCAAGGAAAAGGATATGGTACATGTAACCTAAATTAGAGACAACATGGGAGGGTCCCCAAATGTCACAGTAGACAATCTCAAGGAGTGAAGTGGTACTCCTACCTGATGGATGAAATGGGAACCTTTTACTCTTGCCAATCTGACATGAATGACATAAAGAATGTGAGTCATCAGTATAAGAGCTATTTGAGAGTTGGTGGCTAACTTTTGAAGTATGGAGTTAGTAGGATGATTAAGCCTCTCGTGTTACAATGTAGAACTGCACTGAGTGGAGACATTAGGGTATGAGGAAGTAGGATTGGAAGAAAAAAGTGGATAGAGATTACCATCCTTTTGGCTCCTCATAGATGACCTACTGTGTGTGTTTATATCTGTAATGCTGGACCCCTAAGGTGTAACTTAATAGAACAAAAGTTATCACTTTTAAGTTTGCCAATGGAAACTAAATTCTGTTTCAAGTCAGGTACATAAAGAACATCCTTAAGGGCAGTGGATGAATCAGTAGTATCTAAAATAATATCACCAAGCAGTTGTGTATCCAATAACTTGCCATTACCTACCAACACTTTGTCTGAACCAGAATAGGGCAATGATTTCGTTAATATACCTTGATAGTTTGTCATATGACTAGTAACTGCTGAGTCAGATATCCGTTGCACATGAGTGGACGAATATGGTACCTAAATTGTAGTATTGGCTTGTGGCTTTCAGCTATTAGGTTTGGCATATCTACAAGGACATCTGTAGGTTGAATGTCTATCTTTCTTACAAATATGACAGGCACAGTCACTATAGTCTGGTTTGGCAGTGTATGTGGGTTGTGAAGGGATAAATTTGTTATTGGGAAAAGTTTTATTTGTGAAAAATGCGAAATACGTGAGATTGTCAACAACCGAAGTGGTTTCCTAGTATTGATTTTGTAGCCATTGGTCGTACTGGATCAGTCTAGATTTCAATTCATTGAAAGTAAGGCTGACATCACGGTTCTGAACTAAGTTGACAAAGTTGTCAAACTCACGACTCAACCCATTTAATGCGTGCATAACTAAATCTGAGTCACTGACTCGTTCTCCAATAGTAGATTATGAGTCAGAGATTTCCTTAATCCGTTGGAGATAGACAGTGACTGAGTTAGACTCCTTTTTCATGTTGAATAATTATTTTATAAGCATTGATTTCTTAGCCACGAACTGATTAGAGAAGCTAGTAGCAAGGCACTGCCAGATCTGGCTAGAAGTATCTGAACCCAATATATCTTTAGACACAGATGAAGTAAAAGTGGCATTTAAACAACTAATAACAAATCTATCCTATTTTCTCCAAAGAATAAAATCAGGGCTTGGTTGTATACCTTTAGGATTAGTAATGGTAGTGTTAGGTAGAGGAATAGAGCCATCAATAAATCCATAAAGATCTGTGCTAATGAGAATGGATTCCATCTTAAATTTCCAGACCAAGTAGTTGGAGTCATCAAATTTTTCTGAGACATAATTAGAGATGTTGGTAAAGGGTATTGATGTGGGAAAGCTGCATTGGTTAAAAGATTGTGGTGTATTGATTGTTGATTGGTGGTGTATTGATTGTTTCCTCATCAGATGGAGAAGTTGGTGTAGTAATTAGTGTTGCCATGAATAATGATGGCAGCTGGTATGTATTCATAGAAGATATTGATAATTGTGAAGGCGACTTTGGATCGAAAACCTAAAGTCTTGATACCATGAAAGAATTATGGGTCTTGTTAACTTGTATACCCGTATACATGTTAAGGTTCACTAAATAACAAAATCTTGCATTGGAAACAAGATTTGTTTGCTTTATTGCATTGAAAACAACAATTCTTTGCATTGGGAACAAAATTTGTTGTTTTTAGTGCAAGAAAAACCAATTTCTAGTAGAATAAGACAAAAAAACACAATTTCCAAGGAAATAAAATAATTCTTTATTAAACCTTAACATGTATACGGGTATACAAGTTAACAAAAGCCAAGAATTATTTCATTAATTGTTGTGATTGTCTTAACATTACAATAGAAATACCCGAGCATTTATATCAGATGCTAAGACTAGGATTTCACAGAAACCTAACATAAGAGAAAACTAACTGAAAGACCAACTGTTTAACAAAAGGAAAAGATAAAACAACCCCACAAACAACCCACTGATACATAAAACTTATCGACATGTAATAATTGTCCTTTTTTAGTTTAAAAACCAAATAACTTAATGGGTCAATAGGGAAATAAGTGGGGTCTTACGTAAAGATCATATAAACTACTCCCTCCGTACCACATATATAGGTGGAATGGTCAAAATCTCTTAGATTAAGAAATTCTTTTGATTTCATAAATTTATATGTTTTTTCCTGTTTTACCCTTAATTATATTCCCAATGTTAGAGACATACACTAAATGGTGATGATTCCCAAGCAAATAAATAAGGGTAATAGAAGTAAAAAATCGTTTTGAAATTTGGACTCCGCCTATATAGTGGTACAGGGAAAAATGAAAATTATGCCTATATAATAGGTACGGAGGGAGTAGTAATCATTAACGTATGTGTTTTGGATTAAAATTTGTGTTAATGAACCAAATAAAATAGAAAACAAATCATTTCCCTTAGTAAATTAACTAAAGAGGAGAGAGAGGAAGAGAAGAAGAAATAAGAAGAAGAATGGAAAGAAGGTAAGATCAAGTTTGGGTTATTCATGAAAGCGTGGGATAAGTTGGTTTGGTCGATGAGTGTGGCAAGATATGAGATAAACTTGAGGGAGTTCGAGGATGATTGGGGCACTAATTACCCCAAAGTAGTGGAATATTGCAAGAGACAATGGTTGAGGCCACACAAAGAGAGGTTTGTGTATGCTTTTACTTACGACTATAAACATTTCAAACTTGAGTCAACAAGTATGGTACAGCAAGCTCATGGGAGACTAAAAGGTATACTTTTCACGAGTCAAAATGGAATTGTGACGGTGCAACATGCTATCCATGAGTACACTAATAATGATATCAACAAGATAAAAAAGCAATTCGAAGAAAGTAGTTTCCGGAAGTAGAGGGAGTTTAAGGAGGATAATTGGTTGCTTGTTGGAATACATTGCAATGTCTCTCATTGGGAAATAAGTTTTATGATGAAACATCTCAAGTTGTATCAAAAGTATGACAAACCAAGCACTCCTTGTAAGTGTAGGATAATGGAGGCTATCAGACTTCCATATCGTCATATGCTTGGTAGGTATAAAACTCCGATTCCGATTGAAGATATTGATCCTTATTAGAAGCAACTATCTTTCAAAACGGCTCCAAGAGAAGATCCCAGTGAAGAGTTTGGCGACATGGAACTTGGGAGAATAATCCTCGATAAGTACCTCGCGTTGAATAGGTTGGACAAACAAACTATGAAGCACAAGTTGATGCCGATTGTTTACCCTTTTATGGAAGAACTTGAAGAACCGTGGAAACAAGATCCAACGGGTAGACCACCTACCACAAAGACAATGGAGGAAGAAAGGAAATAAATTAAAGAGTATTTGAGTACAAAATACGATCCATCCTGACATGATTATACCGAGGCGGAGTACAAAGAAGATCCGGCTAAAAATAAAAAAGGTCGTCCGAGGAAAGAAACAACTACACCAAATGTTTCAAACTTGAATCCAAATAGCACTCCACCTCTTGGGAGTCAAGCAAGTGTGGAAGTTGTTGTAAAGAAAAGGGGTCGGCCGAGCAAAGAAACAACCACACCAACCGTTTTAAACTTGAATCCAAATGACACTCCACCTCTTGAGAGTCAAGCAAGTCAAGGAGATGTTGTGAAGAAAAGAGGTCGTCCGAGGAAGGTAGTAAAACCGGTATTGGAAGAGTATCGCTTACAACTCCCTCAAATTATTCAAGAGTTCGTTATTGGTACCGACGACGTCCCAAAGGATGGAAATTGTGGGTTTCACGTTGCCTCCCAACAATTAAGTGGAGCGATTGAGGAGAATCTCACCCAATGTCAATACATAAGAAATAAGATGGCTACCCGACTAGAAAAAGACAAGGTGTTTTATATCTCAATGATGCTAGAAGGTTCCATAGAGGACAAATAAGCGACTTTTAAAGAATTGCTTACTAGTGTTAAAGGCCCGGAGGGAAATGCACCGATCAAATGGGAGCATTGGTTGAGAATGCCGGAGTGTGGCCATCTATTCGCGGATACGTGGTCATGCGTGGTGCATTTTTTTTAGTAAAGGACTAAGTGTAGCATTTGCACCGAAACATGCGGTTTGTGTGGAGCAGCTCAAGCATAGAAGAATTATTATGGCTTTGGTGGATAATAATCATTTTATTGGTCTACAACTCAACAAGGAATGTCCATTACCTCATCTTTGTAGGTTTAGTTTTGGGAAAAGTTCATATTCAACAAGAGCAAAGAATGGATGAAACTTTATGAGGACAACATGCACCTTTGGAATGATTTAGATGAGTCTAAGGAATGTTCCTTAGATTTGACTAAAGGAGGTTTAATAGATTTTAATGAACTCCCTCCAATAGATTTGAGTGATGAGTGATTATGATTAGGGAATAAGGAATCTTTTTGGAAAACTTTTGTAATCGCATTCGTGTTTTGTGTAATGTACTTTGGAGTACTACGAATGAATGAAATGGATGTGTTTTTTTTTTTGTCAACTGCTTTGGTCGCCATTGTTTTTATCACACGACCATGCCGACTGTCCCAGGGTCGGCAGGTTTTGATTTCGTCAGGTTGCCGACTGTACATGCAGGACAACAAAGGAAAAAAGGTCTGGAATAGTCGGCAAGGTTATTACCCTCGAACAGTGTCGACTGTCCCAGGGTCGGCATGGTTTTGATTTCGTCAGGTTGCCGGCTTTTTGTGGTCGGCAGGGTTTATGAGGACAACCATGCCGACCAAAACAGACAAAAAAATATTGTTCCTGGATGTTCTTTACACATTGTAGTCGGGAGGGTTTATGATGACAACCCTGCTGAAGTGATTTTAAAAGTTGTAGTAAATAGGTTCGTTGAGACTTGTGAAAGCAATAGATTTTAGACTTGATAAAACTTATTCAAAATTTGATTTCAAGATATTAAAAATAACCAAGACACCGATTCCACTATTACACATGAATAAATAATGGTAAATCCTCCAAAACTCTAATTATCTTTTAAATCCCTTGTTTCTTAATTCACAAATAATCAAGCATATTCTCAAATATTAATTGTATTCCCTAAGCATAGATTATCAATTGACTAAACAAAGTATAACCTATCAAATTGAATCACAACTAATTAGGAAAGTTACGCAAACAATTAAGAACTCCGCAAAAGTAGTGATTGAGTGAATTATTATAAATTAGAGAAAATATAATAGTTACCAATTATTCATGCATAAATAGCTTCCTCATTGCCTTGGTTGTGGGAAAATTAGCCTCTCATCATGTTGGAAACACGCCCAAAAATCATTATTATTGCTCAAAGGGTGTTTACAAGGATGAAATGGAGAAAATGATGAAAATCGGGTGTTTGCAACGTTTATAATTGTTGCAAACATTGTTACAGAGAACGATAAAGATGAACTGCTGCTGTTATTATAGCTCTGCGACCCTCGTCTAATTGTCGTTGTCACTGTAGCATGAACGATTGCCTATGGTGGTCTTTTGTTCTTCGTGTTCTTCCCAGCAGCAGCAGAAACGATGGTTTTCTGCAACTTGATTTTTCAGCTCTGTGATGTTATGTCTCTCTCCCAAAACACTCCGTCCACTTCTATGAGTCCACATAACCCTATATATACCAAGAAGCGACGAGAAAACATTGTAATAACTCCGGAAATCTTCTCATTAACTCTGTCACCCACGGGATATTTTGTTTCCCTTTTCTTATCCTGCACGCGCCTTCCAGCTGCAAACTCTCCTTATTTATCTCCTTCACGATTCTCGCAAATGACCAAGCTCTATCCAAACACGAGAAGCACAGGTTTAACCACGCTGTAATCCCGTGAATATCCCTTCTGGCGTACGTGTTGCCCTGTTTTCTCCTCGCGAGTTATCTAGTCAATTTTATCCGAAACAATCAACCATACCACGCCTGTTACGCTCAATCAAGTCATCCCAAAGAATATCAGCCATTGAATCTCTTTGATTCGCGTCCAAAATGCGAACCCTAAATCTGGTCGTCTGATGCAATATTTTCCCGCAAAAAATAGAATTTGAATGTTGAAGATGGTGTCCCCCTAACCAAACTGGGAGTGCGATTAGCAGGTGCCCAACTGAGGTGCCCCTTATCCAAAGTGAGGGTGCCTTTAGTACTTTTCTCCGGGGGTCCAAATAGCACTTTTTGAGCAACGTTTTCCACACAAGTGTATTTCTCCAAAAACACCTACACAAATATAAAAACACCATAATAAGTACAAAATCAAGCACTAACAATAGAGACGCTGAGTACAATTTAGACACAAAAATGTGTCTATCACCTGCCGACTAATACTTCCGTCAGCAAGGTCAATAATCTATTAAATGCCGAATGTTAAGCTGCCGACACGCTTTGAATTTTGTATAGTGCCGACTAAATTCGAATACAATGATTGTTAAAAACTTAAAAACTTTTAAAACTTAATTAGAGCATACAAACCTTAAAAACTTAATTAGAGCATACAAACCTTA
The DNA here is from genome assembly GCA_023531295.1 of Papaver armeniacum. Lineage (NCBI taxonomy): Eukaryota > Viridiplantae > Streptophyta > Magnoliopsida > Ranunculales > Papaveraceae > Papaver > Papaver armeniacum. The sequence goes on along the minus strand of JAJJWW010014514.1, from coordinate 628,803 downwards.
ATTAGAGCATGCAAACGTTAAAAACTTAACCCTAACACATTTGGGACATAGATAGTATCTTTTTCCGGTACACAATTTTTTAGGAGAGGTAATTAGCTTCATCTTACCGTCGCAACATGGATCTGTGCATGGTAGAAGGTTGATTTTAGCAACTTCATCTTCATAAGGAGCTAGGCGCTCATCTATCCAATAGAAAAACCTACAGCAGGTGCGTTTTGAAGCATACAGATGATATACATCTCCTATTGCAGCTTTCATGAGAAATAAGAATCCCTTACAACCATCAATAGTGCATTTGCTTCCTTCAAAGGGACAATCATTTGCAAAATGACCACTTAATGTACAAAGACTACAAATATTTGGGTGTGTTGCACTTGAAACTTCCATTCTTTATGCAAGGTTGAAGATGAAGTTGAGAATGCTTTTATAATAACAACACACTTAATGTCTTGATTTTGAAATTTCTAGCCGTTGAGCATTCAATGGGTTGTACTTTGTACCTAAAAGGTAATATTTTTATACTACTAACATTTAAGTCGGCAAGGTAGAGATTTCAAACCATGCCGACTACCTATCCCTGACAGCACTATATCATATAGCCTATGATGGTCGGCAAGGTCGAGCTTACAAACCATGCCGACTTAGTAAAACTCTAATATTGTCTAAAACTGCACAAAAAAGAATAAGTTTTAAAGCAACTGAAACTGAAAATTAACATAAGTTTATCAAGTCTAAAACCACAATCTAAGAGTTCAAAACATAATGAAAGAGTTCAAACCACAATCTAACTAAACCAAGTGAAACATAATAAAGTTTAAGAATTTCATGGATCATTCTCATTGTTGTTATCTTCCTTCACATTACTAGCTTTTTCACCATCACTAGCTTTTTCACCAGCATCAGCTTTAGCTTTTCCCTTCACTGGACCTATGTGGTCACCATCCTCATTGTAATAGGGGTTCACTCTAGAAAAGTCAGATGTCTTGAAAAAAGTTTTTAGATCAACCTCTTCTTCTTCCTCCTCTGATGATGTGCATTCTTCATAGTTGAGGGGATTGATAGGACTCTCCATAAACCTTAGAAATTCTTCAGGATCTTCATTACCCATTAGAAGTAACTTTTTTACAGGGAAATTCTCTTCAGTTTCATTTTTAGGATCTTCTAAAGAAGGATAAATCATGTCAATAAATTCCAATAGCTCTGCTGCATTGCTAACAAGACAAGGGATATCTTCTATTTTTCCCTCTGGGAACCTAAACAATACACAAATAAGAGATATGAAAATTCTACACATTGAAACATGGTTCTGGTCACCTAGTCGGCAAGGTCGATAATCTAAACACTTCCGACTAATAACTAGTCGGCAAGGTTGTAATCATCTACAACGCCGACTAACAAACAGTCGGTAGGGTCCTATTCAAGAAAGATGCCGACTGTTAACTCAGGAAATTAAGGTTTTTGTGAAATAAAGTCGGAAAGGTACAAGTCTACGAATATGCCGACTAGAAAAAAGTCGGCAGGTTGGTTATTGAATACCATGCCGGCCCTGGTTAATGTTTTACAGTCGCCATGGCTGTTATGAAAAGCCGGCATGATCTTCATGTTACGACCCTGCCGACTAATACTTACATCCTAAGGCCGGCATCATATTTTTCAAAAAAACCCTGCCGACTAAAAATCCTGAAAATCATAGTTTTCGATTTCTAACCTAATATAACAATCAAAAAACAAAAAACAATAATGGGTTTGAGTTTAGAAATCACTTACATTCTTCTTTTCACCGGTGGAGGGTTCTTTTCAACATTCTTAGGGATTGGATTTTCGGGTTTACTAGTTCCAACTTTTCCCTTACCTTTTTTCTCTGATCTGGATCTTTTGATATGTCCTATTGAATCTGTGTTGCTACTTGATCGTTTGGAATCAACCATTTTTCAGGAAAATCAAAATTTCGATTTGCAGAGATTTTTTTTTTTCTGAGTTTGATGGAAGATGTAGATGAAGAAGAAGAAGAGAAGATTAAGAGAAGATTAACAGTTTTTTTAGGTCTTAATTTTAGGGTTATTTGATTAAGTAATTGGGTTAATTACTTCAAGGGTAATAAAGTAAACTCACCCATACTTGGCCTCCCCTTAGTAAGGGCACTATGTCCATATAAATCTGGGTATACCCCAATTAATATGGGTATACCCCAATCAAGCGAGGTTTTTTTATCTCAAAATCAGATTACATCATTATTTGTTTATAATGAGAATAACAATATGGGAGTAGGACTAATTCTCCTTGATGGTGCAAGTACCTTCCATTGAGCTTAGTGCATACCAAGAGTAGCAGAGGATGAGGAATAAGATGAAGCCATCACTGCTTTGGAAGCTATCAAATAAGCTAAAAGGAACAAAATATAGAAGCCTGATTAGAGGGTGACTGTCTAAATGTAGTCATGGCGACAAATGGCAGAGTAGGATCACTAAGATGGAATACGAGGAACTTTTGAAAGAGTTTACTAGTTGGGTTTAGAGAGATGAATGAGGTTGTGCATTGTCTAACTAAGGAAGCATTGCATAGTAGTAGCTCAAATTTTTTTTGGGAGTCTGATGTTCCTGAATAGCTCATATCTATCCTCATTTGATTGGGGGCCATGAATACTAATTGGGGGTCTCTCACTAGAGGACAAAAATGGTCACCGAAACCTAATTTGAGTCACCCCTTAGCAAAATTTTTTCTAAATACCTAAACTGTCCCTGAATGATTAGTATTAAAACTTAATAAAGTTAATTTAATTAGTGTGGTAAGATTATGTTAGATTAAAATCAGATTTTAGATTTTAGATTTTAGATTTTTTTTTTTTTTTTTTTTTTTTTTTTGTGAGTTGAGAAGAAGAAGAGGAGGTTTTAGAGGAAAACTTGGGTTTTTTAGAAATGAGTAATTCAAGTAGAGGAAATGATGTTGGAGAAGGTTCAAGTAACAAAGATGATTGTGTTGATGGTAAGATTATCTTAAATTCTCCCATGGATTGGATATATGTCACAACACAGAGAAAGAGTCGTCAATGTCGAGGGATGTATACCCCAACGACTCTATAAAGTCGTCAATGTATTGACACCAAAAATGACGACTCAAACCTGCAACTTTTCCAGGTTATGAAAAATCGTCGTTAATATGATATACCACTGACGACTCAAACTCCGTTTTCCAAGTTATGAAAAATCGTAATATGATATACCCTGACGACTCTTAGCTTGGGTCACAAAGAGTCGTTATTTTGTGTGTCTATACCAAGACGACTCTGAAATTTTTTGGGACAGAGAGGCTATTTGTTTTTCACCTAGGGTCGTTGACCTTTAAAAAAGGGTCGTACATAGAGGATCGTCATAGGTTTCTATATTATGTTAACGACTCTAATCTAGGGTAAAAAAATATGAAAACCAGAAATATGGTCGTTATCTTGATCATCATATACCCTAACGATTTTTTATGATCTCTATATGCATATGAAAAATCGTTAGGGTTTAGGCTTGTCGAATTGACGACCCTTTTACCTCAGAATCAAATTTTTAGGGTGAAGATTTTTTTTTTTTTTTTTTTTGAGTCGTTAATGGAGGAGAAGAGAAGAGTCGAGAGGGTGAGAGGAGGGAGTGATTTTTCTGTTTAGAACTAGAAATGAATTGGGGCTTAGGATTAAGGGTTAATAAATTTTTAAGATTTATTTTTAGTGATGGATAAAATAGTACTTTCACAATCGGTTTAATACGCCCCTGAAAAATTTGGGGTGCAAATAAAATGTCAAAGCCCCCAATTAATATTTATAGCCCCCAATCAAACGAGGATATCTATTCAATAAAAATTACTTTTATTTTTTACTGGGGAAGGGCAAAGTTAAAAATATACAGTAAAAAGGTTCATTGTCACCGAAAAGTGATAAGAACATAAAGTTTTTTCTATTAATTCTTCTTTTGTTACAGGGCCCACGACCCATGGATGTGCGGTCCAAAAGGATAGTCTTTTGGTCTCCCTTTTTCCATGTATATAAAGTATTTATTCATGTAACTATACTAACTCTAATGGAAAATCCTTCTCTTTGTGCCTCTTTTATCTTTCTCTATAATTCTCCTTCAAAACGTTATCACCACGAGCTCTAACCCCGCGGCAATGGATTTTTTTTTTGGGTTGCTATCAAATCCGTGAAGAATTGTTTTGGATTTGTATTTTTTTTTTCTTTCAATCAAATACAGTATGTTGGAATCAATGGGATCGCTGGAATCAAATCAGATCAGATAAGTTGGATCTATTTTACCCTATATATTTTATTTTATTTTATTTTTGATTTGGACGTGCCCAGTAAAATAAAAAATTTGATTGAAATTTGTTTTATACCATGATTATGAATCTATGATCAATGGAGTGATTATATTTTATTTTAATTGATGAATTGATTTATAATTTAATCCATTCGTATGTGTTAAAATTAATGGAATCCTGATCTTGTAAGCACCTCATGAAGCATACACCAATGGCAGTTTCCTTAAGTTAAAATCAATAAACTAGTATATTTATATGATATGTTTGGGTATAGAACTTGATTCAAATTTCGAAACTGATGAGAATTTTTTTTCTGGGCGTTGGTCGATGATCTCCGTCTTTGTTAATCCTCCGGGAATTGAGAAGATGGAAAGTCTGTTCGTAATTCTTTGGGGAAAAGAGGAGCCTGCCCAACTCGGTACAACCAGTCCCAGATCCCATCTGTCCGATTCTGAATGATCCTAACACGTTTGTCCGATTCTGAATGTTTCTGACATGTTTGTCTGATTCTGAACATTGTCGACCGTTTCGTCCGATTCTGAACGTTTCCGTCCCATCTATCCGATTCTGAACGTTTCTGATACATTTGTCCTGTCCTGTCCTGTTCCGACCCAAGTTCTAGTTGCGGCCTGGCCTGGACTGTTCTGTTCTGGCTTTTGGGGCGCGCGGTACCAAAAATGTTCGTGTTTCGATATACATAGTGGGAACCAAAGCTTAAAGGTATGTAACTCTAAAATACATGGGTTCTTACATTGAGTTCTTGCTAGGCTTATTTATTTGTTTGTAGAACATGCCTAGTTTTATTTATTTTTGTCTTAAGATAAGTCCACATCATATAAACGGTAAACTTAAATTATGATTGCTTATCTCGATCATTAAGAATTTTGGTCTTACTGCTATTTTGTTCTATTGAATATAATATTGGCTATGGTTGAATGATGTCTTTTGTTTAATTGGTTGTACCAACTCGATTCTAATGTATTCATTTGAGGTTTAAAGGTACTTGAGAACCATTGTTGCAGACATGATATTTTCTCCTTAAATTTGAATGTTCCATGGATGTAATCCACTTGCTCTAATTTTACATGTATTCTAATTTTTTGTGGAAGAACTCACAAAAGGTGATATGTGTCAGAAAATTTTCATTTCTCTACTTCATCCATCATACTAACGAACCGGTATATGTTGAAGTATGACAACAAGAGAACTATCTGTAGTAATATATTCAACCTAAAGTAAGTTGGTTGACATGTGTAGTGAGGTTCTCTTGGCCCGTTGAGATAAAGAAATTTCTCAAATTAAGCTAAATGTAGCAAAAATGAAAATGGAAAGAACCCCAAAGTAATAAGGGTTAGTCGTAATGACTCATATAAAGCATGAGAAAAGGGACATATATATCATGAGATGAAGCTAAAATGTAATTCTAGCTTCCATCATAAATGAAAAAGTTGGAAATGCACCTTGTCATAGGGAAATGCACCTGGTCATAGGTATTGGTATATACAATGTAATGTGTGTATCATATTAGCAACCAATTTTCACATCAACTTTAATGGCAACAAGAAATTTTCCTAGCCAATTGACTATCTTATTCAGTTGAACTAGATCCAATGTCTGTACTTATGGAATGAAAACACGAGACATAAATTCTCTAAAGAACTTGAGATATATTGGGTGACACGTAATATATATTCACTCTAAAGTACTTGAATTGAATCCCACTTTTATTACATAATAAGGCCACACCACCTGTTAAAACTCTCAAGACCCAAGTGTCTAACTCATAATTGTTTTTCTTCCATTATCTTAAGGAATTTAAACTAGTTGTTGAACTACTTCCTTATAATATGACTACGATGATTGGATCATTGAGCGAAGCATTGTTCAAAAAAATTTTCCAAGATGAAACAAAGTTACAAAAGCTCTATATGTACTGAGAGCTAATCACCTTGTTAAATTCCAAAAAAAAACATGAGAGTGGATATCCTATGGAAACTCACAATGATGAGAATGTAATTGATTGCATCTTTTATAGTCTCTAATATATTTGGAAGGAAATATATTTTAGAGAAACTAATTAGACGATCTAGTGCAATGTTATTCACTATAATATTTGAATTATTGAATCATATTGACTCCGACGATGAAATGTTGGAAACTGACTCATACAGGCTTTGGGCATAACCATAAAGAAACTTTGGTTGTGACATGATGATTGTTTTGAAAGAACTCATACAAATATCACTTTAATTGAGTGAACGAAAATGGGAAAAAGATTGACAGAATGCAAAGTGACGACATATCTCTCAATAAGTGTTTTTCTAAATTACTGAATGCACAACCCCCCTTCCCATTATGCTTTTAGGTAAGAAAGCATATCACTCATTTTTACAAAGTCTTGAAGAAACAGATCGAGACCATCCTAAGATGCAAATGGTAAAAATTCCATATTACAAAGAAAACAAGGTGAACTTTAGAAAAATATTCATGCAGAATGCGGGCCATTAAAGTGACTGATGGATCTGGTGAATGTTTTGACTTTTTGGACTAGTTATAGTTCCTAAGAAATCTGCGTTTGAAAACTACTAGCACATACCACACAATGCAAAGTGCAAAGGCTAACCACCCTTGTTAATGCTAGAGAATTTATATCAAAAGGACTTGATGAATATTGCATGTTTAATAAGATCAATATCGAGCATCTTATACCCAATGGTCTTGCAGAGGCTACCATCAAAGGTTACAGATGGTGTCTAAAGAATAGGTTATGGGTACCAACCTATCTTTTATTGCTTTGGGGATATGCAATATTACACGCATCTTACTTAATTTGTTTTTAGAACCCAATATTAGTCAACCTTTTCTGCGTACCAGTTGGTAACTGTATTTAAGCCTGACACCCGTGTTTTTACGCATTTTTGGTTACACTATATATGTGCCATTACGACTCCACTTCGTACTATGATGGGTCTTCAAAACTGTTAAGTAATAATGTTGGAAATGAGTTACCAACAATTATCCGCATTTTAAAACTTTTGGCAGGAGATCTCTTACCGTTAGATTTGCGGGTTGTCATTTTAATGAGACATTCTTCCCGTCGTTAGGGGGAGATAAGAAAAAGTATTTTCTAAGGGAACGACATGAATTGTCGTGGTGTGTTCCCACTATGTCTCATGTTGATTCTTGTACTCCACAAATGTAAATGTGAAGTGACGAAGAATAATCGATTTTCAGAATGTACACTGATGTCGCTAAAGTGACAAGATCACACATACCAGCTGCAAATATTCCTGCAAGGTTAGAAATCCTCAGTATGGGGTACACCATACACTAAGGTGTTGTAACTACACTTGGTGGAAGTGTAGTTAAGGCCGTGCCTCCATAAAGGAAGATGGAGATGCCACTAGGTTCGATCAATGCTCACCTAGAAAGGAAGTAGATGAGTAAGGCACAACCTAATTTGTATCATTAATGAAATCATCTCATTTGATTGTCTCTGACTATGTCCATGAATCAATACTGGAGGACGCTCCGAAGTTTAATGATTCCAGAGAACAGTGAAATCCTAAAGGATTATGAGAACACACACGAGTCAATGGAAAGATCGTGCGAGCATATTAATGATTATTTTTATATATAGTTGCTCGAGGAAATAGAGCACGATGAGATCGAACCATGCTTCTTATTGTTTAATTCAATAAATAGCATATTTGGCCTACACAATCCAGGTAGAACTTAGTTCTTTGGCAAATATACGAGTATTTGGTATGGTAGTGCTAACCAACCAAGTGTAAAGCCTATTGGACATACATAATTAATTTGTCACAAAGCATAATGGGAAGAAAGTAGTCTTAAAGTACAAAGACTCTCCTTGTGGCGCGAAGTTTCTCACAAAGCCCTGGAATTGTTCTCTTGTAATGAACGTTATAGAGTACCGCTACTTAGTTAGCTTGGTAATTTCAAAAGGACTTGAAATGCAGCATATGTATGTGGTTGTTACATATCTCTGAAAGAATCAAGAGATTGAAGATATTTACAAAAGTATTTCATATACTTTTGTTGCCCAAATCAAATGACTCTGTCAAATGACTCTAAACCACATAGTGCATTTGCAGTTAGATAGAACGCTCACTTATACATTGAAGAAATCAGGCGGATGTGGTATACCCGTCTAAGTGGCTATTTGATTTGGAGGGGGATAAACAAGTAAGTTATTTTTCCTTGCGTATTCACAAGAAAGTTCCTAATTTGGAATTATAGATATTTATGTCGACGGTACAGACATGATGGGTACTCTTGATGTAATAAGAGACCTTAAAAGCTATTTAAAATCCGAATTTAAGATGAAAAATCTAGGGAAAGCTCGACCGAATACTGAGCTTGTGGGATATTATTCCACCAGGTTTGCATATGTCTAAAGTTGTCGTGCAATTTAACAAAGACATGCATCCCGATAGCACTCCCATGATTAGTCGAGGTTCAAATGTAAGTAAGTGACAATTTCGTCTTAAGGAAGATGACGAATATGTGTTGGGAGATGAAATTCCCATATCTAAGTACAATAGACGCATTGTTGTACTTAGTATAATAATGTACTCGATTAAATTTTACATCTTCAGTGAACTTGTTAGCTAGATATAACTCAGCGCCAACGCAACGTCATTGGAATGATATAGTGAATGTAATCATGTACTTAAAAGTAACCATTGACATAAATTTGTTTTATCCCTACAAAGACATTAAAAGGAATGCTAATGAAAGTGCAATCCAAAAGTTGTTGATTATGAAGGAACAATAATCTCTTCTCTAATGAAAGTAATCATGGGAGATATGGTAGATTATTTTCTAAGTCATTACCAATATTCAGTTTCGAAAAATACATGACTAAAGGAACTATATGGAACAACTCTGAAAGTAATCAGGGGGAGATGCCGACATCAGGGGGAGGATCTAAGGATATGATGTCGACATAATTTACTTCGAAATTGAAGCTGTGTTGTACTCTTTTTCCCTTCGACCGAGAATAGTTTTTTCCCAAAGGGTTTTGTTACTCGACAAGGTTTTTAGCGAGACAATACTAAAAGCATCAAGTATGTTGAACGTTGAAGACATAAACATCGCGTTGATATTATTGAAAATATCCGAATCAAAGAAATGAAACACGATAGTCCGTTAAGCAACGTAACTTCGAGAATCAACAACACCTTTGTCTTATAAACATTCAAGTCACCAAAGTAAAGTGTGATAAACCCCTTCGACGCATTAGACTAACGAAAATTGTCTCGACATCGTGGGAGCATCTAATAGTGTGTTGAACTATTTTCCTTCACCGAGGTTGTTTTTTCCTACATGGTTTTATAACTCGGCAAGGTTTTTAATGAGACAACAACAAACACCGGAATGTAATTTCCTAACTAAGGCTATTGTCTTTCCCACGAGGATTTTCTCGCCGTAAGAGTTGTGATGCAACTAGTCAATTTCAACGAGCAAAGTGATCATCTGCAATGGATCACCTTTACTCGCATTTGTCACGTTGTACTCTTTTCCCTTCACAAGGTTTTATCCCACCGGGTTTTCCTTGTCAAGGTTTTAATGAGGCAACATATTCGAGTCTAACTATGTTCTACATTTGTGTAATATTGTACTATTTTTCTTTAGTTCGGTTTTCCATGTATATAAAGTATTTATTCATGTAACTATACTAACTCTAATGGAAAATCCTTCTCTTTGTGCCTCTTTTATCTTTCTCTATAATTCTCCTTCAAAATCTTTTTTTATCTGTCTATAATAATAACAGAGAACCACCACCACCGCTGGGCACTTCACAAGTCGTAGGGGTGGAGGAAGTATTTATTAAAAGAACTAATTGTCTGATGGAACGATAACTCACATCACAGATGGATGTAGTAGTAGTCTTCAAACAAAAATAAAATAAAATGAATGTAGAGGTGTCCCGAAGTCTAAAAATCTAAACCTCAGCTGAAACTCTAAAATCTGTGTGTTTGTCTGAAGGACTGAAACACAAAAGAAAAGAAAAACAAAAATGAAAAGAAAACAAATAATGCAAACCAGTTCAACCATGGACCTCATGAATTACTCTCTCTCCAAGGTTATTGTCTCAATCTCTCTCTTTCAATTTTATGTTTAATTGTTGTTTCTAAGTAAGTTGAGCCAGATACCCCTTAATGTCTGAGTAAATTAGGTTTTACTGGGTTGTTCTTAACTGCATGCTTCTTTCTTTGCCTCTATCATCACTTAAATTTGGGGAGACTTGATCAGGTCACTGGGATCAGCTTGGGGTCAATTCTTATTTAATAGTTGTGCCTAACATTACTTGAAAATTTAGATCTGCCATTACCTTGGTACCATTCTGCATGTAGCCTGATTAATATTCTTGGAGTATCTGGCTAGTCAGTGATTTGGAAACTCCAGTTATTTAGTGTGAACCCACCAACTGGTTGTAAATTGGTTGAATCACTTTAATCTGAATTATGGTTTTAACAAGAAATTTTGTTGATTATTTGACAGGTGGTTGGTAGTCCTAAGAAAAAGAAAGCAAGGTAAGTTTATGATTGAATACCAACTTCTCTTGCAGTTTGTGTTTGATGATAAAATTTTAGGAGTTTAAAAGAATATGTTCTCTCTATTATTTACCTGAAGCAGATCGATGACCAAAGTTGAGAATCGTAAAACATTAACTGAAGAGCAAGCTGAAGTAGTTCAATCCAGTTTAGACCCCACATGCCCGAGCTTTGTTAAACTTATGGTCCGGTCGCATGTTTCTGGGTGTTATTGGCTGGTAACTCCAATTGGTTATCTATCACGAACATTTAGTATTCAAATTCTTAGAGACGTTTATGCTAATATCACCAATTTTGGTTTCTCAAACAGGGACTTCCTTCAAAATTTTGTTTATCGAGTTTACCAAAAAATGACACCATATTTACCTTGGTGGATGAGGATGGGGAAGAATACACTGCAAACTACCTTCCTCGGAAGTTTGGGCTGAGCGGTGGATGGGGAGGGTTTGCCAAGGCGCACAAGTTGGCCCCTGGAGATGCCTTGGTCTTCCACTTAATCAAGGTTTCCATATTCAAGGTGATTAGATTTTCGGGTTTGTCCTGATGTGATGGTGTTTTCTGATGCTGGCTTATTGTTCATTTCTTAATACAAATCATATAATTCAGGATAATGCACATTTATTGGTAAAATGCTCATTGCTTTCTGTTGGATCAAGTTCACATAATTGTATCTTGTACATATGGCGCCTCTCTTTAGCTTGTTGAGCTAGTTAAAACTTCTTAGTTTCTCCCTTCATTGTATAGGTCTACATAGTACGAACACAAGCTTTGGCTGAAGTTGATGCTGCTCAGGACCTTCGAAAATTGGAATCAAACATGGAAGGAAGCGACACAGGTTTTTCTCGTCTAATTATGGTTGTTCAGTTTTTTGTATCTCGGTGGGATTTTAAACAGTTAAGATTCCAAGTGCCTTCGCCAATGCTTAACTTTAAAATTTAACTGCAGGTGGGAAGAATATGAAGAAAAGCAGAAAACGTGCACAAAAAGGTGTTAGTTTTCATTCTCCAGTAGTTCTTCTCGGCGAGGACCAAAATGTTACACTACCTTTAGCAGGTTCAGATCAGCCTGAAGACCGCAGTAGTACAGAGGTTATAAATTCAGAAGTTCAGGAAGGCATAAAACATTTAGGCTCCGTTGTCAAGTCTCGAGAAATTAAGAATTTTGAGAATTTTGCCCTAAGTGTGAACAATTTGACAATTGATTCCGAGATACCTGAGCATGTTCGAGCTAAATATTCTGAACTTTGCCGCAGCCAGAATACTTTTCTTCATGAAAATCTAATGGTGGGTTTGAATCCTCAGCTTGTTGCAGGAATGATTTCCGAGATAGTAGATTTAGCAGATGCCATAAGAGCTTCCACGGTTAGCACTCCTAGGGAAGAATTTGAAACATGGGAGCACAGTTTGAAAGCATTTAAGCAACTTGGCATGAATGTGGGGTTCTTGCTTTCTCGGGTCGGCAAACTTCTGAAACTAGTTTCCGAATCAGAAAAAGCATTTGACTTGAAGAGGTACAATGAAGCCATGAATGGAAAGGATCGTGTCAAAGGTGAAATAACAACTCTTGAAATGCAAATTCTTGAACTAAAGAATGAGTCCAGGAGACTAGATATGGAGATCAAAACTCTGAAACTGCTGGCAGAGAAGCACGAATCGACTTTTAAGAGTGAGGTTAATTCTCCTTGGTGATTTCATCAGCTGATGTCAAATGCTCTGGTCTTCGGTTGACATGGAGAGAGATAAACTTCATCAGTCTCTTTTGTACTGGACAAACAGGTATGTCTTTTTGTAAATAGAAATGCAAACCAAGAAAGCACCCTCTTCTGTTAGATAATGTACATGGAGTCCTGTTTTAACCGCTACTATGCGTGCGGTCTTCGGAAGTGTCGGCTAATAAAACTGCTTTGTAGACTACAATGTGCATATCAATGCTACATGTTTGTCTGGTTTTATTTCTTTGGTCTCAGTTCTGAAAATTACTAGTGTTGGGCACCAACAAGTAAAATTCCTTATTTGGAGGGTACAAAATAATGGTATTGGTCCATTGGAGTAATGAGTAGGGAAATAAATATATTGAAATGATTTTATTTTATTTTTCCTAAAATGAATTTTCTAATTTTTAAATAATTAAGGAAAAATATAAAAGTCCAACAAATTAGATAACGAATTTAGTCAAGAAAATATTTGGTTGGGGATTTTTCTTCACCATGTCCCTACATTTAAGGCATTTTGGCATGTCCTGAAAAACCAACCACGAAGGAAATCCAATTGGAGATGTTCTATAAATTCATAACAAAATCCAAAATCTCAAGGAAAAAAAATAATCGAAAACATAGAAAACAAAAAATGAAGAGAAAACAAGGAAATCCAACCCGTTCATTAGCCATGGTCTTGGACTGCTCACTACCCACGGTTCTCTCTCTCACTTTCTTCTTCGCTGCTATTTACATATTTCTATAGATTTTGGTAATCCAAGTTTTGTAAATTAGGGTAAACTGCATATTAGTTTTTTTCTTAAAAAATCGGTAATTAGAATGTTTAGGGTTACGAGCATCTTCTGTAACCTTCATGAAAGACCGTGTTTATAACAAATATTGTATTTAATTTGGAGTGCATAGTAGACACATGCTTAAAAGTTCAAAAATGCCATGAGTTTTGGTTGCAACTCTAAAACACCGGCCTGTCACAAGAAAATGGCAGTATGAACCCATGACTTCCTAAAATGGTAGTTTTATCCTAAGTTATAAGGGTTTTAACAAGCAAACTCTTGATTGTTGGACAGGCAGTGGATAGTCCCAAGGAAAACAATGCAAGGTAAGCTTATGTTTGAGTGCACCAACTTCTGTTGCAGTTTGTGTTTGTGTTTGATAGCATCTTAGAAGTTTAAAGAAATTGTTTGTCTATGTTATACACCTGAAGCTGCAGCCAAAATAGATCGAGGACTGCTACGTCATTAACTCCTGCAGCAGACAAAGCTGAGGAGATTCGATCGAGTTTGGATCCCAAGTTCCCAAGTGTTGTTAAAATTATGATCCGATCAAGTGTTTCTGGGGGGTTTTGGCTGGTAATTCCAAAATTGTTACCATGGACATTTATATTCAAATTGCAGTGCTAGATCATTTACATTGATGTCATTGGTTTGGCTTCTGCTAACAGGGACTTCCCTCATTATTTTGTTCTTCGAGTCTGCCAAAGAAGGATACCAAGTTTACCTTGGTGGATGAGGATGGAGAAGTGTATACTGCAAAATATCTTCCTCGGAGATTAGGATTGAGTGGTGGCTGGAAAGGGTTTGCCATTGCTCATAACTTGGTGAAGGGAGATGCCTTGGTGTTTCACTTAGTCGAGCCTACCAAATTTAAGGTGATTATTTTTCGGTTTGTCCATAATAGAGTTTTCTGGCATCCATGGAACATTGTTGAATTGTGGAGGCTCATTCCTGTTATTTGAATGTGCACCAATGAAATTCATAAATTTCTCGCTACCTTGTATAGGTTTACATAGTAAGGGCACACCCTTCGTCTGTAGTTGATGACGATGATGATGAGCTCCAGAACTTGGAAAATAACGCAGAAGGAAGTGACACAGATGGTATTTTCTCAGGAGCTTCTTATTGTATATGATCGTTTAGTTCTTGACTTATCCTTCAAATAGTTAATATTTGCAGTGGATTCTCCTAAGTTAAAAACTAAAATGTGAAGGTGATACAGGTGGCATGGACATGAAGAAATCTAAACTATGTCATCCTTCGACCGTCCATCTTGGTGAGGTACAACAAGAACATTTACCGGTACCATCAGGTTCGAATCACTCTGAAGATCATAGCAGCGAAGAGGCAATTAAATCAGTTATTCTCGAAGGCCCGAGTATTCCCTCCTCTATTGAGGAGTTTAAGAAAATCAATAATTTAGAGAGTTTCACCGTAATAGCGAACGATCTGACAACAAATTCTGAGATACCTGAGCATGTTTGTATTGCAAATGAAGAAGAAGCATTTGACTTAAAGAGGTACAATGAAGCCATGAATCGGAAGAGCCGTGTCAGAGGGGAGATAATGAAACTTGAACAGGAAAGGTTTAGACTGAGTAATAACTCCGTCAGATTAGATAGAGAAAGGATGCAAGAAGCATTTTCCTTGAAGAGGTACAATGAATGAATGGAGGCATGAATTGGAAGGATCGTGTCAGAGGTGAAATAACAACTCTTAAAATGCAGACGTGAGATTAGATAGAGAAATGAAAACTCTGGAACTGGAGGCAGTGAAGCTTGAATCGACAATTGTGAGTAAGGTAACTTATCGTTCTTGATTTCATTCAATGTTCTGGTCTTTAGTTATCATCGCATTTGACATGTGCTGGAAAAACCAAGTAGGGATGCTATGGGGATTTTTTTTTTTTTTTTTTTTTTTTTTGTGGGACAAATAATTACATGGATTTGGATTACTTTTCTTTAAAAATTCTAGGTTTACCAACACCAAATTCGGGATAATATACTGCAAGAGAGAAAGGAAGGGTCTCATTTTAATCTTTTACAATCCCAATGTTAGAACACGACTCAAATACCATTTGGTCACCTTTCTGGATTTTCTGGATTTTTAACAGGATTTTCGGTGGTATACCAAGCATAACCCTTCTTTTTAAGTGTTTTTTTATAAAGAAAGTTTAGATTTTAAACCATTATAGAGATTGATTTTGACAACTTGAACTTGGCTTCTCAATCCTTATCTTTATTAAATGGCACTTCTTCTAGTTCTGGCTTGTCGAGTGAGAAGATTTGTAACTTCAAGTTCTCTCATACAGTCGGTGAATCTCAGTGGATCAAATACATTTCCACTAAAATCAACATCACACATCATAACTTATCTACTTTTTTAGACTTGTATTTTTTATCGATTTTGAAGGGTCTTTATAATGAACAGGGGAATGAGTGTTCATTCATATAAAAAAGAATCTTCAAATTAGTGTTTACACAACACTCGTTTCGAAATAAGAGCTTACCCACTATTACCACTATTTGGAATTTTGATTCCATTTTACGTACTGTATTTTATTATGCGAAGAACCATAATCGTTTATCAATTTACAAATTTTGCATTTTATAAGAAAAATAAAAGCAAAATTATTTGGGTTATGCAAGCTATTTTCAAGAATTACTAGTTTCACCTAATGTAATTTGAGCGAGATTATTCAAGTAGTTTTGAAGAAAAAAAGTAGACCAAATTCACTAAAATGTAGGTAAATCAAGATATTTCTTGTTACCATAATTCTTTTTGTTCATTCAGTTTACATTACATATTTTTTACATGCGGGCAAAAATGAATCCGTATTTGCTTTTAGGATTTCGTTTTTGCATAAACATATTTAAGTGTTACCACCTGGATGATCGAGAACCGAAGATCCAACTGAAAGGTATAGTTGAAAGGAAAATAAATAATGTTTCTTAGTGGATTAATCAACAAGGTTCCTATCGGTATATCAGTGTGTTTTTTGAAGAAATGAATTCGTTTTTGTAGTTGTTGCTACTGCTTGAATCGGGAGTCAAAGAATAGTGAACATAACAAATAGATGCTCCATTAAATTTACTTTAACCCATGTTGCTAACATCAGAGCAAGTCTTATGGTGGAATCCATCCATCTTCCATCTTCCACGCCACCTCAACACTTGGAACTGTGGATGGAAGCGCAAGTGTAATGGTGGAATAGTAGAAACGCTATTCTTAATGGAGCTAAGCGCCATTCTTATTAGCGTTTTTTTCTCAGCCGTTAGATTCTCAACAACTCAGTTTAAATCTACGGATAAAAAAAAAACGATATTCTTAATGGAGCTAAGCTCCATTCTTAATAGCGTTTTACGCTATTCTTATTAGCGTTTTTTGTCTTTTAGCGCGCTATTCTTATTAGCGTTTCTATGGATTCCACGGACCATTCCACCAAATCATGGAACCCTTCTTGGATTTTCTGTGGAAGACCCCAACTTGGAAGCCATTAGACTTGACATTCCATGGATTTTCCACACTTGGAATAGGTTAGATTCCACCATAAGACTTGCTCTCAAAGCCAAGATATCTGACGTGGAGATAGAAATGATGAAAAAAAACTCCATTATGGAATTATTTGAACATGTATTATGCAGGTTGGATAGTAGCAGATGATTTCAACATTATCAATGAGAGTGTACAGGATATTGTGAATAAGTACTGGGGGTTTTCAATATTTGTAAAATAAACTTTAGAATTAACTGCTGAAGATTTATCGATCTTATTTGGGATGAGATTAAGGGGCACGTTGGAGAAACCAGGAACCATGTCCTAATTGATCTGATGTTGATTACTTGTAGAACAAGTACATCGTATTTTGGCAACAAGGATAATAAACTTCAACGAAAGAAATCATGTCACTAGTATTGTTATAGGAAGCGGAAAAGAAAAAGATTTTGTGAAGTTGATTATTCTGCGTATGGCGAGTACTTTTTCGTTCACCAACCAAGGTAATACGAATATCGCTATATTGTTGTATCTTTTACACTTTTTTTTTTGAATGATATTGTTAAAATAAACAGAATCCTCATTACAAAAAACGAGACATGCTCATATGATACCCAAGATCCAAAAGAATATGCACACTCCAAAAAAAATGCATCAGGCCATTTGACAGTTCTATCGGTATGATTCAAAATTTTATGATTAGTTTTCGTTCTAGATATAAATCCTAATGGAAATATAATAAATTCTAAGTTTTGTTGCTTTAAATTGTTCGACTCAGTATTTGAGAATTCTATCGGTGGTGCAAACAAAAGGATGTTAAGAGTTGCGTGATAGAATATGTCTTCAATCACGAAGAGTTTCATACTGACTGAAAACATATTTCATCGAGCAACTTTTCGTGATTGAAGACATATTCTATCGAGCAACTCTTGGCATCCTCTTGTTTGCACCATTGATAGAATTGTCAATGCTCGCATAACTAGTACTACGTCAAATAATTTAAAGAAAAAACTATCAAAATGAATTATATATCTGTTAGGATTTATATATAGAACGTAAACTAATTATAAAGCTTTGAATCGTACCGGTAGAACTATCAAAGGACCTGATGCTTGGCTTGGAGTATGTATATTCTTTTGGATCTTGTACATCATATGAGCAAGTAACGTTTTTTTTTTTTCCAATGAGGATCTTGTTTATTTTCGCAATATCTTTCCAAAAAAAGTGCGAAAGATATAGTAATATTTGTACTACCTTGGCTATTGAACAAAAACCTTTCCGCCATATGCAGAATAATCAACTTGACTAAATCTTCTTTTTTTCCGCTTTCTATAACAATACTAGTGACATGAAGCTTTATTTGTTTCCTTGAAATTTTATTTTATTGCCAAAATCTGATGTGCAAAACTTGTTTTGAATGTAGTCAACATGAGACTTATTAGGAAATGGTTTCTGGTTTCTCCAACTTGCCCCTTAATCTCATCCCAAATAAGATCGAGAAATTTTCAACAAATAATTGGAAAGTTTTATTACAAATATAGAAACCCCCATCAACGTCAGAGTACTTGTTCACAATCTCCAATGTAGTCTCATTGATTTTGTTGAAATCATCTGGGGCTATCCAACCTGGAAAAAGCATATTGAATAAATTCCAGTATCATCATTTCTAGATCCACATCAGATATCTTGGTTTTGATGTTAGTAACAAGGATTGCAGTAGATTTAGTGGAGCATATATATGTAATGTTTAGTATTCTTTGGTTCTTAATTCAAGCAGTGACAATATAGTAATGTTCGTTTATGTAAAAAAAAAAAAAAAAAAAAAAAAAAAAAAAAGTGGTGAAAAAACGGGGGTCTAACAACCACACCCAATATTTAGTTCGGCAATCTGTATAGACTATTTCCAATATAATTCCAAGAGAATCAACTAGACATTCAGACTCGATCAAGGAAATATATCCAAGAGTTATATCTCAATTTCTTAATACAATCTGCAATCGAACATATAGAGATCCTGTGAGCCTGATTGATATGAGAAATAACTTGAACGGTACCAAAGACCAATGTTCAAGTGTCAATCAAAAAGAACCTGGAGAAAGTGATCTTCGAGTTGGATGCAAAGCTTGTTGTGGATGCTGTTTTGGGAGATGCACTTAATATTGATTGGAGACTTCATAATCTTATTCTAGATATTAAAAACGTTTTAAAACTTCATACCTTTTGGCAGTGTTCTTACGTGCCTAAAGAGGGGAATAAAGTAGCAGATAGCTTGTCTAAGTTAGCTAGAACTCAGTTAATTAGTGGTGTTTGGTTTTTTACCCCTCCAGATGATATCATTCATCTAATTCAGGAGGATGCTCGTAATGTAATCGACTCTTAATATCAATCAAATTTTTCAGTTCCAAAAAAAAAAAAAAAGTGTCAATCAACGACCAAATGTTGGATTTACCAATTGATTGAACTACACACAACCTGTGATATTTCAATTATATAATAATGCGGAAAATAAATAACACAGACATCAGAAGTTTTGTTAACGAGGAAACCGCAAATGCAGAATACCCCTGGACCTAGTCCAGATTTGAACACCACATTGTATTAAGCCGCTACACACACTAGCCTACTACAAGTTTCGGACTGGAATGCAGTTGAGCCCTAACCAAGTCTCACATCGATTAAGGTACAGTCGCGTTCCTTACGCCTCTGAATCCCAGCAGGACTCTAAGCACTTGATTCCCTTAGTTGATCTCACCCACAACTAAGAGTTGCTACGTCCCAAAGTCGAAGACTTTATAAACAAATCTGTCTCCCACAGAAAAGTCTATTCTAATAGATAAATATGTCTCCCACAGAAGTACCTATGAAGTTTTTGTTCCGTCTTTTGATAAATCAAGGTGAACAAGAACCAATTGATAATCCGGTCTTATATTACCGAAGAACAACCTAGAAATATCAATCACCCCACAATAACTTAAATATATGGTAGTAGAAGAAGTTATTGTGGAATCACAAAGAATGAGACGAAGATCATTGTGATTAATTTTTATATCCTACCTATCAGAGATAAATCTCGAGCAAATCTTAGAGAAGATAGTACTCAATACGATAGAACAAGTAAGATCAGAACACGCAACTACAGAGAAAATAGTTGGGTCGGCTTTAGAATCCAAATGAAGTCTTTAAGTCGTTAATCTATAATGGCTTTAGGAAAAACCTAGGTTAAAGGAGAATCGATTCTAATCGCAACTAGTATCACATAGACGTGTGGGGATTAGGTTTTCCAGTTGCTAGAGTGCTCCCTTATATAGTCTTTCAAATCAGGGTTTACATTCTAAGTTAGCTTAGTAACAAAGGAATCAATATTCACCGTTAGATGAAAACCTGATTTAATATTCAAGCTAAGTTTGGTTAAAACCAAAGCAATATCTCTCCACCGTTAGATGGTTTAGCTTGTTACACACAAATGAAATGTACCTTCATTTGGATATGGGTAACCGTACCTAAACGTGTATATTGAGTTGGCTCAACAATAGTTAACCGAAGTTAGCCATATGAACACTTGTGTATTAACCACATTCATCTAACACTTTTACATCAAATGATAATCAAATGAATCTGATTGTGTTACTCATAGAGTTGTTCAATTGTTTATATTCTCATAGAAGTATACAAGACACAATTGAAACAAAATCAGATTAATTCAAGAGAATCAATTCATGAACATTTAGCCACGGTTTGCAAAGATTGCATTCCTTAATTTATAAATGTATTTTTTCATGAGTATGAAATCATACTTAACCGATTTTAGAACTTTAACCAACTCAGTTTGCAAACAGGAACGCAAATTTAAGTTTCGGACTTTGTTCATGTCCGACAGTTCTTAAACGGGTATTCATACTATCGTCCCGGACCTAACTCAGCTAGAAACGTTCGTATACTGGTATGCAAACTTGGTTCCCAGACTTTAACAGTTAAAACCGTTCGCATACTGGTATGCAAGCTTGGTTTCCGGACCTGAATCATACCACAACAGTTTGCATAATGGTAGGCATACTGTGCTATATCCAGACAATGGTTAATTGTTCTAAACTCCCCTTTCAATCATTGAAACATCCTTAGAAGACGACAATAGCTGTCTCACACAAACCATTAGCTTATAAGTAATTTTCAAGTGATCGAATGATCAATACGAAACATTTCGAGTCGACATCAAATGACTGTCTCACACAAACTATGTTGCATGGACACGGACACGTGACACGGTTACGACACGACACGGTTACGGGGACGCGTCAAATCTCCAAAAAGTGGGTTACGTGGACACGTTAGATGTATTACCTCCACCATTAAAATGAGATTCTACAATAATCTGCTCAATAAAATAATTGTTTTTATTTGTAAAATACTTGATTGCTAATTAAATAAAATTAATAATAATGATAATGGTAAAGTTTTTCATGAATAATGCTTGGATTTGACTAAAAAGAGAATAACTTAGCGTCACATTTAGTTTATTTGGATTTCCCATGCCAAAATTAATCATTTATGGCGTGTCCGAAAGTGTCCAATTAGTGTCCGTAAAGTGTCTAATATCGATTTTTATGCGACACGTGATGTGGTGTGTCCATCGCGTGTCGGCAAGTGTCGTAACCGTGTTGTGTCCATTTGTGTGTCTGACACGGTTACGACATTTTTCTTGGCGTGTCCGTGCAACATAGCACACAAATCATGTAAGATGTTTCAAGGCAATTTTCACATGATCATCTTTTGACTTATTATTTAGTTTCCAACAAATAAATTGTTTCCAACTAAACTCGTCAAGAATAATGATGAACATAGCTAAAGCAAAAACCTTTCCAACAATATTTCGAGAAAGATATAAGCGAGTTAAACTCAACTCGAAATATCAAATGTGCATAATGTAAAAGTTTATATAGCTATACGACTTAGTCTCAATAGGAGATAAAATAGAATATACTTCTTAGTGATAGACAAGTTTTAGTCTCCACATACCTTTTGTTGATGAAGTTCCTCCAAGCTTTCCTCGGTAGATCTTCGTCTTCAATCGATGAACTCCGTGAAGTCTAAAGCTCAACTACACATTCTATCCTAATCCGAGACATAGCTATAAGTAGACTAGAAATCAAGACTTATAGTTTTGATCACCTAAACTTGACAAACAAGCTTGAGATAGCAACGCTTGCGAGTTCGACCGAGCATTGCTCTAGCTATATAGTGCTTTCACATAGAAGTGGATTAGGGAAAGATCAATACCGCGGAATATTCAAAAGTTCATTCTATCTTTTATCAATATTTGCATAAAGACATAATAGACTTAACTTTTGGCATATATGAGATAATCATAGTTCACGGACGTAAACACACATATCACATAATAATTTTGAAATATATAAAACCATAAAGATTAATTGTAATGACCCGTCCCTTCACCAATACTGTCCCCACTTAGCCACTGCGGTTATCCAACAGTGTGGGGTTTTCAACGGGCATCGTTGCGGTAATCTAGCAGTAACTTCCCGGGAGGTCACCATCCTTGGATTACTCCCGCCCGAGCACGCTTAACTGCAGAGTTTTCTGCCAACTATGGGGCCAATTGTGCTGAAAAGGCCTCGGTATAATGTAGACATTCCTTGTCTCCTATGAGAGTAGTATCTGGCATAATCCCCCAGCATACTCCCCCACCTGAGCACAAGCGAACGACCCCTAGTTGTATCCCAACTAACACCGATATTGTTCCCACTTACCCACTGCGGTTATCCAGCAGTGTAGGATTTTTAGCGGCACTACTGCGGATATCCAGCAGCAGCTTCCCAAGAGGTCACCCATCCTATGACTACTCCCGTCCGAGCACGCTTAACTGAGAAGTTTTTCCCACAACTCAGTCAAGTGAACCCATCAGGCCTTAGTGTTAGGAAAGGACAAATCATTACTTATATTTCGTTCGGCCAACCACTGCCGAATATCGTGGTATTACAATACCACCACCTTAAATTAGAGCCGTCCTCGGCTCCAGAATATATTCGCAATCCCAGATATCCGACGTTCCCTTCCCCTCATGAGAAGCACCTGGAACAACCCCATCCAGCGTGCCTTCCCACCCTCGGCAGGTGACCCGTCGTCGACTCTGATACCATTTGTAATGACCCGTCCCTCCACCGATACTGTCCCCACTTACCCACTGCGGTTATCCAGCTGTGTGGGATTTTTAGAGACACTACTGCGGATATCCAACAACAGCTTCCCGAGAGGTCACCCATCCTATGACTACTCCCGGCCGAGCACGCTTAACTGAGAAGTTTTTCCCACAACTCAGTCAAGTGAACCCATCAGGCCTCGGTGTTAGGAAAGGAAAATCATTACTTATATTCCATTCGGCCAACCACTGCCGAATATCGGGGTATTACATTAATACTGCAAAATCATCTTCCAAATAACTAGAATTTAAATAAATTAATCTAAAACATTGCAAGATGAAAATTGTTGGCAATAGCTATGTGTAATCACAATATATGCTATTCCAAACCCTTGTTATCCTTATTAAAACACAAGAATAAATTCTCATAGGAAGTTTCCTAGACATAATGGAAAATAAGAGTTCGAGAAGTCAATAATCATCTTCATCATCGGACTCCATCCAAGAGGCTTGGACTTTTTCCATTTCTTCCTTGATTTCGGGAAACTTTGTAGCAATCACACAATTGTTCTTGCGCACATTTTACCTTGGAATTTATCTTACGAACACCCTTGCAAATTTGATGAAGAATACCCATGGTGGTAGGATCACAAGAACCGTCAAGGGAATCACATATTTGTCTCTTGCAAGCATTCTTCTTCATACGTTTGAAGGTACAAGGACGAACAAGTTTGGGAGTTCCAATAGAGTTACTAATGTGATCAATGGAATGTGCACAACATATTTGCTCAATTAAGCATGGAAAACCTAACTTCTTGTTGGATGATGTCATCAAGACCATTTGAAGAATCATAAATCCACAAATATCAAGACCTTGAGCACCCAATTCAAGGAAATAGACTAACTCCGCAAATTCACGACTCTACCGAGAGATTTCAATTGTGGAGGGACAAAGATTAGAAATTCCAAGTTTTCCGAAAATCATCAACGCAAGACTAAGATTATGAGTAGGAAATTTCCCTTCAAACCAATAAACATTCTTGCGTCAATGACCATTAGAAATGGTTCATAAGATGGTCTTTCTCCTCTTGGCTTAGGAAGGCTAAGGTTACCCAATGGAATCTTGGTAATCTTTGAAATCAACTCTCTATCAACTAGAATCCTTTTTCTATTTATTATAGTCTTGAATTCTAAGTTATCAAGATTAACATCATGGATGTTAGCATAAAAGATTCTTGTGAGAGTGTCAAAACCTTCACCAAGACCATTAAAGATGTTACCAAGTTTATATTTCTCAAAACATAACAAATCTTCTTTATGACCACTTTCCTCTACCGATTTATTTTCTAAAATGAAACCACTAGAAGAAATCTTTTCAAAGGTCTTACTACTAGAATCATTGATGAATCTAATTCTAATAGAATCTTGGTCACTTGGTATGTTCATACTCATAAAAGGGGAAGAAAAATGATTTTTTGACATCTTCTTAGAATTCTTATCATCATTATTGAACTTTCCCATGAACCCTAAAAATTAAGAGTAATAAGAAAGAGAAAATCTTACTTGATGTGCTCCTTGAAGATGATGACAAGCCTTTGCCCCTTTTTGACCTCCAAAACAAGTTTTAATGGAGTAAACACGTGAGCCCTAGAAACTCCCTTGTTCACGAACGCGGACAAAGAGATGAAGTAGAAGAAGGGTACGTGTATTGGAACCCTTAAAAACCCAGTAGTGGGCTTGGACCCATACTGGTTCGGTAACCCATAAAGGTAACATGATTCAATTTATAAATCCTTCATGAGGTTCGCACACCGAGAAGAATTTAAAATAGTGTGATAAATAAAGTAGTATAAAACTACATAACATTATTTAACCTCCGGTGGACAGAAAAAAAATCATCAAACGAGTTTTTCTTCAAATAAAAATAAATTTCAAAAACTAAGCTTACCCATAGTACATAGACACAAAACCAATCAAACCGTTACTTGCCCCATATTAAGTTATATACAAATGGGGTGGAGCCAATCTTGTTACCAAGAGGCTAGATGGGCAGAGGAACCCTCATGCACCTTCTCTTGTCGATATTTGTAAAATGTTCATAGTAGTGATGATTCTCAGGGTTAATTGAAAATTTTGACTCATTTTTCTTATGATTAAGGAAAGGATTTTTCCGACATATGGAACTTGTAACACAAACGGTAGAAACCTTTTTATCGATTTTACCAGAGTAGTTAACAAAACCCGACTGTTTGTCATGAAGGACAGAGTCGGAACTTTTACCAGTACAAACCTTTTCCTTAATGGAAATTAGTCATTCCAGTGATTTATAAACGTTTTTAAAAGCTACAAATAGATCTTTGTCAATTGATCCATCAAGATAGTATTCCTCAAAAAGATTGATAAGCAGTCTAGAGAGGTTCCATATCCTTGAGTTTTTACTCACACGTCTAAGATTTCCATCCTCTAAGATTTCTAATGTCTTAGATGATGTGAGATATTCTTGAGAGACCAGAGGTCTTAAAGAAAATAAACTCTAAACAATCTTTGAGGATTTCTGGTGTGCGTTACAGATGCATAGAACAAGTTTCCCAAAGGGATTTACCATAGGGACAGTCCTTGGGATCAAACAAACACAAACTTATTAGGTTTATCATGTTTGCCTGCTCTGACACCAATTGAAAAAGCGGGGGTCTAACAACCACACCCAATATTTCATTCGACAATCACAGATGTTGTAGAATTCTTGTACAGTGTCCGTTTTTGATGATCTATCCCAATATTTTGATGCCCAGAGGATTTCATATCTGGAGAGAAGATGATTTTTGAATTTCGAGCTCGTTTAGGGGCCCAAATTGACGAAACAGTAAACTTCCTGGAAAAGTTCATGAATTTTTTAGTTGTAATGTGGTTCAATGTTTTGCACACATCTCTTAGATCGTTCATCCAATTGACCTGAATTTATTATATGTTGTAGAGGACATCTAAAGTTTCGATATATAACTCACCCTTTCATTCCTTACCAATTACTCTCAGTTCGTGGTTTTGTACATAGTAGTGTAAAATCGTCTCTGACGAGCTTGTTGTAAAAACACATTTTAGGTATTTAAACCAATTGCTTATACTTAGGATGCTTGATAAAGGGTTTTGCCATTATTTATTCACTTGTACTTTGAACTTTCCAATTGATGCTTAAATTTCATTTTTGGAACATTCTACTCCATCAACTTAATTTAATTTATCTCTATATACAATTTATTTTCAAAAACAAGTATACTTATATGCAACTTTGTTTTCGGATAATATACTCAATTGTTCACTATATTGTACAAAACTGACTTTTCAATCTAAACAACTTTTCAAACGTTATTTTAACAATTCTAAAAAAGGATCCAGATTGTGGGACTCATGATTTTGACACATAGATTAAACAAAATTTTATATCCTTCAATTACAGTTTACCTAACCGCAATGCATTTGGCTAAGATGGCATTTTTTTAAAAATTAAAACTTATTATATGGCCCACCAAGCCGAGGAGATATCTAGGTGATAAAAAACAAACATATTACTTTGTAAATTCCAATGAGGCGATATCTAGGTGATAAAAAACAAACATATTACTTTGTAAATTCCAATGATTTCTCACAATTTGGGAAGATATCTTTAAATCTTTCTTATTTCCCATTCTTTGTTATAGTGATAGTTTTTCGTGTGTTTTTACGCTCATTATAGTTGTCGTCTGGAATACCATCAGTAATCATCTATATATATTAAGCTCGTGATTTTAGCCTATTTTGTTTGGTTATATAACCTACTGAGCTCTTGAAACCACCACCACCACCCCACCCCCACCCCCGATAATTAATGCTACCGGTTTATGGTTTTTCCATCAATTAATTATTTACTATGTCCTGGTTTGCTCTCCTTAATTGTTCTTCTATGTTTCATCATGTTTGCATAAAATAATGAAACCTTTCACCATAATCTACAGGAATCGGGTTAAAGCAAACTGGGAAGAGTTCAAAGTATGGACAACTGCTAGTAATCCCTAGAAAAAATGTAATGCCTCGGCGGATCATTGCCAAGAAGATCTTAAACCAGCAAGAGCATCTCCAATGAGACATTGCAAGTATCCTAAATTTAAGTAAAAAATGAAATTTTTGTTGATTTAACCCAAAAATAATCTCCAATAGTCTCCAATAGAAACATGAAGGGAGAGTGTGAAGATGATGTGTATGAAAATTATGTAGACATCCTCAAAGTTATCCTCTAGTTCATAGGTTCACTTAGAGGATGTAAACATCCTAATCATAATTATTTATGGATATATGGCATGGATTAAACATCTGATTTTGAATCAATGGTTAAAAAAGTTCCAAAGTAAAATAAAAGATTTTATGGTTGGAGATGTTTTTCTTTACTTCTTTAAATAAAGGGAATTTTAAACTAGCATCTGTGAACAAATATTTACGCCAAGAATTCACACCAAATTACCACCAAAGATGCCTTAAGATTAGAAGTTTCGGATGTATCGCTTTTGTTGGGATGCAGTGCACGATTTCTAAAGGCGGGCATCTACTTTGCATGCTAGGGTCAGTACTAATCCATATAAAATAATAAAATCATGATCGTTGGATTTTTGGATTGGTACCATCCCTGGCAGAATTGATACCCTCCTATATCGATCACGGTACGGTGGGGAAACCATTCAAGCAAAAAGTAAACTTCCTTTCTTTTTTAGAAATAAAAAAAGTAAATTTCTTCGCTAGGGAGGGCACAAATCGAGGTATGGAGTAATTGAGTCGCATCATCAGATTCTTCCAAGAGAAGCAAATCTACGGAAATAATAGCTTGACCGAGTTATTTCCGAGAAAGTTGTCGACTGGTATATACAACGGGACCCACTAAAAACCATTAATGTCACAATCCCATCATTACCCTCCTCACCGTTGGATCCCTCGGGTCATTTCTCGGGACAAACATGCAGTCAGTCTATCACTCCTCGCAAATCTATTGAAATGTTTTTTTCTTCCTTAAAACGAATTTTCTAATTGAGCCGAACGAGCGAAGCGAGGGGACCTTATATGGCCACTTTTGTGTAAAATCTAAGTGATCAATTGACACAAAAAAATTGGATTACTTTTTGGTCGTGTGCACCTGAAAATCCAAAAATGCCCCTCCCTTTTGGTCCAATTACTATCTTAGGTATCCTATTGTTGATGGTGGTTTTTAAACAAAGGGTAAAATCGTAAAACCCCATGACCTAGTGTTACCCGCAACACATTAAATAAGAGCATTTAACTCAGGTGTAAATAATTAATAGGGGTACATTTTCAAAATACCAGATTAGGGTTTTCGACACAGAACCCTAATTCCAAAACCAAGCCGCACCCTGCGCACCATGGCAACAATGCCAAACCAAGCCGCATGCTGCGCACCATGGCAACAATGCCAAACCAAGCCGCATACTGCGCACCATGGCAACAATGCCAAACCAAGCCGCATATCACGCACCATCGCAACAATGCCAAACCAACCCGCATATCGCGCACCATGGCAACAATGCCAAACCAAGCCGCATGCCGCGCACCATGGCAACAATACCAAACCAAGCCGCATGTCGCGCACCATGGCAACAATGCCAAACCAAGCCGCATGTCGCGCACCATGGCAACAATGCCAAACCAAGCCGCATGTCGCGCACCATGGCAACAATGCCAAACCAAGCCGCATGTTTGCGCACCATGGCAACAATGCCAAACCAAGCCGCATGTCGCGCACCATGGCAACAATGCCAAACCAAGCCGCATATCGCGCACCATGGCAACAATGCCAAACCAAGCCGCATATCGCGCACCATGGCAACAATGCCAAATCAAGCCGCTATGCCATTGGCACACGCCTCAACATAGCGCCCTAGGTTTGCAAGACTTGCAACTAGGTCAACATGGCCGCACGTGCCATTGGCACATGCCAACACGTGCCGCAAGCCATATTTCTAAGCCGCTATGCCTTTGGCCCACGCCCAACATAGCGCCCTAGGTTTGCAAGACTTGCAACTAGGTCAACATGGCCGCACGTGCCATTGGCACATGCCAAAACGTGCCGCAAGCCATATTTCCAAGCCGCCATGCCTTTGGCCCACGCCAAACATAGCGCCCTAGGTTTGCAAGACTTGCAACTAGGTCAACATGGCCGCACGTGCCATTGGCACATGCCAACACGTGCCGCAAGCCATATTTCTAAGCCGCTATGCCTTTGGCCCACGCCAACATAGCGCCCTAGGTTTGCAAGACTTGCAACTAGGTCAACATGGCCGCACGTGCCATTGGCACATGCCAACACGTGCCGCAAGCCATATTTCTAAGCCGTTATGCCTTTGGCCCACGCCCAACATAGCGCCCTAGGTTTGCAAGACTTGCAACTAGGTCAACATGGCCGCACGTGCCATTGTCACATGCCAACACGTGCCGCAAGCCATATTTCCAAGCCGCTATGCCTTTGGCCCACGCCAAACATAGCGCCCTAGGTTTGCAAGACTTGCAACTAGGTCAACATGGCCGCACGTGCCATTGGCACATGCCAACACGTGCCGCAAGCCATATTTCTAAGCCGCTATGCCTTTGGCCCACGCCCAACATAGCGCCCTAGGTTTGCAAGACTTGCAACTAGGTCAACATGGCCGCACGTGCCATTGGCACATGCCAACACGTGTCGCAAGCCATATTTCTAAGCCGCTATGCCTTTGGCCCACGCCAAACATAGCGCCCTAGGTTTGCAAGACTTGCAACTAGGTCAACATGGCCGCACGTGCCATTGGCACATGCCAACACGTGCCGCAAGCCATATTTCTAAGCCGCCATGCCTTTGGCCCACGCCCAACATAGCGCCTTAGGTTTGCAAGACTTGCAACTAGGTCAACATGGCCGCATGTGCCATTGGCACATGCCAACACGTGCCGCAAGCCATATTTCCAAGCCGCTATGCCTTTGGCCCACGCCAAACATAGCGCCTTAGGTTTGCAAGACTTGCAACTAGGTCAACATGGCCGCACGTGCCATTGGCACATGCCAACACGTGCCGCAAGCCATATTTCTAAGCCGCTATGCCTTTGGCCCACGCCAAATATAGCGCCCTAGGCTTGCAAGACTTGCAACTAGGTCAACATGGCCGCACATGCCATTGGCACATGCCAAACACACACGCTGGTAGCCTAATTAACTTGCAAACCGTGCAACCTACCACCAAGGCATTCCGCACATGCCATTGGCACATGCCAAACACACACGCTGGTAACCTAACTTGCAAACCGTGCAACCTACCACCAAGGCATTCCGCACATGCCATTGGCACATGCCAAACACACACGCTGGTAACCTAATTTGCAAACCATGCAACCTACCACCAAGGCATTCCGCACATGCCATTGGCACATGCCACACGCGCCACTAGCACCGCCACTTGCACTCAAGATGCAACCAACACTCGAGACATCGACACAAACCGGGGATGCTTCTTTAGGGTTTTGGTTTGGCGGTCACAAAGATGCAGCCGTACACTATGCTCACATTAAGAAAGCGTGAAAAGGAATAAAGCGGTCAAATAAAAGAGGAAATAATGGTGAAAAACGTTTCGCCCATTAAACCATGCGGTTACCACCTCCTCCCATTATTTCACCCTTTACTCTCTTCCTTCATGAGGCCAGGGTACGTTTCAATCTCGACTTGTATAAATAGGTCTTACCTATTTCCACCAGAGAACAAGTCTCGGTCAGAGAAAATACCACACTCTCGAGAAAGGCAACTTTGCAAGCTCTCCCAAAAGCTTCCATCTCTTGCAAGCTTCCTAAGCTTTCACTTTCTGATACAAGTCGAGATACTACTCTCCTCAACACCTTTCTTTTCTTCCCTCCCCAAATCAACCCTTCTCCTCCACTTTGTGACCGAAGCAAGTCTGGAACGGCCATTTCTTGGTTTAGGCCGGACTTGTACAGATCGATCTCTCGAATCTATAAAGTGCTCACGTGCAACACATTTGTTTAGGGTTTGAACCAGTTTCTCACTCACCCACCGAAATTACCGAAATCAGCAGAAACGATTTTTGCCCATAAACAATTGGCGACCACAGCGGGAGGATCGATCTATCGGCTACAATGTCAGACTGTCGATCTCGTTCTTCGACCCAGATGTCAAGATGGTAGGGAAGGCGACTCGATCCGAATCAATCGCCGGACAACCCTATGTTATCGCTTGTTAAAACTACACCGAAAACTGGGACTCGCTCAAGACGCTACCAAAGAATTGGGGACTTGCGACTCAAATCCGACTCGGACAACCCTAAGTTATCGCTTGTTAAAACTACACCGTAAAACCTGGGACTCGTCAAGACGCTACCAAAGAATTGGGGACTTGCGACTCACCCGACTCGACAACCCGGTTATCGCTTGTTAAAACTACACCGTAAAACCGGGACTCGCCAAGACGCTACTCAAAGAATTGGGGACTTGTCTGGCGATGCTACCAAAGAAAGCCACCAAAGAAAGAACCGCCTTTTACATGGAAAGGGGCGTGTTCGCAAAACCTATGAAGTGAGTAAATTCAGACTGGGCAAGATATACAATCTATCTTTAGGTTCTTAGTAAAACCGTCGTACTACTGAGTCTTATGCCTATTGCTAGCACACACTTTCATAAAAGCAATATTCCTTTCCCAAAACATAATCAGAATCATATTATCAAAACCATTCATCCCAGAAATAATCCAATACCCTAAAAAGCTACCAGCTATCTATCAAAGGTCAAGTTTTGAACCAGACATCCAATATGTCTTTCAAAAAAAAAAAACCTAAATGAAAGTTTAAACGGAGAAACATTCAAGGAAAATCATCCAACAGAGGTCTCGTTTCTTCTTGGAGAAGGTCAACTTTGCATCTTCAAGAGCCGCTCTCTTCATAGTCAACATCTTGGAAAGTTTTTCGAGTTCTACCTCCCGTCGAGCAATCTCCTCAAATGGGAAAGGCTTTCGACCGCATCTTTCAACTTTTGGATCTCTCGCAAGGCCTTCGACAAACCACGAAGTGTTTAACTCCTTTTCTATGCACACGTCGCGATGGTGCTCCCAAATGCAATAACGTCTTCGAAACGGTGTGACCAAATACCTCACGCATGTCCTCGATGGAAGATAAAGCCTCTTCCACACGCTTAACCAGCAAATCGACTAGTGACTTTCTTGGTTGTAGCCATATGTCCGTATTTCTCCTGCATTCTGGTGTACAACGCCTCGTGCTTAGCCGACGCTAAAGCCGCCAACCAAAGACATGACCCTGATAAGGAACCAAGTACGGAGGATCAAAAATGGCGCTGCACTCGGCCTCACGACTCGCAGAGGGTTTTCCTCCATGTCTACGGCAACAACCATCGAGAATCATCCGCCGTTTGAGCCACATCTCGTGCTCCGGCAATTGGCTAACGCTCATCTCCAAGTCACCAGTGGTGGTCACCAAAGGCAAGTTTTCATGCGGCTCTACCCCGTAATCATCCTCCGAACCGGATTCCTCCCCGCGAACTCGAGTCGATATTTCCCAAAAGAGGAAACAAAAGGACAAAGAAAAGAAGTGCGAAACTCACCGAACCACTTCCCGAAATGTAACTGCGTCTTTGCGGAGGAATCACTCTCACTTGTTGAACCTTCTTCTCTCTCTCGACTCATCATCGCTATGAGAAGGATCAATGTTGCTGGAGTTCTTTGAAGAAATTGTCGCCTCCTCGGCAACGTGCAAGAGCAGCGAAAGCATTAACACTACCGAAGCCCCGAAGGAAACAAGACACATATTCTCATCCGAAATTCACGTGTTTTGAGACAAACCAACGAAGAGGCGACACATACCGGTTATTGGAAGAACTAAAAGACACAAGAGCCGTGGGAGGATCTTGTGAAACCGTCCGAACCCGCCAAAGACGATTCTTTGTTCTCCGTTCTTGGCCTCGGGGCTTTCCGAATTGTTAGGCAACTTTCGCTTGGGATCTCTCAACATTGGATACTCTTTCATAATCGCTGGGTAAGGTTTGCAACGAACGTTTTCCACCACGTTATTCACAAAATCTCGGATCATAGTAAACTCGCCGCACCAAAACTCATTATAGCCGAAGGTCGTCGAAGTTACTCTCCCCATTTGAAAGAAGGAAAGACGGATACCCGGCTTAAGGGTACCAAGGCCAAGGGCGACACGCAATGAATCCTTAGGGATCACCGGCCGTAAACAAGAGGCACCCCTTGATCGAAACCCATGTGACGAGCAAAGACGGCCAATATTGTAAGCAAGGAAAAAAAAAAAAAATTTGACTATCCTGGAAAGACCCCACGAAGAAAGACGGCATATAACCGGCAAGCAGCTTTGAATGAACATTTTTCATCTATTTATAAGCCACCAACGCTCAAAGCGTCATCAAGACAAAGACATGAGCGAGCATAAGCAAAAGTGTCAATTTGAGTCACCGACTTATGGACCGGCCCCCATGGACGAAAATTGATTTCATACAACTTATCAAGAAAACTAACCAAGCTCACGCCAACTCTTGACGCCCGTTCACCCATCAAAGAATTCGGGAGCCACCCCAACTCACGGAAGCGAAGGCAGCGGTTTCGAGCATACTTCTCAAAGTGCTCCCATATCCGTGAGTACTCTGCGTAAAAGAAACGTCTCATTAAGCACATACGAATCCACTTTCATGAAACCATTCGACAGAATGAATTCATTTGATGATGTCATGGACCGCTTGGGGAATAATTTCGAAGGAAGGTAGTCAGCATTTGACTATCTCAATTTATGTATTTATTCCATGTTTGAATGAATAGTTTTATTCTAAAATTCCGCTCACCGTGCGTGAAAGATTTGATTATATGTCTTATTGTAAGGACATAGTAAGAATCGGGCACAAAGAAGTTCTTATGAATAATATTTTACCGGGCCCAAGTCTCTTGAAAGTAAAATGTCCCTAATCCTCCGTGGGGATTATGACAAGGCGTCAAAACCCAAGCATGTTCGCTCATTGAATTTTTTATTAAGTAACCATCCCAATCGGGCGACACGCAGAAACTTGCATGTTCGCAACTAGGTGATCCAGATGCGCACATACAGGGAACCAAGGAACAACTTGCCAATGGGAAGAACTTCACCCTTTGCCAACTTCACATCAATCGCTAACAACTCCGGTCTTATTCCTTTCTTTCCATAACCGTCATCAAAAATGTCTCTGGACAACCAGAGAGCCAAAAATGCGGCGACATGAAGATCATCGCTTTTCTCAGCTCCAACTCGTCCGAAACCATTGAGATATCCACCAACCGTAAGGACACCTTTCATCCTCTTTCCGGGCAGAATCCTTCGACTTCGCAATGGAGTCTTTCCGAGCAAAATCCCCCAACTTAGCGGCCAGTCATCCCGCATCTTCACCTCACTTTCGCATAATTGGATTTTAAGATTCCTTGCTACCGAAGATTCAACAAGAGAGCCACACTCTCCAAGGAGAAAGTTATCTCGCCCCATCTACATATAATTGTATGGGTGTCCGAACACCATCCTGAGATGAAAGCAACCAAGCCTGGGATATCCTTCCTAACTGGGAGATTTCTGAAAGTCTTGACGGCATCAATGACCCGCGCTCGAGTCAAGTTGGTATTTATATGCTCCTTGCTCACCATGAACTCAACCCATCTATCAAAAGAACGCAATGGGCTTTGACACATCCTCAAGTCAATGTTGGAAGAAGAATATACCCCTTTATGGAGACAACCGAATGGTGCTCTCTCGGGCAAACCGAACGTGTCTTCTTTTCATCCTCACCACCGGTTAGCAAAATTGGCACGAAACCTGGGTGATTCTTCCGAGCGGGGGCAAGGGCTCTAGTGAAGAATTCATCATCTAGTGTTCGGTTTGGAATTATGAGCATCCTTCGACGAAGTGAAATTTGATTCGTGTAACATCTTATCGAATTCCTTCACAACAATTTGGTAATAAGATATCTCGACAAAACAAACGGAGAAAGACGAAGTTATCTCCCGACACATAATCGTACCCAACAACAAAAAAAAAAAAAAAAAAAAAAAAAGAAAGGGGAAGGAGGACGTATTTTATTCGGGTTCAAGACTATATACACAAAGATTTTATTCGGGTTCAAGCTATATACACAGATTTTCTTCGGTTCAAGACTATATACGCAAAGATTTTCTTCGGGTTCAAGACTATATACGCAAACATTTTCTTCGGGTTCGAGACTATATACGCGGCATTCTATACGGGTACAAGTGTGTCTACGATCTTTCTTCTGGTTCGAATTATATACGGAGCATCCTCTACGGGTTCAAAATACACACGCGATTTTCTTCGAGGGTTCAAATATTTCTTTCAGACCGAAAATTCATATATGCAATATTTCCTACGGGTTCAAACAATATATGCAAAGTATTTCCCTTGGTGGCATACATACAATATTTTCTACAAGAGGCACGCCAAGAAATCATATGCAAGGATTGCGGAAGCGCCTACTCTTAAAGTTTACACCTACGTGAAAAGAAAAAAAAAAAGAGAGAAAAGTACTCGAAGACATACCTGGAATCCGGTTTCTCTTTGCCGCTAGTATGAAAAGAGGAAAGAATAAAGCGCAGGATGGGGAGAAAGGGGCTTTATATATATATAGGCGTGAAGACTTTGAAATAGGGAAGGATTTCCCTTTTACCAAAAATCACGCGTGTAAGAAACGGGCCCACAAAGGGTGCGACTTCCCAATGTCGCCCAAGTCACGCCTGCAAAGCACGTCGCCTGCCGCACCGGCCCACCAATTGTGCCAGCCTTCCCGATTTGTGCGTAAAAGACATAATGCTTCCGTATTTTTTTTTGGCATGGATGATGCCCTAATGGAAGCCGCACGTGAAGGAAAGCAAGATAAGGAAATTTTGCTATCTAAGAAACTCCTCCTTGTTTACATCGGTCACGCCCACAAGCACGCACAAATTTCCACATTGCGCCGGCCCCCACCAAACAAGACACGCAATTTCCCAAGTCACGCCCACAAGCACGCACAGCTTCCACATTGCGCCGGCCCCACTGATAGACACATTTTTGTGTCTAATATAATCTCAATTGTATATATTATTAGTGCTTGATTTTGTATTTATTATGGCTTTTTATGTTTTTGTAGGTGTTTTTGGAGAAATAAGCTTTTATGAAAATTGGCCCGAAAAGTGGTATTTGCGCTCGCGGGAGAAAATTACTATTCGGACTCCTCATTTGGATAAGGGGCACCTCAATTACTAAGGGACACCCACTTGTTATTTGCACCCTGTGGCATCCCCAAAGGCGTCACAAAGGCACCCCTATTATGGTTAGGGGGACACCCTTCATCTTCACGGTTTGAAACTGAATTTGGCGGGAAAATAGGCAGCAGATTAGCGTTCGAGTTTTGGTGGATTTGTGAAGAGATTCAATCGCTGGATTTCGTTGGGATCGATTTGTTAGATCAAAACAGGGTTTCCGTGTGTATTTGGATCGACCAGTTTGGGCTTAATAACCGTGTTGAAGCGAACAGAGGCATTGGAAGTTTACCGGGTTCTGTTGATGACTATGGCCAGTTTTAGTCGGAGTTTGACGTACGAGATGGGTTAGTACTAGCTTGTTATCCTAAAACAGATTGGTATGAGTCAGGATTCGAGAAAATAGGAATATAATTTGAGTTCCCATAAAACAGAGAAGGGATATATTCTCGGGTGTATTGGGATGTATATTTGGTATGCACGCGAGATTTAATAGAGAGTATCTTCTATACAAGATTTGTTTCTATCTTTAGACGAAACAGGGAGAGTTTGGGAAGATTTGAGTAACCCAGAGACGCGTACAGAGAGAAGAGAGGAAACATCTCCGTGACTTGGCCGTGAAGAGCAAGAAAAGAATCGAAGATTTTGTAGAGTTTTATTCGGATTGTGGGTATATATAAAGGGTGTTATCGAGTATCAGAGGGCTATCGAGGAGTTGGGGGTCGATACGGAGGCTCAGGGAGGCTGTAGAGGCGAAAATCAGAGTTACAGGAAAGTAACTTGCTCTTTGAAGAAGAAGAAGGTCAAGAACATTAAGTCATGCGGGACAAATCGTATTTCAAAGTGTCTTAAATTTCAAAATCCCGTAACAGTCCATCACCAACTATTATCTTCACTTTGTAACAATTTTAGTAACAAAGTGACTTATGTGACGCCACCGCAAATTACAAATTCCTGTGTATATTATTCCTTCAATATAAACACCTTTTGGAGCTATGGATTATTATTTTGAGCGAGTATTTGACAACATGAGCTAAACCCCAACGCTGGGATGACGGAGGAAGAAGCCATTCTTTACGCATGTGGTAATTCTAATTAATTCTTTTATGACTTTTGCACTATTCTAAATTGATTTATGATTTTTCTTGGTTATTTGTGATTTTGTCTCGATGGTGTATGCTTAGTCTAAGAACTTTGATGCATCATGCTTATGATTTACATCTAATACTTTATAAAATCTGTTTTTGGCAAAGAAAGAGTCAATATCTTATAAGCTATAATTGTCTAGAATTAATAGGTGAACCACATGAATATAAGAATTGGTGAAATCCCGAGTCTCGCCTCTCGATATTTTGTGACAATCTTGTGAATATATTTTCTTTGTTTTTAGTATTTTCTGAAACCAAATCTTTACAAGTCTGAGAGGAACGACATCTTACTACCACTTTACTACAACTTGTTAAAATCATATTTAATTTTTGGCGCCGCCGACGCGGACTTGTATTTAGATTTGTTTTAGGTTTATTTTTCTTTTTATTATTTTTTGTTCTTTTTTACGCCTTTGGTATTTTTCGATTCTTTTCAGATTTGGAGCGAAGCTACAAGGAAAGAGAAAGTGCTATAAAGGAAAGCATCGCCAAAGAAGGAAAGAAAAGAGGAATCTGAAGGAGTGAAGAAGAAGATTTTGTATATAGTTATCTTGTTTTATTTTATTTTTTTTTAGAAACTGTAAATAGGGTTTTATTTTTGTAATTTTTCTTTTTATTTTCGGACTCTTTTTGGACTTTATTTTTGGACTTGGACATTATTTTAAAACCCTAAGGAAGGGTTAAAATTAAATATAAACTGTTATGTGGAAGGACGACAGCACGATATCGTCTCGGCCCCTCGGGTTCGTATATCTTGACATAGGAGTCGGTGGCCCGAGTCGACTTCAACGGTTCATCGCCCGTCTGGTACGGAGGTAAGACTGTTCACCCACGAATCTCCTGTCAGTGGGTTTTATTTTTGTGTGACAACTCACACCCTCGCGAATAGAATGTCGAACCGGTATAATAATAGCCAATACAACGAATATCCGACCGAGTTTCAAAATGGACGTTACTACTTTGACCATAATGTGAATAGTGGTTGGGAACATCAGCCTTTTCAAGGTTATGGCTCATACCATGATGAGCCCAATTACTATCCACACACGCACGGGTCATACGAGCAAAATTCCTATAATTCCTCTCTACTAGAGTCCGCACGTAAGTTAGGGCTGAGTCGACACAAAAGTTACTTGAGTCAACACGTAGTTCAGATGAGATGAATAACTTAGTTTTGGACGAAAGCAATGCAACGTGTGAACCTTCTTTCCTAGATCAAATAAGGAAGTCATGTGAGTCGACTCAGAAAATGCTGTTAGAGGCCCAGGAAAGAAATGCTCAAGATAGTTTTAATTTCCAATATAGTGTTTCCAATAGTACCTTTGAAAATGTGGATAGTTATTTGCATAATCAAGATGACGAGGTTAGAATTGGTAACACTACTTTAGATGAGGTTCGATCATTTCCATGTTATTATAATGATGATTATGATGAGGATAGTGCTGATGAAGAATTTGAAATAAATAGGCATAGTGATCAGGAATTTGCTACTCCAATTGAGCTTTACAATGATAATATTATTTCTAGTTCAAATCCAAATAATTTTAATAATTATTCACCTATTCAAAAGGACGAGGATTTGACTAGAGATACCACCGTTTTATACGAGGTAGTATTTCCTTATGATTACGAA
Organism: Papaver armeniacum; assembly: GCA_023531295.1. Taxonomy (NCBI): domain Eukaryota; kingdom Viridiplantae; phylum Streptophyta; class Magnoliopsida; order Ranunculales; family Papaveraceae; genus Papaver; species Papaver armeniacum. The sequence goes on along the minus strand of JAJJWW010014514.1, from coordinate 589,704 downwards.
GCTGATTATGGTTTAGAGGAACGGGTATATTTTGAGTCTAGCGATGTAGAAACAACGGACTTAGAAAAAGAAAATAAACTCGTAGAGATGAGTGAGGATGAACCTGACTTAGAAGAATCAATTGGCCATTTTCAGGAATCAGATGACCTTGAAATTAGGGAAGTTGTGACTAGTCTTTCTAGAGACACTGAAAACTCTAAGTTTGGGGGTGATTATCATTCTCCATGTGCCTTAACTCTTAGAAAAGTCCCTCACTTGGGACTTGACATTTGTGCCTCAACCATTTTAAAAGATTATCTTCATACACGTTTTCCCCGAACCTAGTGATGTCCATAAGGAAGTTCAGTTGTTAGAAGCCCATCCTCTCGGGTTGATGTGGTTAGCCCAGTGCTATGATACCCAGATTGATTTTGTTTTCCCACCAAATATTTTTCAACCAAAGGGGGAACGTATAAGTTTCGTATGTGTCAATTATTTAGTTTTGAGACTAAACCTAAATACTTTAGGAAATTAGTACCGACACGTTTTCTTATGATTGACCACCAGTTTCATCGTGGTCAATTGTGTGAGTCAAAACTGATTGACTTTAAGGATCCGCAATTATTCAGGTTATTATTATGTGCTTCTAAGTTCTTATTTGAGTTTTTACAGACTTTACAACCCGAACCGGATCTTAGCTTCGAGGAAATCCAACCCATGAAAATATTTTATCTCGACCCAGTTATAGAGCTCGAACTCGAACCACAAATAGATGTAGTTGTCTTAAACAGAAACTAGACAAGGGTGTGCTTTATTTGTTAATTTTCTTGGCATGTTACATTCCTTTTATTTGTGGTAGCTTTATTTGGTTTTTATGACCCATGATATTTAGGCTATTACTTTATGATTTTATGAGGTGACTAATCCTTCGTGAGTCCTGGTCAAGACGTTAAACTTAGCACTTCTTGGGAGGTAACCCAATATTCATGCGACACGGTAATATCTTTCCTTAACTCTTTTACTTCAAATGGTAATTTTCTCCTTGTTCATGCTTTTAATTTTATCTTTAGAACATTGAGGACAATGTTAGATTTAAGTTTGGGGGTATGGGATAAACATTTTAGTTGCATTGTTAAACTCCAGAGCCTAGAAATTTATGCTTATTAAGGATGGCACTAACCAATCTAAGTGGATGGAAGCATTTTGGTTGTAGGAGTTGAGGAACCAATCCGATTAGATGGAAACATCTAAAGAGTCTATTCATAAAAGCACGAGCTCGTGTGTTAGAAATGACATGATAGTTTCACCAATCTCGTTGAGTCCTTTTCACTTCTGTTTTTATTTTATTTTGTTTTCAAACTATGTTTCTCTAAGTGATTAGGTGGGGCCCACGATTCAAGTTGTTACCAATGCTAGGGTGAATTAGAGTGATTGAGATACAAAAAAAAAAAAAAAAAAAAAAATCGACCACACCATCCACCAACCGGAATAAATTCAATAAAGTCGACCACCGGAACCCTTGTATATGCCAAATGTGTTGACCTAGAGTTAAGTTTATCGACCACTTTGTTCCCTTGTATATGCCAAAGTGTGTTGATATTAGTCGACCGGTGTCTCAGTCCATTAGGATAGGTTCGTTTTGGCGGAGGCCTTCAGACATATATGGGAAACACTGTTCACTTAGTAAACATCAAAACCATCTATGTTTTTCTCTATATCCATCTTCTTGATCTATCCATGTGATTAGTATTGACTACAGGTATCGATGTCCATAGTGTGACTATCTCGAGTAGAGTTCTCGTGACTTATATATGAATTTTAGTATGCTTGAGTGCAAACTCGTGTACAAAGAATTGGAATTTCGCATCGTGGTACTTCCTCCCGTAGTCAATAAGTATGCCAACCAAGGAGATTCTTTAGTGCCTTCCAAGATTCTGCGTAAATAGTTAGGGTCCTGGTAAAGGTTTTGTGGGTACACCTCTGGTAAACCCTCCCGAGACTATAACTCGGCCACTAGGGCCACCTAGGGGTTTAAAGGCTTGTTGCATACGCTAAATGCAATCGACGATGCCTGCGACAGTGAGTTAGGATTTTATTTTATAGATTTGATTTGCTCGAGGACTAGCAAATAATAAGTTTGGGGGTATTTGATAGACACATTTTTGTGTCTAATATAATCTCAATTGTATATATTATTAGTGCTCGATTTTGTATTTATTATGGCTTTTTATGTTTTTGTAGGTGTTTTGGGAGAAATAAGCTTTTGCGGGAAAATTGGCCCGAAAAGTGGTATTTGTGCTCGTGGGAGAAAATTACTATTCGGACTCCTCATTTGGATAAGGGGCACCTCAATTACTAAGGGACACCCACTTGTTATTTGCACCCCAGGGCATCCCCAAAGGCGTCTGCTAAAGGCACCCCTATTATGGTTAGGGGGACACCCTTCATCTTCACGGTTTGAAACTGAATTTGGCGGGAAAATAGGCAGCAGATTAGCGTTCGAGTTTTGGTGGATTTGTGAAGAGATTCAATCGCTGGATTTCGTTGGTATCGATCTGTTAGATCAAAACAGGGTTTCCGTGTGTGTTTGGATCGACCAGTTTGGGCTTAATAACCGTGTTGAAGCGAACAGAGGCATTGGAAGTTTACCGGGTTTTGTTGATGACTATGGCCAGTTTTAGTCGGAGTTTGACGTACAAATGGGTTAGTACTAGCTTGTTATCCTAAAACAGATTGGTATGAGAGCAGGATTCGAGAAAATAGGAATATAATTTGAGTTCCCATAAAAACAGAGAAGGGATATATTCTCGGGTGTATTGGGATGTATATTTGGTATGCACGCGAGATTTAATAGAGAGTATCTTCTATACAAGATTTGTTTCTATCTTTAGACGAAACAGGGAGAGTTTGGGAAGATTTGAGTAACCCAGAGACGCGCGTACGAGAGAAGAGAGGAAACATCTCCGTGACTTGGCCGTGAAGAGCAAGAAAAGAATCGAAGATTTTGTAGAGTTTTATTCGGATTGTGGGTATATATAAAGGGTGTTATCGAGTATCAGAGGGCTAGCTATCGAGGAGTTGGGGGTCGATACGGAGGCTCAGGGAGGTCAGAGAGGCGAAAATCGAGTTACAGAAAGTAACTTGTCGTCGCTCGAAGAAGAAGAAGGTCAAGAACATTAAGTTGTGCAGATAGTCGTATTTCAAAGTCTTAAATTTCAAAATCCCGTAACAGTCCATCACCAACTATTATCTTCACTTTGTAACAATTTTAGTAATAAAGTGACTTATGTGACGCCACTGCAGCGTTACAAATTCATGTGTATATTATTCCTTCAATATAAACACCTTTTGGAGCTATGGATTATTATTTTGAGCGAGTATTTGACAACATGAGCTAAACCCCAACGCTGGGATGACGGAGGAAGCCATTCTTTACGCATGTGGTAATTCTAATTAATTCTTTTATGACTTTTGCACTATTCTAAATTGATTTATGATTTTTCTTGGTTATTTGTGATTTTGTCTCGATGGTGTATGCTTAGTCTAAGAACTTTTGATGCATCATGCTTATGATTTACATCTAATACTTTATAAAAATCTGTTTTTGGCAAAGAAAGAGTCAATATCTTATAAGCTATATTGTCTAGAATTAATAGTTGAACCACATGAATATAAGAATTGGTGAAATCCTGAGTCTCAGTCTCTCGATATTTTGTGACAATCTTGTGAATATATTTTCTTTGTTTTTAGTATTTTCTGAAACCAAATCTTTACAAGTCTGAGAGGAACGACATCTTACTACCACTTTACTACAACTTGTTAAAATCATATCACCCACCAGCCAGCACACGCAATTTCCCAAGTCACGCCTACAAGCACGCACAGCTTCCACATTGCGCCGGCCCCACCAGCCAGCACACGCAATTTCCCAAGTCACGCCTACAAGCACGCACAGCTTCCACATCGCGCCGGTCTCACCAGCTAGCACACGTAATTTCCCAAGTCACGCCTACAAGCACGCACAGCTTCCACATCGCGCCGGTCTCACCAAACTAGCACACTCGGTTCCCAACTCACGCCAACTTCCCAACGTCGCCCAAGCCGCACCGGCCCCACCAATTGTACCAGACCTCCCGATTTGTGCAAAACTCCCGAGAGGCAAGGATTCCAAATCCTATTTATAAAAGGTCGACAAGCCCCTCAATTCTCTTTACGGTTTCTTGTTGATAGTCCTGTCACCATCTTATGCTTACCTCGCAACAAAGCCCCCTGCTCCGAGCTAGCGGGGACTTAATGTTGATGGTGGTTTTTAAACAAGGGTAAAATCGTAAAACCCCATGACCTAGTGTTACCCGCAACACATTAACTAAGAGCATTTAACTCAGGTGTAAATAATTAATAGGGGTACTTTTTCAAAATACCAGATTAGGGTTTTCGACATAGAACCCTAATTCCAAAACCAAGCCGCACCCTGCGCACCATGGCAACAATGCCAAACCAAGCCGCATGCTGCGCACCATGGCAACAATGCCAAACCAAGCCGCATATTGCGCACCATGGCAACAATGCCAAACCAAGCCGCATGCTTTACGCACCATGGCAACAATGCCAAACCAAGCCGCATGCCGCGCACCATGGAAACAATGCCAAACCAAGCCGCATGTCGCGCACCATGGCAACAATGCCAAACCAAGCCGCATGTCGCGCACCATGGCAACAATGCCAAACCAAGCCGCATGTCGCGCACCATGGCAACAATGCCAAACCAAGCCGCATGTTTCGCACCATGGCAACAATGCCAAACCAAGCCGCATGTCGCGCACCATGGCAACAATGCCAAACCAAGCCGCATGTCGCGCACCATGGCAACAATGCCAAACCAAGCCGCATCATCGCGCACCATGGCAACAATGACAAATCAAGCCGCTATGCCATTGGCACACGCCCAACATAGCGCCCTAGGTTTGCAAGACTTGCAACTAGGTCAACATGGCCGCACGTGCCATTGGCACATGCCAACACGTTCCGCAAGCCATATTTCTAAGCCGCTATGCCTTTGGCCCACGCCCAACATAGCGCCCCTAGGTTTGCAAGACTTGCAACTAGGTCAACATGGCCGCACGTGCCATTGGCACATGCCAACACGTGCCGCAAGCCATATTTCCAAGCCGCTATGCCTTTGGCCCACGCCAAACATAGCGCCCTAGGTTTGCAAGACTTGCAACTAGGTCAACATGGCCGCACGTGCCATTGGCACATGCCAACACGTGCCGCAAGCCATATTTCTAAGCCGCTATGCCTTTGGCCCACGCCCAACATAGCGCCCTAGGTTTGCAAGACTTGCAACTAGGTCAACATGGCCGCACGTGCCATTGGCACATGCCAACACGTGCCGCAAGCCATATTTCTAAGCCGCTATGCCTTTGGCCCATGCCCAACATAGCGCCCTAGGTTTGCAAGACTTGCAACTAGGTCAACATGGCCGCACGTGCCATTGGCACATGCCAACACGTGCCGCAAGCCATATTTCCAAGCCGCTATGCTTTTGGCCCACGCCAAACATAGCGCCCTAGGTTTGCAAGACTTGCAACTAGGTCAACATGGCCGCACGTGCCATTGGCACATGCCAACACGTGCCGCAAGCCATATTTCTAAGCCGCTATGCCTTTGGCCCACGCCCAACATAGCGCCCTAGGTTTGCAAGACTTGCAACTAGGTCAACATGGCCGCACGTGCCATTGGCACATTCCAACACGTGCCGCAAGCCATATTTCTAAGCCGCTATGCCTTTGGCCCACGCCAAACATAGCGCCCTAGGTTTGCAAGACTTGCAACTAGGTCAACATGGCCGCACGTGCCATTGGCACATGCCAACACGTGCCGCAAGCCATATTTCTAAGCCGCTATGCCTTTGGCCCATGCCCAACATAGCGCCCTAGGTTTGCAAGACTTGCAACTAGGTCAACATGGCTCCATGTGCCATTGGCACATGCCAACACGTGCCGCAAGCCATATTTCCAAGCCGCTATGCCTCTGGCCCACGCCAAACATAGCGCCCTAGGTTTGCAAGACTTGCAACTAGGTCAACATGGCCGCACGTGCCATTGGCACATGCCAACACGTGCCGCAATCCATATTTCTAAGCCGTTATGCCTTTGGCCCACGCCAAATATAGCGCCCTAGGCTTGCAAGACTTGCAACTAGGTCAACATGGCCGCACATGCCATTGGCACATGCCAAACACACACGCTGGTAGCCTAACTTGCAAACCGTGCAACCTACCACCAAGGCATTCCGCACATGCCATTGGCACATGCCAAACACACACGCTGGTAACCTAACTTGCAAACCGTGCAACCTACCACCAAGGCATCCCGCACATGCCATTGGCACATGCCAAACACACACGCTGGTAACCTAACTTGCAAACCATGCAACCTACCACCAAGGCATTCCGCACATGCCATTGGCACATGCCACACGCGCCACTAGCAAATGGGCCACTTGCACTCAAGATGCAACCAACACTCGAGACATCGACACAAACCGGGGATGCTTCTTTAGGGTTTTGGTTTGGCGTCACAAAGATGCAGGCGTACACTACGCTCACATTAAGAAAGCGTGAAAAGGAATAAAGCGGTCAAATAAAGAGGAAATAATGGTGAAAAACGTTTTCGCCCATTAAACCATGCGGTTACCACCTCCTCCCATTATTTCACCCTTTACTCTCTTCCTTAATGAGGCCAGGGTACGTTTCAATCTCGACTTGTATAAATAGGTCTTACCTATTTCCACCGGACAACAAGTCTCGGTCGGAGAAAAATACCACACTCTCGTAAAGACAACTTTGCAAGCTCTCCCAAAAGCTTCCATCTCTTGCAAGCTTCCTAAGCTTTCACTTTCGATACAAGTCGAGATACTACTCTCCTCAACACCTTTCTTTGCTTCCTCCCCAAATCAACCCTTCTCCTCCACTTTGTGACCGAAGCAAGTCCTGGAACGGCCATTTCTTGGTTTAGGCCGGACTTGTACAGATCGATCTCTCGAATCTATAAAGTGCTCACGTGCATCACATTTGTTTAGGGTTTGAACCAGTTTCTCACTCACCCACCGAAATTACCGAAATCAGCAGAAACGATTTTTGCCCATAAACACCTATATTTTCAGAGATATAATTGGAAACCAAACTTTAATATAACATATCTAAAATATGTGCCTTGGAATTTTACAAATTTATATCGTTGGAAAAGTTATAAAAAAACTACGCAATGAGTACAAACAACGATATCAAATTTAGTGTTTTTACGAAAAAATCAGAGGTATTTATCATTTTAGGCACAATTTTATAAAATTAAATGTATATCCATTATGCAAACCGCCGCAAAGGATACATAATACTTTATGTAGCCATATTTTGGTTTATGCATCGACTAATTTTTCGTTGCAACTAATAAAACGATGTACTCCCTCTGTTTCAAGAAAAGTGATACTTTCACTTTAGGCACAATTCTTGAAAATTGAATGCATAGCCATTATGCAAACCAAAACAAAGGATGTATAACACATCGTGCAACCATATTTTGGTTTATGGATCGACTAATTTTTCGTTTCTGGAAAAGTGATACTTTCATATTCCGTTTCAAGAAAAGTGATACTATCACTCCGTTTCAGGAAAAGTGATACTATTACCCCGTTTCAGAAAAAGTGATATTTTTTATGAAACGGAGCGAAAGTATCACTTTTCCTGAAACTAAGCGAAAGTATCACTTTTTAAGAAACGGACCGAAAATATCACTTTTTCTGAAACAAGGCGAAAGTATCATTTTTCTGAAACAAGGCGGAAATATCAGTTTTTCTGAAACATGGCGAAAGTAGTCGCGGAAAAACCTCATCTTCAGATTCTTCTTCAGCCGACCCTCTTACCGTGGCAACAGTTGTACTAGTTTATACTATGATAATTAAGGGGAAAAGATAACATTCCAACAATTTAGACAACGAATTTAGTCAAGAAAATTTTGGGTTGAAGATTTTTCTTCACGATGTCCCTAAATTTAAGGCATTTTGACATGTCTTGAAAAACCAACCACGTATCCATTGGGATGTTATTTAAAGTTTAGACTTGTAGGGCTTTGTAATTTTATCTATAAAATTCTTTCCAAAACTCTAGCTAATAGACTGAAGCCTTTCATGAATAATATAATTTCCCAAAATCAAAGTGCATTTGTTCCTAAGAGGAGTATTTCTGATATTATTCTTCTAGATAATGAAGCTATATTTGTTGTTAACCACAATGATAAAACAGAAGGCCTTGCTGTCATTACGCTTGATATGTCTAAAGCTTATGATAAGCTGGAATGGTCCTTTTTGAAAATGTTTTAACTAAAATGGGGCTTTCTGACCACTGGATTAAGTTAATAAATCAGTGTGTCTCTTCTGTGTCCTACTCTATCCTCCTCAATGGTAGCCCTACTGTCATTTTCAAACCAGAGAGAGGATTGAGACAGGGAGATCCTCTGTCTCCCTACCTTTATATTATTTGTTATGAGGCTCTATTTTCCTATACAGATGTCATTTCTAAGAAAGGTTTGCTTGAAGGCATAAAAGTGTGTAAAGATGCCCTGCTATGACACATCTTTTGTTTGCTAATGATTCCCTTCTTTTTTCTAAAGCTACTGTCAAGGATTTCAGACTATCAAAGAGTACCTTCAAAAGTATTGCTTGGCCTCTGGCCAAGAGATCAATTTTGATAAGTCTGGCATTCTCTTTAGTAGGAAAATTCCCGAGCATAGGAAAAATCAACTTGCTAACATTCTTGAGATTCAGAACAGGGATTTAGGATAAAAATATCTTGGCACTCTTACTGTGTTTCAAGCCTCTAAAATTCAAACCCATATGGGTATTCTCCAAGCTATTTATGCCAAAATTTCAGTCTGGCTCCATAAGCTCCTATCTCAAGCTGCTAGAACTACTTTAATTAAACATATTGGTCAAGTCATTCCCATTTTTTAAATGGGAGCTTTCCTTATTCCCAAATATCTTTGTAAAAAATGGATTCCCACCTCTACAATTTTTGGTGGGGGGAGATCCTTGATCCCAAAGATAGGAAGCTCCACCTTCTGGGTTGGGATATTTTATGTTCCCCTGAATAAAAAGGTGGTCTGAGATTTAGGAAATCTGAGTTAAATAATCTGGCTATGCTTGCCAGAAATGCTTGGAGGATTATTGAAAATCCTAATTGCATGCTTGATAGGTGTAGAATACACCTAATTTACTATCTAGTAGTTTATGCTTTCTTTGCTATTTTTCTTGTAAATTATGTATTTTACGCTTGTTTTGAGTTTTGTAGCTACTTTGGAGTCGCACGGAGGAAAAGAAGAAGAAATCACCCAATTTAAGTCAAAAGGGCAAAAAGGTCATTTTACGGGCGAACACTATCTCTGGAGCCCGGTAGTGGTTAAGGGGCTCTCATTCAGGGTACCCCTTATCAATCAAAGATGGGTGTTATTAACACTGGGTAGCCCTTATCCGTAAACATAGTGTTTGTTATCAATGGTAAAAGGGTTGGGTTATATGGATGTTGAAACCCAAACCCATTTAACCCACACCCGCATTCGAATCTACCTTACTTCACCATTACCCTAAATCGAAGTTTTTCATTCATTCATTTATTGATTTCACTCGAAGTTAAGAAAGAGAGGCATCTACCGCCTCTCGTGATGAAATTGTGGAAGGATGATGAGAGGAGATCGAGAATCGAGAGTGAGACGCCGCCGAGTGAACCTAAGATGAAGAAGAATTGTTAGAGTTGCTGTAATCGAATCTTGAGATGGTGATGAAGTTCGAAATAGAGTTGAAGCTCAGGGAAGCAAGGAGATGAGTTCAAGATCAGACAGAGATCGAAACATAGAAGAAGACCCGGAATTAGTTGGTGGTGTCTTTAGATTGAAGCCGAATTGTTGAATCGAGAAATTGAAGTTGGAATTGATACAGGATTCAACTCGAGAACTGGGATTTGAGAATGTCAGAAGTTTGGATTCAACAAAGAGATGATGTCAGGGGTTATGAAGCCATGAAGCTTAGAATAGAGAGTATGTGATGACAGAGAGGAGCAGATGTTGTTGCTTTGTAAGGGCTTCAGTCTCAGTATGTGATTGAGGAAGAAATTGTACTCAATATTCAAAAGCCAAGATAGAGAAATGGTAAAGATGGGGTATGTTGGTACCGCAGATGGAGTGAGTCGCTATTGAAGTTGTGGGGTCGCACTATGAAGTGCAGCCCAGAAGGGTCATTGCAGGGAGGTTGCAAGATGGTTTTGCAGGTCTGCTGGTGGTGATGAAATTGCTGGTGATGTTGCAAAGTCGTGGGCACAAGGTCGGTGATAGTCAAAGCTAAGGATGGATTGACAAGGTTGCAGGTCGTGGGCGGTGTGTGCTTAGGTACGATGCCCCGAGTTGATAGAATGATGTTAGTACAAACCAAATGAAGGAATTGGTGGCATGGTTCGATGGTAGAAGAACAAAGAAGGCTTGAGATGTCACCGTGCGCATGGCCTGAGTTGTGCAAGGCAGGTCTAGACAGTTGAGGTGCAAATGGTGGTGTCTGAGGTTGAAGGTTGGACTTAGAAGCTTGGAGATTGCAGCTGAGATGTGTTGCTTCTGAGCTCAATATGAGCTGGTGCTTGAAGCAGCTGGAGATAGCATCTGGATGTGCAAATGCCAGGGTTGTGTAGTATTGCTGGAAGTTGCAAACTATCAAGAAGGAGCAAAGAAGATTATGAGATTGTACTAGTCCGAGGTGTTGTGGAGTCTTTGAAATGGGAGAGCCGGATGCAATGAAGTGCAAGAATTGAGCAAAGATGTTGTGTAGTTGAGGCGAAAAAATGATTCAATTTGGACTCGAGCAAGGAGGAGAAAAGGAATTGATTTCAGGGTATGGCTTGGATGTCTCGCTATGGATGGTCAGTAGGTTTTTGGGTTGAACAAAAGATGGTGTCCAGATGAGCTATCGTAGATTTAATGAAGCCACATATGATGAAGGGAAGGAGTCAGTAGTGGTTATATGAGATGGAACAAACCTACAAGGTGGGAATTTCGGTGGAGCTATGCAATTGTGCAAGTGCTAGGTGAAGTCCGAGATGGAGATGCTCACCATTATGGCCGGATGAGGAATAGTGCAGGCCATCTTGGCCGTGGCAAAGCCGTGGCCCTGCAAGATTTTGGCTTGTCATGACTCGGTGATCCAACCCAAAGACGAGTTAGGACAAATGAGTGAGTCTCGACTGCCTAGCCGACTCCTCCCTTTGACCTTGTTGACTAACGGTTTGACTAACGGTTGACCTGTTTGACCGTTATCTCTAACGGAGGACTGACGGAATATTCCGTCGAATATTCTCTCGACGGAGAAATTTTCAAGTGGCCGGCGGCGACGTTTTCCGGCCAAATTCCGGCCATAATCCCAGTTTTCCGGCGAGCCAAAATTTCTAGAATTTTCTATGGACTTCTCTCATGGGTATGAAGACTTGGGCTAGGAATTGGATGGAGAATTGGACTCAAATTTGGAAAGAGAAGGTGGAAGAGTTGAGAAAAGCTTGGATTTGGAAATTGGATTACAAAAGGAAAAGGGTTCTACTCCTTAGAAGATTTGGAGAATATTGAAGCCTATAAATAGAGAAGTTTTCTACAACTTCTACACACCTCTTTACACACACAACACTTTTCTTTTCTTATTCTTTGTGTGAACTCTTTAACATGAGTAGTTAATTTATTGATTGAGGATGAATTCCTAGTTCTTAACATATGATTTAAGTTTTTGTTTTCAAATTCTATCTTGAAGTTTTTCACATAATTATCGTTTGTTTTTACTAATAGGAGTGATCTTAAAGACATTCATGATCGATTGATAGATTGTTTGGAGTGCACGCTAAATTGATTTGTTAATTCGATCTAAAGCTAGTGAAAGTTAGGGGATAAGTAATCGTTCTTTGACTCTTTACATAAGTAGCAAACACGAGACCTTGCGGAGGGATTCCGTGGAGCAATTGTGTGTAGAAACAACGTTAGCAAGTAGACCTTGAGCTAAGAGTCTAACTACTAATATCGACCTAAGAAATTCACAAAACCTAATGCATGAGCCAAGTTACATCTAGGTTGAGCTAATTCTGGTGGCTTGGTGATTAGAATCTCGTAGTCGAGAACTTCCGTGTCCCAGGATAAAAGGGATTTAGGGGTTTAGCACCGAGCTAGCCGCTTTACCTACGGTTGGTGATAATCTGTGACTAATAACAAGTAGAAAAGAACATAACTTTAATCATTGTTTCGTAACGAAGAAGGATTCCTTGATCTCGTCTCTCTTATTGCTTTCAACTTTATCTTTTTATTGCTTTGTTTTTATTTTCTTTTTGCTTTTTACACCCCCCTTTCGTGACAATTTTTACAACTAGAATCTCGTGCTCCTCGTGGGATCGACCTTGACTACCCTATATTACTTGTTAATTAGGTAGTAAAGTATTAATTAATTTGTTGTGGTTACGACACGCATCAAATTTTGGCGCTGTTCTTGGGGAGCAACGGATGATTTTAGTTGTTTTTATTTTTATTTTTGCTTTATTCTTGCTTTGTTGGATTCTATTCCGTATCTAACTTGGTTTTTGAATCTTATTTCAGGTGCCAGTTTTCCATGTACGGTGGACAAGAGCAAGCATATTACAACAATCAATACGGTTTTCAACCTCAACATTATGGCAACTTCCAACCATCCTTAGGATACAATCAAAACCAATCTTATGGCTATGATCAAATTCCTACAGAACATTATGGATATTCTCATACATATCAACAACCTTATGACGGGTATGTAAGTGGACAATCACAAGGATGGGAGGATAGTTTTGTTTATGATCGAAATTCTCTAGTTTTGCGAGATAAGATGTTGGCCATGATTGGGGATCTTGGGGATATTCAACAAAAGATGCAAGAATCACATCGAGAAATTCAAAGGAATTCGGAGAAAATATACGAACTAATTAACCAACCTTTGGAGACTTTTGATGACGCTAGTGTAGATTACTCGAGCCTTGATCTTAATAATGATCAAGCACCTATTCAAAAGGACGAGCTTGAGGAAGATGCATTTATTGCTTGGCAAAACTTTCTTAAGGAAAGATGGGAGTCCGCGGAAGTGTATGAATGTTCCGACAATGAGGAAGTTATTCCAACTCCGGATCATAATAACGATCCTTCACCTATTCAAAAGGAGGAGATTGGGTGTGACTTACCTATTGTTGTAAACGGTGTAACACCCGCACAAGAAGATCTTACAATCTATACCGATGAGAATCACTTTAGTGAATGGCCCGATTCCGATGATGAGAATGTTGAGGAGATGATACTAGAGGATGAAACCACATTCATTGATTTTGTGGAAGACCCAATTGAACTTGCTAATGATTATGATGATGCCGAGACTTTGGTTAAGGTAGAAAACGACGAAGAACGGTTGCAAGGTTTAATAGAGGACCACGATATACAAGAGGTAAGTGATTCACTCGAATTTTTTAAGGATGAAGAGGATTCTATAATACAAGAATTTTTGAAAGGTTTGTCTAACCCTTTGCTTATTGATTCTTCTCCTTTACCTCTTATTGGTTTGAATGTATGTGCTTCAAAGTATTTTTGGATGATTTTGTTTCTAAATATCCACCATTGGAAACACTTGATGCTAACACTATGCGGGTTTGCCAAGAGGAATACATGGAAGTTCCCAAATTCTATGTTCTTTATACACTTCCGAGTGTGGACGAGAATAAGTGTGGGGGAAATTTCTATCGAGCGATAATTTCACTATTGTTTTCTTGTGCTAATATTTGTATGGAGTTATTGTTTGCAAAACAGGTATTATGGGTGGATCCTCAAATTTTCCGATTGTTAGTATATGGGGAATGAATCTTGCAAGAGCCAAGTCGGGCCGTCGACTTTAAAACAAGCGCTTAATGGGAGGCAACCCATGGGTTTTGTATTTCTTTTGCTTTTTGTTATTTCTTTTTCTTGTTTCTTATCATGTTAAAATTTCCCACCTTGACTTTACTAGGAGGATTCAATTACATTGAGGACAATGTAAGGTTTAAGTGTGGGGGAGTGGTTAAGCATGTTTTTAAAACAAAAATTACAAAAAAATGAAAACATTTAAAAAGAAAAAAGAGTTTTACATAAAAATTCCAACTTTTAAAGATTTTAGAGTCACTAGCATACTTCTAGGTATGTTTACATAGAGTTTTTGACCGACATAATTGAACTTGGAAGTGTTAGAGAACTACATTCGGATTTCTTGTTTGTTAGAGTGTTAAATAATGGATTTAATCATGCCGGTGATGCGAATTTGGTGCAGGGAGAAGTGCGTTATTAGAGTTGCTGATCAATCATTAGTGGAGACTACCCGTATTCACATCATGAGAGGCACCGACCAGAAATCTTCCATCTACTAAAGAGCTTTCTTTTGAGTGTGTGTCACCGTAAGTTAATTCCGGGTAGAATGGTGAGCTACCCAACCTCCCACCAATAGAAGCACTACTCTTTGATCTCTTGAGTGCTAATTTTGTCAATCATGAGGGTGACGTCCATGGATGAAAGCTTCCTTCTTGTAGTTCGATTTGCAGTTAGCACCATTCTCTCTCTCGACAACAACGGATCCATAGAAACACATTCATCATCAACAAGGAGCGACATCAAAATCTACAAGGAAAGTTGGAAAAGTTTAAGGTTTACAAGCAACGGAATGAGAAAAAGAGCAAATTTCAAATACAAGTAAAGCAACATACAAATGAGCGGATTTTTACATATATGTTGAGGACTTACACTACAATGAGGTAATTTTATATCCAAGTATGAAGACTTATTCATGAAAGCGAAGAAAATTAAAAGGTGAGAATTTTTGAAGTTTATGATTTCAAGACGATACAAGTTGTGAAGAATCGAGCGGTAAAATACTTCTCCCACGGCCATGGTTTATTTTTGTATTTAATTTCTCTTGTTTTTTAGAAAAAAAAAAAAAAAAAAAAAAGAGAGAAAAACAAGAGAAATATTTGTATAAGCCGTGGGGAAGGAAAATATATAAGGAAATTTCAAGCGACAAGGATTTCAAGGTAAAGAGTTATAAATTGTTAAGGATTTATGAAATTCAAGGGTTTATCATCAATAGTTGAAACCGAAGACGAGGACCATGAAGATCAAGATAAGGAGCGGAAGACGTTTCTATTGGATGTTTGTGAGAGTGGTGTTATCATAATTGGCGATCGGATGTGAAGGTGAGTAAGTAATCTCATCCTCAATATAAATGGTTGATTTCCTTTCGTAGAGATCGTTAGAAAAATGGTTTTTCAAAACATTAAAAGATGTGGGTTTTTCAAAATTTCGGAAGTTATCCTTCCCACCATTCAACGTGTCGCAGGATTCTCTCTTCATTCCTACCTGCACACATGTGAGACCCATAAAAAGCCGTCTTTTTGAGTGCAATTATCATAAAATCCTATTTGGTGAGGCAGAAGTCGAGGCGAAATGCTTATTGATCGTTTCTCAAACACGCATTCTCTCATTATGGGATGGTTATTTCTCACTCAACATTTAAGAATGAGAATATGTTCTTTGGTATTTCTAACTTCTTATTACTAGCATGCAGAAACTCTATGTCCTCATAGCTCTTTGGATGCTTGTGACGCTTTGAACGCTTTGAAGTTGTGAGTTTTTAGTTTGATTTGCTCGAGGACTAGCAAAGTCTAAGTGTGGGGAATTTGATAGGTGTAGAATACACCTAATTTACTATCTAGTAGTTTATGCTTTCTTTGCTATTTTTCTTGTAAATTATGTATTTTACGCTTGTTTTGAGTTTTGTAGCTACTTTGGAGTCGCACGGAGGAAAAGAAGAAGAAATCACCCAATTTAAGTCAAAAGGGCAAAAAGGTCATTTTACGGGCGAACACTATCTGGAGCCCAGTAGTGGTTAAGGGGCTCTCATTCAGGGTACCCCTTATCAATCAGCAGTGGGTGTTATTAACACTGGGTAGCCCTTATCCAGAAACATAGTGCTGTTATCAATGGTAAAAGGGTTGGGTTATATGGATGTTGAAACCCAAACCCATTTAACCCACACCCGTACCCGAATCTACCTTACTTCACCATTACCCTAAATCGAAGTTTTTCATTCATTCATTTATTGATTTCACCTGAAGTTAAGAAAGAGAGGCATCGGCTGCCGTCTCTGTGATGAAATTGTGGAAGGATGATGAGAGGAGATCGAGAATCGAGAGTGAGACGCTGCCGCTGAGTGAACCGGAAGATGAAGAAGAATTGTTAGAGTTGCTGTAATCGAATCTTGAGATGGTGATGAAGTTCGAAATAGAGTTGAAGCTCAGGGAAGCAAGGGAGATGAGTTCAAGATCAGACAGAGATCGAAACATAGAAGAAGACCTGGAATTAGTTGGTGGTGCTGCCGATTGAAGCTGTGAATTGTTGAATCGAGAAATTGAAGTTGGAATTGATACAGGGATTCAACTCTGAGAACTGGGATTTGAGAATGCTGTGAAGTTTGGATTCAACAAAGAGATGATGCTGGGGGTTATGAAGCCATGAAGCTTAGAATAGAGAGTATGTGATGACAGAGAGGAGCAGATGTTGTTGCTTTGTAAGGGCTTCAGGTCTGGTATGTGATTGAGGAAGAAATTGCAGCTCAATATTCAAAAGCCAAGATAGAGAAATGGTAAAGATGGGGGTATGTTGGTACTGCAGTATGGAGTGAGCTGCTATTGAAGTTACAGGGAGCTGCACTATGAAGTGCAGCCCAGAAGGGTCATTGCAGGGAGGTTGCAAGATGGTTTTGCAGGTCTGCTGGTGGTGATGAAATTGGTGGTGATGTTGCAGTGTCAGGGGCACAAGGCTGGTGATAGTCAGGTGCTAAGGATGGATTGACAAGGTTGCAGGCTGTGGCAGTGTGTGTGCTTAGGTACAGATGCCCTGAGTTGATAGAATGATGTTAGTACAAACCAGTGAAGGAATTGGTGGCATGGTTCTGATGGTAGAAGAACAAAGAAGGCTTGAGATGCTGCTGTGCAGTATGGCCTGAGTTGTGCAAGGCAGGTCTAGACAGTTGAGGTGCAAATGGTGGTGTCTGAGGTTGAAGGTTGGACTTAGAAGCTTGGAGACTGCAGCTGAGATGTGTTGCTTCTGAGCTCAATATGAGCTGGTGCTTGAAGCAGCTGGAGATAGCATCTGGATGTGCAAATGCCAGGGTTGTGTAGTATTGCTGGAAGTTGCAGCTGTACTGAAGAAGGAGCAGCAGTTATGAGATTGTACTAGTCTGAGGTGTTGTGGAGTGCTGAAATGGGAGAGCTGGATGCAATGAAGTGCAAGAATTGAGCAAAGATGTTGTGTAGTTGAGGCAGGCTGCTGATTCAGCTGGACTCAGAGCAAGGAGGAGAAAAGGAATTGATTTCAGGGGTATGGCTTGGATGTGCTGCTATGGATGGCTGTAGGTTTTTGGGTTGAACAAAAGATGGTGCTGTGATGAGCTATCAGAGATTTAATGAAGCCACATATGATGAAGGGAAGGAGCTGTAGTGGTTATATGAGATGGAACAGAACCTACAGGTGGGAATTTCAGGTGGAGCTATGCAATTGTGCAAGTGCTAGGTGAAGTCTGAGATGGAGATGCTCAGCCATTATGGCTGGATGAGGAATAGTGCAGGGCCATCTTGGCTGTGGCAAAGCTGTGGCCTGTGCAAGATTTTGGCTTGTCATGACTCAGTGATCCAACCCAGTCAGACGAGTTAGACAGCTGAGTGAGTCTGACTCGTCTAGCTGACTCCTCCCTTTGACCTTGTTGACTAACGGTTTGACTAACGGTTGACCTGTTTGACCGTTATCTCTAACGGAGGACTGACGGAATATTCCGTCGAATATTCTCTCGACGGAGAAATTTCCAGGTGGCCGGCGGCGACGTTTTCCGGCCAAATTCCGGCCATAATCCCAGTTTTCCGTGAGCCAAAATTTCTAGAATTTTCTATGGACTTCTCTCATGGGTATGAAGACTTGGGCTAGGAATTGGATGGAGAATTGGACTCAAATTTGGAAAGAGAAGGTGGAAGAGTTGAGAAAAGCTTGGATTTGGAAATTGGATTACAAAAGGAAAAGGGTTCTACTCCTTAGAAGATTTGGAGAATATTGAAGCCTATAAATAGAGAAGTTTTCTACAACTTCTACACACCTCTTTACACACACAACACTTTTCTTTTCTTATTCTTTGTGTGAACTCTTTAACATGAGTAGTTAATTTATTGATTGAGGATGAATTCCTAGTTCTTAACATATGATTTAAGTTTTTGTTTTCAAATTCTATCTTGAAGTTTTTCACATAATTATCGTTTGTTTTTACTAATAGGAGTGATCTTAAAGACATTCATGATCGATTGATAGATTGTTTGGAGTGCACGCTAAATTGATTTGTTAATTCGATCTAAAGCTAGTGAAAGTTAGGGGATAAGTAATCGTTCTTTGACTCTTTACATAAGTAGCAAACACGAGACCTTGCGGAGGGATTCCGTGGAGCAATTGTGTGTAGAAACAACGTTAGCAAGTAGACCTTGAGCTAAGAGTCTAACTACTAATATCGACCTAAGAAATTCACAAAACCTAATGCATGAGCCAAGTTACATCTAGGTTGAGCTAATTCTAGGTGGCTTGGTGATTAGAATCCGGTAGTCGAGAACTTCCGTGTCCGGTGATAAAAGGGATTTAGGGGTTTAGCACTGAGCTAGCTGCTTTACCTACGGTTGGTGATAATCTGTGACTAATAACAAGTAGAAAAGAACATAACTTTAATCATTGTTTCGTAACGAAGAAGGATTCCTTGATCTCGTCTCTCTTATTGCTTTCAACTTTATCTTTTTATTGCTTTGTTTATTTTCTTTTACTTTTTACACCCCCCTTTTGTGACAATTTTTACAACTAGAATCTCGTGCTCCTCGTGGGATCGACCTTGACTACCCTATATTACTTGTTAATTAGGTAGTAAAGTATTAATTAATTTGTTGTGGTTACGACACGCATCAATGCTTGTCATTGTCCTTAAAGCTAAATACTTTCCCAGAACTGATTTCTTTAATGCTAAGTGTTTTAACAAGTGCTCTTGGACTTGAAAGTGTTTGCATGCTATAAACGACTTAATTAAGCCTTTTATTTCCTGGATTGTGGGGGATGGTCAATTTATTGATCCTTGGTATGACAAATGGAATCCATCTCTGAGGTCTGCGAGACCTAACCCCCTTGTTCCTCCTAATCCTAATATCAAAGTTTCTTATTTTATTAATGCTACTACTAGATCTTGGGATGTCACTTGACTAAGCACCCATTTTGATAATGCTTTTGTTAAGAAGATTATCAAAATTCCCTTAAGCCAGTTACGCACTCCTGATAGAAGGGCTTGGGAACTTTCAAAGAACGGCATATTTACCTCTAAATCTTCTTACCTGGGACTTAAAGGACTTAGGCCCTCCCCTTGTATCATTCTTTGGATGTGCATTTGGAAAATTATGGTTCCTTATAGAATCCAAGTTTTTTACCTGGAAAGCTGCTAGAAATGCTATACCTGCTAGAACTATTTTACACACTAGAATGCCTATGCATAGTGTTGAGTGCCCTAGATGTAATCATCCTCATGAGTCTATTATGCATGCCTTGTGAAAAAGCGGGGGTACAACAACCACACCCAGTATTTCATTTGGCAATCTGAATTGACAAACTCCAATATACTTTCAAGAGAATCAACTAGACAGTCAGACTCAATCTAGAGAAAAGTATATCAAAGAGTTATATATGTCTATCTCTCAATTCAATCTGCAATCAGCAAATAGGAATTGGCGAGCCCGATTGAATATAATAGAAATAACTTGAACGGTACCAAAGACCAATATTCAAGGATCAATCAATTTCAATCAACAACCAAAGGTTGGATTTACCAATTGATCGATTCAACGCACAACCTGTGATATTTCAATTATATAACAAAATATAATGCGGAAAAGGAATAACAAAGACGCCAGAATTTTGTTAACGAGGAAAATCGCAAATGCAGAAAAACCCCAGGACCTAGTCCAGATTTAAACACCACATTGTATTAAGCCGCTACAGACACTAGCCTACTACCAATGAACTTCGGACTGGACTTTAATTGAACCCTAATCAATCTCACACTGATTTTAAGTTACAGTTGCGCTCCTTATATCTATGATCCCAGCAGGATACTACGCACTTGATTCCCTTAACTTATCTCACCCACAACCAAGAGTTGCTACGACCCAAAGTCGAAGAATTGATAAACAAATCTGTCTCACACAGAAAAGTCTATAAGGAATAGATAAATCTGTCTCCCAAAGAAATACCTACGAGTTTTGTTCTGTCTTTTGATAAATCAAGGTGAACAGGAACCAATTGATATACCAGACTTATATTCCCGAAGAACATCCTAGAAATATCAATCACCTCACAATAATCTTAATCGTATGGTAGCGAAACAAGATATTGTGAACGATGAGACGAAGATGTTTGTGACTACTTTTTATCTTGCCTATCGGAGAATAAATCTCGAGCCAATCTCAAAGAAGATAGTACTCAAACACGATAGAAGATGCAAGATCAGATCACACAACTACAGAGAGAATAGTTGGACTTGGCTTCACAATCCCAATGAAGTCTTCAAGTCGTTAACCTACAGGGTTTCATGAAAAACCTAAGGTTAACGGAGAATCGACTCTAGCTTATACAACTAGTATCACACAGGAGGTGTGGGGATTAGGTTTCCCAGTTGTTAGAGTTCTCCTTTATATAGTTTTCAAATCAGGGTTTGCAATCTAAGTTACCTTGGTAACAAAGCATTCAATATTCACCGTTAGATAAAAACCTGATTAGATTCAAGCTAATATCTTTCAACTGTTAGATCGAACTTAGCTTGTTATACACAAATGAAACGTACCTTCATTTAGGTTTATGTAACTGTACCTAAACCTGTACACCATGTTGGCTCAACCGTAGTTAACCGAAGTTAGCTATATGAACACTCTCATATCAACCTTATTCATCTTAACCATAACTATTTCAAATGACTCAAATGAAACTAGATAAAGAGTTGTTCAATTTTTGTATTCTCATAGAAGTATACAAGAACACAATCGAAGAAAAATCGGTTTGATTCACTCGAATCAATTCATGAACATTATAGCCACGGTTTACAAAGAATGCATTCCTTAATATATAAATGTATTAGTTCATGAACAAACCGATTTTAGAACTTTAAGCACTCAAGTATGCAAACGGGTATGTATACTTAAGTAGCCGGTCTGAGTATGGGTTCGCCAGTATGCGAACATGTACGCATACCTTAGTAAACTTCCAAAACCCAGCAGAAATTCTCGGACCTATACCTCACGCAAGTACGCGTACCGGTATGTGTACTTGGTACACGGAATTTCACAACTACAAGTATGCATACTTTAGTTCCGGTCATGGATCACATACATGCAAGAATGCACACTATCTTTATAATCCAATAGTTCTAAACTCTTATTTCAATCATTGAAACTTTCTTAGAGGATGACAATAGCCGTTATCACACACTATTAGCATCAAAGTAATTTTCAAGTTATTGAAATAATCATAACGAAACATTCCAAGTGTACACCAAATGATTGTATCACACAAACCGTGTAAGATGTTACTCGGAGATTTTCACATGATCATCTTTTGACTTTCGTCAAGAATATAAGACGAACTTGGTTGAAGCGAAAGCTTACCAACACATATTTCGAGAAATACTAGACAATTGATAGGAATGAAGATTTCAAGATCTGCTCCCAAAATAAATCATTTATTGTTTGCAGATGATTGCATGTTATTCTGCAAAGCAAATCTTGTTCAAACAAATAAGCTGCTTCAAGTTATAGAAGACTTCAGTGCTTGTTCTGGTCAACTCATAAATTTTCACAAATCTGTTGTTTATTTCAGCAAAAATACAAGTCCTTCAAGTGCTCAAATTATCAGTGGAATACTTCAAGTTAGGCAGTTAAGTATTAAAGAATAAAAACACTTGGGTTTGGCAGAAATAAGAGAATACCTTTCTCTAATCTCCAAGAAAAAAAAATGGAATCCAGACTTTCAAAATGGGTTTCTGTCAATATTTCTGAAGCTGGCAGGTCTGTTATGATCAAGAATGTCACAAATGCATTTCATGTGCATCACATGATTAGTTTCAAATTGCCGGATGCCACTATAAACAGTTTAAACTCTACTCAACAAAAATTTTAGAGAAAGAAGAAAACAAACAAAGGAAAGCCTGCAATCTCATGGAAAATGGTAAGCAAACCCAAAGAAGAAGGTGGATTGGGATTTAGAGATCTCAAACTTTTTAATAGAGCCTTGCTTGCAAAATTAGGTTGGAGACTGTGCACAGATGATACTTCAGTATGTGCACTGTCACTTAAAGCTAAATATTTCCCAGATGAGAAGGTATTCAACATTAAGGATGACCCTAATTCTACTTGATCCTGGGGGAATATAAGCTCGGAGCTTATGTTTATCAAGAAATACAGTTGCTGGAGTGTAGGGAATGGCCACAAAATCATGATATGGAATTACAGATGGATTCCTGAGTTAAATGATCCACCTGTCCCAAAATATGGTGTTAATGATTATCAGAATTATACTTATCTCCATCAGCTCTTCTCAGATTCAGGAGGGTGGAATCATTATCTTATCTTTTCTCTTTTTTAAGCTCCAACAACAAGATTAATCCTCAGATTATCAATTCATCCTCAGCATGAAGATAGACTAGTCTGGACTCTAGAAAGAAATGGAATGTTCACTGTTAAGTCTGCATATAGAAGAATGTTTGAAGAACAGAACATTGGCCATTCTATTGGCCAAAGGATGCATGCAATTTTTAAAAGACTGTGGAAACTTCCCTTGCTGCCAAGAATAGCTCAGTTCCTCTGGAAATGTCTTCAAGATATCCTGCAAACCAGAGACAAGCTGTATTATGTTATTCAAGATGGAAATTATGACTGTCCATTATGTTCTCAAACTCTTGAGACATCTTCTCACAATATCTTACACTGCAACACTTCAAGAGCAGTGCGGTTTGCTGTTCTTGGTCTGCATATCCATCATGATGCTAATATGGTAGATTGGTTCTCCAAATAGTTTGATAAACTCTCAACTAATCATATTCAACAAGAAGAAATCTACAAAATAACAATAGTAGCCTGGTGTTTATGGACAACAAGATGCGACACTTTTTTCAAGGGTTTAAAGATCACTCTAGATTCAATCATTCACAGATGCAAGCTAGAAATTGATCTTCTACAAAAGAAACCTTCAAGATTGTCTACACAAGTTCTTAGACAGTGTAGATCTAATCTTCACTGGAGTCCCCCTCCTTTTGATACTTTCAAAATAAATGTTGATGGTTCTTTCCATTATGATTATAAAACTGGAGGCATTGGTCTTATAGTGCGTGATTTTGCAGGTACACATAGGGGATCCAAATGCATCTACTTATAAGTTGCGTGGAGTCCAGAGCATGTAGAATCTAAAGGTCTATGGGAAGCTGTCAAGTGGGCTGAAGAGATGCAACTAGTGAAAGTTCAATTTGAGTTGGATTCGCAAATTGTAGCAGATGCAGTTAACAAAGACAGAACCAACGTGTACTGGAGAATTCGAAATTTGCTCTTGGATATCAAAAGAATCTTCTCTAATAATAATTCTTGGAAATGCAGTTATGTACCCAAAGAAAAAAATAAAGTTGCAGACATATTGGCAAAGTATGCTAGAGTCTCTTGTCTTAGTAGTGTTTGGTTAAATTCAGGAAGATGCACAAGTTGTAAACTCTGAAACTTAATCAATACATCTCTTGTTTCAAAAAAAAAATGTAAGCGAGTTAATCTCAGCTCGAAATCTCAAATGTGCATAATCGACAACTATATAGTAATACGACTTTTGTCTCAATATAGGAGATAGAGTAAAAATAAACTTTCCAAGTGGTAGATGAGTTTTAGTCTCCACATACCTTTTGTTGATGAAGTTCCACAAGCTATCTTTAGTAGTTCTTCGTCTTCAATTGATAAACGTCGTGAAGTCTAATGCTCAACTACACAATCTATCTTAGTCTGAGACACTACTATAAGTAGACTAGAAATTAAGACTTATAATTTTGATCACTAACATTAACAAACAAGCTTGAGATAGCAACGTTTGCGAGTTCGACCGAGCAGTGCTATAACAATCTCCCCCTTTGTCAATTTTAGTGACAAAACTATCAATACATATGGATAACAAAATAAATAAACTTTGTAGCTTCTCATCCAAATGCTTGATCTCCTTGGTTCTTCAACATTACCCGAAATCTTCGTCACTTTCAAGTACTCCAATGATTCCAAATGTGTTCAACTCAGCATCATAGTTGTTGAAGATCCGTATCAATAACAATAAGAAAACAGTTGCTCTCAATCATTGCTATACAGTGTCATAGTATCATTATACAACATCAAAGTTCAATTGTATCACAACTTTGACAACAATACTATGGTGATATGTATCACTCCCCCTTAGTCAATACTTCATCTCACAATGAAAACCACTCCCCCTTACATAATGATCTGTAAACCATATGTATTTGTAGTGTGAACTACACATTAATTCTCCCCCTTTTTGTCAAAAAAAATCGGCAAAGGTACGAAAATTAGTGGGATCCTCATGAAATTTCCATAGAGATACTTCATGACCAAAAGAGAACAACATATCAACTTGTTTAGATGCCATCAAATAGCCGAAACTAAATGCAATCATCAAGGAGTTTATAAAGATACAAGATAACCCCTACAATATTCCACAGCCGTAGCACTCCCCACAAAGATTTGGCAATTAAGCACAAGTTCAATTAAGAACTCTCCCCCATAAAATGCCATTCCCGAAAGAACAAAAAGAGCGACCTTACTTTTACAAAAAAAAGGATTTCTTTGGATATTAACAAATCATATGAGACATGAATTTGTATCCACAAATCTCAATTGAATTAACCACAAGGAAAATGATTAATTCAATTGGTCATGCCCAACATAAGAGAACTTACGGAGCAACACAGTATATACACAAAGATGTGGATCAGGGAAAGACCAATACTACGGAATAATCAAAGATTCATTCTATTTTTCATCACTATTTGCACAATGACATATAATAGATTTAATCTTTATAAACAAAAGTTCGTCCTTTCTTCCATCAATATTTGCATAATGACATAAAAGGCTTAAATTTTGTAGTCAAAAGTTCATTCTATCTTTTATTAATACTTTCGTACTGACATATAATAAAGAAAACTTTTGAATAAATATGGGACAGTCAAGGTTCACGGACGTAAACAACATATCCCATAACAATTTGCAATATATAAAACCATAAAGATTAATACTGCAAAACTCATCTTCCAAATCAACTTTAGAATTTATAAATAAATCTAAAAATACTGCAAGATGAAAATGTTGGCAATAGCTATGTGTACTCACAATAATGGTTATTCCAAACTCTAGTTAACCTTCTTAAAAATACAAGAATAAATTCTCATAAGAAGTTTCCTAGACATCAAAAAAAACTCGTATTGCACATACCAGATGATTTGTCCTTAGAGAGTAGAATCAATCTTTTTCGCCCGGATTTACACTAAGAATAGCTACCAAAGGCGTATAAAAAGATTTTCTTAACAAAGAAGAATATACAAAGTCATTAAGACCATGCACCATAGTTCACATAATATGATTGTGAACATTCAAGAATTTTATAACAATGTGTACTACTACCCATTCTTGAACTTCCTTCTTTGTGATTCACCAACATAATTCTTGTAAAAGCTACAAATGAGCTTAGAAGAGGATTACTCCAAGAATCCAAGTGCCCAACTCCAAGAGAAGTAGAACAAGTGCAACGAAATGGAGCAAAACACTCAAAACCAAGAGACAGGACAATGACCAATCTTAACTCTTCCAAATTCAACAATCCTCATCTCCATTTTGAAGAGAATTCAAAGAGGAAGAGAATGAAAAAAAGAATGAGGTCATTCCGAGTTCGGACGAAGTTACGGCCAAAAAAGGTGTACCGAATATCGACGTCTAGAGGTCAGTATGCATACGGGTTTGCAAACGAATTTTCGTGACCTGGAGCAGTATGCAAACGGATATGCGTACTAAAACCCCTGGATTTTGGTTTTAAATGATGGTATGCATACTTGGTATGTGTACCATGAAGTCCAAACATCCCGAACTACTATTTTCAAACCTAAACATTTAAGAACCTCAAACACAGATCAAGTTAGGTAGAAATGAACGATAAGCAAGGTACATGGATCATTATAAGTACTCTAAGCAGATAAATACACAAATCTTGCTCAAGTTTATAGACATACCTTTTTAGAAGAATCCACTCGAATTTTACAGCCTTACCGAACATAATCTGTGTGCCCCAATTCTCGTGCTTCCTTCACCATATACATAGCAGGGCATTCCTTGGTGAGGATGCACTTACAACATAATCAAGTTGTATTGAGGTGAAAAATGTCTTGCTCACCATGGCACCAAGAAAGAGTTTATTTCCAACAACTCTTACACCTTTCAGTATTGAGAGAAACCCAAGGAACTGTTTTTATAAGTTTTTCAAAGAACTTCCAGAGAGCACAAGAAAATTTGTGTTTGTGATTTCTTATTTTACACCTTATAAGAAACAGTTTATGCAGATAATTTTCAGTATCGCATAGGGAAACTCTTTTGATAAAAAGAGACATCCTAATTTCTTCATAAGAAGGGACAATACTATTATCTTGGTAAGATGTATCAGGAATTGACCAATGAATTGATTCATGCTTAGAGGTGGTACAGTCGGAAAACTTAGACTTAAAATCTTCTTGTAAACCGTTTAGTTTGCTACAACTAGTTTGATTACACATAGGAGGATCATTGCTCTCACTGATTAGTAAATCAATGTCAACCTCAACATGAATATTATTCATCATGACTAGATTTAGCTTATCAAGAGATTCTTGTTCTTTCTGGAGGTATAACTCAACATCAAGAGATAAGCATTCTAGTTTCTTTTCAAGCCCTGAAAACACTTCAAGGGATTTTAAAACTGGTGGAGGTTTAGATAGAAGTTCTTCTACTGATTTTATCAAATCAGTCATGGAAGAGAATTCAGAAATCCTTGGATCTGGAGGTGCATTTATAGAGATAACACTTCTGTCCATAGAGTCAGATTGCTACAAATACAGACTTATGAGGTTTTTAAACGTGTTTGCCTGCTCTGATACCAATTGAAAAAGCGGGGGTACAACAACCACACCCAATATTTCGTTTGGCAATCTGAATAGACAAACTCCAATATACTTTCAAGAGAATCAACTAGACAGTCAGACTCAATCTAGAGAAAAGTATATCAAAGAGTTATATATCTCTATCTCTCAATTCAATCTGCAATCAGCAAATAGGAATTTGCGAGCCCGATTAAATATAAGAGAAATAACTTGAACGTTACCAAAGACCAATGTTCAAGGATCAATTAATTTCAATCAACAACCAAAGGTTGGATTTACCAATTGATCGATTCAACGCACAACCTGTGATATTTCAATTATATAACAAAATATAATGCAGAAAATAAATAACAAAGATACCAGAATTTTGTTAACGAGGAAAACCACAAATGCAGAAAAACCTCGGGACCTAGTCCAGATTTGAACACCACACTGTATTAAGCCGATACAGACACTATCCTACTACCAATGAACTTCGGACTGGACTGTAGTTGAACCCTAATCAATCTCACACTGATTCAAGGTACAGTTGCGCTCCTTACGTCTCTGATCCCAGCAGGATACTACGCACACCAAATTCCAGGATTAGTAACAGCAATTCGTAACGGCTTATGAGCCGTTACAAATTTCCCGTTACAAATGGCTGTTACAAAAAATTCGTAACAGGCCGAAGCCATTACTAATTTTTTAAAAATTCGTAACAGGGCTAAGCCGTTACAAAATTTTTTATACGCGTGCCAGTCACACGCTTGGTCACACTTGGGTGGTAACACCTTCAGAATGTGCGTGTGCCATTCACATGTGTGGCATTATGTTTCCACCCATGATGAGTTATACCAGAGGATATTTCCTCCCATGCGTGTGCGATTCACATGCGTGCTTTTGAGGATATCTCAACACTTAATCGAGATTTCATTTTCATTTTTTTATTTTCTCTCTCCTGCTTCTGTTCTTTCTTCTCCTCTCCTCTCGTCTCGTCTTCACACTCGTTAATCTTCTGATCTTTGAAGAATTGTGTAAGATTAACGAGTTTAGGTTTCGATTTTAGTTTCGATCTGCATAAGTCATCATCAATTTTTCGATTTTAGGGTTTTATCATCTGTTAAATCATATTTTAGGGTTTCATCTGATACCAATTTTTTTTTCCATTTCATTTTAGGGTTCGTCGGGTTGGAGCTTTGAAGAACCGATCTTGAATCTCAGCTTAGAAGGTATATGTTTCTTCTTTTTGTCTGTTAGATTTCCTCTTACTCCTCTCTTTTTTTTTCCCTGTAGAATCACATATGTTAATCAAGTTCAGAATTTCAATTTCATCATCTGTTAATCGAGTTTAGGGTTTCGATTTCATCATCTGTATTTCATCTGTGTAAGTCTTTCGTCATATGTTTTAGGGTTTGGGTTATTTTGATTTTAGGGTTTCAGTTTGTTAATCAGATTTAAGGGTTTCAGTTTGTTAATAAGTTTGAGGGAGTTTCACTTTTAAATAAGGTTTGTTTACAGGTACTGATTGATTTCGGTTTTGTTATACCAAGGTTGGAAATGATATTCTTAAAATTGAAGTGTGATTTGAGAATCTGTCGGTGGAAGGGGATGCGTTTGTTACAAATAAAGCACTTCCTACTTTGTTGAATGCTACGGAGGTAATGTTTATTTCAATTTCTGCCCATTATTGATGCGACGATGCCTAATTGTTGCACTTCCACTTATTAGTCTTAGCCAAATATGAGCCTTCCTTCATTTATAGAAAAAGAAAATGAGTTTCTCTTTGTATATTTGTATGCAACTCACTTAGAAAGAACTCGACTTAATGTGGTAGATCATTAAGGAGTGTGTGGAAGCAGAAGCATTATAAAGCCGAAAGAGACTGCCGAACAGGGTAACAACCAAGATAAATTGTTTTCTACATTTTTCTTGATCTCTGAATTATTTTGTAGTACATGTGTTTTGATTTCATTGGCAAAATATTACTTACCCAACAGAGCATGTGGTTGGAACAGGTTCTTTTGGAATTGCCTTAGGTGAAGTTGCACTTTTGTGTTAGAAGACAAATGAGAAGGAGAAGCACATCATCCTGAAGTGTCAATCCCATGTTAGCCATGGATGTGCGGAGCAGTGATCTAACTCCACATTAGAAGGTTGTAAAATGTTATTACGGTCGGATAATGTGGATTCAGAAGTCAGGGTTGGTGCTATACTTTGCCAGCGTAATTAGGCTTCTAAGGTATCATTAATTGTGTTTCTTATTATCATTTTTATGTTAGTGTATAGCTAAATAATTGATGAAACTGAACATTATCTACATATTAGAGATTTTGTTGTTAATTTTGCCGAATATAGTTTCTTCCACATAAATATCATTAGAAATGACATTAATCTACACAGAACATGTATGTATGGCCTGAATCTATTTTTTGTTTGGGGCAGTGCCATCAATGCATGTTGCCAAGTGGTGTCATTCGTTTGTGCATTGATAACCATTCCAACACTAAATCAGAAGTTTCCCAATATTGGAAAGCTATACATGACACTGTAGAGTCTGGCAGTGATACAAATTGTAGGATGCTCAAAGTTGGACAATCTTCTGGACTCTAACTCATTGGTTTCGGACTTAGATGGGACAAGACTCGAAGACTGTTACTAAAAAGTTTGCAGTATTATTCTGTATGAACTGCATTTGAGCAAGTCAATTAGAAAAAACTTAAAAAAATAAATAAAACTCGGCTGGATTGTTATGCTTAGCAGCAGCAGGAAAACTCTCTTCCTAAATATGCTAACCCAGTGTTTTTGTCTGCTGACGTTAATAGGAATGTAGAGGCCCTTGATAGGTATCAATTTACACTTGATCAAGAATTAAAGTTAGCAGATGTTGTTGTATTAACTTATGCATGTGATACACCAGCCACTCTTGATGGTTCAAGTACGTTTTGGTTACCAGAACTTCATAAATTGGAGGTTTGTGTTTTGTTTTCTATTATTTTGATTTGATTGTTCTGGAATTACTGTGTTGAGTTGGATTTCATTTCTAGAATCATGCCATACACTGTTCTTACGGCTAAATTTCTATATTAATTATGACAGGTCATTGATTACTGTGCTCTAAAACCCAGTTGCTGAAGGACGGCGTGCCCTTATTCGTAATATGTGGACTGAACGTATACAAGGAACAAAGCAGAATGTAGAGGTGGATAAGCTTTTATTTTCCTCTCTGTTTTATGATTATCTTTTCTCCATTTCAAAGATTTATTGTTTTGAAGATGTGAAATTGTTTGAAACTCTTGTTGTTTGGTAATCTGCGATTGGTACTGCACTTGACGAGTCTCGTGATTTGCTGAGGTCCACCATTTTATTGGATGGGTCTTTGTTTGAAACTCTTGTAAGAAAGTTCGGCTTTGTGATTGATTGCCTCATCCACTTTCTCATGAGTGATGAATATATTTTGTTTGTTTCGTTGGAACAGGTTTTGCAGGCCAGTGATGACGAAACACAAACCAGCAGCTTCAAAGCCACCTACTCCAGCATAATCACCATCACCTCCACCACAACGCACAGCCGAACCCCAAACCGATGGTGCTGACGTCGATGCGAGCACAGGGGAGGGTGAATTCGCTACAGGAGACCCGATCGACACAGACAAATCTGGAACTGCTCCTAGTCCTGCATAAGTTTTACATATAGTCCTGGGTTTTTACAAACTGGACAAGGTCTTGATTCAATCTCCACTACATTTGAAAAGGTTTGCAAACTCGTAATTATTTTAATTTTTGATGTGGGCAATCATGAACTGATTTCAAAATCTTATAATGAGTTTAATTTCTGTATTTCCAGCCTAATGTGATTGTGAATCGTGCTGCGTTGTCTCTACCTCGTGTATGCGAAAAACAGATCCAACAAGAAAGCCATGGCTATAAATGTACCATCTTCTGTGGTGAAATGGTTATCAAACTTTGGTCCTACACAAGGAGACCAAGTATGCACATCTAATAGCCTTGGTCCTTGTTTGATTAGTTGACTTTGATGTTGTCCTTATTCAGATGTTTCTTGACTCTTGCAGTCCCTTCATACACCAAGAGCAGTTCAAAGAGAAACTATGGTCGAAGGGATGAGCTTCCTCCAAGTAGCAGAATCATAGATTACAGTCCTAGAGCCCCAGTGGAGAGGCAATCGTCTTATAGAGATGATTATTCTCCTCCACGAGGATGTGGCTATGCCGATGAAATCCCACCACGAATTGCTGCTCGTACTGCTTCTAGGAGAGGTTATATAGATGAAATTTATGACCGGAGATTTGAAAGACCTCCTCCAAGTTACCGTGATGCTCGGTCTCGCGACTATCAATCTGTTTCAGGGTCTAAACGCCAATATTTTGCATTGGTTAGTTTTCACTTTTCATTGGCTGGTAGTTCAGGGGTTTTAGTCTTGAGTACAGTTATTGCAATAGTTAGACTTATTTGTTTTTTAGTAGTCTGATTATTTTCCGTGTGTATGTTACCTGTGGAGGATGTTCCTCCACGTTATGTTGATGCTGGTCCGCGCCAAAGGGCTCGGCTAGATTATGGGGAAGGTGGCGGTGCTTCTCATTACGGGGAAGCTTACAATGACAGGTTTGTGAGTTCCATCTTACTGCTAGTAGCTGTAGTTGGTTTCTTTTAAGCACCAATTTATAATACCCCGCTATGATTTAGGTTTGGGAGATCTCACATGGGGTATGGTGCTAGCAGCAGAAGTTATCTCTCTGCTCAAGACTCGCACGGGATTTATGGCATTCGTCAGAGTCTGGGTTATATAAGAGGTAGGGAGTTTAATTATTTTGTTTTGGTTTTGTTTCGAGTTCGAGTCTTTTCTGGGTAGTCTGAGTGTTTACCAATTGTTTATATGATTCCTATTTACATGAATGATATGGTGTCAGGTTCTTATGGCAGCAATGATGTCAGTGGAATGTACACCAGCTACGCTGGTGATCATATCTCTCGTGGACCTGATGTATGCATTAAACCTCTTACCAGTTCTGTACTTTAAAGCTTTTGTCTTGACATCTTATATTTACTTGTGTTTTGGTGGCAGGTTGGCAATAGCTCTTACTCGTCATCACTATATTCCAGTCGCAGCTTGGGTGGTAGCAGTTACCTTGGAGGTGGTGGTAGTAGTAGTGGTTCTAGATCATATTATAAAGGTAAGTCGATGTATTCCACATTATCAGTAGTTTGTTTTGTGGATTGGTACCTAAACTTTAGCCGATTTAGTAACATTGGAAAAGAAACCTAAGAGCTCAAGATTTTTCCTTGTCTTATATATTTCGTGATGATTATGTTTGGTGGTATAAGACGGTGCTCCTTTGTAGCAGTCTGACTGATCACGACAGTATAGAAGAGCTATTTGGTCACGTGAATTTATGTATGACAACAGATTTCTACAAGAGAACGCTGTAGGGCGTAGGCTGTTGAGTTATTTGAAGCTTGTGTGTATGAGACCAAAGTTATTTTCTAGCCTTCAATCCTCTTGTACAGTTTATGACTGTTAAGTGCATATTTTGCATATATTTTGTTTCGAATCCATGCTAGTAATTGCTTAGTTTCTTGCAAATTATTGTATATTACGTTTGTTTTCTCTTATTTATGTTTTGCTAGGTGAATCATCCAAAAGAAGTAAAATTGCACATAATTGTGCAATAAAAGAAGTTAGCTGCAAGCGGAGAAGGGCCAAAGACCAAGTGGAACTCATCCAAATTGAGGAGTTCTTGCTATCATCTCGGAGAGAACGAAAATACGAAGCAACAACCGAAAAGAACGAACTCATTCCGACATCGTATGAGGAAGCTAGGAGCAAAAGAAGAAAAACTAAGAATTGCAATTTGTCGGTCTTGCAAAGACCGATAGTTGAAAGGGTAAACTGTTAAAGGCACCAGCCATGCAGATCAGGGGCACCACCTTTCTTCTTCATGCACAAGCGATCAAAAACCAGGGTTCTTTTCATGAACATCAGAAACTGGTTCAGCTGTCGTTTCCATTAATGGCAGTGTTGGAGCTCGCGGAAAGTCGATGGTTAACTTATGGGTCATTGAATGAACTCGACTTGGAGTGTGGGAGATGAATAAAAGCCTTGTTCATTGACGGAGAAGAACTCGAGTTCGACTGGCAGAGAAGTTGATGATGTGGTGATCGAGTTGAAGTTATGACGCTGGTACTTGATGGCAGCAATGGCGAGAGAAGGTTTGGTGATATTGCTACCATTATCGGCAGTAGATAAGAATGAGCTGTTGTTGAGAATGGGCTCGGGTGGAGTCTACATAATGGAGTTGGTTAGCAGCGAGTTAAGGTTGTTGTTAATGGTGCTGTGGTGACGAGCTGGTTGTTGTTGCATGAAAAGAGCTAAACGGAGGAAGTTGATCGATGTAGATGAATGATGAGATTCGAGGGAGATAACAGGGATGTCTGCGGTGTTGCTCATGAAGCTGGTAATGGAGAACGATGCTGGAAGTGATAGAGAAGAAGGGCAGAGATGGAGCTAGGCGTTTCTATTGAGTTCTGCCATTAATGGATGGAGTTGAATTAAGACACGGAATGGACGAGAGTAGGGGTGGGACTTGGGTTAGTTGGTCGGGTTAGAAAGCTTGGCCGAGGCAGACCCGAGCTAGGAATCTTGTGCACAGATTGCCCATCGAACCCGTGGAACCCATGGAGGTACTGCCCAAGTCCTCCCAAGTTATGTTCCTCGGGTTCCCCGGGTTCCTCGGGTTGGCCCAAGTTTCGCTAGACATATGATCTTGTTAATATGACAATAACTTTTTTTTTAGAAATAATAAGATTCAATTGCTCCATTTATCTTAATTTCCAAATAACCGAAGATTATTTACAATAATATAATTTTTTTTCATATTGAATGATTAATGAGATAGATATAATTTATATTTTCATTATTAGATTTGAAGATAATATCTAAAATTACTCTAAATAGATAATAATACCAAATATAAAATAGTTTTATATAACTATATCATAGTTTTTCGGGTTGGGCGGGTTGCTTGGGTTAAAAATATTTGTTCCCATGCTTGCCCAAATTTAACTCGGGTTTATAAAATTTATGCCCAAGCTTGCCCAATTTTTAAAATACGTTGCCCATGTCCGCCCAACGTTCGGGTTGGGCACGGGTTGGGTGGGTTAACCCAACCCAAGTCCCACCCCTAGACGAGAGTTCTGGTGGTTAATGGCGTTTCTGCCATGACTATTTCTGATGTTAAACTTTGGTTGCATGGAGATGAAGGTTGAGCCTGATGAACGGAGATGGGGTTGCTCCAGTGCAGTGATGAAGTGTTTGGCAGAGAAGACGATGGCCATTAATGGTTTTGGTCGAGCTTGGCAGTGACGGAAGAGGAGTTTGAGATGAGAAGAGTTTTAACCAAGTCGAATACTAATAGGATTTTTCACGTATAGTCTGGTTACGTCCAAGAGAAAGAGAACTCGGAAGAATGGAAAACTCTCAAACCAGAGTCTCCGTGATTCTGTCGGAAGGAAAATCAAAACTCAGAAGAAAATAATTTTCACTGAGCAAGGACTATCCGTGAGACGGAGTAAAGATAAAAATCCAGCAGAAATTATCGCTCACGGAGGTTCGTCCGTCCGTGGAAAATCAAGAAGAGCTGAAGAATATGCCTGTCAGTTCCGAGAAACTGACATGCCAATGACAGTTGAGCGATCAGTTTTGGGCTGGACTTTAGCTGCTTCGCACGCGGCCCACTTGGATGTTTAACCATTTCTTTGCACAGCCAGACTTTTAGTGCGATTTTGGCTAGTATATGGCAACCGTTTTGCACGGGTTTCGAGTACGGGCACTTCTATCTTTGGGACACCTATAAAAGAGATATTTCTACAACTTCTAAGGGATCTCATAATCTATTATCAACCCATTGGAGAGGAGAACTTAAGAGAAGAAAATATAGGGTTTTGGAGCGATTCATCACCGTAACTATTTCTTTACCATTTTATCATATGAAACTCATGGGTTTTGTTAGTACCATGAGTAGCTAAACTTCTTAGTATTGGGGATGAATTCTAAGTTCTAGACATGATTTGAGTTATTATATAAATCTATTTTGAAGTTCTTCACATGATTATTGATTGTTTATACTAATTAGATTATTTATGATTAATTGATAGATTGTTTAGGTGGCCAACTGAATTAATTTGTTGATTCAATCAAATGCTAGTATTGAGTTAGGATATAAGTAATAGTCGAATAATTCATACAAAAGTAGAGAACACATGACCTTGCAGAGGGATTCTGTGTAGTGATTGTGTGTATAAACAACACTAGAAAGTGGACCTTGAGCTAAGAGTCTAACTACTAGGATCAATCTATAATTCACAAAAGATAACGCATTCGGACAAATTACACCTTGAGTGAGCTACTACTAGGTGGTTTCGAAGAATTGAATCTGGTATTGGAGAGCTTCAGTACCAAGTGATTTAAGGAATTTAGGGGATATCACTGAGCTAGCTGTTATTCCACGGTTGGTAATAATTTGTGATTAATTGTATTAATGGATGAATATAATAACTTGATGACGGTTTAGTAACGAAGAAGGATTCCTTGATCATATCTCTCTCCATTGCTTGCAAACTTTATTACTTTTAATTGCTTTGTTATTTACTTTGAATCAAAAACAAACCCCCATTGTGACACTTTTTGACAACTAAATCTCCCTGCTCTTCATGGGAACGAACTTGACTTCCATTATATTATTTTTAATTGAGTGGAAATAAGATATTAATTTGATTGCACCTACGACACGCATCAAATTTTGGCGCCTTTCTTAGGGAGCGATCGGTAGCTTTAGTTGTTATCTCTTTTTGTTTTATTTTTGTTTTTAGTCTTATTTTTAGTTTTTGATTTAGTTTTTTTTAGAATTTTGTTTCAGGTACTTAATCCCTGGCACCGAAAGATTGGGATTACCTGAGGTGCGGAATTGAAACTCGTAAGGGAACAAGATTTCAAGCACGTCCACAGATTGCAACTTAACCTTCTACAGAAGAGATGGTTAATACAGACGACGAGATAGATCCTCCACCTCCGGAGAGGAAGTTAGGAGAGTTAACATCTCCATGCTTAGATTCGCAACCACTGTGCATTTCAATCACTAACCTAAAGGAGTCGAAGTCGAATCTACTTCATCATCTACCAAAGTTCAATGGACATCCAGGTGACAATCCAAATCGACACCTTCAGCGGTTCCGGAACACGATGACAAGTCCGAGGCATGTCACCGCGAGCATGAGATATGGCTATGCTACAAGCCTTCTCGTTCTCATTGACATGAGACTTAGCGAAGAATGGTTGTATTGTATTCCTCCGTGGAGTGTTACAACATGGACTTAGATGAAAAAGCTATTTCGGAGAAATATTTTCCTGCTTCCAAAGCGGCATCCGTTCGGAAGGAGATTAGTGGCATTCTACGGATGTCCTGGGGAGTCTCTATATGAATATTGGGAGAGGTATAAGAAGTTGCTGGCAAGCTGCCCACACCATAATATATCCTCAATACTTATCATTCAATACTTCTACGAAGGATGAACAGAGGAATTTGATTGATGCGGCAGCCGATGGTTCACTTACTGAGAAGACAATCTCGCAGGCAACCAGTTTGATTGAGAGTATGGCTTCCAATGCTCAACAATTCTACACCGAAACAACTCTAATGTCGGAAGAGTTAGCGAGATGGGAGAGTCTCGCATAGTCGAGCAACGGATGAACAACATAGAAAAGGTAGTACAACGAATGGCAGCGATGATTATTCCTTCTTATGAAGAAGAGTCCGAACAATTGAATGTTGTGTTCCCTAATCGAGAGGCCAAGGTATGATCCCTACTCTAATACTTATAATCCAGGTTGGAAAGATCACCCAAATTTCGATTATGCAAATCGGCAAGCTGCGGCTCCTAATCCTTATAGGCGACAGTGGTTTTCAACAACCACGCTCCGACCACAACCTCCACCTCGGCCTCAACAACGGACTCGAGTTCCACTTTAGAGGAGATGATGAAAATGATGATGCAAAAGCAAGATGCCAATGCTCGGTGTCAAGATGCAATCCTGCGAAACAAGACATGGCTATAAAGGACTTGCAACTTAAAATGTGACAAATGGCTACGAGACATGAATGAACTAAAAGCACGAGACCAAGCAAAGTTGCCATCACACCTTTTTGTGAATCCAAGAGCGAACATTAATGCTGTAACTCTGAGAAGTGGGAAGCAAATCCGAAGAGCCAAAACAACAAGAAAAGGTTAGTCACGACTTGGAAGAGGAAGTAGAGGTGGAAACTGTTCCAAAGGAAAAGCCAACCTCAACTGGCCAACCTAAGGACACAATTCCTACTTTTACCACACCACCTCCTTTTCCTAGTCGTTTTGCGAAGTCAAAGAAGCAAGCTCTGGACAAGGAGATTATGGATATTTTCAAAGAAGGTGCATATCAACATTCCATTTATTGAGGCCATCGAATCGGTACCCGTGTATGCCAAAGTTCTGAAGGATTTGTGTACAAGGAATGAGAGGTTGATTGATAACGAGATCACTCAGGTGGGAGAAAGTGCTTCAGCTATGTTGCTAAAGAAGATGCCTGCAAAGTGTAAAGATCGTGGTGGTTTTACAGTGCCAGTTACTATTGGTGACAAACGGTTCGAGCGTGCTTTGCTTGATTTGGGAGCTTCCATAAGTGTGATGTTAGCCGATGTTTATGATTCATTGAATCTAGGACCTTTAAAGGAGACAGGGATTATTATTCAATTATCTAATAAGTATAACATATATCCTAAGGGACTCGTGGAAGACGTGTTGGTGCAAGTAAATGAACTAATCATTCCGGTTGATTTCTTTGTTGTGGATATGCAGAATGGGGACAATTGTTCGTCTACTTCATTACTTCTTGGGAGACCATTTATGAAGACTGCTAAGACGAAGATTGATTGTGATACTGGGACACTCACTATGGAGTTTGACAAAGAGGTTATACACTTCAATATTTTTGAAGCCATGTGTTATCCAAGTGATATCCATTCCGCATTTTCTGTTGATGTTATTGGTTCGTTGGCACAACAGATGTTTGATTTGATCAACGAAGATGAACTTGAATCTGTGCTACAAAATAGCATTGATTTGGACAACCATGGCATGCCTAACTTGGACATTGATATTCCCAAGGAGTTTGTTGAGACATGTGGTGCTTTAAAAGCATCCCAAGAAGTTAGAAGAGATAATATTTCATATATCTCTTTACCTATAACTGATGAAGTTCCTTTACCTTCTGTTGTGCAGGCACCTAAATTAGAGCTGAAACCTCTACCTGATCACTTAAAGTACGCTTATTTGGGTGATGGGGAAGAGCTTCCAGTCATTATTGCAAAGAATCTCACAGCTATACAGGAAGAACGCCTCCTTAGGGTTCTGAAAGAGCACAAAACGGCTATTGGTTGGACAATTGCTGACATCAAAGGAATTAGTCCATCCATGTGCATGCATAGAATCCTCATGGAAGATGATATCAAGCCGTACGTGATGCTCAACAGTAGGCTTAACCCCCCCCAATGATGGAGGCCGTGAAGAAAGAGATCCTCAAATTACTAAGTGTGGGGGTGATTTACCCAATTTCTGACAGCAAATGGGTTAGTCCGGTGCAAGTGGTGCCTAAGAAATCAGGTGTCACTGTTGTTAGAAATCAAGATAATGAACTCGTTCCAACAAGAGTTCAAACAGGATGGCGAGTGTGCATAGACTACAGAAAGCTCAATTCGGCTACCCGCAAGTATCACTTTCCTTTGCCTTTCATTGATCAGATGTTAGAGAGGTTAGCGGGACATTCTCATTATTGCTTTTTGGATGGTTATTCGGGCTACAATCAAATTGTTATTGCACCGGAGGATCAAGATAAGACAACTTTCACTTGTCCTTTCGGTACATTCGCATATAGAAGAATGCCATTAGGTCTTTGCAATGCGCCTGCCACTTTTCAGAGATGTATGGTTAGTATATTTTCTGATTACGTGGAAAACATCATTGAGGTATTTATGGACGACTTCAGTGTTTATGGTGATTCATTTGATATTTGTTTAAATAATCTTGAACTTGTGCTTAAAAGATGCATAGACACTAATCTTGTTTTAAACCCAGGAGAAATGCCACTTTATGGTAGACCATGGAATTGTACTTGGACACATCGTGTCCTCTCAAGGGCTCGAGGTAGACAAGGCAAAGATAGACTTGATTAGGAACTTACAATACCCCACTTCGGTGAGGGAAATTCGTTCGTTTCTTGGTCATGCAGGTTTTTATAGGAGGTTTATCAAAGATTTCTCCAAAATCTCAATGTCGATGTGCAAATTGTTGCAAAAGGAGGTTGCCTTTAACTTAAACCAGGAGTGCAAGGATGCATTTAATAAATTGAAGGAACTGTTGACTACTGCACCAATTATTAAGTCACCTGACTGGAGTTTGTCGTTCGAGTTAATGTGTGATGCAAGTGATTATGCAATGGAGTCTGTTTTGGGTCAAAAAGTAGACAAGAGGTCACATGTGATTTATTATGCATCAAGGACCCTAAATGATGCTCAAATCAACTATTCCACTACTGAGAAAGAGTTGTTGGCTATAGTATTTGCATTAGAAAAATTTAGAGCTTATTTGGTGGGTACCAATGTGATTGTATATTCGATCATGCAAAGACTACGGTATCTATTGAAAAGAAGGAGGCTAAGCCAAGACTCATACGTTGGATTCTTTTGTTGCAAGAATTAAATATGGAAATCGAGAGATAAGAAAGGTGTTGAGAATACGATTCTTGATCATCTTAGTAGACTTGTTGTTTTCAAGAAGAACTTCCCTTACAGGATCGTTTTCCGGATTTAACAACTTTTCTCAATTGAAGATTCAACACCTTGGTACGATATCGTGAACTATTTGGTTACAAGGCAAGTACCTAGTACAATGTCTACTTTTCAAAAGCTAAAGCTTAAGAAAATAGCCAAGCAGTATGTGTGGGATGAACCCTACTTGTGGAAATATGGTTAATAAAATTTTTAATTTGTTCATTGTAGTAGTAAAAGGGTTGTCGTTCACTCGGACGTTGTTGAGATTAAATTTAAAGGTTTAATGAAAATAATAAAAGAGAGAGTTACTGGGTCTAGGATTCCACCGAATTTATATCAATAGGTTCAATTATTTATTCTTCAACAATTATAGCTCAGTAAATAAAACAACAAGGACTCTTATTTTTGCCAAGGTAGATTCTCCAAATATTAGTTATAAATCGTAAGCATGGGACATCAAACATCTAATCAAGCATGACCCATCTAATAAAATGATAACTAATTTTTTCAAATCATAAAACAATTTAAAATAAATGCAAAAGTCATAAAATGAATAAAATAAATTCACCCATGTATGAAGTTCGTCTTCCTCCGTCGACCCCGTGTCGGGGTCTAGTTTCTCATGATAAAAACACACTAAAAAAAATATAATTCATAGCTCAAATGGTGTTTTTATTAAAGAAAACTAATAATTCTCCCTAAACTCTCGATAGCCCCTCTATGACACCCAAACAACCTTTATATAGAATATCCCCTCATTACTTCGAAATCTTCTCCATTACTCGACATTAGCTCGGAATATTTTTCTTTCCTTTTTCTGAAAATTACGGAGATTTTTCCCCATCTTCTACACGTAAATAGGCCTTTCCATCAATGCAAAATATACTCCCAGGAATATTATCTGAACCAAAATTATTTGATTTAACTTCAAAATATCTTCTTTCCTGTTTTCTTCAAACCGAAAATATATCCTTCCTTTTACGAAACAAAAGCATTTCCCGCCACTATTTTGATGCGAAGAATTAATACCAATCTAATTCCAACCAAATCTCTGACCAAATATCTTCTAAAATCTTCCACATAAATCCGATAATATCTCAAGAGAATATACGGCCTCGTTTGAATGTAATCTTCCTTTTTCTTCAAAACCAACCAGATTACCATCCCTTAGTAATTGAGGTGTCCCTTAACCAACATTGAGAGTCCGAATAACATGTGTCCTCCGGGGTACAAAAACCACTTTTCGAGCAACTTTCTCCATAAGAGCTTATTTCACAAAAACATCTACAAACAAGTTTATTAGTGATAAAATGAGTCCCATTAATGTATTTATGGGTGAAAATGCGTCGCACTTTCGTGCTCATCAAATTCCCCACACTTACATTTTGCTAGTCCTCGAGCAAAACAAAAAAAATTGACCCACTACACAAATGGTCATAAAATAAGAGAAAGTTAGACCCGCTACACAAATGGTCATGACAAATGCCATATATAACACGCAACAATTTTTTTTTTTTTTTTTTTTTTTTTTAAGAGACCCGCTACACAGCTGGTTATAACATGCAAGAAAAAAAAAAGACCCGCTACACAGCTGGTCATAACCCTAACAATCATAATTTTTTTTTTTAAAGACCCGCTACACAGCTGGTCATAAGCTTAACAACTATAATAATATTTTTTTTTAGACCCGCTACACAGCTGGTCATAATATTTATATTTTTATTATCTTTTTAGACCCGCTCAAGAGCTGGTCACAATACGCAAGGAAATTCCTGAAAAAGAAAAGTTAATAGCCACTCCCCCACACTTAAATATTACATTGTCCTCAATGTAATTGAGTCATCCAACGTAAAAATTAAGATGGGAAATTCAAAAAAATAAAAAAATTATACCTACTGGAATGTACAAAAACGGATCCCCATACACTAATAACCTGAAAACTTGGGGATCGACCCAAAATACAATATTTACAAATGACAACTTCACAATTATTTTATGAAAAAATGGGACACTAAACTCAATCGAAAAACAAAATTTACCCCTAAACCAAGTTTTTACTGCACATGGAAGTGCGTAAAGAACAAAATATGGGGATTCTATTGAGACTGGGGAAATATCAATTGATTCGTGCATGATATCAGGAATAGGCAAGTCCTCTGGGTACTTAGATGCAAAGTAATCCAACAACACTTTAGAAGCACACAATTCCAACCCTAAATAAGGCAACTTTTGGAAGTCCAAGGGTCTAGAAACAACCTCTATGTCGGGTGAATGATCTTGTGAGGTAGATTCATCTATGGAACTAGGCGAATCATCCACACAATCATCCACAGGGTCATCTATATGTTCTGTTTGGAACAGAGAGTCACTACCAGATTCATCATCATCAGCAAATAATCTTTGACATTCAAGAACTCTCAATCTTTGTTCCAAACTAGGCGGTGTGTGTTTGTAATACTTCTCATATATAGTTTCATGTGATTCTTCACTTACCTCATGGGAGCAAAACTCCATACCATTGCCTACGCATATATTCAAAGCAAGCGTCATCTCGGATGAGGTTTCCGATAATTTGACTTTCTACGCTTATATTCCGCGGCGTCATCGTAGGTGACGTCTCCTCAGAAGAAGTCATCATCCTCAAAAAGTCCCTGAAAAGAAATACAAAAAGAAGCGCATAAAAAGGAAAAAAGAAAATCTAAAATGAAAAGAAAATACTTTACAAAATAAAAATAAACCTAAAAATTAATCTAAAAACAAGTCTGCGTCGGCGCCAAAATTTAATAAAATTTTTAATTTGTTCATTGTAGTAGTAAAAGGGTTGTCGTTCACTCGGACGTTGTTGAGATTAAATTTAAAGGTTTAATGAAAATAATAAAAGAGAGAGTTACTGGGTCTAGGATTCCACCGAATTTATATCAATAGGTTCAATTATTTATTCTTCAACAATTATAGCTCAGTAAATAAAACAACAAGGACTCTTATTTTTGCCAAGGTAGATTCTCCAAATATTAGTTATAAATCGTAAGCATGGGACATCAAACATCTAATCAAGCATGACCCATCTAATAAAATGATAACTAATTTTTCA
Organism: Papaver armeniacum; assembly: GCA_023531295.1. Classification (NCBI taxonomy): domain Eukaryota; kingdom Viridiplantae; phylum Streptophyta; class Magnoliopsida; order Ranunculales; family Papaveraceae; genus Papaver; species Papaver armeniacum. Next base: position 546,394 of record JAJJWW010014514.1, on the reverse strand, counting down.
AATCATAAAACAATTTAAAATAAATGCAAAAGTCATAAAAAGAATAAAATAAATTCACCCATGTATGAAGTTCGGCTTCCTCCGTCGACCCCGTGTCGGGGTCTAGTTTCTCATGATAAAAACACACTCAAAAATATAATTCATAGCTCAAATGGTGTTTTTATTAAAGAAAACTAATAATTCTCCCTAAACTCTCGATAGCCCCTCTATGACACCCAAACAACCTTTATATACTCGACAGGACCAAGAATATCCCCTCATTACTTCGAAATCTTCTCCATTACTCGACATTAACTCGGAATATTTTTCTTTCCTTTTTCTGAAAATTACGGAGATTTTTCCCCATCTTCTACACGTAAATAGGATGTCAGAATCTTTCCATCAATGCAAAATATACTCCCAGGAATATTATCTGAACCAAAATTATTTGATTTAACTTCAAAATATCTTCTTTCCTGTTTTCTTCAAACCGAAAATATATCCTTCCTTTTACGAAACAAAAGCATTTACCGCCACTATTTTGATGCGAAGAATTAATACCAATCTAATTCCAACCAAATCTCTGACCAAATCTCTTCTAAAATCTTCCACATAAATCCGATAATATCTCAAGAGAATATACGGCCATGTTTGAATGTAATCTTCCTTTTTCTTCAAAACCAACCAGATTACCATCCCTTAGTAATTGAGGTGTCCCTTAACCAACATTGAGAGTCCGAATAACATGTGTCCTCCGGGGTACAAAAACCACTTTTCGAGCAACTTTCTCCATAAGAGCTTATTTCACAAAAACATCTACAAACAAGTTTATTAGTGATAAAATGAGTCCCAGCTAATGTATTTATGGGTGAAAATGCGTCGCACTTTCGTGCTCATCAATGGTGCTGATCAAATTATCCGCAGGTGCGTACCAAACTCTGAATTTCAGTCAATTCTATCTTTTTGTCATTCTTATGCTTGTGGTGGTCACTTTGGTGCAAAACGTACCGCTCTCAAAGTCCTTGAGAGTGGCTTTTATTGGCCTACCCTATTTGAGGATGCATATGCTTTTTGCAAATCTTGTGATAGATGTCAATGAACGGGCAATCTAGGTGCTCGAAATCAAATGCCACTCAATCCTATTCTCACTGTCGAGATTTTTGATGTGTGGGGCATTGATTTTATGGGTCCTTTTGTTAATTTGAATGGAAAATTTTATATACTTCTTGATGTAGATTATGCTTCTAAATGGGTGGAAGCTAAAGCCACCCCTACTAATGATTCTCAAGTTGTTTGTGAGTTTGTGAAGGAATATATTTTCTCTAGATATGGTACACCAAGAGTGGTTATCAGTGATGGACGCTCGCACTTTAAGAAATCCTTCCATGCTCTCCTCAAGAAGTACAACATTACACACAAGATTGGTACGCCGTATCACCCACAAACTAGTGGGCAAGCTGAAATTTCAAATCGTGAGATTAAGACCATCCTTGAAAAAACCGTTAATGCTACACGAAAGGATTGGAGTTATAGACTCAACGATGCACTTTGGGCGTATAGAACAGCATATAAGACACCGATTGGTATGTCTCCATATTGGTTGGTTTATGGCAAAGCTTGTCATCTCCCAGTTGAACTTGAGCATAAGGCTTTATGGGCGGTAAAGATGTGCAATATGGAGTATGATAAAGCGGGGAAACATAGGCAACTACAAATCAATGAGCTATAGGAGATACGTAATGATGCTTACGAGAGTTCTCGTATATACAAGGAAAAGACTAAGCTTTTCCATGACAAGATGATTTCACGGAAGAATTTTGTTGTGGGACAGAAAGTTCTTTTATTTCATTCTCGTCTTAAGTTATTTCCTGGTAAGCTAAGGTCCATATGGATTGGACCATATGTTGTTACTAATGTTTATTCTCATGGTGCAGTTGATATCACAAGTCTTAGAGATGGGAATACTTCTAAGGTCAACGGCCATAGATTGAATCCATACTATGAAAACATCGCTTATGTGAATGTGGATAAGATAGAGCTTCAAGATGTACTCCCTCTAGAGGAGTAGTAAGGAGAATGCCAAGTCGGGATGACGACTTTAAACCAAGCGCTAAATGGGAGGCAACCCATAGGTTTTGTATCTTAAACCCTTTTATTTTGTGTTTTTATTGTTTTCATATCATATTTGCATCCCCATGTTTAAATTCATTGAATCCGGAATCTATTTTAGAAGAAATTATTGACGAATACCTTTTCGTCAGAAAAATTCAGACTGCGCATAGTTCAGTCCAGAAACCATAACTATCAGACCGTTTATCGAAACACTGTGCCCTTTAAACACTTTGTAGAAAACACTTAGATGAACAACTTTTGTGAAATGGAGTTTTTCCAAATTCCTTACTAATTTGCACAGTTTTTGCGTTTTATCTGCTGTTACGTCAGAATTCAGGACTTTCGGTTTTACACATTGAGGACAATGTGAAGTTTAAGTGTGGGGGAGTATTTTGCATATAGATTTTTCAATTTCTTTGTTTATATTTGAATAAAACCTCCAACTTGTATAGATTTTAGAGTCACTAGCATACTTCTAGGTATGTTTACATAGAGATTCTGACCGACATAACTGAACTTGGAAGTGTTAGGGAACTACATTCGGATTTCTTGCGAATTGGAGTGTTAAATAATGGATTTAATCATGCCGGTGATGAAAATTAGGAGCAGGGAGAAATGCATTATTAGAATTGATGATCAATCATTAGTGGAGACTACCCATTTTCATATCAACCAAGGCACCAGACCAAATTTTCTTTGTAGCTGACTAAAGAGCTTTCTTTTGAGTGTGTGTCACCGTATGTTAATTCCGGGTAGAATGGTGAGCTACCCAACCTCCCACCAATAGAAGCACTATTTTTGATCTCTTGAGTGCTAATTTTTTCAATCATGAGGGTGACGTCTATAGACGAAAACCACCTTCTTGTAGTTTGATTTGCAGTTAGCACCATTCTCTCTCTCGATAACAACAGATCCATAGAAAAACCATCATCATCAACAAGTGGAGCGACATCAAAATTTACAAGGAAAGTTGAAGACGTTTAAGGTTTACAAGCAACAATACAAGGAAGAGCGAAATTTCATATTCAAGTAAAGCAACATATACATGAGCAGATTTGTATATACATGTTGAAGACTTACACATAAAGAGAGGAATTCTATATCTAAGTATGAAGACTTATTACAAGAGCAAGGAAAATCAAAAGATGAGAGTTATTGAAGTTTATGATACGAAGGCATTACAAGTTGTGAAGATCAAAGTGGTAACGTACTTCTTTCATGGCCATGTTAATTTTATTTCATATTTATTGTTTTAGTTGCAATCTCGCTTCAAAAAAAAATAAAAAAAAATAAAAAAAGAAGAAAAAATATATATATATATATATATACAAAGAGATTTGCATTTAGGTTGTTATTTGTTCAATAAGGTCATGTGGAAGAAAAATATATAAAGAAGTTTCAAGCAACAAGGAAATTAAGGAAAAGAGTACAAATTGTAGAAGTTCTACAAGTTCAAGAGTTTATCATCAACAGTTGAAGACCGAAGACGAAGACCAAAAAGATGAAGAAGACGAGCCGAAGGAAGATGTTTCTATTGGATGCTATGAGAGTGGTGCTTTCATCATTGCAATCGGATGTGAAGGTGGTAAGTACTCTCATCCTTGCTATAGTGGTTGATTTCCTTTCGTAGAGATCATCAGAAAAACATCTTTATTTTCCACGATTTTGTGGAGTCTCCAGAAATACTTCGGAAGGTTTCCTTCCCACCATTCAACGTGTGTAGGATTGTCTCTTCATTCCTACCTGCACACATGTGAGACCCATAAAAAAATCCGTCTTATTGAGTGCAATTATCATAAAATCCTTTTAAGTGAGGCAGAAGTCGAGGCGAAATTCTTATTGATCGCTCTCAAACACGCATTCTCTCATTATGGTGTGGTTATTTCTCACTCAAGATTTAAGAATAAATATGTTCTTTGGTATTTCTAACTTCTTATTACTAGCATGCAGAAACTTTATGTCCTCATAGCTCTTTGGATGCTTGGGACGCTGGAACGCTTTGAAGTTGGAGTTGGTTTTGTGGGTATACCTCTCGTAAGCCCTCACGAGACTATAACTCGTCCACTAGGGACACCTAGGGGTTTAAATGCCTATTATTCATGCTAAGAGTAACCGTAACCTCGGCGACATGGAGTTGTTGTATTTTAGATAGTTTGCTCGAGGACTAGCAAAATCCAAGTGTGGGGGAATTTGTTAAGTGCATATTTTGCATATATTTTATGTCGAATCCATGCTAGTAATTGCTTAGTTTCTTGCAAATTATTGTATATTACGTTTGTTTTATCTTATTTATGTTTTGCTAGGTGAATCATCCAAAAGAAGTGAAATTGCACATAATTGTGCAATAAAAGAAGTTAGTTGTAAGCGGATAAGGGCAAAATACCAGGTGGAACTCATCCAAATTGAGGAGTTCTTGCTATCATCTCGGAGAGAATGAAAATACGAAGCAACCGGCGAAAGAACGAACTCATTCCGACATCGTATAAGGAAGCTAGGAGCAAAAGAAGAGTAAACTAAGAATTGCACTGTCAGTCTTGCAAGACTGATAGTTGAAAGGGTAAACTGTTAAAGGCACCAGCCATGCGGATCGTGGCACCACCTTTCTTCTTCATGCACAAGCGATCAAAAACCGGGGTTCTTTTCATGAACATCGAAACCGGGTTCAGCTGTCGTTTCCATTAATGGCAGTGTTGGAGCTCGCGGAAAGTCGATGGTTAACTTATGGGTCATTGAATGAACTCGACTTGGAGTGTGGGAGATGAATAGAAGCCGTGTTCATTGACGGAGAAGAACTCGAGTTCGACTGGCAGAGAAGTTGATGCTGTGGTGATCGAGTTGAAGTTATGACGCTGGTACTTGATGGCAGCAATGGCGAGAGAAGGTTTGGTGATATTGCTACCATTATCGGCAGTAGATAAGAATGAGTTGTTGTTGAGAATGGGCTCGGGAGGAGTCTACATAATGGAGTTGGTTAGAAGCGAGTTAAGGTTGTTGTTAATGGTGCTGTGGTGACGAGCTGGTTGTTGTTGCATGAGAAGAGCTAAACGGAGGAAGTTGATCGTTGTAGATGAATGATGAGATTCGAGGGAGATAACAGGGATGTCTGCGGTGTTGCTCATGAAGCTGGTAATGGAGAACGATGTTTGGAAGTGATAGATAAGAAGGGCAGAGATGGAGCTAGGCGTTGCTATTGAGTTCTGCCATTAATGGCTGGAGTTGAATTAAGACACGGAATGGACGAGAGTTCTGGTGGTTAATGGCGTTTCTGCCATGACCATTTCTGATGTTAAACTTTGGTTGCATGGAGATGAAGGTTGAGCCTGATGAACGGAGATGGGGTTGCTCCAGTACAATGATGAAGTGTTTGGCAGAGAAGACGATGGCCATTAATGGTTTTGGTCGAGCTTGGCAGTGACGGAAGAGGAGTTTGAGATGAGAAGAGTTTTAACCAAATCGAATACTAATAGGATTTTTCACGTATAGTCTGGTTACGTCCAAGAGAAAGAGAACTCAGAAGAATGGAAAACTCTCGGCAACCAGAGTCTCCGTGATTCTGTCGGAAAGAAAATCAAAACTCAGAAGAAAATAATTTTCACGGAGCAAGGACTATCCGTGAGACGGAGTAAAGATAAAAATCCAGCAGAAATTATCGCTCACGGAGGTTCGTCCGTCCGTGGAAAATCAAGAAGAGTCAAGAATATGCCTGTCGATTCAAAACCGACGTGCCAATGACAGATTGAGCGATCGGTTTTGGGCTAGACTTTAGTCGCCGCACGCGGCCCACTTGGCTGTTTAACCATTTCTTTGCACAACCAGACTTTTGGTGCGATTTTGGCTAGTATATGGCAACCGTTTTGCACGGGTTTCGAGTACGGGCACTTCTATCTTTGGGACACCTATAAAAGAGATATTTCTACAACTTCTAAGGGATCTCATAATCTATTATCAACCCATTGGAGAGGAGAACTCAAGAGAAGAAAAGCTAGGGTTTTGGAGCGATTCATCACCGTAACTATTTCTTTACCATTTTATCATATGAAACTCATGGGTTTTGTTAGTACCATGAGTAGCTAAACTTCTTAGTGATTGGGGATGAATTCTAAGTTCTAGACATGATTTGAGTTATTATATAAATCTATTTTGAAGTTCTTCACATGATTATTGATTGTTTATACTAATTAGATTATTTATGATTAATTGATAGATTGTTTAGGTGGCCAACTGAATTAATTTGTTGATTCAATCAAATGCTAGTATTGAGTTAGGAGATAAGTAATAGTCGAATAATTCATACAAAAGTAGAGAACACATGACCTTGCAGAGGGATTCTGTGTAGTGATTGTGTGTATAAACAACACTAGAAAGTGGACCTTGAGCTAAGAGTCTAACTACTAGGATCAATCTATAATTCACAAAAGATAACGCATTCGGACAAATTACACCTTGAGTGAGCTACTACTACGTGGTTTCGAAGAATAGAATCTGGTATTGGAGAGCTTCCGTACCCAGTGATTTAAGGAATTTAGGGGATAGCACTGAGCTAGCTGTTATTCCACGGTTGGTAATAATTTGTGATTAATTGTATTAATGGATGAATATAATAACTTGATGACGGTTTAGTAACGAAGAAGGATTCCCTGATCATATTTCTCTCCATTGCTTGCAAACTTTATTACTTTCAATTGCTTTGTTATTTACTTTGAATCAAAAACAAACCCCCATTGTGACACTTTTTGACAACTAAATCTCCCTGCTCTTCATGGGAACGAACTTGACTTCCATTATATTATTTTTAATTGAGTGAAAATAAGATATTAATTTGATTGCACCTACGACACGCATCAATGACAAAAGTAAATCTTGTTTTTGCCTTTATAATGGTTTAACATATCCTATATCCTATTCCAATTCAATTCTTGCTGATTTAGAGTACTTTGAGGATGTTTTCCGTATTTATAGACAACATCATGGGTTCTATTTTGATTTTTAATTTTAATTCTGAGGTCTATAGGGCAGCTTATAAAGGTTTCTGGATGCGTACAGAGGACGGCAAGACAAAGAGGGTATAATCTTCTTTATTATTTTTATCTTTTTTTGCAAATTGTAGTTAAGGAACCACTGTGATTATAGCATTCTGTATTTTAGGCAATCCTGATTATAACATGTCTGAGGTGTAGTGACCAGATTTCTAGAATTTTTGTTATCATTTTACCTTGGTTGTCTGTAAAACTTTGTTGTCAAGTTGTTGATAGTATGTCTGCCCTGCCATCTTTTCTGTTGGATTAAGATGCATTGATCACTCATCTCTCTTTGTAGGATGCATTGTCCTCTACCATGCATAACCATGGGATGATAACTTGTTGGTTTGGCTAAGAAAGTGTTTGTGAACTGTTTTTCATTGAATTTTTCTAACGGATATAATTTGAAATCCTTGGCACCAGTTGGGCGTAACTTTGTTCTCTTTTTTGAATTGGATTAGGTACCAACTCATTTCCTCTAGGTGCTAAGTCGTATTGTTGGAGCAGGTGAGGCGAAGTGCTGCAGATTTGCGATAGAAACATTACGCAAGAGAAGGTGATTGTTATGTGAGTTCTGTATTTGTTTGTTTTATCTTATATGCTCTTAAGTTGTAAACAAATTTGTATGAGCTTTAGGCTGCACATAAATTGGGAATTCTCTTAAGTTTCTAAGTAGATGTTGCATTCCCTCGAAACTTAGGAATTCTCTTAAGTTGTTGAAAGAATAGAACAAGTTATTATTATTATAAAATGTGTAATAGAATTTCTATGGATTGAATGACAGACTTGTGCAGCTAATTGAATTTAGAATTCCGGCTTATTTCCGGCAAAAAATTAACTGCCAGTCAACCTTGACCTGGTCAAAATTGGTCAATATTGACCAATTTTGACCAGGTCAAAGTTGACTGGCAGTAATTTTTTTGTTGTTACAAAAAAATTCGTAACGGCTGGAAGCTGTTACGAAGGCGTTGCTACAAAAAAAATTCGTAACGGCTCGGAGCTGTTACCACGTGGCAAATTTGTAACGGCTCACAGTTGTTACGAGGGCCGTTACAATCAAAATTCGTAACGGCCACAAAGTCGTTACAAAAAAAAATGTAACACCCACTTTTGCAACAGGCAAGAGCCGTTACGACCCGTTTTAGTAACGGCTTGGTTCTGTTTCTAATCCCACAATTTGGTGTAGTGTTTAGCTTATCTCACCCACAACCAAGAGTTGCTACGACCCAAAGTCGAAGACTTGGTAAACAAATCTGTCTCACACAGAAAAGTCTATAGGAATAGATAAATCTGTCTCCCACAGAAATACCTACGAGTTTTGTTCCGTCTTTTAATAAATCAAGGTGAACAGGAACCAATTGACATACCAGACTTATATTCCCGAAGAACAACCTAGAAATATCAATCACCTCACAATAATCTTAATCGTATGGTAGCGAAACAAGATATTGTGGAATCACAAACGATGAGACGAAGATGTTTGTGAATACTTTTTATCTTGCCTATCGTAGAATAAATCTCGATCCAATCTTAAAGAAGATAGTACTCAAACACGATAGAAGATGCAAGATCAGATCACGCAACTACAGAGAAAATAGTTGAGTCTGGCTTCACAATCTCAATGAAGTCTTCAAGTCGTTAACCTACAGGGTTTGGTGAAAAACCTAAGGTTAAAGGAGAATCGACTCTAGCTTATACAACTAGTATCACACAGGAGGTGTGGGGATTAGGTTTCCCAGTTGCTAGAGTTCTTCTTTATGTAGTTTTCAAATCAGGTTTTGCAATCTAAGTTACCTTGGTAACAAAGCATTCAATATTCACCGTTAGATGAAAACCTGATTAGATTCAAGATAATATCTTTCAACCGTTAGACCGAACTTAGCTTTTTATACATAAATGAAATGTACCTTCATTTAGGTTTATGTAACCGTACTTAAACGTGTACACCATGTTGGCTCAACCGTAGTTAACTGAAGTTAGCTATATGAACACTCTCATATCAACCTTATTCATCTTAACCATAACTAGTTCAAATGACTCAAATGAAACTAGTTAAAGAGTTGTTCAATTGTTATATTCTCATAGAAGTATACAAGAACACAATCGAAGCAAAACCGGTTTGATTCACTCGAATCAATTCATGAACATTATAGCCACGGTTTGCAAAGAATGCATTCCTTAATATATAAATGTATTAGTTCATGAACAAACTGATTTTAGAACTTTAAGCACTCAAGTATGCAAACGTGTACGCATACATAAGTAGCCAGTTTGAGTGTGGATTCGCCAGTATGCGAACATGTACGCATACCTTAGTACACTTCCAAAACCCAGCAGAAATTCCCGGACCTATACCTCACGCAAGTACGCGTACCGGTATGTGTACTTGGTACACGGAATTTCACAACTATAAGTACCCATACGGGTATGCATACTTTAGTTCCGGTCATAGATCACATACATGCAAGAATGCACACTATGTTTATAATCCAATATTTCTAAACTCTTATTTCATTGAAACTTTCTTAGAGGATGACAATAGCCGTTTTCACACACCATTAGCATCAAAGCAATTTTCAAGTTATTGAAATAATCATAACGAAACATTCCAAGTCTACATCAAATGATTGTATCACACAAACCATGTAAGATGTTACTCGGCGACTTTCACATGATCATCTTTTGACTTTCGTCAAGAATATAAGATGAACTTGGTTGAAGCAAAAGCTTACCAAAACATATTTCGAGAAATATGTAAGCGAGTTAATCTCAGCTCGAAATCTCAAATGTGCATAATCGACAACTATATAGTAATACGACTTTTGTCTCAATATGGGAGATAGAGTAGAAATAGACTTTCCAAGTGATAGATGAGTTTTAATCTCCCCATACCTTTTGTTGATGAAGTTCCACAAGCTCTCCTTAGTAGTTCTTCGTCTTCAATTGATGAACGTCGTGAAGTCTAATGCTCAACTACCTATCCTAGTCCGAGACATTACTATAAGTAGACTAGAAATCAAGACTTATAGTTTTGATCACTGACATTGACAAACAAGCTTGAGATAGCAACGCTTGCGAGTTCGACCGAGCAGTGCTCTAACACCTTGGTTTTGTGTCCTTTTGCTAGTAGTGTCTGGTTTCTCTCCTCACTTTGAGTTAACACTCAGGTTTTTCAGAGCAAGTCTTTTGTTGATTGGATGATGTTTTGGCTTATTGATCCTATCTCTAAACTCCCTGATGAGGCTCAATGCCTTTTTGTTGTTGTTCTTTGGTCCCCTTGGAGGAGTAGAAATAATCCGGTTTTCCAAAATCTTAAAGAAACCCATATGATTGTTTTAGGCAGGGCCAGAGCAATGATGTTAACTAGGAAGCCTAACTTAAATATCTCTCTCCTATTCATGTTGGTCTATGTGACAAGTGGATGCCCCCTTCCTTTGGCTTGATAAAATGTAGCAGGCTATGTGATGAGGGACTTCTCAAGCAAAGCTTCCTTTTGTGCTTCCTTAGTTTTTGAAGTAAATTCTGCTGAAGACGCTGAAGCCAAAGCTATTTGGGCAGTCTTGGAGAAAGCTATGGAGAAGAAATTCACTCACATTATCATTGAAAGTAATGCGAAGAATCTCATTGACCAATTTTCAGCAGGCGTGTTTGATGGAGATTCTAGAACGAATGTTATCTTTAAGGATATTCAGTTTTTCTCTTCTAGTTTAGTGGCTTGTATTTTTACCTTTCAACCTCGTATTTGTAATTATGTTGCTTATGAGCTAGCTCAATGGGCAAAATCAAACAATTCCTCTATGTACAGGTCTGTTCTTCCAATTTGGCTTTTGCCAACTGTTGAGGGGGATCATTAGCCTTTTTGAATGTCGTTGTTTTAAGAAGAAAAAAAAAAAAAAAAAAAAGTTGCCGCATAGGTTTAAACCTCTGCCCTCGCGTGAAATTTCAATTGAACCCTAGCTTGCTTCAAAGTTGGCAGGGAAGTCAGGCTACGGCCCGGTGGTTATTAGTATGTAATTTCCGGTTGGACGCGGGAATAAACATTAGGCTGACGTGGTAGTCTTCATCAACACCGAATTCAAATCCTTTTACTCTTTATTCTAGTTCCAGTCCGAGAAAGAAACTAAAGCTGAGAATGGCTGTTTTCAGTTCATGGAGTACTGCTCAATCTCAACGGGTTTTTCTTTCTTTCACTTCGAATTCAGTTGACATCATTTCCAATTCAAAGAGTAGGAAATCTATTTGTTGCTCTTCCTCTTCTTCAGAATTGAATCCAGTTAGGTAAAGTTAATCATCTCACTCTTAATATTGTACTACTTCATTGAAAATTTTCAATTTTTTCACTGTTCTTCATAGTTTGACTTTGAGTTGCCTTTGTGCTGAATTAGGGCAACTTTCAAGGTAAGTAGAACGTACAATCTTAATTTGGGGGCTTAAATTCACTATATTTTTATGTCATATAGGTTGGAGGTACGTTTCTCTGTTGGAACTCATCTCATACCACATCCGAGTAAGGTAAGATTTCATTTTTTTTAACTTAGTGTGAAACAATTGGGAAATTTGTTGGCCACATTTATGCCCAGCTCAAACTTACTGCTGTTGGTATCCGCAAGGTTGAGAAAGGTGGGGAGGATGCGTTCCTCGTGAGCAATTTCAACGGTGGTGTACTTGCCATCGCAGACGGAGTTTCCGGGTAAAAATCTCAGATGCATTCATTTCACATTATAATTTTGCCTTATTTCAATGAGGGGCTTTTACAGCATTTGCAATGGAACTGTGCTCAGTTTTCTATACGGGCATCTATTTGAATACATTCTGAATGAACATAGAGACCATCGGTACTTGAATTTGAAGAAAATTATCTCAACTTGATTATGGGCTAAATCAGTAATGCAGCATAAAAATGTTGATTTCGATGATTCATGCCTTGCAGCTTTCTATCAAGCTTCAACTGTTTAGGCTGAGCTTAAGATTGAATTTCAGGTGGGCTGAAAAAAACGTAGACCCTTCATTCTTTCCAAAAGAGCTGATGGCTAATGCTTCATATCTAATTGATAAAGAGGAGGTATATGTCTATATTAAAACTTCACAACTTGTATTGGGAATAATTCAAATCTTGTTTGTGATTGTTTTGTAGCGACAACTGTTCAAACTTTCTTATTCATACTTTTAAGGGAATGGATTTTTAGTGTGTTAATAGTGTAGTATTCCGTTTGACAGGTAGAATATGAACCGCAAATCCTTTTGGGTAGGGCGCATGCTGCAACCTCGTCTAGAGGTTCAGCTACTGTGTAGGTTTTATTTATCTTACCTCTAGCTGTTTAGCTTAAGCTACATAAGAGGATACTTTCTCACATCATTGCTTATTTCTCCTTGTTTATGTTAACTAGAATTGTTGCGATGTTGGAGAAAACTGGGGTCTTGAAAATTGCCAATGTTGGGGATTGTGGCTTAAGGGTTCTTAGAAAAGGTATCACTTATAAACTGTATTTTTCAGTCTAATTTCTCCAAGGTTTTTCGTCTACTTAGTTATGTTGGATTGGATTTGGTTGTGTTTTATCTTTTTCTTTTCAACAGGACGGCTTATTTTTGCTACAACTCCACAAGAACACTATTTTGATTGTCCATACCAATTGAGCTCCGAGGCAATTAGTCAGACATACCTAGATGCCACGGTACAGCAATATGGGAAATTGAGATTTGTTTTCAAAATTCTTTGATACTCTCAAAAAAAAAAAAAACTTTTTCAGAATGAAATGCGTCAACCAAATTAGTTTTCGCTGGTGACCATTTATCCTTTTGAGTACAGGTTATCAACATAGATGTAATGGAGGGAGATAAAATCATTATGGGTTCAGATGGGTTATTCGATAATGTTTACGACCATGAAATTGTTTCAACAATCTCCGGAATCAACAATGTTGCCGAAGCTGGTATACAACTTGCTCATTGAATTGCTTTTGGTGTTCAGTTTTGCTCTCTAACTCAGTCTTCTCATCTTAATTGTAGCCAAGGCATTGGCTATTCTAGCAAATGAGCATTCAAGGGATGCCAATTTTGATTCTCCTTACTCTCTGGAGGCTAGAGATCGAGTATGTCAGCTGAAACATTTTATGTACTATTGTTACCTATCATGATCACAGTGGTTTAACTTTTATTTTTGTGCCTGTTTCCCTTTTTTGGCAGGGTTTTGATGTTCCCTGGTGGAAGAAAGTTATTGGAAGGAAGCTAGTAGGCATGATATTGCCTTAAACTAATAATACAAGGTTTCTACAATTTCCTGTTGTGAATTCTCTCAATTCTAGTTTTCATTGTCGCTTTTACTGCAGGTGGGAAGTTGGACGATATCACTGTGATTGTTGGAGAAGTCATAAGTTCATGAAAATAGTTTTTCTTCAGTCTGAAGAGAACATGACAAATACATGTTGCAGAGTTGGTATGTGATATCGACGATTTATTCTTTTCTTGATGACAACGTGAAGGAGCTTATAAGCTTATCAACCCTTGAACAACTTGGGGACTTCTCTGAGGAACACATACATCAGATCATATTGCCATTGAATGAATGTATACTCCTGTAAAGTTTCTCTTGAATGTACACTCCTGTAAAGTTTCTCTTGAATTATGTTTTCTGGGATGGCAGCAGCCTGCAATCTGTAGCAAGTACAGTTACAAATTTTCTCCTTTTTTTTTTTTTTTTTTTTTTTTGAAGCATACAAATTTTCTTCTTGTCAGTACTTGCTTGTTCTTTTACAGTTTTTCTTAAACCCTAAGCTTACTGAGCTTACTGAAAATGACATTCAGTGGGAAGAACTAGAAAAATGAAGGCATGAAGTTTTTGAGTAAAATATAATTGTCTGATAATGAGTTCTTAAAATCGCTATACAGCAGAAAAATCTGATATGTATACAGAATTGCATTTGGAAGAAACCTTATAGCTGTTTTTCTTAGTCCCAGACTGTCGAATATGCAAACGAAGTGGCATATTTGGCCGTTCTTATCCAGCCCCATACAGTTATCACAGGTGTATAACCACAAAAAGAAAGAAAACTTACATCAACATAAAGAAACTTCAATGTAGAGAATTTCACTGAATAAACTTCGTAATTCATGACCACAGAGATGAGTAGAAAGAGGTATTCAATCACCTCAAAAGATTTCACATCCACATTATTGAACTCAAAGATGGTGATTATACAATAATACAAATTAATACCTACATACCAATCAATTTATCACCCACTAAATAAAAAATGTCGGCTTCAAAGAGATGCTTCCACGACGTTTTGTTTGCTTTATATCACTCGGGACGAAGTAATTCTGTGGCTCTCCCAAGGGCAAAGTAATTCCGTGTTGTCTTTTGGTTACACTTAAGTCATCCTCCAAGTACAACAGAAAAAGAAGAGTCCACAATATGTTTGTCCATACTCACCTTTTAAAAGGAGATTACTTGCTTACTTATTGGCATTCATTCCGTGGAAAAATGTTTTTCCTGCTTCATATGTAGACCAGCAGATAGCAGCTGCAGGGGCATGGAAGAGCATCCTAGGCTTCCACCCTCTCATCAATCCTCGATATCCATCCTTCTGAACAATGCTTCGGATAACACCCCTAATAGAACTATTAGTAAATCTGTCACATCCACAAACACCCTGTACAGAACAGATACAGAATATTTATCAGCTTGTATTAAGTTGCACATGAGGAAATAAAAGCATAAGGATGATCATGAATGTCAAAGACCATGTAGTAACTTAGCTGACCATTTACCTAAACAGCTTAGCTATCAAGGTTAGTAACCGAAAACATAATCAAAATGCAATGAATTTAGCATGACCAGGTTGCAAACTTTTACGCGTGCAGGTCATTAGAGAGTAAAAAAACTGAAATCATGGTATGAAAGAATCATTATACTTAACGACACCTTAAGTGCAAAGGAAGTTGAAAAAAAAAACTGTTACGCTTCTAAAAAGGTTAATTGCAGGTGATAATCGGGTGAGAATAAGACAAAAGGTTTCGTTTAACTAATGCACAACTCTATCACATAGCTGCAAACTCAGCCCCTTTACGAGAACAGGATGGGATAACATTGAAATCCAGGCTAAAAACACTTTGAATTACAAAAGATGAAATCCAGGAAAGATGCCATCAGAGTTCTGTTCATGTGGTCATGCGTCAAAAGATTTCAAAACGTCATTCTAGATCAACTTCTTCTCAGATAATACCAAAATAAATGAAACTCTCAACCTTCTCCTTTCTATCATGAGTCTTTTTAAATGCTTGAACAGCTATACACACAACTTATACAGCAGTTACTGCATCCAGCTTTTTCCCCGACTGTTTCATAACCAGTGATTTTTGAAGGTTCATTCAAGGTAGGAAATAAGGTGACCATGTCAAAAGCAACCCTCACCTGCTACTTATTCACCCCAATTTTCATATTTTTAAGAGTTCGACACATATGTCTTTAAATGAACATGAAATTTATCCCTAATCATAAGTTTTTCTGAATCTAAAGCCAAGAGAGCGGGCAAATAATCAAAATCTTAAGTAGTGCAACACTTCGGGTAGTAAAATAACATGCCAAAGAAACCACCTTAAAGTAAATACATATCTCAATCGATAACAATTGAACCATCAAGACAAAAACTACCAATTTACTAAATCTTAATAACAAATGAGAATTCGAAATATTCAGAAAGAGCTTTTACCTGACACTGCAATTGGGTCTTGACAACATCAAGTGGAGTTGTGACAGCAGCAGCTAAAGCTCCAGCAGCAGCACCAGCAGTGGCATGAACTACTAACCTTTCATCACTAGCAGTATCCGGTGATATCTCCATTAACCCAGTTTTTGCAGCTTCATAAGTAGCGAAATGAACAGCAGTAAAAGGAGCATTCATCAAAACAGTAGTTCTATAAGAAGCATAAAAAGCCCCAAATCCTTCTTCTTTCAAAACCCTAGTTGTACAATCCCATAAACCCTTATAATGAGTACTACTCAATTGCAGTCTTTGTTTCACCACATCCATCGGTGTAAAAACAGCATCACTCGCGACCGTAGCACAAACACCCGAAACAGCATGTGCAGCAGAATTATTAGGGTTTCCTTTAGAGAAATACTCTTTACAGAATTCATAGACAGAGAAATAAACAGCATGAGCAGGACCAGCACCAAGACTCATAGCTCCGATACCCCGATAAAATCCCAACGGACCTTCTTTCTTTATAAGTGATGTAAAAGCATGTCTAAGTCCTACAGTTTGATTTGGGCATGAAACTAATGCTTGCATACGAGTTTTTAATGTATCAACTGGAAACATTGCTGTGTGTTCTACACAACCTGCTATTGACCCAGCTACCATAAATTGCCAAAATTCAAGACCATCATGTGATGATTTTACATCTTCAGTTTCTTTATGAAACTCAATTGGCTGCTGTTGTGGTAGGGGTGACCTGAAATCGGGGTTCTTGAATTTCGTTGCTGCTTCTGTTGTAGCCATTTAATAATAATACAACTAAAAATAAATAAATTCAAGACTGAATCAGAGATTTTGATTTCAACTTACAATTTGGTTGCTTCCATGCACAAATTCATGAATTTTATAGGCGGTGGCGATTTCTAAAAAAAGACCGTGCTTGAGAATAGAAGAAGTTATGAGAACAAAGCTGCAGGCTTTATAAGATATAGATAGAAAGAAAGGGGGATTGAAGGAAGGTTTAAGGAGATAGATCAAAGAAAGGTACAGTTTAGTTATTTTTGTTTTGTTTTGTAGAGAAGTTAGGGTTTTTCTTCTAAATTGACCGTTTTTTTGTTTTTTATTTTTGGGGGTGAAATGAAATCTTCCTCCCTTTAGATCTTGTTTATTTTATTTTTTCAACCCCAAACAGTTATTTACAGTAACCTTGCACATCGAAAACATATGATATAACCGTGTTTAGGTTTTGACACGTTGTAAGTTCTTACAAAACATGTCGGATTATGGTCAGTAGATTTTTTACGTAGTATCCAATGGTTTGAGAGGAGTTCCAAGATTTGGAAACTCTCTTGTGAGGCCCCCACGTTTCAATTTGTGGTTCTCTTGTCGGACGAGGGCGGCTAGCCGATGTCAAAAATAACCACTCAACTAGAGATAAATTGATTAGTTTAACACAAGGTTAGAGAAAAACATGGAACTTGAGGTGAATTTTATGCTGAGCGGCATCATAACTAATCAAAAATACTACTCCCGTTTCAAAATAATAGACTGGTTTTAATCAATTCAGTTAACCTTGGACAAAAATTTTACTACGTGTGGAAACTGACATTTTGAGCCAGATGAACCATGGCAAGAAACCATTCTACACTGTCGATATCCTTACTCGAATTATAGAGAAGAAAAATATCTGGGAAAAAAACAATGAAGGAACAACGTGGTGGAGAGAACGCGTGTTATCCACAACCCCCTCTTCTATAGCATCCCTTGATTTGCCAGTCCATTCTCTATCTTTGTTTTTCTGAGATAATTCTCTTTCAGATAACAATAATTTCTCAGTCTATCGAGACAGTAACATTAGTGTCTGTCCATATATGAGCCAGTCTCGTTTTTGTCTTCTCGCTTTTCTTTTGATTGCTATGGGCTGGTATGGCACTCTCATTTGTCTGCGCCTCGACGCCTTCCCTGAGCCAATTTCGGGTCACAATTGTGTAGATGCTGCCTTAAATAGTAAGGATTCTTGCTTTTTCATCAGACCAAAAACTCAAACTCTTCTAATGCAAATAGATGACCACTGAAGCCATGAAGCAGAGGAGCTCAATTTGGGTAGCGCCTTCAATTATTTATCAGCTACAAGACGCCAGCAGGACCTCCAAAACTCAAGTACTGCTTATCCAATTCACAAGTTCATTTAGTACTGAACAGCGTACCTCAGTTATCCTTCTCTCTCAACGGAAGATTCTCATCTTTGATGGGTCCATGAGTCAAATTAGAGGGGTTTCCTTTTGGTGCAGTTTGTTTATACAGTGAGTGAACACACAACTATCCCACCATGTACCTAAAAGCAGAACAGTGAATCGAGTGTTGAACCATATGGCATGTATAAAGAAATTACACAATTCATGCAAATGAAATCCTCCAGTGTGATGCATAGGGTTTTCTTTGGGTAAAAGGAATTAGTGATCTAAAACAAACAGAGATGTCCGTGCCAAGATGAATAGAATCAGGTAGAACTGACAGAGAAAAAAATACAGGGAAAGATATATCAAAGAAACTCAACAATTTAAGCAACAACGTCTTGTATTGTTGGAAGAACTAACAAAAACGAGCTTCTAAATTTTGTTCAGAAAGTAGGAACGAATTAATACAGCAAATATTTTATTGAAAGTAGGAATAATTTCCAAGCGACAAAACAGAATACCTCGTCATGATGGACGAAGATTCAGTGAGCTTAAGCCGTGGCAGCACCTTGAGCAGCAAGCCTTTTCCTTGCCTTTGCAATGATAGACACCTGATAGCCTTGCCCTTAGGGAGTGAAACCCATGGCTTAGTACCTTTCCCCGCGGTGAACACATTGGCCAAGCTGGTGGCAAACTCATTAAGAGCACTCGCGATGTGAGAGGGAATCAGACAATCAACAAACATACAACCAAAGAAACAATACAACCAAAACATACTCCCTCCGAAACATTTTGCAAAATCTCTTAGATTAAGAAATTATCTTGATTTCCTAAATATCCATCTACTTTCCTGTTTTAACACTCTCAACACAATCATCAATGTACAATAAATAAGGGTATATATAAGAAAAACCCACCTTGAAATTGGTATTCCGCCTATCTAATGGGACTATAAAAATTGAAAACTCCGCCTATATATTGGGGACGGAGGGAGTAATAAAAACCTGTAAGTCAGTTCTACTTAAGCTGGTTGAACTCGTCATAAAAATAAATTTCCGTAACATATGAAAAACCTATATACAGCACTTACAGATGCCCATGAAAAGTATGGGTATTTATTCAATTCCCATTTTATCAAGCATTTACTCCATATCGTAAGTGATCAACTCTTAAGCGAACCCTTGCACCGATATATTTCAAAAGTTGTTAAACACCTTCATTTTGATCTTCCGGGCACCAAGAGCTTCAGCCTCTAGTGTTGGTTCCCACAATAAATTACTTTCTGCTAGCAACCATGTCTAAAAGTAGCATATGGCTAAGGGTAAAGTTTGAGAGCATATGGATCCATGGGCAGCGTGCTTCTAACTAACCTAGAGAGAAAAAAAGGAAGAAAAAAAAAGTTGAAGGATCATAATTATTCTAATAAGCATTGCCAGTACCCGTTATCAGCTCGGCCCAACTTACAAGAATCCGAGCCTAACTACCTGTGTTTGATAAACAGGTAACTTGACGCATTAAACGTATTATAGCGAAGAAATTGATTGACACCTTTTCCTTCTTTCTCAGTATCACGCCCCACACTAAGAGAACAACCATGATTAGCTACTCCCTAGAAATTAACATTATAAAGGCTTTTTAGATAGATTTGTAAAGTTTTTACTTCTGTTTTCCCAAAATTTGATGGTTTAGGAGTTAATGTCAGCTGTCTTGTGCTGACAGATCAACCGTCATTCATTTTCTTCTCCATGGGCTAATATGCTCTTTGCGACGAAGGATTCAGAATTGCCTTTTTTATCACATTGAATCCTCCTTCCTCTCTCATGCTATTAGTATTACGGACACATCAAGCACAACCCAATATTAACAATAATGAATTGATTCATAATGTTACGGAATTCTTCACAGAAAAACGTCTAAAAGTCTCAACATCCATAATATTGAAAATGGATGGAAGATAAATACCTGTAGTATGGCATCCTGCACCATTTCAGTCCCCCTGTAAAAAGATAACAACAACGCCTACTTAAATCAATCATAATTTAAAGTGGTTGGGTATAATCAAGAACACATACTGGGTATGACAAATTACCTCAACTGGCAAAAGGGCATAGGTGTAAAGGTACCAATGATATAGCCCCCACCTGAAGACAGTTATAATGATACCCAAGCTGATTCACCCAAGGAACTCATAAGAAGTGACTCATTAGCTAACGATGGCAATGCAGTTTTTATGGGTAGGAGACGGTAACTCAAATACTCCCACCAAGTGAGCATCACTACCGCACCTTGCCTGCATCCTCAATAGACGGAGAGGAGCAACACATTCCTGGTATGCGGGCAAGAAATGATCATTTTATAATTGGTTACAGTAGAAGTTGGTTATATCAATTACATAGGTTTCACAAAGTCTTTGTAGTCTACGGTTTTGGGAAGAGATAATTTTAACCTCCAAACATCTACTGTCTTGGTAGAAACTCAAAATAGTAATAAGCCGTACGGCACCCATAAAGAGTCTGAGTTTCAGAGTGCTGCGCTTTTGTTTCATTCTCCCTTTAGGTTCTGTTTTCTGCATTAGATCTTTTGTTTTCTGTTGTGAGTGTAATTAACATTTGATTACACATTGAAATGTATATATAACAACAAAAAGTAACACTGATCGATCACAAAAAATAAGATAAAATTGATAGAAGCTGATAAAACAAAGTGCAACTCCACAAAGTAAACCCATAGAGCACTGTCAAACAGAGAAGCCAATTCGTTGTCTATGAATTCTGTAAAAATCTTTTTAGTAAGTGAAACTGTATAATATAATTCTGCAGGTTCTTCTGCAGAATTTCGTTTACTACTAACAGAGAAATCCGCTAAAAACTGGAAAAAGCTTTTGGTTCAGTGCAAGCAAATTTTCATTTTTTTTACATTGCATTTTTACATTGGGGTGTTTTAAACTCGTGTGAGTTTGTCTTTCGTTTACGTATCGACCAAACTATGCCGTATTGATCCCATAAAGGAAGAAGATTAGCAGAACATAAGATTTATGAGGGACTGTAATTTAAACCAAAAACCAGATTACCTCCTTCCACATGAACAGTACTGCAACAAAAGAAAAGAATCTTACGCGGGCCTCCAAGAAGAAAGGGCGAAGAGAATTCTCCCCTTCCATCCCAGCAGCATCCACTGGCTATCTGCATCTACAATAAAATCCTTGTGGTAGTCTGATTTCACTTTTTCTTTCGCCTTCTTCATTATATCTTTGTGCAGTGGGAGTTGCACGAACCCAGCCCTCTTATTCCTTACCTGCCATTGTCTATAAGTCTCTGGCCTCTCAACCCTCTGTGATCCTTCACATGCTATAATGTTCAAAGCCTCCTTCCCGAGAATGTCTCTCTCGATCAGTATCCTCTCAGGATGTTCACGGGGAATATTGGTATCAAGCACATCAAACAGAGATGAAAAGTGAAAGAGAGCCTCCCGGAATCGAGTAACGAAGAATGGGGAACTGTAGGCACCATTCGCAACCCCATGGATGAAAACATCAGGATTCATCTTCCTTATCAGGTTCAGAACGGCATTTCTTGGACTGTCCAATATAACAGTTTCATCAAGTAAGTTTCTAGCTCGAAACAAGAAGTTGACAACAAGAACTTCATCTTTAGCAATATTGAGATCCTCGAGTTGGATGGTTTCCCATTTCTGAGCAATGGCATGGTACTCGAATGGGACATGGAATTTCTCAGCATAAGATCTTAACCGACGACCCGTTTCTTCAACCAATTCAGATGGGCGG
This sequence comes from Papaver armeniacum, assembly GCA_023531295.1. Classification (NCBI taxonomy): domain Eukaryota; kingdom Viridiplantae; phylum Streptophyta; class Magnoliopsida; order Ranunculales; family Papaveraceae; genus Papaver; species Papaver armeniacum. Next base: position 524,628 of record JAJJWW010014514.1, on the reverse strand, counting down.
AAACCAGGTTCGGGCAATTCTATCCCAGTAATTCGAATTTTAGGTGGGCCACCTTTTCTTTTCGAAAGCCGCTGGATGAGGCAAGGCCATTGAAAACCATAAAGGATACCAAAATCTACTATATGAAGGGTAGTAGCCTTATCAGCCAGATCATCAATTGTTTGGTTTGCAAAGAAATTTGATATCTTCTTGAACGGGACTGTACCCATAAAGAGATGATAAGCTTTCAAGATATCAGCAGCTGATGTTCTCTTGTGCAGGAGGGTTGAGTAAATCTCGCTCCCGGATCCAGCCAAACGTGCCTCAAGTCCATTAGCAAAGCAATGGGCTAACCTTTGTGAACCATCTCCATCGGGGGGAGAATGTTGTCTAATCTGCCTCAGTAGCTCACTAGCAGTCCTACGATCATCAGCAGAAACAGCTTGTGCACAGTGAATGAGTAGTGTCCGCAAATCCACGACATCCCCTTTAGACTTCTGTTTCCTACCACGGGGCTTTCCACCATTAGACCCTTTTGATTGCCCATTCGGCTGCAAATTCTTGGTTGCTTCAGTCTTCAAGGATTTGTGGGGAGTTGAATCTGCTTTATCACATTTTCCTTCATTCTCACAAAGCAATACCATATCAAACATTGCTGATCGTACTGTTTCTTCGGAGAAGACTGCCGGTTGCTTATTACTCCTCCCTTCTTCTGAACCTACATCCTCCCTGTGCAGATTCTTCTTCCCTCTTGAACCAGTTGGCGAAGTCTCTTTCTCATCCTTCTTCTCCAACTTCACCTCAACATCACCAGCTTCTTTGTTTCTTTCGTCATTAAGAAAACTATTACTTTCTAGGTCAATAATCAGGTTTGTATCATCTGGAAGAAACTTATTTGCTTCCTCAACGCCTTTTCTGAACTGCCAAATGAAGTCACTCTCAGAATAGACGTCACGAACCTGAACCTTATCCCTGGGCGAATCCACTTTTCCTTCTACACCAGAATTGGAACCATTTGAAGGATTGAAAGCTGATTGAGGAGTCATCTGGAAAGTATAATCACTAGGAAAACTCTGGGCATACGACAAAGGGTGATCCTCACCGAGTGCACCAGCCCAACTAGTTTCAGCTGCATTGCTACTACTACTACCACTGCTACTGCTATTTTTACTACCATGGTTGTGAGCAGAGTTGTCAACTTGACTTTCTGGGTTGTAATTACTAGGAGAAGGGGGATAATACTTTTCACCCAGAATTTCATAAAAGGGTTTCTCTGTTGCCAGGAGAGCTGAACAGTCTTGAAGCTTACAGTTCTTCTCTTCAATGTCTTCTTCCATAAGCATTTGGGTTATGTACTTAAGAACCACATCTGAGAAATCATATTCTTCACCCGGGGAAAAATCTTCTTGAAGACTAAAATTTGAGGATGAAGCAGTCATACTAGGGTCAGCAAAACTATTGCTACTACCACTAAAATTAGGATTCTGATCTATTGAACTTTGATCAAGGCTATTATTATTATTATTATTATGATTCTCTTCTAACCTAAAGAAATTCATATCAGAAACAGACTCGGTATTTCCATTAATTGAATCAAGTAAACCTCTTAAACGTGAATCCATATCCATTAATAATCTTAGAAAAAAATTGAAAATCTTAACTTCAGAATAAACACTAATTTCCACAGTAAAAAACTGATTAACACAAAAGGAATGACCAAATCTGATGCTTACGGATACAAAGTGAGTGATGAGAAGCAGCAGTATATTACTAGTAGTTGATTACAGTGAAATTTGGTGGATACACAGAGAAAAGGCGTACCTCAAGATATGGAAAATGGAACCCTAGGAAAGAAAAGCAGACAATAGAAGAAGAAGCCAAATGTTGAGATTCTTGAGAAGCTTTAAACTCCTCTCATTTTTAAAGGACAAGAGCTGTATAGTCAAACGAAATGTTTTCTTCCGATAGTCACCTAGGCATATGGGACCATAACTGCCTAGTTTGACCGGCCAATACTGAAACTTGTGCTCAGGTCGGTAGTCGTAACTTTTTTTTCCCTGTTTTTTTTTAGATAATGGTAATTAATTAAAATAAGAATCCTCCCCAAAGGAATTATTACATAAGAAGCTAGTTGGGAGCCTAGCAACAAGTCGAGACACCCATATGAATAGCAATACCAACCTATAAAAAGAATGTTACCAATCTTAGAATTGGCATCAAGACTAGCTAAACAGTTCTTCAACCTCTTTAAAAAGACAACAAAATCATCCCTGAGTTCACCCAGAGTTGAAAAGGCCAAGACCCCAAAACCGTATCCGTGCGCGGTGCACTTCTCCAAGTACTTCTTACATTTGCGAGTGATGGCAGCATTGATGGCATGACCGGGTGTGAAGTTATTCCTACTACCTCGCAAAAGGGGAGATCCCAGTAACATCAAAACACACATTACGCCATTCTCCCAGCTTGTACACTAATAAGTCTGCAGTGTCTTAGGCCGTGTTCTCATCGGGAAGAAGCCCAATAACACCTCCTTCCTAGCAGAACACACCGATTTATAACAAATATCGGCCAAAACATCTCTTACCAAAGTCGTGCTGAATTTAAGCCCAACATCACTAGCACAATGCAAAGCATGATCGCCAAAAACATCCATTTCCCTTTTGCAGCTTGGACACAGGCTATTCTCCACAAGTAAAGGAATACCAAGTCTATAGCAGAGGATAGCGCTGAACTGTCTCGCCCCTAAGCATTGGTTAAGCCCTTGGATGGGGATTGCCTTTAAGTAGTCTTGAGCATGAGCCAGCTTGTTACATTGCCACAAATTAACATCACGGACAAACAAGGTGAACTTCGTAGGGATCTCCTTCTTAACAACATCAAAGTAAGTAATTGCCAAAGAGTGCATGGGACGGGGGGCAATGTCATTGATGTTGAAAGAAGAAGGGGAGAGGCCACAAACCTGTAAGAAGTTAGAGACGGCTCGCTGAAAGTTGCAACTATCAAAAGACGGCTGAGACTTCAAAATAACATCTTGCGGGTGTCTTGTCTGAAAACAGGATGCGATGTAACAATAATGGCTAGTGTCTGCCATCGTATGTATACCTAACCCACCATCCTTCATCGGGAGCGTAGCTAGCCATTGCTGAAGGGGGCCAAAGCCAGCACCATCGCCAGTTATAAGTTGTCGCAGATAAAGAAGTAGGTGATGATCAAACTGTGCAGTAGCCTGTTTGAGCGCGTCTGGGCAAGTAGTACGCAAAGTGAAATAAAGTCGTGAAACACCGGTGCAGCACCGAAGAAGTAACAGCTCACACTGAGGATCCCGAAGTTTCCTAATGGTAGACATTAACTGCATCGTCTTTTCAACTCTTCGCGACACCAACTCACTGCAGAAATTCAAGTCCAAGCTAACCGACCCCCTAAAAGTTTCACACCCTTATCTAGGAGTCTTGATGGACGTGGGAATAAACCAACCAAGCTACGTCTAGGATCCTTAACCGGCCAAAATAGTTCTGTCTTTTCAATGTTCAAAATTAAGCCTCTAATGCCACCCTCTTCGTGAACAATCTTCAGTGCCTTAGCAACTTCCAAGGTGTCGCCAACTAAGGTACCGTCATCCAAATACCAAGCGTTTAAGTCCAAGGTGCAATGGGAAGCAATTTTGAGCACGAGCGGATGTAAAACCAGAGCGAACAGTAAAGGGCCAAGGGGATCTCCTTGTTGGACACCTTGTGAGGAGGAAAGAGTAAACTCATTGTAGTACAAGCGGGCAGGTTTAGTGTAGCAAAATTCCACCCAACTGGCAATACTTGGGCATTTACTCCAAACTTCTCGAATCATTGTGGAACGATCAACCATGTTGAAGGCATTCGTGAAGTCGATGAGGAGCATAGACATGTCACTGCGATCACCTTTCATCTCGAGAAGTTTGTTAGCCGAATGTAAAATACCTTCCCCACCACAAGGGATGCCAACACCGAATTGAAAATCACCAAGATAGGAAGCCATATCCTTGCAAACATCCGTAGCAGCAATTTTGGAACACAATCCACGCCAAATAGTGCCAATGGCTATTGGTCTCAACCCACCGTTCGGTTTGAGAAGAGGGGTAAGAGGCGCACTCGCAATAAATTCGCCTAAAACAGTGGGGCACTTACCAGCTAGCCAAAGGTTAACAACGCCTGTAATAGAGACTAGCAAGTCATCTTCAACAGCAGCAGCCGCACCACTCAAAGCATCAAGCAAGTGCTGAGCCCTCAGTCCATCTCTACCGCACGACGTACCCTTAGGAAAGCTCTTGAGTGCAGCAAGCACCGAGCTGGAATCAGCAAAAACGGCTGGAGAAAGTATCGGGTCTGGGGATGGAAGGAGGCCTGGCAGGGGGATGTTTATGTCTAAATTCATGCAAGGTGTCAGAGGTAGGAGGAGCCACACCACTAGAAGATAAAACGCGAATAGCTGCGGTGTAGTGACCGTAGTTAAGTTTCCTTCGGCAAGCATGAATATTTGTATTGGTTTTCTTCTTCCCCTTGCTTTCACGTCTCTGCATTAGAATTTGTTTCGAAACATCAAGCAGTTTATGAACCATATGGATGCAACCATTTGTTTCTTTCCACTGCAGCAAAGAGCGATTGATGCTCGCAATTTGTAGACGTCTTCTAGTACCAGACCTCTCCTCCATCGTGGATTTGGGTGTGTACATGTGAAGTGTACAAATTGGCAGCAATAGTAAGTGCAGCCATGCCGATAATTCTGAAGGGTTGAGCAAGACTTTGTCCAAGGCAGCCTTTAAGGTCCTCGAAAAGTTGAGTCGACAAGGTAGTGGAATGCTGGCAATAGTGGGGATTTGGCTCTGAAAAACTGTGTCCAACAACTCCACAGTGAGGCTCAACGAATCATCTTCAGCTATGGTATTGCATATTACAGGCTTATCTGGGGAATGTATGTCGCAGCCATAGATCAAAAAATCAGCTGCTAAGCCATTGAACGGCCCTGCAACAATGTTAGCACCATGGCAGTGACACGATCTCTTCAAAGAGTAAACACACATGCAAGGAAAACAAAGCCACATCTCCAACTGCTGTAGAACACCCTCCCGGGCCTTGTATGTTCAACATCATTGGTAATTCTGTCTCTGCAAACAACTTTACACTCCATGGATGGTAAATGCCGATCATTGATGTGCTTGAGCAGGGATCCTCTACAGAATCCTCTTCCAACAACTCCATTTTTACACCTATCAAAGGCCTTGAAAGGACATTGGAGGAAGACACCATCGGAACCCTGAGATGAAGATGTAGAACCTGCATTGTCAAAATCACTATTCTGAGAGGACGATATAGCTTTAGCATTCGCCATTACTGAAACAGCCTCCACAAAATAGAAGAAACCAGTGATGAAGGAAGCAGGAAAGGGTGCTGTTGAGAACAACAGGGTGATGCAAGGAAAAACCCTAAAACAAAAAGAGAGAAAACAATGGAGAGCTACCCGTGAAAAAAAAAAAAAAAAAAAAACCTAAAGAGAATAAAGCAACCGATAAAAAGCAAGGAAAACCAGATGCAGAAGGATGCAGGACCAATGTAAAAACCGGAGCAAAAATCTAAGATGGAAAGCAATCAAAAAAGGGGGAGAATCGATCACCAGCTTTCAGTCGCCGGAGATCGCCCCCCATCAAATTTTTTTTCAATTTTCTTTTTTTTTTTATTATTTTTTTTTTAATGGGAAAATTAATTATATTAACTAGCAAATATAGTACATAAGATTTACAATTTTGTTTCTATCAAAAACATTAGAGATAATGCTAGATTGCTTAATTTTTTGTTGTAATTTGGTAGACATATGTTGAAGGCTCTTTATTCTTGCTTCCTTGACAATTCGATCCGCTGCTGAATTGTATTTTCTATTTGTAAATTTTACCTGAGCTTGAGGAAGATCTTTTAAAATTGTCTTGGCTTCTTGAACGGTGTTTTCGGCTGTCCATGAGAAATTTGTGTTGTCCTTGTTGATGCTGTCTGCCAAGACTTTACAATCAGTTACTATTGAAACGCTAGACAAGACGTTGTCTCTTAGCCAGATGACCGCTTTTTGTAAAGATTTCGCTTCCACATGAAAATCCGAAGTAGCTGTCTCCGAACCCGCTGAAATGTGCATAAATGTCTGGTGACTGAATAAACGATGTGAGTGTATCCCATTGAAAGGTCCTCTTCCTTGAAAGAAGCATCAATAAATATTATCCAGTCTGTGTTTATATCTGACCATTTGGTATTGATCATCATTAACTGATTGTTAACCAGTCTCTTTGTTTTATTCTTTTGAGGGATGGATTGCAAAAATCATTGATCTGATCAATTAGTTGCATTGGATTTGGGGTTATCCTTTCAAAAACCACCGAGCATCTGTGTTTCCATATGAACCATAATATGGTCGAAATTTTTCCTACCAACTTATCCAAATATGGGTTTAAAAGCCACCCTTTAACCCATGATGTAATCGGATCCGTATTAGCTGAAGAAGTTAAATTTCCTAGCGAAAAACTGAACCAAATAGCTCTGGAGAAAGGGCAAGATCCGAATAGATGATTCTTGGTTTCCTGAACTTGAGAATTGCATAGTTGGTAGTTTGGATCAATTTACGGGTTATGTGCCCCTAGTCTCGAAGATGTAGGCAAAGCTTTTCCAGCTAGCTTCCACACAAAAAGTTTAATTCTTGGAATTGCTTGAATTTTCCATATACTTTTCCATGGGAAATCTATTAACGAATTATCATCTTCTTGAGCTTGATTTGCTAAGAAGGTATAAATGTTTCTTCTTGTAGAAGAGTCTTGAATGATGGTGTAACCATTGGATTTTGTCTTCTTCTTCTTTTCTCGGGGTCATGGCTTGAATTTTCTTTCTAACCTCTTGGCTAAAGTAACTGTGTAGTTTTCCTTGATCCCATTTATTCTCTACAGTTATGAGCTCTTGAACTCTTTTTGGAGCTGTGTCCTGCGAGTCTTGTGGTTGCGGTATTATTTCCGAATTTGGAATCCATCTGTCTTCCCATATTTTAACCGAGTTTCCATTTTTAACTTGCCAGACGAAGTTTCCTTTAATTAAATTTAGACATTTACGGATGCTTTTCCAAATCCAAGATAATTTAGAAACTGTAGAAGCTTCTGAAGGATGAGAATTTGGGAAATATTTTGCTTTGAGAATTTTTGCCCATAACTGATCTTTTTCTAATATTAATCTGCTGGCTAGTTTGGTGAGAAGCGCTATATTAAATTTACGAGGGTTTTTAATACCTAAACCACCTTGAGCAATAGGCTTGTATATGTACCACAAGTCGGGAGCAAAAATATTTTGCTTCATAACAAACTGTTTTTTTTTTTTACTTTTAAAAGGTGTTCTAAAAGCAGGAATTTTATGTCCAAAATAACTTTTTGCTTTTTTGATTTTTAAAAGTAAAAAAATTATTTTTGAATATATATCCAAAAACAAGCTAGAATAATCAGAAAATATCTTAAGAACATAATGACTTCTAAAAATAAATAAGTATACCTTTTGTGAAGCAAACAATTACAATTTCACATGGATGCTAATTGGGGTACCGGTTTGTTGGAGTGGGTATCAAATTTCATATAGAACGAAGGGTTATGTTGTATCATATTAGGTTGCATTTTGTGGCTTTTGAAAATCTCACGGTTTCAAACAGGCTAATTCTTTATACGTGCATAACGGAGAAAGCACCATGAGACCAGGGATGGGCCTAGCAAGGGGCTAACCCGGGCTATAGCCCGTCCCTAATTTTAGCTCAACAAAATTTTTGAATTAGGAATTCTTTAAAAATTAGGAATTAGGCCACCTTTATTTATAATTAGTCATTGGAGTTGAAGAACAATTAATTTTTAGCCCAAACTTAGAATTTTCTTTGCCACATTCATTTACTTTCACATTCTTCCTTTATAAAGATGACGCAATTGGGGGATATAGGAATTAATTGGGGGATATGAATTACTTCCCCCAACCTATGGTGTGTGCTAAGGGATGACTTTTGGGGGCGAAAATACTAAAACACCCTTCCCTCAAAATAAAAATCAAAAAACTTAAAATCAAAAAACAAAATCATATCCCCCATTTCCATCTCCACTTCTTATTAATCTTTTTAGGGTTAAAACTTTGAAACCCAAATGTTCCCCATTCTCTTTCAAATTCTAAATTTTCCCCATTTCCTTTCAAATTCTCTTCTCCTTCTCTGTAAGGAAGTGATGAAGAACATGTCGAAATGATAAAGAACATGCTTGAAATGATGAAGACCACGCCGGAAGTGATGAAGACCATGCCTAAGTGATGAAGAACATGTCGGAAATGATGAAGGTCACGCCGGAAGTGATGAAGACCATGTAATTGATGTAATTCAATGCCGGAACTAAATTCGGCATGCTCGATATTAATCTATTAATGCCCTAGTAGTCAAGTGAAAAAAAAATCAATTTTCTCAATACTTTTCATCATGTGCCTAGGCATAGAAATTTAGGATGAAGACCACACCGGAAGTGAGTTCCTAGGCATGGTTATTTAGGATGAAGACCACGCCTAAGAAGTCTTTGAAGAACATGTCGGAAATGATGAAGACCACGCCGGAAGTGATGAAATTCAATGCCGGAACTAAATGCCGGCATGCACGATATAAATCTATCAATGCCGGTAGTTAAGTGCACAAAAAAATCAATTTTCTGGATACTTTTCATCATGTTCCGGCATAGAAATTTAAGCAAAATTTCCTGAAAATACCGGCATGGTTTTTTGGTTGAATACCATGCCGGCACCAAGCTTTTTCAGCTGCAACAATGGTGGATTCAAAGAAAAAAAATCAAATTTTCAACCTCTTAGCAACAATTCTCTCATCACAATCATCTTCCATTTTCAAAAAAAAATTCCACTCAATTTTTTTTTCTCTCCTTCTACTCCTCACTCACACAAATTCTCTATATAAAAATAGAGTTTTTTCGAGCGACGTGGTTAATCAGAGCTTCTGGTTGATTCTGACCCCACCATATTTATTTTTTTTTGGTAATGTTATGAAATTTCGAGCAGTAAACTTAAAATAAATATTGCTATGCCCCACAAAATATTTTTCGACCAATCACATGCAACAAAAAATATTACCTAAAACAACTAAATCTTATATCATTACCAAAAATGTAAAAAGAATCCGCTAAAAATTCACAAAATAATTTGAAACATCCTAATATATGTATCGTTGATCATGATGACATCGATCAAAAAATAATCAAATCAATCCGAAAAATAATGTCCAATGTCCGATTACAATTGCAATATTTCATTAATAATAACTAAAATTCATAGCTACAAATAATTGAACTGACCCTAATTATGAATCTAATGAATTAAAAAGCTTAGATCAACGATTAAAATTTACAATAGTTACTTACCCATAGGTCAAGTCGTGTTTCTTTTTCAACATGGATTTAAAGATTCTGTCGATTAATACGTGCTCCTCTTTCCCCATAAAAATAATTATGTTCAATAGCAGATATACAAAAACAAAAGTTAGTAGAAAATCGTGAGGGATGCATTAAAGCACGTTAAGCAAATTTTAGAAAAAGAAAACAAGATCAGTAGAAGAAGAGGCATTAAAGCATGATATCATTTTTCTTAATATCCATCGTTCCATTAAAAAAAAATACAGTTTATATTCCTGTAAATATTTGTAAGGATAAATATGGTTATAAAAAATATCTTGGTTGCCTAAAATTATTAAAAATATAGAACATATCGATTGATATTATTTCCAAAATATTGCCTTATATTTATGGAATTTCTAAGCTTGGTCGAATTCTATTTAAAACACTTGAGCAAAGGCACAGTTGATGGTGATGTATCCTCGCAGTGAATATCAGTTGCTGGTGATATATCTTTGCAGTGAAGGATGAAACGATTAGTTTTGATATCCCCAAATTAATTTTTCTTTATAAACCATACATTCCCTTCTCCGATCACTTTTTTTAATTAAAATTTGTGAATTTTAATCTTATATTTGTCTATATATCTAGTATTTTATATACAAATTCCAATTAACCACCAATTATGTAATTTGCTCTAAAAAATTTGCCGCGGCCTTCGACTACATTGATAACTAATGATATTCTAGCCCTACCCTCGAAAGATTTGTGGGTCCGTCCCTGCATGAGACATGAACCCTCCAGAATTTGTTTGTCTCAACTCTCGACTTTGTCACATCTGAGCTGAGATTCGTTGTGTTCCTCCATTCACATTGGTATTGCTTTTGCCGTACAATCTTCAGTTGTCCCTCCAGGGAACCTACAACCTAGAAATCACGTGAATATTTATGAGGCTTCTAGAAGATTGCCGTAGAAGTCGCGTACGGAATGTACAAGTTGTATTTGGCTTGTCATTATTTTGCACAATCATCTTCTCATAATTCAGTTTCACCTTTTAATGTACCCTAACCTCGGCATCAATTTCTTGACAGCAACTGTGATAATAACACAATGTCCTTCTGATAGCAATAATGTCTCGGGCTATCAAGACAATAGCATTAATATCCATACATGAGCCAGTCTCATTCACTTAGGGCAATTCTTTTGATTGCTAGAGACAACAGAAATGCGCAAAAGTAATCCTACAGATACCACAATTACGCAAAGTATTTATAGCATAAATATATGATGATAACTGCATGCAGACATTATACATTCCAAGCTCTTAACAGCTACAACTTCTCTCTCTAAAACAGTGACCATTACACATTTGAGTATTCACAGTCAACGAACTCTATAACCTTCAAAAATTGGTTATGAAATTGGCCATCTTTTCCCCAATCAAAATTGAAAAAGAGAAAGAAATCAAAAGAATAATAACCAAATGAACAACAAACGTCAGGGAGAATGAATCGAATATTACTAACACAAAAACATTGCTTTTGGGAGTTGGCACTTAGATGAGCCATGCTGCTCATTGCATAACTCCGCTTCTTTTATACAGAAGACATGCAGCCGCTCAGAAGTTGACAGGAGAATAAGAACTTCGATGCCCTTCAGTGGGCCCTCTAAACCTTCGTATGAGTGATCCAAAGAAAACCTGGTAGGTAGAGGCGAACTTTAAAATAGAAGAAAAAAATGGTAACATACAGATCAAACGTGGAGTTCATATGGTTTGAAACATCCAAACAACTGATCATTCTTCAGAAGAAACCAATAGTTGGATCATTTTGAGGGTCACTCATGTGGTGCAAACATTACAAAAATGAAATGCTGGTATACCTGAGTTCTATGTGGTAAACTGAGCCAAAACTCCAAATTTGGGATAAGCTGCACAGAGAAATAGAAGAGAGCAGTTAAAAGATACACAATCAACAGCTTGATCAGAGGACAATCTGCACAAATTTGGGTAGTACACTACAAAACAATTGAAGGATAAAGAAAAAATACACACGGTATAACTAACAACAAACAAGATCCGAGAAAGAACATACTTCTATACCACGAATGCCGAGGGCGAAAAAACGATAAGCTGTACCAGCAACCAGATACGCTCCCAAAAGGCACAAAATACTGAAAATGAGAGCAACAGCTTAATTATGGAAGGTTCTCTCCAAAACAGCAACTAACTTAATGCAAGTAATATTATTCTTGAAAAAGGAAAAAAACAGTTCTAACACTTACATGATAAAAAGAGTACCCAACCAGCTCCACCCGCTTCGATGAACAGATATAATCTTTGCACAACCATTAGGATGTCTTAACTCTGTAGTCTGCAGGAAAGAATTTGTTTTAGTTTTCCATCCAGCAATTAGGAATCAAATGACAAAAACAAGAAAGAATATAATACTTTCATGCACTCACATATTCACAATCTCCTATATGTTTCAATGCATTTGGTCCCTGAAATAACGAAAAAGATTTAGGAAAGTCACATTCCACAAGAAGTAGATCATCAAAAATTATGAGAGAGTAAAATACTCACTTTAACTCCATTTGCATCACAGTAAACAGATACAGATAGTGAACAGTTAACCCTGAGACCACCACTTGACATTTTAACAACAACACCTGTGTGAGGCTTGGCTTTATCTGTCAGCCAACGCAAAAAAAAGGATAGGTCTAAGAGAGAGGATATGACAACTGGCATGCACAACAGGAGGAAGTAAGGTCGATAGTTATTTTCAAGGTAAGTTTATGTGAATAAAAGAATTCATCCCTTGAGTTTTCAGGTTGTCCAGAAATTTCTAGCATGCGTATTGTTTTTTTCATGTGAAAGCCCCTAATGTTTTCTATGTTAACAAGGGGATGGATGGCTTGCCTACTGGCATAATTAAACAAAATTCAAATCCAGAATAATCTTCTTTCAAAACCATACTAGATGGAATAAGAAGAGCAAGTTAAAATCAGTTTTCCACAAAAAAGTTCATCCACAAAGTTATGTACCAATTAGACTTGTTTGAGTGCTCGAGGCTCTTCCAAAGGTTGTGCAAACATCATATCCTGCATGTCTCAACAATTCTAGCATGCGTATTGTTTTTTTCATGTGAAACCCCCTAATGTTTTCTATGTTGACAAGGGATGGATGGCTTGCCTACTGACATAATTAAACAAAATTCAAATCCAGAATAATCTTCTTCCAGAACCATACTAGATGGAATAAGAAGAGCAAGCTAAATTCACACAGAAAAGTTCATCCACAAAGTTATGTACCAATTAGACTTATTTGAATGCTCGAGGCTCGCCCAATAGTTGTGCAAACATCATATCCTGCACATATCAACAATATATTATGAATACGACAGTGATTCGAGACAGAAGGAATGTAACGCCTTAAAGTGACTACACCTGCAAAAAACTTCATAATGCCCATAATAAACTGGGATGAAGAAACAGTACAACTGAGTGGAAACAGAAATAGCTCCAACTCATTGAAGGAAGAACTATAGAAAGTCAAATGAAACGGTTTGGACATGTCCAACAAGGACCAATGACATGAGAAGATGAGTGATTGGATAAGAAAGAATTTCTATAAACAATGAGCAAAAATGAAAAATGAGCGGAGTCCAGACTAGAAGCCATACCCAAATCCTCAATTTTCACCCTATTCTTCAACATAGACTACACTAATGTGAAGTACAAGAAATATCTACTAGCAAGCTAGCTAAATACTGCCTAAAAAAATGCATCTACCTCCTAAATTTTCAGACACGAGTGCACTACATTCCACTCCACAGCGGGCTGGCCCCCCACAATCCTACAATATAAGCCAAGACAATCAAATCAGCAACACCAACAACAAAAAAGGTGACTATGACAACATTGACTTGGATTAGCTAGCATACCGAATAAAAAACCCTAATAATTTTTCTTCATCAAAAACAGTAGACAAAAAAAAAAAAAAAAACTAGAAAATCAGGAAAGAAGGGCTAACAAGGGACACAAGATCATATACTCAAAACGCTTCCACATGCATCAGTCTTTCACGACAAAAACATACCGTATATGCCACCTTTAGCAGAATCATATCAACTAGTAAAAAGAACGAACACTAATACAATTGCTCTTGAGAATCAAAAAAGAAGAAAAAAAACTTTACCAGGCAGCCAACACATCTAGGTGGGTTGTGGTTGAATATCATTCCATCACAGAGCTGTTCCACATAACCCAAGAACAGCAAGTCAGCAAGAAGTTCATGTAAAGCAAAATAGTCCATGTACAAATTAAGAGACCAATATACAACAAAAACTTCAGATTCAATTTATTAAGAATTATTTTTGCAACTAAAAGTAGAAAACAAAACCGAAACCACCTAGGTCCACCTAAGTTGAAAGTAATTCATAAAATAGTTGGATTCTACAATTGAGCATACAGGATTAAGGCATATAACGCTTGAAACCAGCTTACCTTAGCGGTCACACATTACGCATTCTTGTAAAAGTAAATCATCAATCTATGATGCATGAAACTGGCAATTGGTATATTTCATATTCCTTAATGGCTATAATAATCCTACAAAATCTACCCAGAGAAGCAACTTAAAATATAAAGAAGACATAAAAGTGTGACCTGATGAAGCCAACCTGAAACCAAAGAACTGTCTTATTCGCTGCCACCTTGTAAAATCTGCAAATACAGTAGTGAAATCCCAATTAACATTGAAATTAATTAATAAGGAAATCCTGAAGCCTTTTACTGTTTAATTTCCAACAAATTAAACTAGGTCTAGCTCATAAGTTCCATTTTTGAACTTAATCAAAGCAAATCCAAAGCAAAATTAACCAATAAAACAGACTAAACAGAAAATAAGGAATATGCAGATAATCAAATAATGATATTAGGGGAAATGGAGAGTACCCATCTTCGCTAAGAATCCCGTGAGGATAATTTGAAGTAGGAGAATCCAAGCTATAGTTGTAAAGCTTGTTATCTTGTAAAAAGCTGAAATCACAAACATTCGAGATCCGGTTCGACTCAACTCGGTTTAGAATTGACAATAAGAGGAAAAATGTCAGAAAATCGTTTAGAACCGCCATGTTTTTAGAATTCGAACGACCTCAGCTGTTGCAGAGATCGTTCGAAGACTCGGGGAGAAGAAATGAAACGAAGGGGAAGAGAAAGAGACCCTGAGAACCCCGCATCAATTTCGGAAAAATTCTGTTACCATTTCTGTCCTCAAACATTTCCTTGTCTTATGATGATTTTTTACCGTAGATAGAAGGGTAATCGAGGACAAGCCGCCCTCGGGGCTCGGGCAACGAGAAGTAAGGTGGCAAAGCTGGAAAAGGCTTATGATGTCTCGTAATGATATTGAGAGAGGAATATTTACACACCTCGCTGTATAAATATTTACTGATTTTTTGTTAAAGGAGAGCAAAAAAGGATTCGACAAGAGCAAAAGTCGTATTTGACTCACCGACTAGAACCTAGTCCATAAAATTTTCCAACATTTACCAAAGTATCCCTATTAAAATAACCACACACGCATTTCCCCACCACCCAAACCTCTGAATAGTCGAGAATCTGTGTCGACTCCTCTTCTTCTTCTTTATTTATTTTTATTATTAAGTAAAACATGTTCCATCATTAATTAGTATATAAATTGATATGGGTTCTTTTAGTCGCATTGCATTTTTGGATTTGGATGAATAAAGACATTATGTTGGAAATAAGCCGGAATTCTAAATTCAATACCTGCATACAATCATCATCCACACTCAACAACAATTTCTTCAATCTATTCATATCACATTCATTCAATTCATTATATTACAAAAGAACTCGAATGTATATAAATTACAAAAGAACTGAAATTTCTCTAAGTACCGTTTGTACCCTATTCAAATAGTGTACGTGCGTATCGCACACGGCTAATTATGGAGGCCAAAATACGGTTTATTATGGAAACCAGTGGGTTTATTATGGAAACCAGTGGGTTTATTATGGAAACCCACATGGCTTATTATGGAAGCCAAAATATGGTTTATTATGGAAACCGGTGGGTTTATTATGGAAACCCACATGGCTTATTGTGGAAATCGGTGGGTTTATTGTGGAAACCCACATGGCTTAATATAGAGGCCCAATCTAGCTTATTATAGAAGCCCAAAAGACTTATTTTTGGAAGTCTTTTGAGATAGACACAAATCTTATGAAGATATACAAGGATCTTTCAAGATAAACTCAAATCATGTGAAGATATACAAGAATCTTTCAAGATATACATGGATCTTCAAGAATATATACAAATATTAAAGGATAAGTACAAATCCAGAGGGTTATTTTGGATAACTACAAATCTAGGGTTATTATGGAACTAGATTAGGGTTTTTTGACTATAAATAGAGGCTAAAAATCCAACTCAAGGACAGAGGATTCTAGGTTTTCTAACCTTTCAAGAATTATTGTAATCATCATATTAATAAAATCTCTCCCTACGGGATTCCATCCGTGGATGTAGGCAACAATTGTCGAACCACGTTAAATTCTTGTCTCCATTTATTTTTCCTCAATTTATCTTCTTTTTTCTAACCCTAATTTCGCAACATCATCATCAATTACATTGTGTTTTGTGCCTAGAATTTATTTTGGGTACAAACATTGGCGCCGACTAAGGGGACCCGAGCAAAAGATCGTGCTCACCCTTTTGAGAAAATACGTCCACAACGTTTTTAAAGAGTTGCAGAAAACCCTAAATTTTGTTCAAGGTTTTGTTTGACAGAGAACGTTGTGATCAGAAAGTTGCAGAAAGTTTACAACTTTCTCAGAAAAGGTTGCAGAAGGTTCAGAATGTTGCGATCAGAAAGTTGCAGAAAGTTTACAACTTTCTCAGAAAAGGTTACAGAAGGTTCAGAAAGTTGCGATTAGAAAGTTGCAGAAGGTTTACAACTATTTAAGGTAAAGTTGCAGAAGATACAAAATGTTGTGATCCAGAGTTGCAGAAAGTTGTAGAAACGTCTCGGAACAAAACCGTTACGACAGTTGAAGAAATCACATTACAAAGGTTAAAGAAACTGTTGCCAAAGGGTTGAAGAAACCGTTACAACAGTTCAAGAAACTGTTACGAAGATGAAGAAACTGTTGCGAAATAGTTGAAGAAAGCGTTGCACTAGATGAAGAAAGTGTGGCGAAAGCAGTAGCAGCAGCTGTTGCAGAAACCTAATGTTCATCCAGCCTCACGTACAACTCCTTATCAAGCGAATCTTCACCATCAGATTCACAAGATTTTGTCCATAGGATCTGTCCAGCCTCGATCCAGCTTCAGATTCAACGTACCGGATCACCAGAGCTCATCCAATCTAGGACTGACACATGTTTTGGTCCAACTCGGTCAGGCATCTCAGCGACCAATCATCGTCTGACACCTCATCGACCGCCATGCCACATCACAGCTTTAGGTCCAGTCAGCTGGTCACCATGGTTACACGTCAGCATCTAGTGCCACATCACCATGTAGTGCCATGTCACACCATGCCACGTCAACAAGCTCTTGCCATGTAATCATGGTGCCAAGTCAGCAAGCACGCGCCACGTCACCACGGTAACATGTCAGCAAGCTAAAGCCACGTCACCGTGGTGACACGTTAGCATCTAGTGTCACGTCACCATGGAGCGCCACGTTACACCGTGCCACGTCAACAAGCTCTTGCCATGTCATCATGGTGTCAGGTCAGCAAGCCCGCGCCACGTCACCACGATACCACGTCAACATGATCAAGCCACGTCTGCGTTTTCGACTCCATGTCATCAACAATCCGCGTCATCACCTGCCACGTCAGCACACTTGTTTCCACGTCATCAGACAAGGTACAGTCACGGTTCGCCACGACTAAATGTTCGCCATCAAATCAAATCAAATGTACGCTAAATCAAACACAGGGATCCGTGCCACGTCAGCGCTTTGACTCTCAAGAAAAAGAAGAAAGTTGTGCACGAGTTGGGATTCGAACGCGTGACCACCAGCTCGTGTTTTACACTCTTGAGTCTTGACCAACTGTGCGAACCATCATTTGTGCAATGAAAAATGACTCAAGAATCTTTTAGTCCTGCTTCTTCACGCTGCTTCCGTTGCAAATATTGTTTCATCAATAACTTCTTCGTTTTAATCCGAATTGAGTGATTTTTGGCTCATCCAAATCGTCTTTCGATTCACTACAGCATGGAAGCAAATATTTCTGTGTTTGAGAAACTTTATGTGCACTTGGGGCAATAACATGATCGAGTTCGAGGTTCGTGGATAGCGACATAATCGATTTCGAGGTTCGTGATCAGCGACATGATAGAGTACGAGATGAGGATTTCTGATGAGTGTCGTAACCACAACAAATTAATTAATATATTTCCCACTAATTAACTAACAATATAGCGGTAGTAAGGATCGCTCCCACAGAGCCGTGTAATTGATAGGTTATTTAGTTCAAAGAAATAAAATAAAACACAAAGGGGATTGTTTTAAAGTGCTATAAAAAGAATAACAAATAAAAGAAAGATATGATCAAGGAATCCTTCGCCGTTACTACAAGCGATAACTGGATTAGTATACTTATCTATCTTCGTTAGAACCATTCATCACCAACCGTAGGAAAGCAACTAGCTCACATTGCTATCCCCAAAACTCCTTTTACCACGGATACGGAAGCTCGCAATACGATTCTATCCAACCGAACCACCAAGTAGTAGCTCACTCAAGGTGTAATCCGATCGAACGCTTAGGTTTTGTGAATTAGGTTGATCCCAGTAGTTAAACTCTTAGCTCAAGGTCCACTTGCTGGTGTTATCTTCACTCGCAATTGCTCCACAATCCTCCGCAAGGTCTCTCGATTTCTACTTGTGTATGAATTATTCGACGATTACTTATCTCCTAACCCAATACTAGCAATAGAACAATTAATAGACTAATCTAGTATGCATCCCAAATCAATCTAAGAATCACTCATAAAATTAGATGTAGTGAAAACAAACGATAAGATGATTAAAACTCACAACAAACTTGTATAATAATAAAGCTTCACGCTAGAACATTGAATTCATCCTTAATAAATAAAGTTTAGCCTCTCATGTTTACACCGTTTCTCGGTTTCCCCCTAAAGGGTAAACCCTAGAATATTAATGAAGAACAATAGTGTATTATGACATGTGTAGAAATATATCTCTTTTTTACTTAGGTTAAGAAGTTCTCTTTTATAGTCTTCAAGTTGTAGAAGTGCCCGTGCTCCAAATCCCGGTCAATGGTTGCCAAAATCTAGCCAAAATAGTCTTAGGAAACTCCCTTTATGTCTTAGTCGTATGAGAACCAAACAAACATCCAAATGGGCTCGTAGAATAAGTAGAAGTCTGGCCCAAATATCCTTGCTTCTTCCAGACGCGGACAAGACTCCCACCGTGAATTTTGAAAACATCCGGATTTTCTCTTTCCTAAAGCAAGAACTCACGATCACCGGACCTTCCGTGAGATATAAATTCTTCCGAGTTTTTCTAAATCCGCCAACACTCCCGCGGATATTTATCCCTTGGTGAAATACTAAAACATCCGAGTTTTTGAAACTCCGTTCTCTCATTTTCTCCTTCACTCGCATCTCCGTGAAAATCCACTTCCATGAATATCAATAGCTCGAACCACCACTACCAACTACCATGTATAATAATCAGCAACACAGCATGTTCCATCATTCATTATCCAGCTCGAGACCTTCTCTATCTAACTCCTCAACAATGGTAGTAACCAGCAATCACCATTCGTATCACCATCAGCCATAATCCAACTCCGGGAAAAGATCTTTCCACTTCTCTTTTATCCCCATCGTTATCACCGCAATGCCAACAACCCATCTCTTTCAAATCCACGTAACTCCATCATCGAACCTAAACAATTGCAGCAAACCACCATCACCATGTCAACCAAAACTCGACTTCCCTGACTTTGTTTTACTCGATATGATTATCACCTCCATATGATCTCCATCTCGTCTCTCATCAATGGAAGTAACTTCCAACTCCATAGCTTTACCATCACTGCCAAACTCGGTTTCAGATTCTTTACTACTTTCCTGTCTTGCTCGATAGCCAACAGCACCACCGCGAGCTTTAAGTCCAACACGAGATTTATTCTTCTCTACTCCATCAGGTACCAGCACCAGAAGATCACCGATCATCACCATATTCTCTGCCAATCTCTTGCCGTGACTGAACTCTACTCGAACTCCATCATCTCTGGCAGTCACCATTAGAAACTCGAGTCTCAGTTATCCTCTGTGTTTCACATCACCTTCCTTCTCAAAGTCGAGCAGCACATACTTCTCACGCCTTCTCCCTTAACTCCATTGCTGCCATCAATGCATCTCCGAACCCATTGTTTCAACCACAGCAACTCCATTTCCTGTCACTTCCGTCATATATCACCACGAATTATTCTCAGTATTCTCTGCCATCATAACGATCATCTTACCTTGGCTTATCATCATTTGACTGAGAACCAAGACTCTCTGCTGCTGTTT
Source organism: Papaver armeniacum (assembly GCA_023531295.1). Taxonomy (NCBI): domain Eukaryota; kingdom Viridiplantae; phylum Streptophyta; class Magnoliopsida; order Ranunculales; family Papaveraceae; genus Papaver; species Papaver armeniacum. Next base: position 504,654 of record JAJJWW010014514.1, on the reverse strand, counting down.
ACGTGGTTGGTAAAGAGGAAGAAAGTGGTAGCCCCTAACATAAATAGGGGTGCCTTTATAAATTTTCATGTCATGACAACTTCTGCACTTTAACTTGATTCAAATGCCCATAAATTCTTCATACAATGTCGGAATGACCCCTGTTCTTTCGCCATTGGCTTCGTCTTTTCGTTCTCTTCGAGGTGATATCAAGAAATCTTGGGATCGAACGAGTTCCACTTGGTCTTTGGCCCTTCTCCACTTGTAACTAACTTCTTTCTTTGCACAATTAAGTGCATATTCACTTCTTTTGGACGATTCACCTAATAAAACACAAATAGAGAAAAACAAGAGTAATATACAATAATTCGCAAGAATATATATCAATTACTAGCATGGATTCAACACTAAATATATGCAAAATATGCACTTAACAATTTCCTAGACCCTTCAATATTTAGCCTTGCATCACATCGCAAGAACCTAAAGCCTCACCTTGCACGTGAGCACATAAGTCTTGCTATTATCGCAAAGCATAAAATCTCGCCTTACACGCGCGGTATGAAAGACTTGCACCTTGGCAAGCATAAAGTGATAAGTATTGATCTCCGTACCTTGGTAACTATTACTATAAATGCGGAATTCGTAATAATAATAGACGAAAACTTAGAACACAGAACACAAGTAGTAATTCGAAGAAAATATCTTCTCTAGATTATGAACAAGAAAACGATTACAATTCTCTCTTTGTTACGCTCACAATCTCTATAAACAGTGGATTAACCTTAAACTGTTTGCTAGGTTTTCTGTGCCTAGAATTTGTCCTTAGCTATTAGCCAAAGCCCTCTATTTATAGCCTTCATCGTACTCAGCACCAAGGACTTCTATTAGGAATCTATTTCCTAAACTAAGAGTATTGCCTAAAACAAAGACTCTTCCCTAACTAGGAATTCTTCCTAAACAAGGATTCATGCCTAGAATAGGTTTCTTCCCTCAACTTAGCTTGAGGTTAATGAAGTTCCCTAAAGGACTACGGATACACCTGTATCATGGGTCCCCCTTTTAAGAACTTGAACTCCTGTGAGAGTTAAAAATGAAGGTTAGGGAACTCGAGAGTCCCTTTTTCCTTGTTAAACCACTTAGCCTTGCTAGGAACTTGACCTTGACATCCAATTAGAAAAGCTTCTTTCTCTCCTTGTCGTGTTTTAGTCACTCTTTGCTCCAATATGCAGTCTTCCTTGAGTGGTTCCTCTCTATCAAACCATAAGTCTTCTACTTTTGGTAATATCATAGTGTCGTCGCCGTCATCATCAAGTAACGGTGGTTCAAACAACTTCAAGTATTCGGCATTTATTACCGAGTAAATTCCTAGATAAGGTGGCAGATCTAGACGAAAGGCATTGTCACCAATCTGATCGAGAATACGAAATGGTCCATACCTCAATGGTTTCAAGTTCTTACCTTCCCCCTTCAGTCGTTCATTACCTAATTTTAACCATACCAAGTCACCAACACCGAAATTACAAGGTACAAGATGCTTGTCATGCTTTGCTTTGTATTTGGCTTGTGACTTCTTTAGTTGTGCTTCAAAAGTCGCATGAATCTGAGATATCTTCTCCAAGAACTTTTGTGCCTTTTGTCAACTTCCTTCCTTTCCCCCATTGAGGTGTCACTAGAAAATACTAGATCGAAAGGACTAGGTGGTAAGTAATCATAGCACGTCTTGAAAGGAGATTTCCCGAAGAACCGTGAACTTCTCTGTTGAAAGCAAATCAGATACGGTAAACTCTCATCCCAAGTTTTAGGATGTTTAGAATTATATCGCCTTAACATGTGAACCATAGTCCTATTGACCAGTTCTGTTTGTCCGTCTGTTTGTGGATGAAAAGATGTACTCTTCTTCAACCTAGTGTCCATCATCTTCCATCGACTATCCCTATCAGAAATAATCGAAGTAGGTAAACCAAAATGCTTCCACACGTGTTCAAAGAAGAGCTTTTGCTGCACCGGCTCCCGTTACCGTCTTTGTACATGGAAATAATGCAATCATCTTGCTGAATCGGTCGACCACAACGAACAAGTAATCATGACCAGACTTGGTCTTCGGTAACCCACCAAGAAAATCCATAGAAATACTCTCCCAAGGCCTTGATGGTACCGGTAATGGTAGATATAACCCATGTTTTCTCGTTGGAAGGTTTAGATGTGTCTGCACAACTTACACCCTCTAACTAACTTAGCCACATCATCTTGCATATTCGCCAAAAGACATAACGTCGGAGGTTAAGTAGAGTTTTATTCATCCCAAAGTGTCCAAAGAATCTCGGGAAGTGTGTGCCTCTCTCAACCACCAAACGATCTCCATCTTCTCGTATGCAAAGTAACCGACCTTTGTATAACAATCCATCTCGGAGTTCATACTCGCTTTTCAAAACACTATTTACACCTTCTAACACCTTCTTCAAGTCTTTGTTGGATGCGTATGATTCCGCATACTCTTGAGGGACAATTGGCAATTCTCATGGCCACCATTAATGCTCGAATCGGAGGTCGAGATAACATATCTCGCCAAACTTGTTTGTTAATCCCTTCTTGTACCTAATGGGAATATTGAAAGTCATCAAGTAAGACATCCACTTCATGTGCCGGGATTGTTGTAGTTTCGTCTGTACATGTAGATACTCCAACGGTTTGTGATCTGAATGTACCACTACTTCTTTACCTAAGAGATACACTCGCCAATGTTTGATACATTGATATAAAGCATAAAATTCTTTGTCATAAGGTGCGTAGTTCTTAATAGCACCTGAGAACAATTCTGAATGGTACTCCACTGGTTTACCATCCTGTAACAACACTCCTCCCAATGTAGAAGCGTCGGTCTCAACTTCAAAAGTACGCTGTAGGTTAGGCAATGCCAACACTGGTGCTTCTGAAATCTTTCTTTTTAGTAACTGAAAAGCGTCTTCATGGGTTTGTTGCCATTCAAACTTTGCCTTAGCTCCCGTCAAACCATGTAATGGTCCTGCAATCTATGTTGTAAAAGACGAGCGCCTTTGGCGCTTAAGCGCAGGTCTAACACCTAGACAAAAAAGGCGCCAAAGTATACCTTCACCTGTTGTTTTCTAAATCTCGGGCGCTCTAGGCGCTAGGCGCTGGGCTTGGCGCCTCGCCTTGCCTAGCGCCTTTTACAACATAGCCTGCAATATTTGAAAAATGCCGGATAAACTTACGGAAGTAGGTGCAAGCCCCTTAGAAACTCCTTATTTCGATTCTAAAGACTAGTTCTAGGCCACTTAGTGATCACTTCAACCTTCCTTGGATCAATCTTCCGTTGTCCACCACCAACAATAAATCCGAGATACACTAACTCCTCCTTCCCAAACTCACACTTCTTTACGTTCAACTTCGTTGACCTTCATGTAACACTTTAAACACCTTCTCAACAGGAACGAGATGCTCTTCCCAAGTTCTCACGATATTAGGATATCATCCAAGTAAACAATCACAAAATCTTCTATAAAAGGTCGTAACAAATCATTCATCAAACGCATAAACATTGCTGGAGTATTACACAAACCAAAAGGCATCACCAACCATTCGAACAAGCCTTGTTTAGTTTTGAAAGCAGTTTTCCATGTATCATCTTCTCGAACTCTCATCTGGTGATATCCGAATTTGAAATCTAACTTTGTAAAGACTCGAGCTTTTTCCAACTGATCCATCATGTCGTCTATCCTAGGTAAAGGGTAACGATTCTTGATTGTGATCTTGTTCAACGCTCTATAATCAATACACATGCGCCAGCCTCCATCTTTCTTTGGAACCAACAACACCTTGATCCACAAGGTGAAGCACTTGGCACTATCATTCCTAATTCTAGAAGTTCCTGGACTTGTTTCTTGATATTATTAGATTCCTCTATGGTCGTGTGATAAAGACCTACATTAGGAAGAGAACTATCCCCGGTCAACATGATCTCATGCTCCATGATGTAGTTTTAATTGTGGTAAGTAAAGGGTTTGATTCTCGGACTTGGGAAGTTGTTAATTTTAGGACTTACTTAAATAAAATACTAGAAACAAAGAAAAGATTTTAACAAAGTTGAGAGATACTGGGACTTAGGATTCCACCAAAATTCACAACCAATTGGTTCATACAATGATTCATAACAATTTTAGCTCTTTTGTAGACTCTATTTCTTTGCCGAAAGTAGATTTAATAAAGAACTAGATGTAAATCGTAAGCATAGTGCATCAAAAGTTCTTAGACTAAGCATACACTATCAAACAAAATCACAAATAATCAATGAAAATCATAAATCGATTAAAAATCAATGCAAGAATTCTTAAGAATCAATTATAATTACCAAACATTGTGAAACATGGCTTCCTCCGTCATCCCAGTGTTGGGGTTTAGCTCCTCATATTATTCACGTGCTCAAAATAATTGTTCATAGCTCAAATAGGTGAAAAACAAGAGAAAACTAATAAAGGCATAGTTTGCAACGCCGAAAAGGTGTTACAAAGAGATCACAAAAAGAAATAAGACCGCCTTTTAAACGATACTTTAGTACTGGCTGTTGAATAGCGATAGTTCTCTCGCGACGGTTCCTTGCGCGTCTTATGTTCTTCGTGTTCTTCAGTTTAGGGTTCTTGAGAACGACACTTCTCTAGTGTCGTCTGCAACTCCTTCTCTTCTTCTTCTTCTTCCTGCTGCTGCTACAACTCCTCTGCAGCCTTTTCTTCTTCCCAGCAGCGTACCCAAACTCTCCAATTGACCTCCCAATTACTCCACAGCTCTTATATATACCATAGACGAGAAAATAACTCGATTCAATCCTCTTCTTTTATTCCAGCAAGTCACGGGATTTTCTCCTCTTATTTTCTACGCGTTCCGAGCTGTCCAATTCTCTCATAATCCCCTATATTTGGTAGAAACAACTCGAACAAGGAATAAACCCTTTCCAACTCTCCACGTAACTTCCAAAAACAACACAGGAATCCCAAATATTTCTCTTCTTCCTGTTTCCTTTCAATATATGATTTCTTCCTTTTTTAGTCGAATCCAAAGACGCGTACTTCCCCGTTTTGTTTGAAAACTCTCACAAACTTTCTTCGTATTGATGGAAACAAATCTTCACTTTAAGATATTCTTCATAACTTCCGAGAATAAACTCGAGTTACTCTGTTTTGAGATAAATGTGTGGAAACTTGATCATTTAGTGATTTGAAACCATGTACAGGCCCTGTTTTACGTTAACAAGCCCAAACAAAATCAAACCCGTGATAAAATCCGGGTAAATCTCCCTCAAATCTTGTCCAAAAAATTCACAAAGTAGAAATATATTTCCCTCCACTTTCCATTTTCAAATGAGAAAGGTGGAGTCCTCCTAACCTGTGCGGGTCTGCCAATAGTACTTTCCTTGGAAATGGATGCCACTTAGTAATTTGGGTACCCCTTATCCATTATCGGGTTCCCTTTAGCAATTCTTCTGAGGTGTAATTATGACTTTTCTGGGGAGTCTCCAGTATACTTCCGAGGTGCCTGTAGTCCGTCTTCTGGGTGCCTGTAGTAATTTTCTTCCAGGACCACTTTCCGAGCCAATTTCTTCGCAAGAAATTATTTCTCCAAAAATTCCTACAAAGACATAAAATACCAAAATAAGTACAAAAATGGGTACTAACAATATAGAAAATCGAGATCAAAATAGACACATAAATGCGTTTATCAAATACCACCAAACTTATTATTTGCTAGTCCCGAGCAAATCAAATCTACAAAATAAAATCCTAACTCACTGTCGCAGGCATCGTCGGTTGCATTTAGCGTATGCAACAAGCCTTTAAACCCTAGGTGGCCCTAGTGGCCGAGTTATAGTCTCAGGAGGGTTTACGAGAGATATACCCACAAAACCTTTACTCTAGACCCTAACTATCTACGCAGAACCTTGGAAGGCACTAAAGAATCTCCTTGGTTGGCATACTTATTGACTACAGGAGGAAGTACCCTGATGCGAAATTCCAATTGATGTACACGAGTTTGCACTCAAGCATACTAAAATTCATATATAAGTGACAGAGCTCTACTCAGATATTCTCACTATGGACATCAATATCCGGAGTCAACAAATCACATGGATAGATTAAGAGATGGATATAGAAAAACATAGATGGTTTTAATGTTGACTAGATGAACGGCGTTTCTCATATCTTTCTGAAGGCCACTGCCAAAATGAACCTATCCTAATGGACTCGAGATACGGGTCACTAATATCAACACAACCGGCATATACAAGGGAACCAAGTGGTCGACAATCCTAACTCTAGGTCAACTCACTTGGCATATACAAGGGTACCAAAGGTCGACTTTATTCACTTTTATAACAACATGATTAGATCTTGCGGATCCAAGCGCATGCTTCTTGTCAATGAGATTACATGGTAATTCCGTGGATCCTGCGTTCCACGCTTGTTTAGGAGACAGAGACAGGGAGAACACACACATATTGCTATCCAAGTGTTAATTTATTTTTATTTTTGAGAATTATTCCGTTTGGTCTAATTGGTCTGGTCTTATTTTTTTTTCCAGTAACTCAATCACTCTATTTCACCCTAGCAGTGGTAACAACTTGAATCGTGAGCCCCACCAAATCACTTAGAAACATATTTTAAAAATAAAATAAAAACGAATGAAGGTGAAAAGGACTCAACGAGATATGGCGAAACTACCATGTTATTTCTAACACCTGAGCTCTGTGCTTTTATGAATAAACTCTTTAGATGTTTCCATCTAACCAGATTGGTTCCTCAACTCCAACAACCAAGATGCTTCCATCCACTTAGATTGGTTAGTGCCATCCTTAATAAACATAAATTTCTAGGCTCTGGAGTTCATTTATTGCAACTAAAAAGTTTCTCCCACACCCCCAAACTTAAATCTAATATTGTCCTCAATGTTCTAAAGATAAAATTAAAAGCATGAACAAGGAGAAACTGTTACCATTTGAAGCAAAAGAGTTAAGGAAAGATATTACCGTGTCGCATGAATATTGGGTTACCTCCCTGTTGATGGTGGTTTTTAGACAAAGGGTAAAATCGTAAAACCCCGAATAACCTAATGTCACCGGCGACACATTTATTAGAACATTCAATGCATGTAGTCAAGAATTAATAGGGGTATTTTTTCAAATTAGGTTACAACGAACAAAACCCTAATTCCCCTTGTGCCAATGGCAAATCATGCCAGACCACACCTAGCCCAAACTAGCCGCACCATGCCAAACGCACTCGCCTTGGCCCTAGCTATGCTAGTCACACCAAACGCGCCAAAGCATGCCAACCATGCTAGCCGCACCTCCGTGCCAATGGCAAATCATGCCACCACACTTAGCCCAAGCTAGCCGCGCCATGCCAAACGCACTCTGCTTCTTGGCCCTAGCTACGCTAGTCACACCACGCCAAGCCAAACATCCTTGCCTTGGCCCTAGCCGCACCTCTCATGCCAATGGCAAACCATGCTAGCCACACCAAACGCGCCAAAACATGCCAACCATGCTAGCCGCACTTCCGTACCAATGGCAAACCATGCCGCCCACACCTAGCCCAAGCTAGCCGCGCCATGCCAAATGCACTCGCCTTGGCCCTAGCTATGCTAGTCACACCAAACGCGCCAAAGCATGCCAACCATGCTAGCCGCACCTCCGTGCCAATAGCAAATCATGCCAACCACACTTAGCCCGAGCTAGCAGCGCCATGCCAAACGCACTCTTCCTTGGCCCTAGCTACGCTAGTCACGCCACGCCAAGCCAAGCACCCTTACCTTGGCCCTAGCCACACCATGCCAAAATGGCGCCCGCGCCTAGGCTTGCAAACCATGCAACCTAGGCCAAATTGGCCACGCATGCCATTGGCACATGCCAACACGCCGCCGATAGCTTTTCCTACCAGACGCGACCCAAATTGGCCACGCATGCCATTGGCACATGCCAACACGCCGCCGGTAACTTTTTGTACCAGGACGCGACCCAAATTGGCCACGCGTTTGGCACATGCCAACATGCTCGCTGGTAGATTTTCCTACCAGGACCTCCAAATTGGCCATGCCATTGGCACATGCCAACACGCCATAGCTTTTCCTACATGCCAACACGCGTGCCATTGGCACATGCCAACATGCTCATTGGTAGATTTTCCTACCAGACGCGACCCAAATTGGCCACGCATGCCATTGGCACATGCCAACACGCCTCATTGGTAGCTTTTCCTACCACGACGCGACCCAAATTGGCCACGCATGCCATTGTCACATGCCAACACGCTCGCTGGTAGCTTTTCTTACCAGGCCATGGCCCTAATGGCCGAGCATGCCATTGGCACATGCCAACACGCTTGCTGGTAGCTTTTCCTACCAGGCCGTGACCAAATTAGCCACGCATGCCGTTGGCACATGCCAACACGCTGTTGTAGCTTTTCCTACCAGGCCGTGACCCAAATTGGCCACGCATGCCATTGGCACATGACAACACGCTGGGTAGCTTTTCCTACTGTGTCGTGACCCAAATTGGCCACGCATGCCATTGGCACATGCCAACACGCTGGTAGCTTTTCCTACAAGGCCGTGACCCAAATTAGCCACACATGCCATTGGCACATGCCAACACGCCACGGGTAGCTTTTCCTACTGTGTCGTGAACCAAATTGGCCACGCATGCCATTGACACATGCCAACACGCCGGTAGCTTTTCCTACCAGTGCCGTGACCCAAATTGGCCACGCATGCCATTGGCACATGCCAACACGCCGATGGTAGCTTTTCCTACCAGTGTCGTGACCCAAATTGGCCACACATGCCAACACGCTCGGTAGCTTTTCCTACCAGTGTCGTGGACTCAAATTGGCCATGCATGCCATTGGCACATGCCAACACACTCGCCGGTAGCTTTTCCTACCAGGTCGCGACTCAAATTGGTCACGATGCCATTGACACATGCCAACATGCATCGCTGGTAGCTTTTCTTACCAGGACGTAGCCCTAATGGCCATGCGTGCCATTGACACATGCCAAACACGCACGCTGGTAGCCTAACTTGCAAGCCGTGCAACCTAGGCCAACCTGGCCGTACGTGCCATTGACACATGCCAAAACCCACGCTGGTAGCCTAACTTGCAAACCGTGCAACCTACCACCAAGGCATTCCGCACACACCATTGGGACATGCCAAATACGCCACCAGCAGCTCTGGCATTGCCACTAACACTCAACGTACAACCTACCACCAAGGCATTCCGCACATGCCATTGGCACATGCCACACACGCCACTAGCAGCTCCGCATTGCCAATTTCACTCAAGGTACAACCCGCAACAAAAAGGCATTCCGTACATGCCATTGGCACATGCCACACGCGCCACTAGCAGCGCCACTTGCGCTCAAGGTGCAACCAACAATCGATACATCAACACAAACCGGGGATGCTTTCCGGGGTCTTGGTTTGGCGGTCACAAAGATGCGCCGTACACTACGCTCACATTAAGAAAGCGTGAATAGGAATAAAGCGGTCAAATAAATGAGGAAATAATGGTGAAAACGTTTTCACCCATAAACACCATGCGATTACCACCTCCTCCCATTATTTCACCCTTTACTCTCTTCCTTCATGAGGCCAAGGTACGTTTTGTATAAATAGGTATTACCTATTTCCACCAGACAACAAGTCTCGGTCAGGAGAAAAACACAACACTCTCGTAAAAGGCAACTTTGCAAGCTCTCCAAAAAGCTTTCATCTCTTGCAAGCTTCCGAAGCTTTCACTTTCTGATACAAGTCGAGATACTACTCTCTTAGAATTATTCTGGTCTCAACACCTTTCTTTGCTTCCCTCCCCAAATCAACCCTTCTCCTCCACTTTGTGACCGAAGCAAGTCCGGAACGGCCATTTCTTGGTTTAGGCTTGGACTTGTACAGATTGATCTCTCGAATCTATAAAGTGCTCACGTGCAGCACATTTGTTTAGGGTTTGAACAAGTTTCTCACTCACCTACCGAATTTACCAAATCGGCGGAAACGATTTTTACCCATAAACAATTGGCGACCACAAATGGGAGGATTGATCTATCGGTTACAATACCAACTCCGACTCCGATTTCGCTTTCCGAACGTTAAATACCAACATGGTGGAACTCAGTCCGAGCTACCGCCGAGAACACCAAAGATTTAACGCATCCCCGATGTTAGTGTCTCTTCCAATAACGTTGTTGCATCACCTGCTGACTACAGTAACATCGAATGCACTCCCTCAAGCGTAACACCGCCAATCACCAGGGCCAGAGCCGCTGCCTCCTCTAGTGTCTCTGCATAACCCTCTAATCATGGCAACGAAAATATCTCTTCGGGTGTCATGCCACTAGTCACTGTGGCTGAGCCGCCGCCATGTGCCCCGAATGCTTCGCCTAGCATGGCGCCTCCGACCACAACTAAGGTTCCAACTACCCCGCCGACGGACGAGAGACCGAGGGACTAGAGGAAGTCTTCCTTATGTCACCATCGCTGATTTGATGGAACGACAAGAGATGCTTGCCAGAGCCCAGACGGATATGGTTTCAACGCAGAAGGAGGTACTCATCTTTCTCAAGGCCCTGACAGAGCGACTACCACGTGAGTCGCATCCTCCAGAACCGCTTAGGAACGTCTCCAACAACCCCGACGCCAGCACCTCGGCGGAGCACGCCTCCACGGATACTACACCAAATCAAGGTTTTTGCAACGTTCAGGTTTTTGGGTTGGCAACGGATATACACGTGGCATACATTTATACGTTGCTGAGATCCAAACTTACGTTGCACTATATCGGAATTACTATAAAAAATAAAGAAACTAGGACACGCTTGCCTATATTAATATAATTGAGGTCTTAAACGTCTTTTGGAATCATATTATTATATATTTCCCTACTATTTTCTTTTTCATTTGTCTTATTTTCTTCTTATCTCTATACTCGAGTTCTCCTCCTCTCGTTTTCTTCTCTTCTAAACCAAAACCTAAATCTCCAAAATCAAACCCACGTTTTCAGAAATTCATTTCTCCTAATCCGAATCAAATCTCATAAATCAAAACTCATCTCGAAAATCAAACCCAAACTTTGAATCACTTAAACCGGAGGCTGCGGCTGTGCCTTAACTCAGAGAAAATGAGATGACACAGAGATGGGGATCTGCGGGTTTTAATCAAAGCAGATAGAAGAATCGATGATGGTATTAATTCCGGAGTTGTAGTCATATTTAATCCTGGATCGATACCAATCAAGACAAGGAAGATGGAAGGATAATTTGAATCTGAGACGGAAGTGGATTCAGGGTTTGTGTTTCTCAGAGGTGGTGACGAAAATGAAGATTGAAGTCCAGATTCAATGGGGTTTGATCTCAAATTGAAGTTCTGATGCTGTTGAAGTCGATGGGATTTTGGTTGATTTGGCTGTTAGTGTTGTTGATTGAGAAGAAACATAAACTAGGGTTGCTGTGGTAATCGAGATGAATTTCAAAGGGATTGAGAAAATGGGTTTGATGGATTTTTGGTTCTTGGTTGTGAACTGTTGATGGGGATGATAGAACAGCTGATGGTGAAAGCTAAAAAATAATTAGGGAAAGGTCAGTCAATTCAGGAGATTGAATTGTTTATCTATGTTGGCTTGTTGTTAGAAATTTCAGGGAAGAAGAATTGTTTGCAGTGAAGGCACTAGTGGTGGCTGAATGGTGGAAATTGAACTGAGATTTACAGAGATAGAGATGGATGTGATGTTCCAGAGATTATATGGGTTACTAAAGCTGAGTTGTGAAGGGTGATGCAACTGTAAGTTATAGATAATGGCTCAGGATGTGGTGATGGCTGAAGATTGTCTGATGAATTGTTGCTGCCAGTGACTGTTAAAAGCAAGTTCGAGTCAGATGCTATGGGTTGTTGCAGGGGACAATAAATTGGTGCTGCTGAGTATAAGAAGTTGTAGGCATGAACTGATTGTTGAGTGAGAAGCTTTGTCATGCTGAATCCTAGTAGCAGAGGTAATTAATCTCATGTTTTGTGTCTTCTGTTAAGCATGTGCTGTGTACATTAGCTTGATTTCTCATGTTTTCATCTGAAGCAGCTATTTTGCTTGTCATTACTGGGTATATCAGCCTCATTTCTCATGTTGTTACAGGTTATTAACCCAAAAACAAAGTTGTTGAGCATTTCAGCGTAGTTGCGGTTGTGGGACATGCCAAAACTCATTCTTGTATCTTGAACCTCGCTCGGTGTGCATTTTGCAGGTGTCACTCAATTACTTGTGATGGTTATTGAACATCTTGTAACAGAACCAAAGGTAACTAGTACATCGAACAACGCTTGTCTCGTTAACTCATTTTTGTTGTGAAACCACAAGGACTCGTTAACTCTCTTTCTCTCTATGGCTATCTATCTATTTTAACCATTCTAGGCTTGCATTGCAGATTAAAACCTTCCTTCGTGAAGATCCTCTTCGGCTCTTCCATTTTCTGCTGGTCAGTTGGAAGGGATGGCATCACTGATAAACATGCATATAAAAGTAGCAAGAAGACGCATGAACAACAGTCTTAAGGTGTTAGTTTTTTATAACATCCATTTCAAGTCTTTCTTTTTTGTGATGGGTTGTGTTTAGTATCTAGAGAGTACATTCGTGTGAAAACAATTTGTATTACTTCTTGATTTTATCTTTTTAAGATATGCAATAGCCCATGTATGGATCTTTTTTGTCAAGGTATATTTTTGTTGCTAACTATGTATTGTGTTTTACTAAATCTGCAGCAGGACATGAAAATGAAGCTGATACTAACAAAAACGCGCAGGTGTCATTCTTACACTGAACATATAATGCTTATCTCTAACCTTGATTGTTTTTATCTTTTTCTTTTACTTTTATATTACTGGTCTGTAATTTACTTGTGATTGGGTTTACTGGCAGCGAAAATAGAGAGGCATATAGCTCAAGAAACAAAGGTTGAGAAGCATATTCACTGGACTTCCTTAACCGTGGGTGCCATTTCACCACATTTTCTCTCATTCTCGTCATGTATTCCCCTTTTCACTGATCATCAGATTCTTGACATTGTGTAAATGATTTTTTTTATTCTGCAAATAGTATGTTGCTCTCAATGATCTTGTTGTGCTCGGCCTTGTCTCTACCACCAGCTCTCTGCAATGACCACCATGTTCAACTCCACCAACATAACCAGTAGTACCACTACTAAGTCATGAAAGAGTACCCCATACTGGATGAATCCAAAAGATATTCTCCAAACGAGGCATAGCTTGTAAGGATCCGAATAGACCACTATCTTACTTCTTAGAATTTCCCTTTAAAGTTTGATGGCTCGGTCACCTTTTATCTTTTTCAATTGGAAGTAGATTGCTGACTAGTTCTAATGATATTATTTTCCCCTTATAGTTCTTCCGATATTTGGAGTTTTGGATGTACTATGATTGAGATGGCTACTGGAACCTTGGAGTCAACAGTTCCAAGAGGTAGGCTCTAAGGAAGCATCCCACCATATTAAGGAAGCATGCTACATATCGACGACATACAGTGCTTTCAATTTTGTTTCACATTTTGCATAATTTCTTCTCATTCTGTTTTCCTACATTAATTTCAGCACATGCTTAACATGGAGCAGGAAGAGTACATCGAGGAAAAAACTAACTGGAGCAACATTGAGTTCATTGACAAACAAAATGGCCTGGATTTGACTGAAAAGGTACTTGTCCTTTACATTAACAATTCCTAGGTGTGTGTCTCAGAACTGAAAATCCATCTAAACTTTTATGACCGTGCTTCTTTTTTCCTGACGTTATGTGAGAATTATCCTTGTGGTGAATTGGCGTATTCATCTAATACCACACGTACTTTGTTGTATCAATAATGGTCTTCTATTCGATTGATCAATGATTATATGCTAGTTATCCTCTTACCATATACTACTGTAATTATTTTGCAAAAAACAGAACAAAAATTCTGGTTGAGAAGGCGTCAAAGATGTAGTTTCTGAATCTAGTAATGTTAAGGATAAATCGGTTTATTACATCCTTCATGTCCATTGTGCCAAGTGCATAAAAATAATAAGGTTTGCTATTAATGAATCCATGCTGTAATACCTTGTTCAGAATGGAATTTCATTGTGTAAATTCAAACCAAGTTCATAATTTTGTAAAATGTTGCAAGGATGAATTTATTATCAGGTCAGGGTTTAAGATTATTTGTAATACTGGAATTTCATAATATGTAAAAATTTTTTTTAATTCTGGTAATATATTTTGCAACGTATATATTTGTTGCTTAAATTATTTTATACGTTGCATTAAATCTAATTAAAGCAACGGATACAAACGTTGCTTTAATTAAATTTAAGCAACGTTTGTATCCGTTGCTTATAATTTGTCACGCCGTGTAAGCAACATACATAAGCGTTGCTTAAATTCATAGCAACGAAAATAAACGTGGTAAATTGGGCATTTTGGTGTAGTGGATGAGGAAACTCGCGCTAGAATCCCGTTGGAAATAAATCAGCCGCCTAACTTCGTCACGCGAGAAGATCTAGAATAACTTCTCCGCAACCGAATCAAGAATGATGAATTGACGTGCATCATCACCAACCCCCTTACCCATCCGAAATGCAGAGAATCCCTCTCCCAAGGGGGTACTCTTCTCCTCAATTTACCCTATACGATGGTACCGGGAGTGCACATGAGCATGTCTCCCGTTTCCTGGAATCCCTAGGTGAACATGAATATAATCACGTTCTTCGTTTAAGGGAATTCTCAAAGTCACTTACTGGAAGGGCGTATACATGGTACAACAAAGATCCCACCGAACAAAGATTCCCAACTGGAGTAGCATGGTCACCGCGTTTACAAGAAATACTTCTTCGTGTCTCAACAAGTTACTTTCTCGGACTTCGGAAGAATGTACCAGTGGGATAATGAACATCCGAATGATTTCGTCAAAAGGTTCGTGGTTCAAGCACTCGATCGTCACGACCCAAACGTGACCGAGCAACAGCACGTGAATGCGTGCATCAATGGTATAGTTCCTATTTACCGCGCCTGTTTGAAAACTTACGCTTCCAAACATTTTTCGAACTCCATGAAGCCGCCAGACGATCCGTAACAACAACACCAAAGATTACTAGAAAGAGCTAGGCCCATTCGAACCAAGACACGCGTGAAACTCGCGGGAGTAGACGCCTCATCAGCAAGCAATTTAATGCGGCTCATCCTCCGTGAACATAGTAAACGAAGGGGAAAAAGGAAAGCCCCAACTACGAGCCACCAAATTAAAATGCGAAGCGCCGGCGCAACGGAACCCCCGCCACGAAAGACCGTCACTAAAACTCCCATGCAAAGATCATGAGACCGAAGGAGATACCCTTGATTTCCCGTTTCCCATCGAGGAGGTGATTGACCTCCTAGAAGTCCTGGGTTCAAGATGATGTTATCGGATCGCCACCTCCCGGACGTCCACCAACCGAGGCCGAGATGGCGAACCCTGGGCACTCGCCATTACCACAGGTTCGTTCATTACCCGACCAGCGATTGCAACAGACTAAAGCATATTTTCAAAGAAAGGATAGAAGCGGAGGACTCCAACCAGAGACGAAAGAGTGCATCGAGACCCACTCCCGATAAGAAACTGCGGTCCTCCTCGGGGACTCCACTGCACGAGACTGTACAATCCATGATGCAACATGTATGCGAAATTCTTTATCTTTCTAAGATGCAGCGCCAAGATATTTTCGCAGCTCTCAATCGTGTTGTATCCGGCAAACGACTTTTTCTCTCCCCGGAAACCACGCCAGGGGCCCAAGCTTCCCAAACATACAAAACCAAAAAGGAGAACTGGGTACTGCTGACCACGTCCCGTTTAAGAGGTAACGAATTTGACGACATGCTCATCGACACGGCCTCTGATCACAACATCATTACTTTCAAGACACTAAAGGCAGCAGGATTTACAAAACAAGACGCTACCTATTCCCCGTCCGTGATTAAGAACTTGAGAGGAGAAATTTTGAACGCGCATGGCTACATCAACCTAGAGATCAAGATGGGAGACGCTATAACGCATAGCAAATTCCACATTTTCAAAGAACTAGATCATGACATGATATTGGGACGCTTATGGGTGCTCGACAACAAAGCGAAATTGATGTGCACCCTCTGCCGACGTCCACGCCCGAAGGAATTTCAAACAAATCATCCCACCGGTTGTCGTGATCAACGAACTATTGAAGGAACCTGCACATCCGGAGAGGACCCGTTGGCGCTAGCTCATGGTTTTCAAATGCAAGTAATTCTGACCGAGCAACCTTTTTGCAACCGCCTTTCCTTCCCACATTCCGTCATGGGGACTCGGCACGACATCGCACGAACGTTTTCAAGAAATGTGAATGGAAGCTGGACCATTTGAACACTTTGCAAGAAGCTTGGAAACTTCTATTGAAACCAACGAAGCCAAGACTCAAACGGTTGCGCAATTTCTGAACCCGTTTTCAATCGGAGATGTAGTGGTTAAGGAAAGCTCGTTTCAAGTTGGGAGGATGACAAAAATGGCTATTCAAACCGATTCGCCCAATGAAAGAGAAGACGAGCCAGATCTGGTTGAGGATACCCTTTTGGGAGGATATTGCAAGCTCATCAATGCGGAGACACACCCGAAGGCGTGATAATTCACTCGCGATGGCTCAAGGCATCCAATCCCTAAAATGTCAGACTTCCCAGTCACTCCCCTTTTAGTATTTTCTCTAACAATTCCTCTTAGTAGTTGTACTCCCCAAGATGAATACACCGTTTGTATTTTTCCTTGGGGATTCCCTTTCCGTCAAAAAAAAAAAAAAAAAAAAAACATAAATACATCTCTTTCCAAGCAAATTCTCCAGATATCGTAGAAATACATCGATAAACCCAAAAACCATTGCAGAGCCATCATACCACAACCTCTTTCAAAATATATATGAAGCAAAAATGTTGGTGATGAAGAAGAAGGTAAAGATGAGTTTACGAAGAAAAAAAAAGAAGACATCGGGGAACTAAGCAACAATGAAATAACAAAAGGGGGAACTAGCCCTCGAAGGATGGAGCACAAGTCCCCTCGGGCAAGGCTATCTTCAAGCACTTCCCCCAAGAATCCCTCGGGCAACAAAGGCTCCATTCAACGGTGTTAGCAAGAAGAAACCTCAACATCCCATCCCGAAGCAACCACAACAAAAGCAGCAGTGTCCTCCCGACGACCGGTCCAGCATACGCCACCATGACCCCTCCGGTATCACCAACGACACCTTTGGCATCAACTTCAAAGGCTTCCGTCATATGCTCCTTCGAAGGTTTTCTCATTGACACTTCGAAGAAAGCTTTTGATTCATCCGCATCAAAATCAAGAATCATGGCGTTCTCTCCAAGAGCCTCACACGTTCACTTTTCCGCCGCTTCGACCTAGAAACAGTCCCGATCCGCACCATACCCGACCGAGGAAAGGCTTTGCCGCACCGAAGCTTCTCAATATGCCAAGACTCTTCCTCGTTCTCTCGCCCTCCTCCATGCTCACCGAACCCAAGAAAGTCCGAACATGCACCTGTTCTTCATGGGGATAGATGGAAGGGAGGTCCTTAATAATTTCACTAGATTCATGGAACAAAGATTCAATCCCAACCACTGCCTCCTCAAGAGAAGAAGATCGACCTCCGCCAATTCTGAAGTCCTTCTCCGAAGAGTTAAAGGCGCGGCCATCCCTGGAGGGTCCCATCATACTCTGCAAAAAATGGGGAAAATGATCAAGTTCCACCCTATCTATACACATATAAAAAGAGGATAACATGACAGAGAAGAAGAAGAAAACATACCAGTATGATCTTCTTAGCCCGAATAACCCTAGTCAGGGTGCTTTTGCAAGAGTCAGACCTCGCGCCTTCACTTGGAGAATCTGGCTGTTTAGAGGATGATTCGTCTCTAGGCAAAGAAATAAACTCAACAAGAAGAACCTTTTCTCAAACAAGGGAGACGGTACAATTGCGTTGGGTATGAATACGGAACCTTAAAAAGGAAAGGAAGCAATGAGGGACATAACGCTTCCAGATTTTAGCATGGATAATGCCCTGATTGAAGCCGCACATGAAGGAAGGCAAAAATAAGGAAACTTTGCTATCTGTAGAAACACCTACTCCCTCATTGTTTACACCGGCCCCACCAATTGCGCCAACTTCCCAATGACCGCCCAAGTCACGCCAGCTAGCACGCTCAGCTTCCTCACCTTGCGTCGGTCCCACCAGCTAGCACGATCAGCTTCCCCACCTTGCGCCGGGGTCCCGCCATCTAGCACGCTCAATTTACCAACTCGCGTCAACTTCTCAATGCCGCCTGACTTCCTGTCTCTCAATGATGCTTTGACTTCCCAATTGTGCCACCTCCCGATTTGTGTAAAATCGCGAGGCAAGGATTCCTAATCCTAATTATAAAAGGTCAGACAAGCCTCCTCAATTTTCTTTACGATTTATTGTTGATAGTTTGTCACCATCTTATGCTTACCTCGCAACAAAGCTCATGTTCCGAGCTAAGCAGGGGACTTAATGTTGATGGTGGTTTTTAGACAAAGGGTAAAATTGTAAAACCCGAATAACCAAATGTCACCTGCGACACATTTATTAGAACATTCAATGCATGTAGTCAGAATTAATAGGGGTATTTTTTCAAATTAGGGTTACAACGAACAAAACCCTAATTCCCCTCTCGTGCAATCGCAAATCATGCCAAACCACACCTAGCCCAAGCTAGCCGCACCATGCCAAACGCATCACTCGCCTTGGCCCTAGCTATGCTAGTCACACCAAACGCGCCAAAGCATGCCAACCATGCTAGCCTCACCTCCGTGCCAATGGAAAATCATGCCAGCCACACTTAGCCCAAGCTAGCCGCGCCATGCCAAACGCACTCTACCATGGCCCTAGCTACGCTAGTCACACCACGCCAAGCCAAACATCCTTGCCTTGGCCCTAGCCGTACCTCTGTGCCAATGGAAAACCATGCCAGCCACACCAAACGCGCCAAAGCATGCCAACCATGCTAGCCGCACCTCCGTACCAATGGCAAACCATGCCAGCCACACCTAGCCCAAGCTAGCCGCGCCATGCCAAACGCACTCTGCCTTGGCCCTAGCTATGCTAGTCACACCAAACGCGCCAAAGCATGCCAACCATGTTAGCCGCACCTCCGTTCCAATAGCAAATCATGCCAGCCACACTTAGCCCGAGCTAGTCGCGCCATGCCAAACGCACTCTGCCTTGGCCCTAGCTACGCTAGTCACGCCACGCCAAGCCAAGCACCCTTACCTTGGCCATAGACACGCCATGCAACCTAGGCCAAATTGGCCACGCATGCCATTGGCACATGCCAACACGCTCATTGGTAGCTTTTCCTATTAGGACGCGACCCAAATTGGCCACACATGCCATTGGCACATGCCAACACGCTCGGCCGGTAGCTTTTCCTACGAGGACGCGACCCAAATTGGCCACGCATGCCATTGGCACATGCCAACACGCTACCGGTAACTTTTTCTACCAGGACGCGACCCAAATTGGCCACGCGTGCCATTGGCACATGCCAACACGCTCGCTGGTAGCTTTTCCTACCAGGACACGACCCAAATTGGCCACGCATGCCATTGGCACATGCCAACATGCTCGCTGGTAGCTTTTCCTACCAGGACGCGACCCCAATTGGCCACGCATGCCATTGGCACATGCCAACACGCTCGGGTAGCTTTTCTTACCAGGCCATGGCCCTAATGGCCGAGCATGCCGTTGGCACATGCCAACATGCTCGCTGGTAGCTTTTCCTACCAGGCCGTGACCAAATTGGCCACGCATGCCATTGGCACATGCCAACACACCCGCTGGTAGCTTTTCCTACCAGGCCGTGACCCAAATTGGCCACGCATGCCATTGGCACATGCCAACACGCTCACTGGTAGCTTTTCCTACCAGGTCGTGACCCAAATTGGCCACGCATGCCATTGGCACATGCCAACACGCTGGTAGCTTTTCTTACCAGGCCGTGACCCAAATTGTCCACACATGCCATTGGAACATGCCAACACGCTGGCTGGTAGCTTTTCCTACCAGGTCGTGACCCAAATTGGCCACGCATGCCATTGGCAGATGCCAACACGCTGGTAGCTTTTCCTACCAGGCCGTGACCCAAATTGGCCACACATGCCATTGGCACATGCCAACACGCTCGCTGGTAGCTTTTCCTACCAGGTCGTGACCCAAATTGGCCACACATGCCAACACGCTCGCTGGTAGCTTTTCCTACCAGGTCGTGACCCAAATTGGCCACGCATGCCATTGGCACATGCCAACACGCTCGCTGGTAGCTTTTCCTACCAGGTCGTAACCCAAATTGGCCACGCATGCCATTGGCACATGCCAACATGCATCGTTGGTAGCTTTTCTTACCAGGACGTAGCCCTAATGGCCATGCGTGCCATTGACACATGCCAAACACGCACGCTGGTAGCCTAACTTGCAAGCCGTGCAACCTAGGCCAACCTGGCCGTACGTGCCATTGACACATGCCAAAACCCACGCTGGTAGCCTAACTTGCAAACCGTGCAACCTACTACCAAGGCATTCCGCACACGCCATTGGCACATGCCAAACACGCCACCAGCAGCTCTGGCATTGCCACTAACACTCAACGTACAACCTACCACCAAGGCATTCCGCACATGCCATTGGCACATGCCACACACGCCACTAGCAGCTCTGGCATTGCCACTTGCACTCAAGGTGCAACCCGCAACAAAGGCATCCGTACATGCCATTAGCACATGCCACACGCGCCACTAGCAGCGCCACTTGCGCTCAAGGTGCAACCAACACTCGAGACATCAACACAAGTCGGGATGCTTTCTGGTCTTGGTTTGGCGGTCACAAAGATGCGAGCGTACACTACGCTCATATTAAGAAAGCGTGAATAGGAATAAAGCGGTCAAATAAATGAGGAAATAATGGTGAAAACGTTTTCACCCATAAACACCATGCGGTTACCACCTCCTCCCATTATTTCACCCTTTACTCTCTTCCTTCATGAGGCCAGTGGTACGTTTCAATCTCGACTTGTATAAATAGGTCTTACCTATTTCCACCGGACAACAAGTCTCAGTCGGAGAAAAACACAACACTCTCGTAAAAGGCAACTTTGCAAGCTCTCCAAAAAGCTTTCATCTCTTGCAAGCTTCCGAAGCTTTCACTTTCTCGATACAAGTCGAGATACTACTCTCTCGGAATTATTCTGGGGTCTCAACACCTTTCTTTGATTCCTCCCCAAATCAACCCTTCTCCTCCACTTTGTGACCGAAGCAAGTCTGGAACGGCCATTTCTTGGTTTAGGCCGGACTTGTACAGATTGATCTCTCGAATCTATAAAGTGCTCACGTGCAGCACATTTGTTTAGGGTTTGAACAAGTTTCTCACCCACCTACCGAATTTACTGAAATCGGTGGAAACGATTTTTACCCATAAACACTCCCAAGAAGTGCTAAGTTTAAAGTCTTCAACCAGACGGTAAATACCACAAAATGGCTAATTACCTTTCAAATCATATATCAATAGTCGAAACAACTGTGGATCAACAAAACCAAATAAAACTGCCACAATTAGAAAAATTAACATACAGAGCACGTCCTCATTCAAGGTTTCTTGCAAGACAACTGGGTTTTTCTGTGGTTCCCACTTGGGCTTCATATGAGTGTCTTGACAAACAGATTTTTCTGAACTATGGGTTTCTAGTGGTTGGATTTCCTCTTGGACAGTATCAGGAGGATCAGGTTGAGGAGTCGGAAGAGATTCAGGTAATACCTCATGTATACTAGGCTCGATTCCCAAGTTAGGGACTTCTACTAGGGATATTTGACCATCACTACCCCCAAACTTAGGGTAATCAGTATTCTCAGATAAACCTCTAACTATTGCTTGAATTTCCGGATCCTCGGAGTCTTTAAAATACTCAAGAGATTCTTCTAGATCATTACCCCCAAACTTAGGGTCAACATTACTCTCCGTAAGGCCTAGCACTATGGCTTGAATTTCCGGGTCTGTAGAGTCTTTAAAGTACTTAAGAGCTTCTTCTAGTTCAAAAGTTTGGTCACCTAACTAACTTAAGAGAATTGTCTCATCAAATTCATCTAAGGAATCACCAAATAAAGTGTCGTCCCCAATTATCCTGAATTAGATCCTGAACTAAAGTGCTAATCATATTCACTTCCTCCAAGTCATCATAAGGTTGTCTATTAACATTAAAGACATTTAGTTCAGTGGTCATATTACCAAAGGATGTGTTCATAAGCCCGGTCCTACAGTTGATGATAGCATTAGATGTGGCTAAAAATGGGCGACCTAAAATCACCGGTATTTGAGAACTAGGGTCTTGAACAGGTTGAGTGTCTAGAACAACAAAATCCACTGGATAAATAAATTTATCAACCTCAATCAGAACATCCTCTATGACACCACGAGGGACTTTGACACCTATCGCCTAACCGTAGGGTCATTTTAGTCAGGTTTCAACTCACCAAGACCTAGGGCTGGGTGTACACATGGTACTAAGTAGGTTAACACCGGCTCCTAAGTCAATTAATGCTTTATCAACCATGTGATTACCAATCGTACAAGATATGGTGGGGCATCCAGGTCTTTATATTTAGGGGTTGTTTGGTTCGTAAGGATTGAACTTACGACCAACTAAAAAGGCTTTCTTATGGACATTAAGCTTACGCTTCAGTAGTTGCAGAAATCCCACACTACACCCCTCACTATATTTCGTAGATCTAAATCTTATTAATCACCTAAATCTCAAAATATAAGTGCTAGAAATTTAAATAGACACATAAGATGTTTTACGTGGTTCGATCAATGTGATCTACATCCACGATTCTTCACTATGATTGTTGAGGTTACATTAATATTACATTGGAAATCTCCATTAATGGATATTTTCTAGAGCTCTAGATCTAATTATTTGGGGGAGAAGATGATAAAGAAAATAAAGTTTTTCTCTCTCTAAATTGTCTAACCTCTCTCAAGTGTATCCTCCCTTTTCTCTCTCCTGCTCTCTTCTTTATATAGGTGTTTACATAGTGGATGACAAATCATATACACTCATGCTCTCGAGAGCTCTTTGATAATTTCACAGGCTCTTGCTACCGTCTCGCGAGACATTCTCGCGAGCCCTTTAATAATTTCTCAGCTCTCTGCTACCTTCTCTCGAGACATTCTCTCGAGTCTTGTTACCTTCTATCGAGACACTCTCTCGAGCCTTGCTACCTTCTCTCGAGACATTCTCTCGAGTCTTGTTACCTTCTCTCGAGACACTCTCTCGAGTCTTGCTACCTTCTCTCGACACACTCTCGCGAGCCTTGCTACCTTCTCTCGAGACACTCTCGCGAGTCTTGCTACCTTCTCTCGAGACACTCTCGCGAGTCTTGCTACCTTCTCTCGAGACACTCTCGCGAGTTAAGAAAATAATTGAATCTCGCACGCTAATAGAATATGTTGTGCGATATTTGAATCCTACATCTTGCCTCTTTTTCCTTGAATATTGCTTGAAGAGCGATCTTTAAGGAAAAATCCGTTAATCGTAGTAATCTTTGATCTTTGTGGGTGAAGGAACGAGCGGAAGAATACTGGACTTGAAAAGTACGTACTTGCCTCTATTCTTTTGCGAAGTTCCGAAGCTTTGCGAAGTGAATAAGAAGTATTATCTCTTGAAGTATGCGAAGTATGAAGTATCCTTGAAGAAGCATAAGAAGTACTCAATCCTCGAAATATATAAGAAGTATGAAGTATCCTTTGAGAAGTATAAGAAGTACTTAATCCTCTAAATATAAGAAGTATTGCGAATCCATCATGCGAAACTCTCGCTCCATGTTCTTTCCCATGCTATGCTCTATTCTTTCGCGAAGTTCTAAACTTTAAGAAATATTAATCCTTGAAGTATAAGAAGTATTGCCTCTTGTTCATGCGAAGTCATTATTCCATTTTTGGTGAGGATTCTTGTTGTTCATTGGTAAACATCTTCCTTGGAAATGATTCTTGCCGAGAAAATAAAGAACATTGCCGAGAAAATAAAGAACATAAAATGTTTTTTCGGTAATCCATTGTTGCCTCTCGTTCTTTATCTACGAAGGTAGAATCGTTGAAAAAGTGTTGAATGAGCGAGTTATTTCTTCATTCTTATCTTTCCTCTATCTCCCGTGTTGTGCTCATGCGATAGTATAATCTCTTCATTGCTTTATGTTGAATTTTATCATTGCGACAAGATCGCAGGACGTCTTTACATTTTCATGCAATGACCCATTGACCTTGCCTTATCATTTTTGTGTGGACTTCCAAGTTAGACCTCCCTAATTAGAGGTCCTCCCCGCCACCTTTTCATCGCGACAAAATCGCAGGACGTCTTTACACTTGCATGTAAAGACCCATTGATCTTGCCTTATCATTTTTCAAGTATTTTTGCCTCTGCAGGATGTTTTGTTTATGCGACAATATGACAGGCCTAAATATCCTTGCGAACATGGAGCCACATGACATTGCCGTCTTGCGACGAAATCGCAGACGTCCGTACACTCGTGTAAACACCCATTGATCTCGTCTTACCCTCGCGTTAGTATTATTGCCTCTTCAGGATCATTGCACAAATATGACAAGCCTAAGTCTCCTTGCGAAAACAAAGCCTCATGACATTTGCGTCTGTTTTGACACTCCCCTAATGGAGAGCGTCGCCCTTATCATCTCCTTGGTTGCCCCTTCAAGGAGGCGAAACATCGGCCATACAAGACTAGCTCCTCCCATCCGGTCTTAACAACAACCGCTTGTTTTCGCAGCCTCTTATCCCTTATACCTATAGGGTTTATGGTTACGAGACTGCACCCTAAGTGGAGTTTTCTTGATGCAGTGCAACATATGCCAAGACTTGCCAAGAATGGCCAGGTAGGTTCATCCATCCAGGCACTCTGCGCTCAACCGTACCTCGGCGCCTTGAGCATACACTCGACTCCCAGAAGAGACCCTCGGTCGCCCAACCAGTATAACCTTATATATATAGTTGAGAATCCAAGGTACCTCTTCCGGATAGGCTTTCATGGGCCCCAAATCTGCATGACCCCGGAGTGTTTGGGAGCGGTGTAACCTTCCACCCGAGCCATGTTAAGAGATACCCCTTATATGACGCACTTTAGGTCTTACATTTGCCTCTTCTGAAATATAATTCGCGAACTAGGTGTACGCCATAAAGGTTCGTCCCATTCATTTACTCATTCATTTTTGTCAATTCATTCAATCATTCATTTTTGATTATCTCTTCTCATTATCTTTGCGAAATTATCGCATGTCTTCATTCTTTCATTCATTTCTTCATTTCTGTCACTTCTTTCATTCATTCTCATAATATCATATCATTTGCGATTTGTCATTGTTGTTGTCTCTTGCGAAGTATATGATTTGCTTCATGCAAGCTATCATCCTTGAAATGTATGAACGCCGCATAAAATATAAATATCTCAAGAAGAAAAAGAATTGTGGGAAATGAGATTTGAACCCTTGACCTGCCTCTTGCATATTCTCGCACCATACCAACTGCTCTAACCTCATTTGCGAAATTAACTTATGAGATAATCATCAACTTTCTTCTTTGCGAGATAAGCAATGTTCTGTGTGAAGTTTTGCATAACAAAAATAAATGTGCGAGAGCAAGAATTGATCCTGCGACCTTCCGCTCGCGTTCATGCCTCTCCGACCAACCGTGCTAGCCAAGCCTCTGCGAAATGTTTCTGCGAAATAATCACTTACTTTCTTCTTGCGAAATATACTTGCGAAAACCCATGCGAAAAATACACGTTCGTTGAGATTTGAACTCGCGACCATGAACTCATTAATTTCGCAGGTGACCAACTGTGTTTGCCTCTTGTTTGCGAAAGAATGAAACAACCTTGCGAAATTATCCATTTTTTCCCTTCTTTGCGAAGCAAAAAAATTCTTTGCGAGGAGGGAGATTCGAACCCGCGACCTTAAGCTCCTCATGTTCGCTCGTGACCAATTGTGCTACTCCTCCTGTGCGAAAGGATCGTAGAATGCTAATACATGACTTATATTCACCCTTTGATATTCAAGGAAAAAAGATGACAAAAATTCTTCGCGAAGGGTAAGACTCGAACTCGCGACCTTATGTTTATACTCTTCGCCGGTGACCAATTGTGCTAATCATTGTTTGTAGAAAGAAACACACAATACTATAGCTTTATTCACTTCTTCGCTCTCGGAAGTTCAAAATATGTAAAGGTGGGATTCGAACTCGCAACCCCAAGCTTATTCTCTTCGCGAATGACCATCCGGGCTGCTTGAAGGAAACACACAATGCTATAGCTTTATTCCATTTTTTCCCTTCTTGAAAGTTCAAAAATATTTGAAAAAGTATGACTGTGGCGAGATTTGATCTTGCGACATCAAGCTTCTTCGCTCCAACTCAAACCATTTGTGCGAGCTTCTGTTTGTGATAAAATTCACAGCGTTTTGTTCTTATCCTTTTCTTCATTCTTCCTTTATTTCCTTCAACAATTGCCTCTTGTTTTCTCCTGAACATGGGAATCTTCAACTAAAACTTCCATTTTTTCCTTAAATTTCACCACAACAACTAATCTTTTCTCTCACTCTTTTCATGTCTTTGAATTAGTGATGATGTCTGCTCCCTGAAAGTGTGATTTCTTCCATAAAACTTCCATTTTTGAACCCAAATTTTGTAGATCTAAATAAAAAGTATGAACAGTAACTAATTTTCATGGAAATTTCTCTTAAAGTTTATAGATCCAATTGAATTCATCACCAACAAGAGTCGTTTTTCTAAACTTTCTTGAACCAACAAGATTAGGTCCTCATTTCTAGCGCATATGTAGTTGCAGAAATCCCACACTACACCCCTCACTATATTTCGTAGATCTAAATCTTATTAATCACCTAAATCTCAAAATATAAGTGCTAGAAATTTAAATAGACACATAAGATTTTTACGTGGTTCGATCAATGTGATCTACATCCACGATTCTTCACTATGATTGTTGAGGTTACATTAATATTACATTGGAAATCTCCATTAATGGATATTTTCTAGAGCTCTAGATCTAATTATTTGGGGAAGAAGATGATAAAGAAAATAAAGTTTTTCTCTCTCTAAATTGTCTAACCTCTCTCAAGTGTATCCTCCCTTTTCTCTCTCCGCTCTCTTCTTTATATAGGTGTTTACATAGTGGATGACAGCTCATATACAGCTCATGCTCTCGAGAGCTCTTTGATAATTTCGCAGGCTCTTGCTACCGTCTCGCGAGACATTCTCGCGAGCCCTTTAATAATTTCTGATCTCTTGCTACCTTCTCTCGAGACATTCTCTCGAGTCTTGTTACCTTCTCTCGAGACACTCTCTCGAGCCTTGCTACCTTCTCTCGAGACATTCTCTCGAGTCTTGTTACCTTCTCTCGAGACACTCTCTCGAGTCTTGCTACCTTCTCTCGAGACACTCTCGCGAGCCTTGCTACCTTCTCTCGAGACACTCTCGCGAGTCTTGCTACCTTCTCTCGAGACACTCTCGCGAGTTAAGAAAATAATTGAATCTCGCACGCTAAGAGAATATGTTGTGCGATATTTGAATCCTACACTTTCGTGTACAAAGATCCTTAAGAAACTTGGCATAAGCAGGCATTTGCCTAATTGCTTCTAATAAATGAATATTTATGTTTACCTGCTTAAAAATCTCCATTATTTCGTTGAAAGTCGACTATCTCTTAGTTGGAACTAACAACCGTGGATATGGGGCTCTGGGCACAAAATGAGATCTATCGGGAACCACATGGGCATCACTAGAAATTTTATCGGTCTCTTGACTAGTGGCTCCTTCCGGGCTCATCTTGGGAACTAGAATGGGAACAAGAAGGTGGATCTACAAATGTGTCCACTATTAGGCATGGCTACCTTATTGTCTACCATTTTACCACTCCTAAGGGTTGTTCTGAGTTCACATGATTGAACTCTTTCTCTCTAAAGGATACTTCATGAATTGCTCTAGTATTGGGTAGTGGTTGATCGGGTAACTTGCCTTTCTCTCTTTCGCTCAAAAACTCGCAATTATACTAACTGATTTTTTAGTTCTGAAATAGCTCGAGAGTTTTCCCCGTAAACCTTTCTCAACTGTTTGCTTAAACTCGCAGTGTTATGAGATAAGATGGTCGAGACTCTTCTAAGCTCATGATTTTTTTATCCGACTGTGTTCTGATCATCGATCCGGCCATAAATGGTTCTTAGTATACCCAAAACCTGAGGAAGCCTAAGAATTACTAGACTGGCCTTGACTCTGGCCCTTAGACCAAGAGAAATTCGGGTGGTTTCTCAACCAGGGTTATAGGTATCGGAATATGGATCAAATCTCTGACGGTTTTCAAAACTAGAGTTGTTATAAAGAGCACGGGCTTGCTCTTCGTATCTAGCATGGTGTGACCCTTGATTCATTTCTAAGGTCTCTAGACGCCTAAGAATATCTGACCCATAATCAACTCTATCGATCCTATGGATAGGATTTCTAGGTATTTCTGGTTCTCTCATTGAAGCCCATTTACGAGTCTTCTCAGCTAACTCGATGAACTCGTCAAAACATTCATCTGGGTCTTGATGTGTAAATTCTCCACCACTAATTGTTTCTACCTGCATACGGGTTTCACTATCAAGGCCCTCATATAAAATTTGGGCCATATGGGCTTTTTCAAAGCCGTGATGTGGACACCTGGTATAACAATTCACTAAACCTTTCTATATAATCATGAAGTTTTTCACCTAATTTACGCTTAAAGGTTTGGATAGACCTGCCACGAATGCGGTCTTATGGTGTGGGTAGAATTTCTTAACAAATTCCTCTACAAGACCATCCCAGGTGGTAATTATTTTAGAAGGAATAAAATGATACCACTCTTTGGCTTTATCATAGAGAGAGAAGTGAAACAAACGTAACCTAAGCACATCTTTGGAGACATTTGGATAGTTCATTGTGTCACAAATCATTTCAAAGTCTCTTATGTGGGTATACGGGTTCTCATTCTCTAACCCCCTAAACTTACGAAGCAAGCCAATAGTCTCAGGTCTAATTTCAAATTGGACCGTAGAAGCTGGTGGAACTACACCTGGGTCACGCACTACCCTAGACGGGTTCAAACGATCCCTAAGGGTTTTTATCGGGACCTCGTCATCCTTTTCCTCAACCATTTTGACAACAATAGAAGTAATACTAGTAAAGCAAGAAAATCGTGCACATGCAAATGCAGGGTTTCCTAAATTAGGTAAGCTTGGGCAACCTCAGCAAAATATACCTACTGGTACGAGGCTGAGGCTTGTGGAATTTCGGCTGGTAACTCCCATAAGGCCCAAGGCACGGGTTCAACGTACTTTTCCACAGGTTTCCTAAATTCGGTAATTCTGACGATGCAATTGGTGTGTGCAACGTGTTTTTTTTTTATATATATATATAAATAAAATACTAAAAATAAACACAAACAAATAAAAGAAAATTACAAGTCCAATAATAAATAAAAAACTACCAAAAATAAAAGTCCTTAAAAATAAAATCTTCGGCTTTCTCCTTTTATGGCAAGTCCAACTTTTCAACTTCCGTTCAAGCAAAACCTGCACAACAAAAACAAAAATACCAAAGACGTAAAATAGAACAAAAAAATAAAAATAAAATATATACAAAACCTAAAAAAAATGCAAAACCTAAAACCTAAACCTAAATACAAGTCCGCGTCGGCGGCGCCAAAAACTGATGTAGTTTTAATTGTGGTAAGTAAAGGGTTTGATTCTCGGACTTGGGAAGTTGTTGATTTTAGGACTTACTTAAATAAAATACTAGAAACAAAGAAAAGATTTTAACAAAGTTGAGAGATATTGGGACTTTGGATTCCACCAAACTTCACAATCAATTGGTTCATACAATGATTCATAACAATTTTAGCTCTTTTCTAGACTCTATTTCTTTGTTGAAAGTAGATTTTATAAAGAATTAGATGTAAATGATTCATAACAATTTTAGTTTTCTAGCATCAAAAGTTCTTAGACTAAGCATACACTATCAAACAAAAAAATCACAAATAATCAATGAAAATCATAAATCGATTAAAAATCAATGCAAGAATTCTTAAGAATCAATTATAATTACCAAACATTGTGAAACATGGCTTCCTCCGTCATCCCAGTGTTGGGGTTTAGCTCCTCATATTATTCACGTGCTCAAAATAATTGTTCATAGCTCAAATAGGTGAAAAACAAGAGAAAACTAATAAAGCGCATAGTTTGCAACGCTTTGAAAAGGTGTTACAAAGAGATCACATTACGTAAGAAATAAGACTGCCCTTTAAACGATACTTTAGTACTTTGCTTTGTTGAATAGCGATAGTTCTCTCTGCGACGTTTCCTTGCGCTCTTATGTTCTTCGTGTTCTAGGGTTCTTGAGAACGACACTTCTCTAGTGTCGTCTGCAACTCCTTCTCTTCTTCTTCTTCCTGCTGCTGCTACAACTCCTCTGCAGCCTTTTCTTCTTCCCAGCAGCGTACCCAAACTCTCCAATTGACCCCCCAATTACTCCACAGATCTTATATATACCACAGACGAGAAAATAACTCGATTCAATCCTCTTCTTTTATTCCGGCAAGTCACGGGATTTTCTCCTCTTATTTTCTACGCGTTCCGAGCTGTCCAATTCTCTCATAATCCCCTATATTTGGTAGAAACAACTCGAACAAGGAATAAACCCTTTCCAACTCTCCACGTAACTTCCAAAAACAACACAGGAATCCCAAATATTTCTCTTCTTCCCTGTTTTCCTTTCAATATATGATTTCTTCCCTTTTTAGTCGAATCCAGTACGCGTACTTCCTGTTTTGTTTGAAAACTCTCACAAAATTTCTTCGTATTGATGGAAACAAATCTTCACGGAAGATATTCTTCATAACCTCCGAGAATAAACCCGAGTTACTCTGTTTTGAGATAAATGTGTGGAAACTTGATCATTTAGCAATTTGAAACCACGTACAGGCCCTGTTTTACGTTAACAAGCCCAAACAAAATCAAACCCGTGATAAAATCCGGGTAAATCTCCCTCAAATCTTGTCCAGCAAAATTCACAGGCGAGAAATATATTTCCCCCCACTTTCCATTTTCAAATGAGAAAGGTGGAGTCCCCTAACCTATGCGGGTCTGCAATAGTACTTGCCTTGGAAATGGATGCCCCTTAGTAATTTGGGTACCCATTATCCATTATCGGGTTCCCTTTAGCAATTCTTCTGAGGTGTAATTATGACTTTTCTGGGGAGTCTCCAGCATACTTCCGAGGTGCCTGTAGTGCGTCTTCTGGGTGCCTGAGTAATTTTCTTCCAGACCACTTTCCGAGCCAATTTCTTTCAAAGAAATTATTTCTCCAAAATTCCTACAAAGACATAAAATACCAAAATAAGTACAAAAATGGGTACTAACAATATAGAAAATCGAGATCAAAATAGACACATAAATGCGTCTATCAATCCACACTCCTCTTTGGCGGTAATCCCGTGACATTTGAAAATAAATCCTTGTACTTCAACTTCAACCTTTCTAGGTCTTCTTTTTGTTGTGCAGTCAAGGCTGCCAAACAAACTCTACTCGGCTTCTCCTCAAGGGAACGGATCACAAGGAGAATGAACTTCGTGGTAGCATTTACCAACCGCTTAGCCTGAGTGGCTGTAATCAAACTTGCTCCCTCAAGAGGAGAATCAATAGCCCGAATCACAAAACCTTCTCCATCTTTGGTAAAGGTGTACTTTTGTTCCTCTCGTGTAGAGTTGCATCTCTATCCCATAGGTAAGGACTACCTAGTACCACCCGACAAACATCCAAAGGAACTACGTCGCATGTAACTTCGTCAATATATGACTCATCTAGAGAAAATTTGAACGTGCACTGCTTCGTGAAACTTGTAAGCCCCCTTCCTTTTGAAGCCATCCTAAAGGGTATGGTTTTGGATGTTTGAAAGTCTTCAAACCTAACTTCTCCGCACCAAAGAATTTGAAAGTAAATTCTTCGACTTCCCCTGTCAATAACAAAGATCAACTAGTGAAGTTTTGACTTGCATCTTCACCGTGAAGAGTTTCTCCCTAAGATCATCTTTTGAAGGTCTTTCTTTGCCCCCGTCATAAGAGAAAGCTTTGAATTGGGTTCCGTTAGTCCGTGGACTTCTTTTGGAGTTTGAGCGACTAGTGCCGCCTTCTTGGCTTCTTTCCTCTCAGAACCCTTTATGCTTTAGATGAGGGTTCTTAACCCAACACTTGTCGACAATGTGACTTGTTTGCTTGCAATGGGTGCAAGACAAACCTTCCTTGTCACTAGACTTCCCTTCTTCTTTATTCCTTTCACCTCCTTTCACAGTGATACCTCCGATTTCACCTTAGTATTTCCCTTTGAATCGGATTTTTTAAGCCCGCCCTCAATGGCATTAGCTTTTATACTTGCTTCGAGATAGTATCCACCGAAAACATCTTCAACTCCTTCCTTATATACTCATGGAACCCGGAAAATATATTTCATGTAGATAACATAATCCCCCAAGTCTAAGTCCAAAATCATAGCTTGATTCTCAAAATTCAAGTATATTCTAGTACGGTTTGGTTGTAAGTCTGCTTCAAGTTGTACCACTTGAACCATCTCTCCTCAAGGTAGCCAACCTGGATAAAATCTGCTTTCCTTACAATCGCCTTGAATCTTTTCCACGACAATACTCCTTTACATAGGTTTTGTCTTTGATAAGCTTTCCACCAGGTTAGAGCATGCTTTTGTAGCTTCAATGCCGCGAAAGCAATCTTTTCCTTTGAACCATATTCAAATAAAGAAAAAACGTTTCTAGATGTTCAATCCAATCATCTAATTTTTCTACATCGACACTCCCATCGTAAAGTGGAATATCAACACGAAAATCAATTTTCAGATTCTTACCAAGAGGTTTAGTTGATGTAGGACTTTTAAGAAACTCTTTCTTCTTTTCTTCCTCCTCATCTTCTTCTTCCTCCTCTTCTTCTTCTTCTGAATCGTCTTCTTCAGAATCATCTTTTTCCGAAGCTTCAGGTGAAGGTGTAACCTTTTTCTTCGTTTCCGGCTTGAGTGTATGAGAACGAATACATTCACTCAGTTCCTGAAGGGTAATTTGAATTGACTTCATATCTGTCTGCAGCGTAGCCACCTTTTCTTCCATAGTTTGTGGTTCGCCTTCCTTAGGATCACCATCTGACTTTGTCATCCTTGATCCCCTTGTTTTCTTAACGTCTTCCAACTTCTCGAGTACCTCACCAAGCTTTATGTAGAGAGATCTAGTGAAAACCATAAACCACAGGGATTTACCCTAAAAACTAACCTTGATCGTGATGCCAACTTGATAAGTATTGATCTCTGTACCTTGGTAACTATTACTATAAAGGCGGAATTCGGAATAATAATAGACGAGAAACTTAGAACACAGAACACAAGTAGTAATTCGAAGAAAATATCTTCTCTAGATTATGAACAAGAAAACGATTACAATTCTTTCTTTGTTACGCTCACAATCTCTCTAAACAGTGGATTAACCTTAAACTGTTTGCTAGGTCTTATGTGCCTAGAATCTGTCCTTAGCTATTAGCCAAAGCCCTCTATTTATAGCCTTCATCGTACTCACCACCAAGGACTTCTATTAGGAATCTATTTCCTAAACTAAGAGTATTGCCTAAAACAAAGACTCTTCCCTAACTAGGAATTCTGCCTAAACAAGGATTCATGCCTAGAATAGGTTTCTTCCCTCAACTTAGCTTGAGGTTAATTAAGTTCCCTAAAGGAGTACGGATACACCTGTATCATAAAGTCTCGTCTCAACCACGATCCCAATGCCCGATATTGGTCCAAAGACTCGTACTTAACACAAGCAACAACCAGCCTTCCCGAGCAGCGAGCGCTTCAGCCTTGTTACGTTGCGAGCAAAAAGCCTTGACCAGCCGCAAGCACACACCACATTCTTTTCAAGACTCGACTAGCCCTCGAACATCACAAGTCCACCACGTGGCAAAAAGTCTCGTCTAGCACGTGAGAAAATTTTATTGCAGGTTATTACAATTGGGGGCGTCTTTGTAATGTCTCTACTCACGCTTGAGGGTGATTCCAAAAGGAAAAATCACGATGGAACCAGAAATAAGATGGAAACGGAAAAGATACCTGATCATAAGCCCAGAGCCGTCTAGCAAGTGAGGAATGGATACAATAGATCTGTTTCCTACTTCACCTGGGGGCGTCTTTGCTATTTGGAAATATCGCTACAAATATTGGGGGCGGCTAAAGTGATGCCTAGCATGCAATCAAAAGAAAATTGTTTAAAGAAGTCAAACAATAGAAGACAGATTTTTCAGTATCATGGCAAGTAATGGGGGCGGCTAAGGTTGAAGGAACGAACACCTGGGGAGTTGCAATGTTTTTCTAGAAAAGAGAAAAACAAAGACGGGGTGTTTTGACAGAAGTACTTCAAGAATAAGAGTAAAATGTTTCAATAAAAGATGAAGCAAAAGGAAATTTATGACAAAAAGCTATAGCCGGTCAACCTGTACACCGGAGATTGTCGTACATTCGTTATTCGCAGGTACAAGAGGTTTGAGTCAGAAAATTCTACGTCAGTACGAGATCATGTAGGCAATCACTGTGCCTAACAAGTTACGGTAGCAGCCTGTATTCGAGTGAGTTTTGGCAACATCTTACCAAAGAGATAGAGCAAAATGTGTCAAAGCAAGAACGAAGTAGCTAGGAAATTAACATGCCTGGTTAGCTACTGGTGGTGCCCGCATTCGAACAAGTGGAAAACAGATAAATAAAATGTTATTCTATGAAAGAGAAACAACAAAGTGGCTGGTCACTAACTCCAGGTCAAAACAAGGAAGTGCTAAAAAAGAGCAGATCTACGCGTCAAGCTTCGCATGTCGGTACGTGCGTAAATTTATATAAGAATTTTTTTAGTACATTATTGGTATTTTGAACGTGTTTCCTGTGTGCTAGGTACCTGCAGTATGAGGGTGCATGGAAATTTTAAGTATAATTGCTATACTTAGACATGTTGACATAAACCCGGGCACACTCCGAAAAGTTAGCAATGCTAAATTCACGACAAGATGATCGTAAAAGTAACGGGGTCATCGTAGGCACACTGCAATGGACAGCCGGGATTATACTCTTCTTAATTCTTCAACAAGTTGAAGATTAAGAGGGGGCGATGTTTGTACCCTATTCAAATAGTGTACGTGCGTATCGCACACGGCTAATTATGGAGGCCAAAATACGGTTTATTATGGAAATTGGTGGGTTTATTATGGAAACCCACAAGGCTTATTATGGAAGCCCAAATACGGTTTATTATGGAAACCGGTGGGTTTATTATGGAAACCCACAAGGCTTATTATGGAAGCCCAGATATGGTTTATTATGGAAACCGGTGGGTTTATTATGGAAACCCACAAGGCTTATTATGGAAGCCTAAATACGGTTTATTATGGAAGTCTTTTGAGATAGACACAAATTTTGTGAAGATATATAAGGATCTTT
This sequence comes from Papaver armeniacum, assembly GCA_023531295.1. Taxonomy (NCBI): domain Eukaryota; kingdom Viridiplantae; phylum Streptophyta; class Magnoliopsida; order Ranunculales; family Papaveraceae; genus Papaver; species Papaver armeniacum. Next base: position 468,954 of record JAJJWW010014514.1, on the reverse strand, counting down.
CAAGATAAACTCAAATCATGTGAAGATATACAAGAATCTTTCAAGATATACATGGATCTTCAAGGATATATACAAATATTAAAGGATAAGTACAAATCCAGGGGGTTATTTTGGATAACTACAAATCTAGGGTTATTATGGAACTAGATTAGGGTTTTTTGCCTATAAATAGAAGCTAAAAATCCAACTCAAGGACAAAGGATTCTAGGTTTGCTAACCTTTCAAGAATTATTGTAATCATCATATCAATAAAATCTCTCCCTACGGGATTCCATCCGTGGATGTAGGCAACAATTGCCGAACCACATTAAATTCTTGTCTCCATTTATTTTTCCTCAATTTATCTTCTTTTTTCTAACCCTAATTTCGCAACATCATCATCAATTACATCGTTTTTTGTGCCTAGAATTTATTTTGGGTACAAACAGTACCAAACTTTTTTTTTTTTTTTTGTTAAGTATCAAATTTCTAAGGAAATACATGGAAGGTTCCAAATTTCTAAGGGAACACATAGAAACTTACTAATTTCCTATAAAACTTGAATACATGGAACTTACAAATCTTAGCTGCTTTGTTCTCCACCCTTTCTGATAAAATATAGCGTCATTCAAATAACCGCAACTAAGCTTTATCTCCTTTGCAGGCTTGCTTTTGATGAAAGCTTGGGCATCAGAAAACTCGATATAGGCAATCCTGCAAAATACAACAGGCTGCATTATTATGACAAGTAAACTTAGATGTTGGAAGTAATGAATTTATCCTTGAACACAAAATTTCGCCTTTGAACAAAAAAAATTTCAGAATACACGCCAGTTATGAATTTATCCTTGCAGGCTTGCGCATGATGGTGTCAATTTCCAGCAACTTATTACAAAAAAACCATTTACAATGATGTCTTCAAAGACGAAAACGGCCAATGTCTAACAAGTTTCTTACAAAAACTGGACCTCAGCCATTTTCGCCATTGAAGACATCAATGTACATAATCAAGTACCATAGCTTCAAGTGGAACTGCAACCAACACATGTATAACATCTTCAACAAAAATTCAAATTCTAAATCGTTAACAACAACATAATTAGGTCAGGCCCAACAATCACATACCCGTATATTAAACTAGAAAGGAGTTAATATTTCACAATTTAGCATCACAAATACCTGCATCTATACAAGAAGTTCTGTTTTGATCCGTCGAGAATCTTCACTCTCATTTCCTTCCCCGTGCTGGCCACTAAAAGAATCGATTCTCACTTTCACCCATCCACTTTGAGACCAGGTACTAGAAGCTTCGCATAAAAATTTATCGTCAGCTGAGCCCAGCAACTCACAAAGTCTGCAATTACAAACTCAATTCTCAGGACCAAAAGTAGATGCACAGAAACCAAAAGAAATTTTATAAAACATTTAGGTACCACCTGCAATTGCGCAAGCCTCGCACAAGGCAAGGAAAAAAATATGGAGATTGGGATTCTTTAAGAAGCTCAATAACAAAATGCCTCATCCGCTATACCCAATCTTTCTTAGTACTCCTTGGAGAAGCCTCACCAGTTGTCCTTAATCGAACATCATTGACCTATAAGGAAAATAGTTAAGTTAAACATCAAAATGACAGAAGAAAATGATACGATCTCAATCGGTGACCGGTAGGGTAAGAATGCCATGTAACATCCAAATTGACATAGAGAATGGCTTCCTGAGATACTTTGACAGTGCACGCCTTGAGAGCATCATCCCACCGCTGTAGTTTTCCTGAGACACTTTGACAAAGGCACGCCTTTGAGAGCAGAATGATTTCCTTAAAGATGCGTAAAGTCATCCATGGTTACTTTTATACTCTCCTCATCCAATCAACTGCATAATGCATATACCAAATGCAGAAAACAAGAAAACAAGTGGCCTAAAGTTAGAGGATCTGCTGCTATCAAGTTTTCCTTAAGGTGACAAGTCATGTATAAGTAACATAAATAAAAGATAATCTACAGGTTTGTGAGCTCCCTACCTTACAAATAGCATCGATCTCATCAAATATGATAACATGCAGCTCACTTTGATCCCCTGAAAGCAGAAAGTGAAGAATTATTCACTGTCACAGACAAACTTTAAGTACACTTTCTATATATAATTCTTTTCTCACCTAGAGTCCATTGGTCATTCTCAGCATCAGAAAATAAATCCCTAACGTTCTTCTCAGTCTCTCCGACAAATTTGATTAACACTTCAGGACCGTTCACAATCTATAGTATACATAAAAATCAATTTAAGGATTTGCAGGTTTAACATATAGATTAACACTTAAACGAAAAAAACTATTCATAGATTAACACCAAGAAAACACATAGTTCACACAAAATATGTTATCCTTCAGTCTAAATGCTCAAGAGAGTCAACTTATACCTTTAGGAAGATATCAGCCAAATTCTTTCCGCACCCATTAGACCTTCTACATATACCTAGTGACAAATGCTCTTTGGAGATTGAACTCCTTATGCCGGATAATGTTGTTTCTGGAGGCTTCACGTTGGTTGAAAATCTGCATATCTCCATGTAAATATAATGGTTTAACAACTTATCCAGATGCATAAAAAGTGTAAAAACAATCATAAGACAACTTACTAAATTAAATAGTAGAGAAGAATACATGTGGAGAGAGTAAAAAAACAGGCATGTTACGAGGGAAATGAAACACGACCTTGATACCACTCGCATTGGATGCTTCAAAGAAAAAATACGTTTCACTTGGTATCATCCCTCTCTCGAGGTTGTTCGATTTCTCTTCCCCCTCTACAACAGCCTGATTAACTGTGAAGATGTAATTGGTACTGTGACACTCAAACGAAACCCTTTGTCTTGCTGTCATAACCTGTTTCCGAAAATATTTTTCAGTAAATGCCCATATGGAATTGTCATCATGACTTATGTTATAAAAAATTTAACATGAAACAATTATTATTCAAAATCAAACAACTTGACATGAAACAATTGTTGAAATCCAGGTAAGATTGAGTTTACCTGATAAGCACTGTCAAAGAAAGGTAGCCACCCCTGCGATCTCATTGCCTGATTTGCTCCCACTGCTCAAGGGTTGGATTAACAGATAACTAATACACACAATTAAACAAAAAATCCTCAAAACAAAATTCAAGAAATAGATGCTAGGGTTTAAGATTTAACCGAAATCTGAGAATGACCCAATTGCAAACATAAACTGCCAATTCTTCTTCTCACAAATCGAGCACAGATCCATCTTCTACAAACCCTAAATCATCATCAGTTGCTCAATCCTAATCAGTTCAAACCCCTAAAATCAATTGAACCCATCTCTGTAACTCAATCACCAGAAGAAATCCCTATTCAATCTTCAGTTCTTCATCTCTTTATCGCCATGAATCAGCAGCTGAAATCTGAATTTTAATCCTATGTTCTTCACAACATCATAATCTATCGATCACAACACCCCTCTCTTACATCTACTTCACCAATCATCAGAAAACAAAGAAGAAAAAGAAGACTAAGATTCAAAACAGGAAAAAAAAACTTATAGATCGAATTCTAGCCCTGGAAGAAAGATAAAAGCTATTTAGATTTATCAATACCTTGAAGTAAAGAGGAACCAATACCCTTTTCACCGAAATCCAACCCTAATTTCTCTGAAATCCATCAACCGCCATTGATTCAGATTTCTCATAAAATAGAGATTGAAACCCTAATTTCTACTTTCTCTATGATTTTCGAAAAAAATGAGATAAAACAGAAAAGAAGAGAATATAAAGAGGTTTGATCCAGAGATCGAAGGAAGAAACTGAGAAGGGAAAGAGGTCTTTGTTTTTCGCCTCTCTGGCTCAAGATTTTCATCTGAAGAAAAAAGAAAAGAAATCCATTCGAGACCTTCGAGAGATAGGACTAGGGTTAGATAGAAATTTTATGATTAAGACGCATCTCGAGAATAGAATGAATATTAGAGATATTAGTTTAGGCATAAACGGTGTAGATGAAACACAATAGCACGCATGTGAATGGCACACGCACATTCTAAAGGTGTTACGACCCAAGTGTGACCAAGCGTGTGACTAGCACGCCTATAAAAAAATTAGTAACAGCTTAGCGTTGTTACGAATTTTAAAAAAATTAGTAACTGGTTCAGCCTGTTACGAATAATTTATAACGACCATTTGTAACGGGACTTTTGTAACGGCCACAAAGCCGTTACGAATCCGGTAATTTGGTGTAGTGGATGGTGATGATACATGGAGAAAAAACTAATCGATCGCCACTAAAGCCTCTTTCTCTGTTGTCCCATAAATCTTGTATGTACACCCAATTTACTTCCCACTTTTAATGTAGAAGGCAGAAGGATTTAATTCCTTGTTCAAATATTTTTTCTTAAGTTATCTGAATCAACAGGTAACATCAAATTCCCAACGAATTTATGGATATTAGGGTTAATCTCGATGCATTTTTTTTTTGATCTAATTTAGGTATTCGAAGGAGATGGTCTTCATGGTGTTGGTGGTAGGTTAATGACGGACGCGGTGGTGCAATTGTTTGGGCTTTGAATAGTTATGACGCATTTTATATGAATAGTGTGATCAACGGGTGTACTATTGACAAGGATAGTTTTGTCCGAGTTAGAGCAATGTATTGAATGGGTCTTGATTAGCGAGTCAAATACGATTTTTGCTCTCCTCAGATCCATTTTTGCTCTCCCTTTAACAAAAATCAATATTTATATTCTAGCAAATTTTGCCAACCTGTCATAAACCACACAAGAAGCCAAAGAAGATGAGAAAGCTCTAATATGGTAAATGAGATTGAGATCTTCTCTCCTACAAAATGAAACAAATGAAAAACAGCTTCAGCCAAACCCTTGATATCCGTTTGGACAAAAAGTTTTTTACGCTACAGTTGTTGCGTCCACTGCAAACTTTCCATAACTGCTAAAGCTTCAGTTTGATTAATGTTTGTTGTAGTACTTGAATTTAGATTTGGCTTCTAAGGAATCTCCTGCGTCATTACAAAAATAATATGCAGGCCAGCATAGCTATTATTAGGACCCATCAATGTATCAACAGTGACGAAAATCCAACCAACAGGAGGAGGAGACCAATGCATATGTTGAATCCTATGAGGTGAATCATGCGCCAGCTGACCTACATTAATATCTATATGATATGAGGTACAAAAGTGATAAATACATTGGGTAGTAGTAATGGGATTATGTTTACTATGCTGAACACAAAAAAGCAACAAGTTTTCCGTACATGCCACATTGTAAACACCACTAAATTAGCCAGCAGAGCTTTCTTGAACGAAATTGGATTTTTCTCATTTGCCTATGAGAGAAACCAATCCTACAAATGGTATACTGACTATTAATGGTGTTGAATATATTGTGAAGTAGAAAACCAAACAACTCTGGCGAAAGTACAACGGATAAAAAGCTGAAGAGTTGTTTCATTTGCTCCGCCATAAAGGGGACAAAGCTGATAATGCTGTTGGGAATATCTGAAACCACCGTAGAAACTGGGAGATATTATGACAAAAATTCCATAAGAAGAGAAGCAATTTGTATGGTAGATTCATATGCCAAATTTGTATGGTGATGAGTAGAACTTATAGAAAATTGTGTTGACTTGGTGAGAGACTACTTTAGTAAATCCGTAACTTGTGGAAATAAGCGTATCCGCTGAATCTGCTTAATATGCTCATTAGTGAATTAATGATTAAGTTGATCGAGATTCCAATTGTGATTGTTAATAAAATCTGAAAGAGTGGTCGGTAGAGATTGTGTGTACCCTGATTTGCTGGACCAATAGCCGAGGTAAATATCCAATTATGTTGTCAAGGATTATTGGAATAGACATCTCCAACAACCCAAATATAATGTTGTTTAACTATCTGTAGACCCTTAAATATACAGTGCCAAATCCCGTTACTAAGTAGTTTATCAAATAGGACATCTTTATCTTTGAAATATCTTGCTCTTAGAACTTGAATCTGTTTAGCATTTGGTTTTGTAACTAATCTCCAAGTTAATTTTGTTAACACTGCTAAATTAAATAAGTGAGTATTTTTTGAAACCAAGACCTCCAAGCCTCTTAGGGAAACATAATGAATTCCAGGATTTAAAATTTTCTTTGGAAGAATATTTGTTCCACCATTATTTACGCTGAATTTGATTCAAGGAGCAAATGATAGACTCAGGCAGAAAAAATAATTCATATAAAGTTGACATAGAGCTGACAACTGATTGTATTTGAGTTGATTGTCCCTCCTGGTTGATAATTTGTTGCCAGCCTTTCAACTTATCTTCATCTTGTCAATAGTATAATGCTTTTTCGAAGAAGGTAATATATTGAAAAACATTCAACTCACCGGTCACCGCCTAGCTTTAGACATTGTCGAGCTCTTTAAAAGGGTTTAAAGGTCCATGGAAAGATTATAATTGCTAAGTAAGTGGACATCGTTGTCATAATATCATGATTTCAGAGGAATTCATAGCAGCAACAGAAGCATAATTAAAATTTAGGTGGGCTAAAGTAATAAGATGCGTCTAAAGAAAATTTTGAAAAATACACATGAAAAGAAAATGAATTTGAAGTGCATTTTTAAAATTTGGGGGTGGCAGGAGCACCCCTAATCACCTCCTAATTTCACGACTGATTTGGGGATGCATCTTGTTAGTCGTGTTTTTTTCAATCCTTAGCACGATGTTTATTTGATAAAAAAAAGTAATAAAAAGATGACTAAAATATTTGGTAAAAGAGGTAAAAGAATTATTTTAGTTTACTGAATTACAAGGTGAACTTTACTATTTATGACGTTTGCAAAACATGTGTAAGACACACCAACAACACACGATTGACTCACACATGCGTGTAGATAGACAAATAGACTAAACAAGTAGAATTTTTTTTTATTGTTATACTTTCCTCTTACTGCTACAGACGCTCAAAAGGTTGGGACAAGTTAGATTTGTGTTAACCCTAATTTGGATGATGAAAATGGTTGTTGATGGATGTATCTGTTCAAATATCCGTGATTCATCAATATTAAAGAATTTATCCCGATTTGATGGTACCTTTTTCGATTCTATTGCTTATGTCTGCTTCATCCTCCACATTTATACATACACTCGAGATCATTTTTAAATTCCTTTGCTTCTAATTTGAGGTGGCAACAGTAACCCAGTCTATTGCCGTATCGATCCTTCACATACCCACCTTTCTCCAAAACCTTTCTCAATTTTATGAAAAACACTTTTTATTTTTAAATTAAACCTAAAGATTTAGATTTGCACAGACTCAAAACTTCTTTGATCCTCCCACCCCATTTCATGTTCACCAATGTTTATTTTAATTTGGTTTTTCAATGTCATTTAGTAGATTTAGAGATGTTTCAAGCTCTGGTTTTCTTGTCTAATGCTAGAATGCTTTTTCTTCCCCTGATTAAGTTGAAACTTAATTTCATGGTTGTTTTTTAACTAAAATGAATAAAAATTCCTTTTTCTTAAGAAATGCTCTGATGGAAGCTTGCTAGTGAGATATCGATTCAGTAAGGGGTTTTACTTAATCAAATTTGAATCTAGCTTTAGGTATTTTGTTGTCCTTGGGCAAGGAACTAGGGTGATTTATGGAGACACTTTCAAACCATGTAGCTTCAAGAAATCACCTCTAGGGTTTTCGAGATTACTCTTCAAAATCTTTTCCCTGAACAATCTAGATAATAAAACACTCTCTAGTAGCTTATGATGACCACTTTCCACCATAACAATGGTTACAAAGACCATGAAAATTAGGCTTAGAAAAGTCAGAGACTAACCTAATGATCATTGACTTTGTCTATCAAGAGCTACCAAGATTGTTTGCAAACATTGTCAAAGACAGGACATGAACAACAAAACTGCATTGATATCTATCTGCTCAACCACCAAGAAAACCTCCTCAAGTGCCTATCTGAAATAATCCTCATGCAGGACCTTTCATCGAACACGAGTATGATGATGACTACCAAGAAATGCTTTACAATGTGGATATTGATGAACCGTTGGAGTGATTGGGCTTCATCAAGACAGGTCCAGATTTCTTTCTTCAAGGAACTCCCCCACTCTCTTACTTACCAGATACAACAACCATTCGCCTTCAATTTTCCTTGTCTCTGACATAGAAGAAACTCATATCGAACCAAGCCCGGACCATAAAGCGACTAAACCCCCCACGCAAAGCAATCATATTTGAACAACACGGATATTGGATCTTCTTCTCAATTTGTATCAATGAAGAATCGATCAATGGATAAATGTCTTTCACCAAAAAAAATTCAGCTTTGACATTTTGGACATCTCCTTTCTTCATCTCATAGATCATTTGCAATCTCAACATTTATTAGAAGACACTTCAATCCATCAACTTGCTCACCTTGATTATCAAGATACAACACCAACATCTTCCTTAATCGGACATACCCAATGCAACAAAGTCACATTCAGGGCTTCTGGATACCTACATAATTTGGTTCAATAACTTCATTTTATAATTATTTGCATAGTAATCTTATCCTTTTAACTAATATGTGAATGTCATCTAGTCTATAAATCGCAATCTTGTTAAATTTAGTCCATAACCACCTTTAGCTTTCTCCCGATTTTACAATTAGTTCAAGCATTTCTAATTTAAACTATCCTGATATCAAACTTTATTAACTTTTTTTGTTTTGGTTTTCCTCTTTTTTTGCGCTTTTAATTTTCGGTTTTCACAGCATTCTATCAAACTGGTTCCTTTTTATCTATCTAATTATATACTTACTTATATCCTTGAATCTCTTCAATTTACTTGCATTCCATTCCCCTGCATCTTCAACTTAATTCAATTTTATTACTTATTATTGCTGTAGATAGACAAATAGACTAAACAAGTAGAATTTTTTTTTATTGTTATACTTTACAGACGCTCATTAATCTTCAAACTTATAAGAAATATTAGCATAGACACAAGAATATCAAAGAGTAAATCACACACGTACCCCTTTGATGAACAGTCATTCAATCGATGTAGAGAAGGAATATAATTAATCTTCAAGAAAATTTGAGTCACCAAATCCCTGACAAAAGATAGTCAATCCGGATGTGCTTGGTACAAGCATGGAAGATAGGATCAAAAATCAAGCTTTCGATATTTGATTATCATAACATAGCACCACTTGAAAAGTCAGATAAGCATCGATCAATTTCTTTCAGCAGAAAAAATATCCAAAGTAATTCTGAAGCACCGACTTTGTGGGTACGCAATGACTTGTACTTCAAACTTATAAGAAATATTAGCATAGACACAAGCCTCGCAATCATGAGCTTATAAAAATAATAGGTTATTTCTGTTATAGCAATGCTCGGTTGAACCCACAAGTTTTGTTATCTCAAGCTTGTTGTCAATGTTAGATGATCAAAATTATTTCTTGATTTCTAGTATACTAAGTCAAGTCTCATACTAGGTTAGGATGTGGTAGTTGAGTATAAGACATCATCCTTGTCAAGAAAATCCTCATTATCCACGATTAAAGAGTTAGCGGGCATCTCTTCATGAACGCACATGTGACCAAACCGCTCCACTATACGATGATAAGTGGCTGCTTTAGACGAAAGGACCCAAAACCCATGTACCAACTCGAAGCGGTTGTCCACACCAGCCTCCGCCACTGAAATAGTGCAGGGATACCGGAACTGAGGATCCTCGGGGGTAGCCATTAGTTCAGCATCAGCATCCACGTTGCGAGAGACCTTAGGAGCTGGCTTGGATGGTTTTTGTCGTTTATCATTAGCACTTCCGGACTCGCTACCTTTAACTTGTTGGTTCGAGCCACTCCCCTTACCATGGGTGCCGTCTCGTTTTCCCATGTTCTGAAGAAAGAAAAGGAAAATATAAATAAATACTCCAATAACAAGGAAGCAATGGTGATAACCCAAAATATATAACATATACCAGATCAGAAGTAAGAGGAAGATTGGTAGGAGAATGGACCGATCGACGAGAGGAAGAAGAAGAGCTTGATGCGGCTGACTACGAGTGATCTGTTAAGAAACAAAAACAAGAGGAAAAGAGGAAATAAAATAATTTTATCAAAGGGACATAGGGAATGGAGATGTATATATAGATTACCAAATGCATTTAATAATAATAACAGAATATTCAGACCTGCACGTGTCAGTACTCAAACCTAACAAGGAACAACATGGTGTACTCACGAGACTTAGAAGGAGAAGAGCTTTGATTCTTAGCACTGCCTTTAAGACCACTGTCCTCTTGGGAATAATCATGAACGGAATGGTCTGACTTAGACTCGCTCGCTGGACCTAGCATATCGGAGGGAGTATGAAGAGGATGATTAGGATCTTGGACTGTCTTTACAATTAAAGGGCGAGTAGAGTGTAGAATCATACGGGCAGAAAGCACTTCCGAACCACTTCGACTGACCGATCGGCCTAGTTGACGTTCCACGCGCTCAATAAATGTGCTTGCATACGGGGACCCCATTTTTGGAGCCTGCGGAGAAAATGGATGGGAAACATTAGCAGTACGAATGGAAGAAAATCGCAGAATAGGTAACACGCCAGCATCTCGCTTCATCTTCTTATCCAGCCGATAAACCCTCCATTCGTTGAGAGGTAGATTAATGTATTCTTCAAATAGGAGGCCCCTAGGCTTCCAGATAATGTGCGGAGATTTCTAAAAGAATATAACAAACAAATATAAAGGAAACTAAAGAAGGATCCGGCGGAAAATAAAAGAGGAGAAGAAAGGAAAGGTACCTTAGCAGGAGGAGATGCAATAGGAGGAATATCCAAAGGCTTCACCGATTGAGGACGCCTTCTCTTCTTGGAACTAGACGAAGGAGGTAAAGCACTACCTTTCCCATCCTCTTGAGAAGACTCATCGCCTGGTAGAAGATCCCAGCTGGTAACCAGCGAATGAAGAGGGCGACCTTTGTTGCTCGAGGAAAGTTTATATTTCTTGGCAGTCTCCGCATTTAACTTCACGCGGCCTAGTGCGTGCATCGCTTTGATGACGCCAACTTGCCGACGGGATTGAGGTTGGAAAAGAACAAAATGACACTGGCGATCACTCATCCGGAGACCATTTCTGAAAACAAAGCGATCAAAGCTTCTCCGGACTTCCCTATCTTCCTCAGTCGAAGAAGGGAGGGGAGGGTTATAAGGAACCCCTTGGTAAAAACCCACCAGCGAGCCACACGAACGGTATTGTACGTATCGAATGAAAACTTCCCGCCATATAAACCCGGAAGACGTCCAAGTAAAGTAGAAACAATGATGTCAAAATCTTCGACTGAAGGCGTCTCCGCGGAAGACATCCGCCTCTGAGATTGGATGACAAAATTATAGTGCAGAGTACCGGTACGACCATCCTAATAAGTGACAGGGTTGAAATAAGCACCCTTATCCATGTGATCCTTGAGCTTTATCTTAGGAAGAAAACCATTCTTGTGATAAAGAGCCATCCGAGGATGGGACTTAAGAACCGTCACAAGTCGCTTAGAACCGTCCTTTTGAATGACCTCCTCTTGTCGCGAGAGAGCAAGAGGATTCAGCTGAGGAGGCATGTATAATGGAAAGCGCTCCCAAGCCCATGCTTGAATGAAATTGGCGGGAAGGAAAGTCTCAACCTCGTGAGATCCGTCTACACGAAGAATATCACGCACCAGCAAGTCCAAGTGGTGATATAAACCACCCAAGAACATAGGAGCAAGCGGAAATGACACGCCGCGGGACATCAACACGTCCATGGGGATAAGATCTTTCTTAATGGTATCCTGGGGACTGTACTCGAATACATCATGACATAACCAGAAGAGGAGAAAGGTCGCTAACTCCACTCTATATGTTTCTCCATCCCGAGGAGGAATACCCTCGCGTGGGCCAGAAAGCAAAGGAGCCCAATATTTGATCCAACAAGAGAAAGAGGCTCGGCGTTGTCCGGACTTCGGTTTCTGGCTGCTCTTTAACTCTCTCACCTCATCAGACTCTTCAGCGGCAAATGACTTTGGTCGAGCTTCTTTCATGGCGGACACCATAAGCTTTGAAGAAGACAGGCTGTAGTGGGAGAATCATGGGTAGCAGACGCGGTAGCTTTACCCTTTCCTTTATCTACCGGGCCTTTTATTTCGCTCGGAGCCTCAACCTTAAGCTCTTCTGGCAGTTGGAATGTTATGGACTTCGTTCTAGCAGCAATCACGAAGGTCTCTGTCACTCTTCTTTAAAGACTTGTGAAGGCAGCAACTGTCAAAAACTGTATCACCATGAACAGGTAGGCCGATGAGCGCCACTACGTCTTCTAGAATAGGGGTCGCTTCACCCCCAAGAAAACATGTGGGGGTCGACTCCACAGCGCGCACATAAGCGGATCAAACTGTCGTGATCTCGACAGATGTATCTGAACTTTGAAGCCTTTAAAGCAGCCTTTATGCCTAAAGAATGAATGTAATCTACCTAAGGATCCCAGGCGGCATGAGATTCAGCGGACGAACGAAGGTTGATTGAAGGGAAAACGTAATCTCCCATATGTACGGCCAAATGGGCATATCCTCAAAGGAAGGTATAGGAGGCAACACCGCCTGGGGACGGATAAGCCATCTCTCAGATCCGTACGGAGGAAAATGATGAGGATTCAGCATGCGCGCGACCCAGATGTCATCAGCTGGGAAAAGAGCAGTATTGTCATTTGCCGCGGGTGGCCGTAGCTGATCTCTAAGCGCAGGACTATTCCTTATTTATTCAAGAGTATATGACTCTGACCTAGGAGGCGCGTCATGGTTAGGCGATTCATTATACATGATGAGTAAAAGAGAATAGGAAGAGAGAGAAAGGGATACGGTGAAAAAATGAAGATTAAGGGGCGAGGTCCCCTCTATTTATAGGGAGGTAAAAGGAGGAGAGGTTACTAGGAAGACCAATAACCATAGCCACCCAAGAGTCGTGAACTTAAACCGCCCATAACTCACCAATTGTAACCGCCGCATCAACATGTGACTGTTGACATGATCTTTGACCGTCAAACAGTCAGCGGACTAATGTTGATACATGAAAATAATCCATCCTAAATAGATGGCCCCTTTAGCCTATCAAGGGTCCCTTTTAGGATGAGGAGAATAGGGGACTAGGCCTAACCCACTAAGATGGGATAGTTATAGTCCATCTAAGATCATATTAAGGTAAATGGTCTTCAACTCAAGAGGAAAGCCTCTTAGGGTTTAACCATAACTTAAGGAAAGGGAAATGGTAGTTTAGTAATTATGGGCATTTATTCATAAGATAGTCATTATAAAAGGGGAAAGCGGGAACACTTATTGGGATATCATTAACACGCCATAACTTCCATAAACCTCTTTACTCCCTGGGAGTACTTTCTGTGATTAGGGCTAGTTCCTCCTTCCCACGTTTTACCCTATCAACACCTATCGGAGAATAAATCTCGAGCAAATCTTAAAGAAGATAGTACTCAATCATGATAAAAACAGCAAGATCGAACACGCAACTACAGAGAAATAGTTGGGTTTGGCTTCACAATCCCAATAAAGTCTTTAAGTCGCTAACCTACTAGGTTTTAGAAAAACCTAAGGTTAAAGGAGAATCGACTCTAGTCGCAACTAGTATCACACATGAGGTGTGGGGATTAGGTTTCCCTATTGCTAGAGTTCTCCTTTATATAGTCTTTGCAATCAATGTTACCTTGGTAACAAAGCATTCAATATTCACCGTTAGATGAAAACCTGATTAGATTCAAGCTAATATCTTTCAACCGTTAGATCGAACTTAGCTTGTTATACACAAATGAAATGAACCATCATCATCTAGATAAAGGTAACCATACCTAAACGTGTTCACCTAGTTGGTTCAACAATAGTTAACCAATGGTTAGTCATATGAGCACTTTCATATGAACCTTATTCATCTTTATCATAATTAGTTTAAATGACTCAAATGAAACTAGTTAGAGAGTTATTCAATTGTTTATATTCTCATAGAAGTATACAAGACACAATTGAAGCAAAATCGATTTTTATTCACTCGAATCATTTTATGAACATTATAGCCACGGTTTGCAAAAGATTGCATTCCTTATTATATAAATATATTAGTTCATGAACAAACCGATTTTAGAACATAACCTACTTAAGTATGCAAACGCGTACGCATACCTAAGTAGCCGGACTGAGTTTGGTTACGCCAGTACACGTAAGGGTGCGCATACCATTTACATTTCCAAACTCCAGCAGAAATTCACGGAACTTGAACTTCCGCCAGTACGCGTACGGGTGCGCATACTTAGTTTCCGGACTTCCAACAACCAGTCAGTACATGTACGGGTACGCATACTTTGGTTCCCTGTTTTGGACTTTGCACAAATGTGAATACACACTATGTTTATATCCAAACATGGTTATATGTTCTAAACCCTCATTTCAATCATTCAAACATTCTTGGAAGACGACAATAGCTGTCTCACACAAATTATTAGCTTCAAAGCAATTTTCAAGTGATCGAATGATCAATACGAAACATTCTGAATCTACATCAAATGACTGTCTCACACAAATCATGTAAGATGTTACAAGGCAAGTTTCACATGATCATCTTTTGACTTTCGCCAAGAATAAAAGATGAACTTGGTTAAAGCGAAAGCTTACCAACACATATTTCGATAAATAAATAATCTAGATAAACTCGGCTCGAAATAACAAATGTGTATAATTGAAGTCTATATAGCAATACGATTTTTTGTCTCAAATAGGAGATAGAGTAGATAGACTTTTGAGTGATAGATGTCATGTCCCATGTTATACAAAGGCACCCATGTTATAAGGGCACCTAGGTGTAGTTAGTAATTAGTCATTGAGTGTGTGTTTGGCACATGTGATGGGACATTTCCCTAATAAGTTAGAGTTTGTATTCCTCTTTCAATTCAGTGAATAGAATTGTTGAGTTTGTTCTTCTGCCTCTTTGAGGTTTTATCTTCAATTTCTACAGTGTAGATCCTGTAGGATTGAGCTTGATTATCCGTTTGTAGTGTAGATCACTACAATTTGTATCAAGAGCGGTTTCGATCCCATACCCTAATTTGATGAAATGGATTTACAGGAGGAAAAATGGGTAGAAATGAAATGGAAAATTGTTCCTATAATGAAGTTGGAATCCATAGCAAGGGAGGAATTAGATTATTGGAGGAGCTGGTATGAGGTTTGGTTGAAATCGAGTGATTGTCCAATTCGAGCTTATTGGCTTCCAATGAGCATAAAAGAGTTGGACATGGCAGAGAAGAAGTTGGAACAGATCTTGTTCCTTAAGGATTATGCTTCATCTCTTCCATCTCCTTGCAGAGTGAAGATTGCTTCCACAGGTGGTGATGATTCTCACGAATTAGAGTTAATTCCTCAATTTTTCTTCGCTGAAGAAGATGATGATTCTCTCAATTTCGAATTGCTCATTCCCTTGTTTTTCTTCGATGGTGAGAAAGATTTGTCTGACAAGGTGAATTTTCAATCTAAAGAAGTTATCAGTTCTGAGGTTAATTGTGAGAAACTTCAATGCTTGAAGGAATTGTTCATTAGTCACAATAAACTAATTGGTAAGAATTTTTTTTCTCTTCTCAATGATTATCGTAGCATATTTGATCCTGGTAAATATGCAGTGGTACCACCGACTTGTTTTGGAAAATTGATTCTTAGCCTTGGGTGTAAATCATAATTTGGGTTTTTTGATTCGATAATTTCCTTGTGTGTTCATGATGTTAACGTGTATGTTGATGGAAAGTTGCTTGTTAAAATGCTTGAGGGTGTAGCTTGGAATTTGGGGAATGATAGAGATGATTTTCTCATACAACTTCAACTAGATAGGTTGTTTAATGATTCAAGCAGTTGTATGCTAGCTAATGATGGTTTCATTACTACTGCTTGGTGTATGTTCGAAAAAATGCTTGATAGTAAACGTTGGATTTCGAGCGGTAGCGGAGATTATTTTCTCTTGCAACTTAAAACGGATAAGGTGAGTTACAAGTTACTAATAGATGAATATCTCTTCATGGTACTGAATTATGCACGATGGCTATATGATCGTGGCAAAGTGTTAGCTGTTCTCAAAGGGAAATTTTCTTTTACTGGCACTTATAAATTTGGTGTTTATACAAATACTTCTTGTGAGATGGGTCTTGACAGATCAATTCTAATGGATACTTATAATGAGAAATTGATTTATGAGCTGGTTTATCAAATTGGGTACATGTTAGATTGGATGTTTAGTTCTTCATTTGTTAATCCGTCAGCTAAGAGAGGTGTTATTAATTCTTCATGGAGTTTGTGTGGTAAAATGCTTCATTGGGGTAATGAGGACTGGAATCTAGTGCTAAATAAATGGCTAATACAACATATAGGTGACCAGGCACGAGAACTGTTTGATGCAAATCTTGTTCGTGTTATGAGGAATTTGAATAAAGATGTTTGTTTTTCTATTTCTGTTTGTTACACATGTTTTGTATTTGACCGTGGAAAGAGGTTTAAGGGGTCAATTTTGATGGATAGATATCGTATAGAAATTCTTCATAAGCATGTGTTTGACTCAGATTATCTATTTCGTGATTCAATTGTGTTGATGTCTGTTAAATCCAGTGATTATTCTGATGGTAGTAAGGTGTTGAAGTGGGTTGAATTCTTGAGATAGAAATTCAAATTTCCTTCAACCAGTTTAAGGCGTATGATAAATGGTAATGGGATAAACTGGGTTGTCATTGTGTTTTTTGGATTACCTAGCTCTACAGTTTTTGATTGTGGTAAATGTAGTTTCAGTTGGGTTGAAAATCACGACCAACTGCTTAGGAATTGTTTATATGCGAAGAAGGAAGCAAAGAGCGGACAAAGTCTGTGTTATTATTGCTGTAAAGTTTTCAATCTCAGGACTAAACATCTGCAGTCATATCCATTCAGTACTTCGAATATCTTCTCTCATGGATTATGTCTAGTGCATCCTAGTTTCCTTGTTCGTCAATTGTTGCAGCCATGGAGACATTGTGGTGTTTGTTATTATTCGTTGCTTATTGATGTGCTGCACATTCCTTCGCAGGAGTTTACAGTTCTTTCAGAGCTTATATACTCTAGAATTGCATTTTTCGTATACTTCAATTTGCCCACATGTGAAGTCTGCGAGAGTTTTTCAATTCATTCTAAAGTTTTAGTAGCAGAATGGTTTTCCAAACTGATGGTTTTCTATGAGTATGATACCAGTCAATATTCTCAGTTGTGTTACAACTATATGGGGGAGCGTGCATATCAGACCGAGAAGAGTTTTTGTTGTTCTGATCGTTTAATTGCACGAGTGATGGGAGCTCAGTCCATACTCACCATGCTTTACATTCCATCTGTTTTAAGGTTAGTAGCCCTGTTGAAGTGGAAATTCAAATTGGCTCCTATTCATATTCTAAACTTACTGATGTGGTTCGAGTACTTTAGGTGGAAATTCAAATTGTGTTTCACATATTTATGGAATGAGAGAAATGTTGGTGGAGTTAATAGGGAATTTGCATCAGTTGTATGCTTGGACACAAACTGGTATTATCTAGAAGACGGTGTTCCTTGGCCTCATGTCTATTTTCTTGTGGCGGTTTCCTTAGTTGTTGAGAGATATTGTACGCTCTTGAAGCTCAAGAGGGGATATAGAGGATTGGAAATCTGTGAAAGAAGAGTGGAAAGCACACGCATATTGATACTAATAAAAGCTAATGGAGTCATTCATGTTGTTGTACTTGGTGTGGGCGGAGTACAAAAGAGACTTGATTTAACTGGGTATGTGCACATCAGCGCAATTACCTTCTTGGCTATGGAATGGGCAGTGGCAATATTCATAACTTCAAGTATCTTATTCAGATGGAAAATTGAAAGTGGTTCTTGGCTCAGACACTTCAGTGTGGTGATCCTGATTTTTCACAATTGCTCTTGGCAAATATCTTTCATGACGTCAGTTAGAGAGCCTACTACCTTAACCAGATCAAATCAAGCTCGGAGCCATGTTAATGTACCAGTTCAAAGAAATTTTGTGGTACCTGATCCTAAACAAGTAGAGGTCTGTACAGTTAAAGAACAATCTCTGGGTTACAAGCGAAAAAAGGTAGAAGCTTCAATTAGTATTATACCAGATAGCCAGTTATACACATGGGCTTATGGAGTTGTTAATCGAGAAGAAGAAGTGAAAAATTGCGTGCATGCCTCAACTGTCATTAGCAATTTCATTCTAGAAGTGGTTATCTGTGGTTGGTATGGGACCATAACCAAAACTGATGTTGCAAGTGGTACTTGTACTTCTGCCTACCAAGCTGCAGTTCTGATGCTAGAGGGTCTGGATTTGTGGGAAAATTATTACCAACTGACTATGCTCATTTTCATGCTCATGCCACCGCAAGTAGTAACAAAGGGTCTCTTTTGCTCAAAGGTGCTGATACAATTAATTCAGAAGTTGAGAAATATCATGATTCTTATTATGTTCGAGAAGAAGCTGTAGCTAATGTGTGTTCCGTTGGTCGAGCTGAATTCAGATTTCACATCCTTGAGGACAAGGATGTTTTCAAGGGTGGGAATTGTCATGTCCCTTGTTATACAAAGGCACCCATGTTATAAGGTCACCTAGGTGTAGTTAGTAATTAGTCATTGAGTGTGTTTTTGGCACATATGATGGGACATTGCCCTAATAAGTTAGAGTCTGTATTCCTCTCTCAGTTCAGTGAATAGAATTGTTGAGTTTGTTCTTCTACCTCTTTGAGGTTTTATCTTCAATTTCTACAGTGTAGATCCTGTAGGATTGAGCTTGATTATCCGTTTGTAGTGTAGATCACTACAATAGATGAGTTAAAGTCTCCACATACCTTTTGTTGATGAAGTTCCACAAGTTCCCTTGAGTAGTTCTTCATCTTCATTCGATGAACGCCGTGGAGTCTTAAGCTCAACTACACTTACTATCCTAATCTGAGACTTAGCTATAAGTAGACTAGAAATCAAGACTTATAGTTTTGTTAACTAAACTTGACAAACAAGCTTGAGATAGCAACGCTTGCGAGTTCGACCGAGCAGTGCTCTAACAATCTCCCCCTTTGTCAATTTTAGTGACAAAACTATCAATACATATGGATTACAAAATAAATAAACTTTGTAGCTTCTCATCTAAATGCTTGATCTCCTTGGTTCTTCAACATTACTCGAAATCTTCGTCACTTCCAAGTACTCCAATGATTCTAAATGTGTTCAACTCAGCATCATCGTTGTTGAAGATCCGTAGCTATAACAATGAGAAAACAATAGCTCTCAATCATTGTTATACAGTGTCATAATATTATTACACATCATCAAAGTTCAATTGTATCACAACTTTGACAACAATATTATGATATGTATCACCCCCCCCCCTAGTCAATACTTCATCTCACATGAAAACCACTCCCCCTTACATTATGATTCGTAAACCATATGTATTTGTAGTGTGAAATACACATTAATTCTCCCTCTTTTTGTCAATATAAATTGGCAAAGGTACAAAAACTAGTGGGATCCTAATGAAATTTCCTTAGAGATACTTCATGACCAAAAGAGAACCACATATCAACTTGTTTAGATGCAATCATATAGCCGAAACTAAATGCATTCATCAAGGAGTTTATAAAGATACAAGATAACCCCTATAATATTCCACAGCCGAACTCCCCACAAAGATATGGCAATTAAGTACAAGTTCAAAAAGAATCCCCCCCATTAAATGTCATTCCCGAAAGAACAACAAGAGAGACCTTACTTTCACAAGAAAAGAAGGATTTCTTTGGACATTAACAAATTACATGAACCATGAATTTGTATCAAAATACTCAATTAAATTAACCACAAGTGAACCCATGATTAATTTAATACGAAATGCTCAACATAAGAAATCTTACGGAGCCGCACATTATTTATACAAAGATGTAAATCAGGGAAGACCAATATTGCGGAATAAACAAAGATTCATTCTATCTTTATCAATATTTGCATAGAGACGTATAATAGACTTAATCTTTGTAAACAAAAGTTCATCATATCTTCCATCACTATTTGCATAATGACATAATAGGCTTAACTTTTGTTTGTCAAAAGTTCATTCAATCTTTTATCAATATTTGCATAATGACATATGAAGGACTTGACTTTTGCATAATGACCCATTCGTCTTCAGGTAACTGACTCTCCTTTAGAACCCTTAGAGTTGGAATTTCTACCTCTATGGGATGCATTGCCCCCATACCGTATGTGAGCGAGAAAGGTGTAGCCCCAGTTGCGGTGCGAATTGAGGTTTTATATGCCCATAAAGCATATGGTAATTTATCACTCCAATCTATATATGTATCTGTCATCTTCTTGAGATTTTGATGAGTGTCTTGTTGGATGCTTCCACTGCTCCATTGGTTTGAGGCCGATATGGTGAGGCTAGGTGATGCTTAATCTTGTACTTTCCGAGCAGTTCTTTGGTTTCTTCACCGATAAAGTTTGACCCATTATCTGATATTATTTCATGTGGAACTCCAAATATGCAAATGATATGATTCTGTATGAAATCGAACGTCGCCTTTACTTTGAAACTTTTGGTCGAAATAGCTTCGACCCACGTGGTGAAGAAGTCAATTGCAACAAAGATGTACTTGTGGCCATTGGAAGATGGATTGATTTTACCTATGAGATCGATTCCCCAGGTGGAAAATGGCCATGGAGATGATAGACTATGAAGTTGAGAAGGAGGTACATGTATAAGGTTCCCATGTATCTGACATTGGTGACACCACATGACAAAGTTGCAGCAATCTGACATCATTGTTGTCCAGTAGTATCCAAGGCGATCTATCTTTTTACTCATCATGTGTGCATTCATGTGAGGACCACACTCACCACATCGTACTCTCTCCAGGATTTTCTCGCTCCGTGTTCGTTCACACATCGTAATAAAGTTCCGTCTCTTGACACTTTGAAGAGAACATTTGCAAAGATGGTGTACTGACATGCCACTCTTAGGATGTATCTCCTTTGTTGTTTTGTTGAATCTTTTGGGTAAGACTGATCTTCGAAGTACCTCTGAATATCAACAAACCAAGGAGTGTCGTCTAATTGTTCAACGACGACTTGAATGGCATAACAGAAGGCGAGTTCATTTCTTTGGCTTATTTCGATGGGTTTCACCGTCATTCCTTAGTCATCTGCAAGCCAAGAAGCTAAAACAAACAAGAGCATTAGCACCATAATTTTTGTTTCTATAGATGTGGTGGAACTCAATGTGATCGAATTGTTTGGTGAGCTCTTCAAGGTATGTATGATATTGGAATAATTGTTCGTTAACTTTCCATTCCTTCTGGATTTGCTTGATGATCATCAGTGAATCTCCGTACACTATGATACTTTTGACATTGATTTCAATGAAAGCTATCAGTCCAGCTATGCAAGCTTTGTTAGAGCATAGATCGGTTGAACCCACCAAGCGTTGGTAAGTCAAGTTTGGTTGTCATATTTTAGTGAACCAAAACTCATTTAAAGAGTCGCTTGATTATGTACTAGAGTCAACTTCGTATAGGTTAGCTTTAAAGTATTAGGATATGAGACATTACAAGTATTACGAAGACTTGAAGAAGTGAAGAACTAAGGAGCTACAACGACAACATCATCCTTCCACTTGAGGTTAGTGATATTTAACTTGAACTGTTTCATTCCCTAACGTATCTTTCAAGTTGTGCATATTGAAAACATAACTGCGAAGCATGAATGATTATACTCTAGTTAGACGTAGTATTAAGGAATACAATACGAAGTATAACGCTTATATTTTGAACTTCGTATATAAGACATCGACATGATCGTTTGAATGCTATTGTGATTATGTATGGGTATGAGGTGAAGATTTCATCCTAGGAAACAATGTTTTACATTCGTTTAAAGGAAGTAAATTCATGAACTATTGTGAATCGAAAGAGAAATCACTAGGCATATTGGTATTGTTATTCATTGCTTATCTTTTGAACTACCAATATGTGTGATTAGTATAAACACTCATGACTTGTTTATGTTCTTGGTAAAACTATTCACAAGGCCTGGCTTTTGTATTGGTATGACTTTTATTAGTGAAACCGATCTTAAGTAATCACCTGAGATAGTATGATCGATTTAGTGTTATTGGTATGACCAACTCTAGGAAAAGGGAACCGATCCTAGTAAGAGGTGCAACCGATCACAAGAGGGGAATCGATCCTTGTAAGAGGTGCAACACATTTCTAGATATTGGGAACCGATCCTATGAACATGTGCAACACATTTTTAGATATTGGGAACCGATCCTATGGACATGTGCAATAAATACAAGTTAGATACCATATATATGTGGGAATCCTAGTACCTAGTCAACCGAATTTTGGAAAGCTAGTGTGACTAAATCCAAGTACTCACATGGAGGTAGAAGCAAACTTGTTTTGGTAGAACCGTGAAACCCATGATTGGTGAGTGAGTGTTCTTCATCAATCACATGGTTCTTGGAAGTCAGATGAACCAATTCTAAACTTGTTTGGAAGTGTGGAAAATCGATTCCAAGATAGTAAATATGAAAGATGATTTACTAAGTTAAGATTTCAACATACTTTGAACATGTGCAGTAACGCTTATCTTTAATTGTTCAAAGATATTCCTTAATAGCTAAAGGAAAATCCTGGATCAAAAAATAAATTAAGAATCTTTTAATTAAGGTTTTTAATTTTATTTTTGGAAAATAAAAATTAGTAATGTGCATTTGCTAGTTGGAGATTTTCGGTCAATATTTGGACAAAGCATTTCCAAGAATTATGGAAACCGAATTTGGAAATATATTGCATATCTTGAGAATATTTTCGGTTTTGGAAATTCCTTGGTGTCCAAACTTCCTTGGTCTATAAATATTAAAGTTTGCATTTCGAGCAAACTAATCCTTAGATCCAGCAAAACTACCTAGTTGTGTTGTTACTGGTGGAGCTGCCTATCCGGAGAGGAAAGTAACCTAATTAGGTGAAATCTCTTACGGCCGCTCGGTTTAAAGACTTCTTTGGGATTGAGAAGCTCTATTAGTACCGTTGGTGGAAAACTAGATAATACGGTTTATTATTAGTTTTCGATTGATTTGATTGACTAACGGTTGTTGAACTTTGATTGCAACTAGTTTGTTTATGCTTGAGAATCTTCTCTTCTGATATAAGATTCACTCAAACTAGATCGAAGTTTCGACGGGATCTTTAGAATGTTTGTAGATCTAAAGACGTCTTGTGATAATCCATTGTTAACAGACTCCGTTTTGTGTGTGATTGATCACAAGAGATTCAAGTTGATTGTGTGCAGGTGTTTATTGAAGATCTAAGAAGATTTGAAGACAAAGAAGACTTTAAAGATTTCTGATTTGGGTTCATAATCTTTGGTGTGCACAATACTTGTTTCGGTTAAAAAGGATCCAACTATAATCGGTTTATCCTTGTGGTAGATTGGATTGATTAGTTGAGTAGATCGGCATCAATACAATTCTTTGTGATTAAAAGTATTGATTGCAAAATCTATACAATTACTTTGGTATTTGTTATTAGATAGATCTAAGGACCTGACAAAGGAGTTTATTGGGATGAATGAAAGAGCCTTGTGTCAAACTCACATCACTTGGTTGAAAAGAGTTGCTACCAAACAGATTTGTTGTTCCTTTACTGTTTGGAATACGAACCAAAGGAATTGTTCCAAGTACGTGACTTATTACAAGTTGGAGGCGTGGAAATACAGACGGAACTAGGTGAACTATAGGTTTAGTTGCTTGGTCTCAACTATACGAAGTTGGTTTGATTTTGTATAGCGGCTTAATCCTGAGAGTATTCAATTCTGGACAAGGTCCCGGGGTTTTTCTGCATTTGCGGTTTCCTCGTTAACAAAATCTTGCTGTGTCTTTTACTTTTCTATTTCCGCAATTATAATTGTTTTTATTATAATTAGAATTAAAATACACAAACGTTAATTCCTATTTACTTGATAGTAATCCTATTGTGTTTGGTTAAGTCCGAACCATTTATCAAGTAAACATACTTCGTTGTTGCATTGTCTCGATCTTGTATCCATAGTCAATCATACAAGTTATCTTGTTGTTGTATTGTCTCGATCTCGTATTCATAGAAAATCACACGAAGTGTGAACCGATTAGTTGCATTGTCTCGACTCAGTCCATAGACAATCACTTTCGGAGAAAGGACTTATATGTGGAAAAGTTTTAGATTGAAGTATATTTGTGTACCCTCGTCTTTTCAATTGGTATCAGAGCAAGCAAACACGAAAAGATCTAACAATCTGTGTTTGGTGCGATCCAACCTATAAGAAATGAGTCAAAATAAGAAAAGAAAAGCTAACCTTATGAAGAACTCAGTTAACGTATGTCAAGATAATGAGAATAATATCTCAGTGAAGGTCAATGGAAATTGGTCTCATAAGTCTTTTCGAAAATCAAAGAAAAAGTGTTTGACTAATAACTTGATTGCGAATCAGGTCCCTGATCTGAAAAGAATGAATCAAACTCAAGGAACATGTTTTGGATCCGACTCAATTCCTAGTGACAAATCGTCTTTCTCATAATGCGAAAAGAGATTAGATTCACTAGCATACCCAAGTTCGAATATCGTAAGATGTTGGTAAGGTTTTCAAACATATTGAAACCTATTCGAGAAAAGGAAAAAACCATTGACAGTCTAGATGATGTCTTATAACTTATTGTTCATCTACATGTAAGAATATGTGAAGAAAAGCGTGATACACTCGGTCTTCAAAATAATCTGGAAGATTATATGGAACAAAAATTATTTTTGTGCAAACATGTTCATCAACAGGACTACTTTGAGTGTAAAATTCTCAATCAATCGCTAGAGCATTCACAGATAAGGAATAAGATCCTTATTGAGAAACTTCTTACAGTAACATGTCAAGAAGTATATCTAAACGGGTGTTTAGAAAAACATTTCCAACAAGGAATGGATACCTTAAGAGGATATATAGAATGTCTTGAACAAGAGACATTAGCAATTTTTCGAATGGAAAATCTTGATCACACATGTTCAAGTTCAGAGAACATTCCATCCTGGGCACAGGATATAATCGAAGATATTGCATCTCGCAATTTTCCTAACCAAGAGGATGGGTTCAAAACCCACGCAAAGGAACATGATAATGTTCCTAAAGAAAAGGAGAAAGAATCTCCTCAAAAGGTATTTGATGAGGAAAATCCTCATCCCAATGCTTAATCGCATTAGAATGTGCATCCTTATAGTGCCCAATCTTCGGATGTAAGGAAGCACATATACCTGGGCTATCAGTATCCTACTAATATCTCTTATTCAACATAGAGAGAATACACAATCTACCTTAAGGATATTTCAATCATCTTTATGTGTAAAAATGTTGTTTTATACCAACTTGTGTAGAAAGGATAAGTGTAGTTGTTTGAAGTATCTCTTGATACTGATCTAAAAGATAATTTCTTTTCAAAAGAAAGTTGTGTTTCTGTAACACATAAGATGAGAAAATCTTTTCAAATCTTGTCAAAATTATTTATTTAATGCTGATATCTATGTTTGGTTTGTGTTAAAGGTATTTCAAGTATATGTACTCAACGTGTCTGAGAACTCATACTAAAGGATGTATTATCAAACCACATCTCAAGCAAAACTTTTGAAAGCCTTGAGTAGAATGACTTCTAAGGAAACTGTTCATCTTGATGATACATTCAAGAAATCTGGTTGTGAAGATACCGAAAATGAAAAGGAAGATGTGACTCATCTCCTTGTCCAAAGCAGTTTGGATGCTAAGATTGATATTATCAATCTACGTCAAGTCCTCCTTAGTATTATTGAAACTCATCATAGACAGGCAACACTACTAAGATCTGTTATCCGTAACCAAAGAAAGTTGATTAAACTTGGAATAGATAACATGGAGATGCTCGAAATATTAATCGAAAGGTTAATGCTTTATCCTGTGAACATAATCAAGGTACTGTGTGCAGAATCCGAGATATCAATCGAGATGCTTTTGATGAAGATCCTGAAAAATTTGAGGAAATTAAAGATGATCTTTGAAAAATCTGCTGAAGAATAAACATTAGTTTTTGATTATTTCAATAAAGTCTATTATGAATAAAACTATCTTATTATGAATAAAATTATTTGATTTATAATTTTTCTTGTGATAGTTTTTGATTACATAGCCTGTGCTTGAATGATTTATCTTATTGCTATGTATGTGTATGGGATGTTTGATTTCGGTTTTCTGACCTTGATATTCGATCTCATATGTTGTGAACCCTTATGGTTTGGGTGACTTTTTGGTTTAGCAGGATTAAGTTCTAGCCCATGTTGGTAGGATTTACCAAAGGATCATGAGGGGTTCTGATTGAAACAATATGTGAAAAAGTCACAATATGTTGAATCGTTTGGTTTAGCATAAAAGCATATGTGTTTCGGGGTTTTCAACTTTTGCTTGCAATAGTTAAAACCGGTTTTCAACCTTTCTCTGATAAAGGTTTGTTATTGTTATTCTTTTTGTCTTGCATAAGGATGACAACATAATGATATTTCGGTATCAATTCTCCCTGGAAAGAAGATACAAACATATTGGAGAAGTGGATGCGAAATTTGAGGTAACGACTTTGTTAGTTAATCGTTTTCCTGTTTAAGAAAAGTCTGAGTTTATTGCGTATATTTAGTGCTTTTGCTTAACAAAATTTCGGTACAATTGATGTTTTATTCCATTATTTGTGTATGGATGTGTGTGTGATTCAATTGTTTTTGGTTAAGAAAAACTATTGTTATCTTGCTTTATTGTTTGGTATCAATCGTTTAGGATTACAAAATTTTGGTTCAATTGCGGTCCTTTAATGTCTATGTTGTTTCAATTGATTCCGGTTGAGGTAAATAATTATGCAAGTTGATTTATTTGGTTTGTATGAATTGTTTATGGCTTGATGAAAGAAAAGGTTTTCGGGATGAATTGTTTAGTCCAATTCAATTCCGGATAAGACAAACTAACATTAATTCTGATCTTAGTTAGACTTATCAAAGTGGAGGTTTCGGTTATTCAAATCTAATCGAATGCCTCAACAAGAAATGCTAGTTAACTAACCTAGTACTTGTCTTGTTTAAAAGTGAAAGGTATAAATTATATGGATAATTAGAACCTGATGAGAAAAATAGAGTTATCTTTATTTTGGCCTTATCGAACAAGCGATTGTATTTGTACAATCGGTTTAACAAAGGAACTAAGGTGCTTAGTCGATTTTTGGTTTGCTAAACTATTAGGGAAAATTGCTTCGATCAATTATTGCCTTGGAAACATATCAAAACAAAATTACTTGTAGTTTCGGTTTTGATATTAGTTATAAAAAATGGTGTGTGGAACCCTCGTGCTTAACTCTATAGGTTGCAAGTCTTATGAGATTTGTAAGATCCTTTCGGTTTGTCCTTTATTTGCTCGTACCTTTGTCATTTTGTGACAAAAAGGGGGAGAAATATATGGAGTAAACAAGTGATACTGGTATTGATTTATATTGATTGGTATCACTAAGGGAAAGTACATTGGTGCTTAAACGTTTTATCTAACGAAAGAGTAAAACATAGACTAAGGGGGAGTAGCATATCATATTGATACTTGTAGTTACATGGACTACAAAGAGAATAACAAAGACGTGCGGATTGAAAATCTACCTATCTTACCTTTAGGGGGAGTATTAGCTTTGTTATTATAATGTCAACAACGGCATTTATGGATTGAATGTATACAGGTTATTGTGCTATTGAATTTGGGAATCAAGCGTATGTGTAATGAATTCTTGTAATTTATTTATCCATATGATGTAAGAGTTTTGTCACTAAAATTGACAAAGGGGGAGATTGTTAGAGCATAGCTTGGTTGAACCCACCAAGCGTTGGTATGTCAAGTTTGGTTGTCATATTTTAGTGAACCAAAACTCATTTAAAGAGTCGCTTGATTATGTACTAGAGTCAACTTCGTATATATTAGCTTGAAAGTATTAGGATATGAGACGTTACAAGTATTAAGAAGACTTGAAGAAGTGAAGAAGTAAGGAGCTACAACGACAAAATCATCCTTCCACTTGAGGTTAGTGATATTTGACTTGAACTGTTTCATTCCCTAACGTATCTTTCAAGTCGTGCATATTGAAAACATAACTGCGAAGCATGAATGATTATACTCTAGTTAGACGTAGTATTAAGGAATACAATACGAAGTATAACGCTTATATTTTGAACTTCGTATGTAAGACATCGACATAATCGTTTGAATGCTATTGTGATTATGTATGGGTATGAGGTGAAGATTTCATCCTAGGAAACAATGTTTTACATTCTTTTAAAGGAACTAAATTCATGAACTTGTTTTGTGAATCGAAAGGGAAATCGCTAGGCTTATTGGTATTGTTATTCATTGCATATCTTTTGAACTACCAATATGTGTGATTAGTATAACCGCTCATGACTTGTTTATGTTCTTGGTAAAACTATTCACAAGGCCTGACTTTTGTATTGGTATGACTTTTATTTGTGAAACCGATCTTAAGTAATCACCTGAGATGGTATGATCGATTTAGTGTTATTGGTATGACCAACTCTAGGAAAAAGGGAACCGATCCTAGTAAGAGGTGCAACCGATCACAAGAGGGGAATCGATCCTTGTAAGAGGTGCAACACGTTTCTAGATATTGGGAACCGATCCTATGAACATGTGCAACACGTTTTTAGATATTGGGAACCGATCCTATGGACATGTGCAACAAATACAAGTTAGATACCTGTTGATGGTGGATTTTCGTTTAAGGTTAAATTTGTAAAAAACCCAGAAAAATCATGCGCTGACATCTTTTACAAGATAAAGCCATTTATAAGTGTTGGATACTCCCTCACTTAATTCACCAAGAATGGAGCATGTAGCAACAATCCCATTCTGTGAATACATGAAATTCCTCCAGGTTGGAGCATGTGGCAACAATCCCTTCATGTGAATTTCATATCGGCCTTGTATTTCCGGTACTCATTATCGGTGTGGCATGACGGCGAGTGTTACTCTTACGAGAGTAACACGAACCTCAAGCACTATAATGAAACCATGTACGAAATACCCGTCAGGTGACTCTCGGTGTGTTATACTAGCCCGATTGAGCCCCTCTCGGTGTGTTATACTATCCCGATTGAGCATCCGGACTGACCGTATCAGTCCGGATATGATCTGATCGCAGTCATCCAACTCCATAAGCATGATTGGATGACCCCAGATCAATTCCATCACCCCAAGCGGTATGGAATACCCACGGCCGACCCCGCATGGTCGGTCATTGGCCTAGCTTGCCAAGAAACCGTTCATACCAAGCATTATGGACGGAAAACCCTAAATTAGGGTTTGCGGCATATTACATGTGTTGCAAAAACAGTCTCAACCATCCATCTTCGCAGGTATAGATGGAGGGTGTAGATGTAGACTTAAAGGGCCCAGAGCATGTCAACACGATCACCGTGGGACCGCCTACACACTTGACCAATCGGTCAAAACCAACAATGTTTGGCCGTGACAAAATCGTCACCCAAACAAGAGACAGTATACGGCTTTGAAAGCCAAAATTAGGGTTTCAAGCCATCACGCGCGTCCATCTTTTTTCCTAAGAACACGAATGGAGGGTCACGAGTTAGATTAAGCAAGGGCCGGTCATACCAGCATGACCATCGTGGGCCCATCTACCTCCTCATGTGTTCGGCCAAGGCATACCATGCCCGGTTAATCCAAAACGTGCGTCCAAACTAGCATGGCCACGCCTCCCAAACCACAACCGATCTCGACCGCTCAACTTCACCGGATGATTTGAGTGGCTTAGATCACGTTTTCACGGATATTCGGTATAGGCATGAACACCAGCCTGCTATCTTCACGTCAAACCCATCGGCCAAGACCGACCAAATTAGGTCGTCTTGGACGCGCAGCCGGAAAAAGCATGATGCGCGGCCTTTTGCGGCATCAATTTCCTATTGCAAAATTGATCTCAACCACTCCTCTTTGCTTGGTCAAATTGAGTGGCCTAGATCGCACCTTCATGGGACAGTGAGACATGGACGTGTACACCGGCATGCTATCTACATGCACGCCCTGGTCGGTTCTCTCCAAATCCCTTTCCATGCTCGGTTTCGACCAAGGCCGAAGAGTGATGCTTGCGCACCTCTTCAAAAACCTAATATTCATTAACGGTCGCAGATGAGTGTCTCAAAGATCATCTCATCCGTCCAACTTCACCCGACTTGGTTATACAACCACAGTCGGGGAGTTATTTGGTTAGTGAGGCGTCATTACCTATCACTTTACCACACCATAATGCGGCACCGCATAAAATACACACGATACTTCATAAGTATCGACTTCTGAATAACACGGTTATTCAATTCAAAGCATTCATGCTATCTTTCGTGGATCCACGATCCACACATTCAGAACATCAATCATGTCACAAACGGGGGATACATCGGGGTATTGGTCTGGCGGTTTACGGCGTGCGGCGTGCAACGCGCCATCACAAGAACGTGTCGGGAAGTCATGGACGGTTAGAGATGAACGGGAGAAGTGGGTAAGGCGGTCGTGTGGCACCGACGCACAACTCCACTTCTCCATCACTCCACTTCCTCCACTTCCCACGAGAGACGTGAATAAGGCTCAATGACTTGTATAAATAGGTTCTCCGCCCTATTTCAAACAACAACACAAGTTCGGACGAGACGAAAAACCAAGTGTTAATACAAAAACGTATTCAAATACCCGAGCTTGCTTGCATCAATCACAAGCCTGCTCACCTTTACGTTACAAGTCATAAGCAAGCCAACACCTTCACAATCTCAACACCTTCTTCGCTTCCCTCCCTAAGATCAACCCCATCTCCTTCACTTTGTGACCAAAACAAGTCCTGGAACGGCCATTTCTTGGTTTAGGCCGGACTTGCACAGATTGATCTCTCGAATCTACAAGCACTCACCGCGCATGCATTTGTTTAAGGTTTAAATTCATTCCTCATCCACACCCCAAATTACCAAATTCTGCAGGGAGTAGTTTTCACCCATAAACAATTGGCGACCACGGTGGGAGATTGATCTCTCGGTTACAAGAATCGAATTCTCAATTCTTCGGTTTTCGTCTCATGATGTATCCTCACCCGGAATCCGCGGTGGTTCGAGATATCATGGGAAGCATAGCTGGAATGTTGGAGGATGTCTTGGCAAATAAAGCCGGTATCACCGGAAGGCGAGCGAGACATTTCGCCTTTTGAATGATATAGCGAGCACAACTACAAGAAGGGTCGATAGGCATCAACTCGACAAGCGCAAGAAACGTTGAATCCTTAATCGGGAGTCATACCTTTACAAGTGGAGAAGCAAAAAGAGCACGCGATCGAAAACGAATCAAGAAAGATGGACAACATGGTCCGAGACGGAGGAAAAGACTTGTCCCAGGAGTACTACAATGTCTCGCGATAAAGAAAGGGAGCACTGCAGCCTATGGAGCCCTGCTAGAGGATTTATATCTCAAAACTCTTGCTTTGAAGCCCTAAGAAAGCTGTCCAATCCGCGTCGACCTTCCAACCGATCAAGAAATGCTTGAGGAAGGAGAAATCAATCGGAAATACTGAATACATAGGATGGGAACGTTCAATCCGATCACTCAGCAATGACATTACGACACCTTCCACATCCCTTTACCTAAGCAAGCGATCCGCAGATATGATGGCACTTGCAAATCTTCCAACTTCATCTCCTGTTCCACATCAAAGCCACGGAGAGACATCACAATGAACACTAACACAGGAAAAGCAAGACTCAAGGTACTTACATTTCCCCTTCCCAATGAAGAAGATTCTGGAGCTACTAGAGGCGTGGGTACGAAATGGAGAAGTGGAGCTACCCCCGGTATGGCGTCCGCCTATTGATCAAGAAGTAATTGACCCGAGGTACTGTCATTTCCACCGGTTCCTCCATCACCCCACCAGTGAATGCAACGCTTTGAAGCGCATTGTTCAGGAGAAGCTTGGTCCAGAGCGATAACTCTGAGAGATTGGTGCGGAGGATTTTCTTAGAAAGGCTACTCCGGTTCGATACAAGTAAGGCTTCGAAAGCAAGTAAGTTTTACTCAACAATTTTACGGAAAGATAGTTTAGAATTCACTTTGGGGACTTAACATCCCGCACGTGGAGAAAGAGGCTCGATGATCAAACACCATGTTTGTTTCCATTCGTACCTCCCTTTTACATAACATTTGCAATTTCACGTGCAATCATTCATGACCAAGATGCAAATTTCATTTAACATAATCCCTTTCAAAAAGGTTGTCCACGAAACTATCTCAAAATAAACCAATTCAATTACCTATTATTTCAAAACCGGAGGTCAAAGAAAATCCTCACTATCACTCAAAAAGAAAAAAACATCTAAAAGAAAAGGCAAGTATATAGCATGAATACTTCAAGGAAATTCCTTCAGCAACAACTCGTCATTCCTGAGAGAGACTTTCATCCTTTGAAGCGCAAACTGTTTCAACTCCGATTCCTTAGACAACTTCTCAACCTCTTCTTCTCGGCAAGCAACACAGCCCTCCCAGATAGGGACTTCATCTGGTAATTTCAAGCTCCTGAATCTTGGAGAACCCTTTGAAGAACCAAGGAGCATTGAAGGCATCTTTGCGCAAACACGTCCCGATGGCACCTCCAATCTTCAATCATCTCCTCGAAACTGTTCGACCAGTCGTGACGCTCATCCCCGAATAGAAACTAAAGCTTCTTGGACGCGGTTGACCAACGCAATGTGACCGTGTTTCTCCCATACGACTTTTGAATTTCGTGGTGGTAGCAATGTTGTAAAAGTTGTCCGTGTAAAAAAAGCAAAGAAAAATAAACAAAGCAATCTCCCCTTCTTCGTTACTGAAACAATGATTAAAGTTATGTTCTTTTCTACTTGTTATTAGTCAGCGTTACAACTCTTTGCTAGCCCCAAAATCCTAATTTCACCGAAATGTGTCCGCTTAGTTATCGATTCTATTCAAAAGAACCACCTTGAGGTCCGCTTACAAGATGTAATTCCCGAATCATTAAGATTTATGAATTTAGGTTTAGTACTAGTAGTTAAACTCAGCGTTGTTTCTACCAACAATTGCATCCCTCACAAGGTTTTCTACTTGTGTAAAGTGTCGAGAACGATTACGTATTCCCTAACTTATACTAGATATAGATCAATTAACAAATTAATTTAGCGTGCACTCCAAACAATCTATCAATCAATCATGAGTGTCTTTAAGATCACTCCTATTAGTAAAAACAATCAATAATCATGTGAAAAATCTCAAGATAAAATTGAAAACAAAAACTCAAATCATGTTAAGAACTAGGAATTCATCCTCAATCAATAAATTAACTACTCATGTTAAAAGAGTTCACACAAAGAATAAGAAAAGAAAAGTGTTGTGTGTATAGAGATGTGTGTAGAAGTTGTAGAAAACTTCTCTATTTATAGGCTTCAATATTCTCCAAATCTTCTAAGGAGTAGAATCCTTTTCCTTTTGAAGCTTTTCTCAACTCTTCCACCTTCTCTTTCCAAATTTGAGTCCAATTCTCCATCCAATTCCTAGCCCAAGTCTTCACACCCATGAGAGAAGTCCATAGAAAATTCGGAAATTTTGGCTCGCCGGAAAAGCGGGATTGTGGCCGGAATTTGGCCGAAAAACGTCACCGCCGCCACCTGAAATTTCTCCGTCAAGAGAATATGCTAAATATTCCGGAGGATCGAAGTTGTGACAAACTCCATTGCATAACTGCCTCATTCTCGAGCCAAAAAATGCCTCATACACATCCATCACCCCAATTGCAACCTACACCACATTCTCTTCCATTAGCTCACCATCAATTCCAATCTCAAACCGCAGCCAACTCAATACCACATTTGCACATCATCAGACTGATCTCACTCATCACCCGCACTTGCATCTCTTGATTTCTTCCGGAGACTCAATCAAGCCCATTCATCACCCGAGTTCAAACACCACATTCACCGAAGCACCATTCATACTCGTCACTCCATCTCCTGTCTTCTCATAACCAAACCTAACATCACATGCTGCCAATTACCACGCAAATCCAACATAACCTCAAGCCCTCACTTCGAGCATTCATAACTCAAACACCCATTGTTACTCGAGAATATCATGATACGACCTTCAATCCTCCTCAGTGAATAACGGCTCAAACCCATTTTTCACCGATTCAACAAAGAACAACACATTCTCGTCTGGACCTTCTCAACAAGCATTAATAGCAGCAACCAATCTTAAATTCTCATCTCTGGGCCAACAACAAAATCACAAGACCCATTTCTTCTCATTCCCGGCTTCTTTCATTCTCTGTGTATCATTGAATACCACCATCTCTCCATCTTGCTGCTGCCAGATTCAATTTTGAATCGACCCTGACTTGAACCCTAACTCTCATTTTCACAGCAGCCTTTTCAAAACCGAATTCAACCAAAACCCATCTTCCATTCACTGCTTCAACCTCAGATTCAAACACCCATTTCTCCCTCAACAACATCGATTTCTGGAATTCTCGATCTAAATCTTCACAACAAACCCTAACTTGAATTCATTATCAATTTCTTGATCCGCTCTAGAGTTCAACTATTCAATTTCGACAATTAATCCTCTCAACTCTCAGTAGATCGGCCCTCTGAAGGAAAAAGAAAAAGAAGAATAAAACTCTTCTTCAATTCGACCTAATTTAGGTCTTCAACTTTGGGGCTATTTCTAAAATACACCTTGGTGCTCTATAATAGTTGGTTACTACGATAAGGGCTAGCCTATTTCCAACCACAGCCTAGGTGTCTTTAATAATTCTCCAAAACAGAGATGTCCCTTAACATTGACTGGGCTCAATAGTAGTTGCAAGATGACAAATTAGGTGGTTTCTTCTTCTTTTCCTCCGTGCGAGTAGGAAACTCAAAACAAGCGTAAAATACATAATTTACACGAAAAATAGCAAAGAAAGCATAAACTACTAGATAGTAAATTAGGTGTATTCTACACCTATCAAATCCACCAACCAACACATGGCCTGGATAAGGGATAGTAAAGGAGGATCGAACAAAGCCCTGCATCATCCACCGGTCACTAACCGCGGAGCCTTGTCGAAGGCCTTTGAAGGAGTCAGTGGTTTCTCAAGAGGAGCCACCCCGTCAACAAGATCACTAAGGGAAGCGCCTCGTCCAACCGAGCTTGACCCAGACTTCTCGGTGTAAAGATCGGTACTACCGAGACTCACGAAGATCGGTGCCTCCGGACTTCTCAACATGAAGATCGGTTTCTCCAGGACTTCTCGGATGAGGATCGGTCCTCCGACCTTCTCATTTTGAATGCGCGCCAACCTGGTGAAGACATTCTCTTTCGAAATTCCCCGATTTCAAGCAAGGATCGTTTTAAGAAGAATTTACACTGGAGAAATGAAAGAACCGATGGGAGAAGATTTAAATACCTGCATATTGGAGGAATTGAGGATTATCGGACCGCATGCTTGCCTCTTAGGTCTCTCTCCTACTTGGGGACTGCAACCCTCGGCTCTGGTCCGTTTGGCTGGAAGTGGCTTCAACCGGAAATGCTTCGTCAAGACGTCGAAGATGGCTCACTACGGAATCTGTCACAACACTCTCCGAAAATTTCTGAAAACCAACGGTTGTCTCCCCCAAAATTCCTTATACTTATCGGTTACCACTGGGTTTCTCCCAATAGGCCAAAAGGGAAGGCTCACCCGTTCTACAAACATGCCAGCGTTAAAAATATTCGGGAGAGATTCTTTCGGAACCCTTGGTGAACGAATAAATGGGACACCCCGATCAAATCCCATTTGGCGAGCAGCCAATATTCAATATTATGTACGGAGTCACGAGAAAATTCTCCGTTAAATAGAGACGGACATATCTGGAATGCAAACACTGCAGTAAATAAGTTCTCCAGATTTCATAGTTTCGACATCGGTACACAACACAACATCAGGGCCATCAGAAACAATAGCAAAAGTCTTTGGCTGAACAATGGAAGGGTGGAACGGCTCCCACGGACGTAAATCTACAGAAGACACATTGTCAAATGTGTCCACAAGTCTCGCACCAGCTCTGGGACGCCTCTTATTCCAGCGAAGTATTCTCGAGCCACCATACAAGTTGGTGAGAAAATTTGCAGGGGAGGGAGCGTAGCTTTTGAAGTGTTCCCATAAGAATGCCTGAAGAAAAGCGAAGTGAACGTGCAATTCCATCTTCTTGTACCTGTTAGAAACATGCATGTCCATTGCTAAGGCGTCCAGATGAGAATACAGCGATCCAAGGAACAATGCGCCCAGAGGAAGAACTTCGCCCTTCGCCAGCCTTATAGCAATCTTAACAAGGTCACTTCTAATGGTCTTCTTTCCAGAACCGTCATCGAATACATCTCTGGATAACCATAAAGACAGGAACGCAATCACGCTGAGCTCATTCTCCAACTCTTGATTCGGCTCTGGGTCTGCAGGAGACCACTCCGACACCCACCAGGTGTAGAAGCATCTCGTATCTTTTTTCTCCTCCTTGTCCAGACTGTCGAATTCCGCCACTTTTGAAGTATAGCACCATAGTTACTTTTTTCCGTATCGAGAGCTCGTAAGAAAGACTTCCAAGAATGAGCGTGTTCATTAATGCAGCTACACTCTCCAAAGTGATAGTCATCTCTCCCCATCTAGATATGGATGTATGAGTAGAAATACGCCACCGAGAAATGAAGGTAATCAAACCCGCGCAGACTTCTTTCTTAATTTCAAGAGCGGCGAGATGCCATGACCGCATTGAGGATTTGCGTTTGAAAGAAAATTATCTTTAATGCCCTTATTACTCAACATGTGTCTCATCCATCCTTCATAAGAACCCAAAGTGGAGCATGGCAAATCTTGAAGTCAATAGGGGAAGGCGGATATTCATTTCTCCGGAGGCAAAATCTCATCACAAGTCTTTGAAGAAGAAAATGGATTGGCATCCATATTTTCTGAATCGGAAAGCAGGACTATCTTATGAGAAGGATGTCTTCTAATATTTGGAAAAGGCAAGGTGAACAACTCATCATCAATGTTCGGCATATCTTTGAAGCTGTCAACACTTCCTGACTTGGCACCAGAATTATCTTCAGAAGACATCTCAACAGGGATTCTTTTCTTCCACAATGAAATAAAAGACAGGAGTTAGAACTTGTATAAAGGCACATGAGAGATGTAGTCACACACGGCAAGACACAACTCATACCGGAGCACACAAAACCGGTCCAAACACCGACTCAAATTCGGTACGGATTTCAAGACTGGTATTAGTTTTCAAGTCCATGCAAGTTTCAAGTCTCGGTACAATTTTCGATGCGTATTGATTTCAAGTCGGTACAAGTTTCGATCTGGTATTGGTTTCAAGTCCGGTACAAGTTTCGATCTGGTATTGGTTTCAAGTCCCAGTACAAGTTTCAAGTTCGGTGTAAATTTCAGTCAAGCATATGTGAGTAAGACCCACGTTCCGGCATACACGGCGGGCCCGCATTCATTCATCGGCATGCATCATAACACGATTTTCTTTATTCATGGGAATCGTGTCTACTGGATTCAAGCCAAATGGTGGAAAAAGCTAAGCATATACATGTCTTACAAAAGATGTTTACCTAACAAACTAGGGTTTTACCTTTAAAAAAAAAAAAAAAAAAAAAAAAAACCTACCTCGGACGACGGCGCACGACAGCAGACCGAGCTCTAAGAACGGCGCAAAGTAGCAGCTCTCGGCAACGCAACAACGGCGAAGAATTCAAGGTCGGCGGCAGCAAGGTCACGGACGGAAGCTGCTTGACAATAAAAAAAAAAAAATTCGTGAGGAAAAGAAAGGGGTCTTGGTCTCTTTTATAGACAAAAATTAGAAGAATCCCAATAGAAGAAGGATTCCTCCCTTATTTGGTTTCCTCTTTTGATTCAAATACCCAAAGAAAGAAACCGGCCCCACCAGGGATTCCATACAAGCGTGACGGCGTGGGAAACTAGCGGTCGGCCAACACTCTCTTCGGGTAAACTCCTTTTATCCTGTCTTTCTCACATATGTATGTCACCATCTCATGCCTACCACACAATAGTGTAGCCATTATGTGCTAGGCAGGAGACTTAATGTTGATGGTGGATTTTCGTTTAAGGTTAAATTTGTAAAAACCGGAAAAATCATGCGTGACATCTTGTAAAAGATAAAGCAATTTATAAGTGTTCGATACTCCCTCACTTAATTCACCAAGAATGGAGCATGTAGCAACAATCCCATTCTCGTGAATACATGAAATTCCTCCCGAGGTTGGAGCATGTGGCAACAATCCCTTCCCGTGAATTTCATATCGCCTTGTATTTCCGGTACTCATTATCGGTGTGGCATGACGGTAGAAAGTGTTACTCTTACGAGTAACACGAACCTCCAAGCACTATAATGAAACCATGTACGAAATACCCGTCTGGCCGACTCTCGGTGTGTTATACTAGCCCGATTGAGCCCCTCTCGGTATGTTATACTAGCCCGATTGAGCATCCTGACTGACCGTATCGGTCCGGATATGATCGATCGCGATCATCCAACTCCATAAGCATGATTGGATGACCCCAGATCAATTCCATCACCCCAAGCGGTATGGAATACCCACGGCCCGATCCCGCATGGTCGGTCATTGGCCTAGCTTGCCAAGAAACCGTTCATACCAAGCATTATGGACTAAAACCTAAATTAGGGTTTGCGGCATATTACATGTGTTGCAAAATCAGTCTCAACCATCCATCTTCGCAGTATAGATGGAGGGTGTAGATGTAGACTTAAAGGGCCCGAGCATGTCAACACGATCACCGTGGGACCGCCTACACACTTGACCAATCGGTCAAAACCAACAATGTTTGGCCGTGACAAAATCGTCACCCAAACAAGAGACGGCGCACGGCTTTGAAAGCCAAAATTAGGGTTTCAAGCCATCACGCGCGTCCATCTTCTCCGGCACGAATGGAGGGTCACATATTAGATTAAGCAAGGGTCGGTCATACCGGCATGACCACCGTGGGCCCATCTACCTCCTCATGTGTTCGGCCAAGGCATATCATGCCTGGTTAATCAAAACGTGCGTCCAAACTAGCATGGCCACGCCTCCCAAACCACAACCGATCTCGACCGCTCAACTTCACCGGATGATTTGAGTGGCTTAGATCACGTTTTCACGGGATATTCAGGTATAGGCATGAACACCAGCCTGCCATCTTCACGTCAAACCCATCGGCCAAGACCGACCAAATTAGGTCGTCTTGGAACGCGTGCCGGAAAAAGCATGATGCGCGGCCTTTTGCGGCATCAATTTCCTATTGCAAAATTGATCTCAACCACTCCTCTTTGCGGTAAAATTGAGTGGCCTAGATCGCACCTTCATGGGACAGTGAGACATGGACGTGTACACCGGCATGCTATCTACATGCACGCCGGTCGGTTCTCTCCAAATCCCTTTCCATGCTCGGTTTCGACCAAGGCAAAGAGTGATGCTTGCGCACCTCTTCAAAAACCCTAATATTCATTAATCGGTCGCGGATGAGTGTCTCAAAGATCATCTCATCCGTCCAACTTCACCAAACTTGGTTATACAACCACAGTCGGGAGTTATTTGGTTAGTGAGGCGTCATTACCTATCACTTTACCACACCATAATGCAGCACCTGCATAAAATACACACGATACTTCATAAGTATCAACTTCCTGAATAACACAGTTATTCAATTCAGCATTTCATGCTATCTTTCGTGGATCCACGATCCACACATTCCAGACATCAATCATGTCACAAACTGGGGGATACATATTTGGGATATTGGTGCGGCGGTTTACACGGCGTGCGGCGTGCAACGCGCCATCACAAGAACGTGTCAGGAAGTCATGGACGGTTAGAGATGAACAGGAGAAGTGGGTAAGACTGGTCGTGTGGCACCGACGCACAACTCCACAACTCCATCACTCCACTTCCTCCACTTCCCACGAGAGACGTGAATAAGTCTCAATGACTTGTATAAATAGGTTCTCCGCCCTATTTCAAACAACAACACAAGTTCAGACGAGACAGAAAACCAAGTGTTAATACAAAACGTATTCAAACACCCAGAGCTTGCTTGCATCAATCACAAGCCTGCTCACCTTTCAGTACAAGTCATAAGCAAGCCAACACCTTCACAATCTCAACACCTTCTTCGCTTCCCTCCCTAAGATCAACCCCATCTCCTTCACTTTGTGACCGAAACAAGTCCGGGAACGGCCATTTCTTGGTTTAGGCCGGACTTGCAGATTGATCTCTCGAATCTACAAGCACTCACCGTGATACATTTGTTTAAGGTTTAAATTCATTCCTCATCCACACCCCAAATTACCAAATTCTGCAGGAGTAGTTTTCACCCATAAACAATACCATACATATGTGGGAACCGATCCTAGTACCTAGTCAACCGAATTTTGGAAAGCTAGTGTGACTAAATCCAGTACTCACATGGAGGTAGAACCAAAACTTGTTTTGGTAGAACCGTGAAACCCATGATTGGTGATTGAGTGTTCTTGATAAATCACATAGTTCTCGGAAGTCAGATGAACCAACTCTAAACTTGTTTGGAAGTGTGGCAAATCGATTCCAAGATAGTAAATATGAAAGATGTCGACATACTTTGAACATGTGCAGTAACGCTTATCTTTAATTGTTCAAAGATATTCCTTAATAGCTAAAGGAAAATCCCGGATCGAAAAAATAAATTGAGAATCTTTTAATTAAGGTTTTTAATTTTATTTTTGGAAAATAAAAATTAGTAATGTGCATTTACTAGTTGGAGATTTTCTAAGAGATTTTCGGTCAATGTTTGGACAAAGCATTTCCAGATTATGGAAACGAATTTGGAAATATATTGCATATCTTGAGAATATTTTCGGTTTTGGAAATTCCTTGGTGTCCAAACTTCCTTGGTCTATAAATATCAAAGTTTGCATTTCGAGCAAACTAATCCTCGAAACCACCAAAACTACCCAGTTGTGTTGTTATTTGGTGGAGCCGCCTATTCGGAGAGGAAAGTAACCTAATTAGTCGAAATCTCTTACGGCTGCTCGGTTTAAAGACTTCTTTGGGATTGAGAAGCTCTATTAATACCGTTGGTGGGAAACTAGATAATTGCAGTTTATTATTAGTTTTCGATTGATTTGATTGACTAACGTTTGTTGAACTTTGATTGCACCTAGTTTGTTTATGTTTGAGAATCTTTTCTTCTGATATAATATTCACTCAAACTAGATCGAAGTTTCGACGGGGATCTTTAGAATGTTTGTAGATCTAAAGATGTCTTGTGATAATCCATTGTTAACAGACTCCGTTCTGTGCGTGATTGATCACAAGAGATTCAAGTTAATTGTGTGCAGGTGTTTATTGAAGATCTAAGAAGATTTGAAGACAAAGAAGACTTTGAAGATTTTTGATTTGGGTTCATAATCTTTGGTGTGCACAATACTTGTTTCGGTTAAAAATGATCCAACTATAATCGTTTTATCCTTGTGGTAGATTGGATTGATTAGTTGAGTAGATCGACATCATTACAATTCTTTGTGATTAAAATTATTGATTGCAAAATCTAGACAATTACTTTGGTAGTTTTTATTAGATAGATCAAAGGACCTGACAAGGGAGTTTATTGGGATAAACGGAAGAGCCTTGTGTCAAACTCACATCACTTGGTTGAAAGGAGTTGCTACCAAACAGTTTTTTTTGTTCCTTTACTGTTTGGAATACAAACCAAAGGAATTGTTCCAAGTACGTGACTTATTAGAAGTTGGAGGCTTGGGAATACAGACGGAACTAGGTGAACTATAGGTTTAGTTGCTTGGTCTCCACTATACGAATTTGGTTTGATTTTGTATAGCGGCTTAATCCTGAGACTATTCAATTACGGACAAGGTCCCGGGGTTTTTCTGCATTTGCGGTTTCCTCGTTAACAAAATCTTGTTGTGTCTTTTACTTTTCTATTTCCGCAATTATAATTGTTTTTATTATAATTAGAAGTAAAATACACAAACGTTAATTCCTATTTACTTGATAGTAATCCTATTGTGTTTGGTTAAGTCCGAACCATTTATCAAGTAAACATACTTAGTTGTTGCATTGTCTCGATATTGTATCCATAGTCAATCACACAAGTTATCTTGTTGTTGTATTGTCTCGATCTCGTATCCATAGACAACCACACGAAGTGTGAACCGATTAGTTGTATTGTATCGACTCAGTCCATAGACAATCACTTTCGGAGAAAGGACTTATAGGTGGAAAAGTTTTAGATTGAGGTATATTTGGGTACCCTCGTCTTTTCACGCTTCATATTCTGAAACATTATTAGAGCATGGAAAACATAGCCTGATAACAATAGGTGTATGGATACTATCTTGTGACTCTAGCAATGCCCCTACACTCCTCCCTTGTTTGTTGCGGGCGCCATCAAAATACATCTTCCATGGCCTATCTTCGGCAATATCAGCGTACATCACCCATTCGTCTGGGAACTCGATCTTCAACTTAGTATTGTTGAGGAGAGGATGTGAAGCCAGATGATCGTTAATTTCCCTTTCTTTGACAGATTTTTGCGTGTTATACGTAATATCAAACTCGGAGAGCAACAACTGTAATTTTGACGTTCTTCCTGACAATACGGGCTTCTCAAACAAGTATTTGATAGGATCCATCCTTGATAGTAGTTGAACCTTATGAGACAACATATAATGTCGAAGACGTTGGTTTGCCCAGACAAGAGCCAAACAGATCTTTTCTAACATGGTATATTTTGACTCGTACCATGAAAGAGTTTTGCTGATGTAGTATATGGCCCTCTCCTTGCCGCTGTCTTCATGATACTGCCCCAACATTGCTCCCATAGAGGTTTCGGTGACCGAGAGATATAAAATCAAAGGAACACCAGGGGTAGGGGAAACAAGTACTGGTGGATTAGTCAGATATTTCTGGATCTTTTCAAATGCTTCTTGACATTCATGATTTCATACTGTAGGCACATTCTTCCTCGGTAACTTGAATATTGGCTCGCATATGAGAGTGAGTTGATTTATGAACCGACTTATGTATTGTAGTCGACCCAAAAATCCTCTGATTTACTTTCCCATTCTTGGTGGAGACATCTCAATGATATCCTTGGCCTTTGACGGGTCGTATTCAATTCCTCTGTTGCTGACGACGAAACGTAGTAGTTTACCGGACTTGGCGTCGAACAAATACTTGTTAGGATTGAGCTTAAGCTGAAATTTTCGAAGACGTTGAAACACCTTTCTTAAAACATTTACATGATCCTTGCTATGTGCATATTTTGCCACCATGTCGTTGACATAAATCTCTAGCTCCTTGTGCATCATCTCGTGGAAAATGGTCGTCATGGCTCGTTGGTATGTGGCTCCAACATTCTTCAATCCGAAGGGCATAACTACGTAACAAAATATTCCCCATGGAGTGATGAAGCATGTTTTAGTTATATCTTCTTCTACCATTCTGATTTGATTATATCCGGAGAAGCCATTCATGAATGAAAGACATCCTTGCCCGGAGGTGTTGTTGACCAAGATATCAATATGCGGCAACGGGAAACCATCTTTTGGGCTTGCTTTATTCAAGTTGCGGTAATCAATGCACATCCTTACCTTTCCATCTTTCTTTGGAACAAGTACAATGTTAGCCAACCATTCAGTATAAGTAACCTCTTTGAGAAAACCTGCATTGAGTTGCTTATCCATTTCTTATTTGACTTTTAAGGTCCATTCTGACCTTAGTCTCCTGAGCTTTTGTTTGACCGACTTTATATCTGGATAAGTTGGCAAACGATGGACCACCAAGTCAGTATCCAACCCAGGCATGTCTTCATAAGACCTGGAAAAGACGTCCTCGAACTCAGTGAGTAGCTCGATCATCTCTTTCCCTTCTTCAGCGGATAATGTTG
This sequence comes from Papaver armeniacum, assembly GCA_023531295.1. Lineage (NCBI taxonomy): Eukaryota > Viridiplantae > Streptophyta > Magnoliopsida > Ranunculales > Papaveraceae > Papaver > Papaver armeniacum. Next base: position 424,775 of record JAJJWW010014514.1, on the reverse strand, counting down.
TCCCGATCTTCATATTTCATGGTTGTTCTTCCGTTCTCAAGTTGACTGTTTCTTCTTCCATGAATTCTAGCTCTTTTTCATGTTTTTCGACGCTGTTTTGGATCTCTTCTGGAGCGTCTTTTAGGCAGGTTATCATTTCTTCATCCTCATATTCAAAATTTCCTGCAATGCCATCCTCCAAATCCAAAACGTCGTATTGATTTTCACATTCTTTTATTTCTGAAATCACACTTTCTATATTTTTTTGTTTTTCATATTTTTCTGAATTTTTTGGATTTTTTTTTAAAATTAAAGGCACATTAAACATACAAATACTGTCCTCCGGGGTCCACGAGGATTCTTGTGGTTCATCCTTCGTCAGTTGTGAACCCTCATCATCCGTTCTTCCTGGGTTTTTTTTTTTTTTTTTGTGTCAGAAAGGGTTCCGACGTCCTTTGTGGCTACATTAGGGATTATAATGCAGATGCTTCTATCAGATGATCGCTCCATCCTTCTCGGCGTCGGTCCCTAGGAATCTCTCTCTATGTTCTTCAAGGTACTGTTCTAGGTTTTGATTGATCGCTTCCAGGAGAATCTCCGTAAAATAGTCGATGAAGGCATTGATCGTTGTCATTCATGTTGCATATCAGACGCGGTCAATGGTTGAATACCATACCGATGCACTACCGGTTAATTTTTTTGGCCAAAATACTGTTTGAGATGCTCTTCACACATTTCTAATGGTTTCATGTACCATATGAATGATTTGAGGTGTTTAATTGGAGAGCCGCTGCCGTTGTAAATAGGAAAAAATTTTCTTTTAGGAAATCGCAACCCTAAGCATGTAATAACCATACATTCCTGAATTGTTCCTTCATTTTCCTGGGTTGATATTGTCGTACTCTCTTTTGGTTCAGGAACTCCCAGTTCTCATCCGTCATGCCCTTTATGTCCTCTGGATTCGCCTGCGCTGTTAATAGGAGACGGAGAAAAAAGATGACTTACCCCTTCATGAACACGCTCTTTGGCTTCTTTTCCTTTGCCAGAACTTCGTTTTGTTACTACGGGTGCAATCATCGCTGGTGTGCTTGGTGCTGAATCTTTTCTTCTCCCTTACGGACGAACCACTTTTGGAAGGACGACTGACGGATCCAATCGATCCCCTGATCTTCTTGCTTCTTTCTGAAGGTTGTGGAGTTTCCATGGGTTGAGTTGTACCCCAAGCATGTCGTATCGAATGCCTTTTTCCCTGATATCGATACTGGTTGTGTAGGCCCTTGTTGTCGGAGCCCGAGTCCCATCCTAGGGAGGAACTTGCTTTTTTGGAGCATTTTTGGAATAATTCTGTTCCGGTATTTAAATTGACCCATACATGCGCGGCGGCTTGATGCTTCAGCTTCACTCACATGCCGGATTTCAGTAGTGTAGTTATGTATTTCCGGGACCATGTCCACAGAGACCTGATGGGACCTTATTTCATCCTCCCCGTTATCTGCGTGTACAGTGATTAGTTTGTTTCCCATCCGGAATCTCGCTTTTTGGTGAAGGGAAGACGTGCCAATTCCGTTGTTGTGCATCCATGGATGTCCCAGAAGGAGGTTGAAACTTGAGGCAATGTCCATTATAAGGAAGGTATCATAGGTTTTTAGTGGCCCAGTCCATATTTCGATGGTGAGCTCACCAATTCCCACCTACTTACCATTGTTAAATGCCCTGACCGTCAAGGCTGATTCGTCAGCTTTAGTAATACGGCTCATGTCAATCCCCATCTTTTTATCCGCCTTTAATGTGCATATGTTAACACCAGCACCTTTGTCCATGAAGACAGAAGGTACGATCATATTTTCCCAATCGACGGTAATGTAAAGCCGTTTTGTTATGGTTTCTTCCTCAAATATAGGGTGCGGTGGTAAATCGTCATCTATTGAATCGTTGCAAAGTTTCCAATTGCACTAGTCTTTCTTCACTATAAACACAAATTAAAGAGGTCTTTTTCTTGTAAATTCCGACTCTCTCTTCTTTTGGCTATTTCTTTCATTCCTAATCAATTCCAGGTCGATTAGGTGCACTAGTTCATCTGTACAGCATCTTAATATTTGTTTAACCATTATCGGAAACGTGATTCCGTTTAAGAAATTTTGATGGAAACATGCATCAAGCTTAGTGTCTCTTGTAAAGTCTTGGCGCTGTTTGACTGATGAATCGATGCCTATAATAATCCCCAAATAGAGATATCCGCTTTTTGTTTTCTTAATTTCAAATTGGTTCTCATCTTTCTGTCTCAATGAGGACAAGTTATACTATCTTTTCACGTGATCGCCTCTTTTTGATTGCTATTTGATTAGCCAAAAGTGTTGTATTTGCTTCTTTTAAGTGGTTCATGCCATACGTTACTACTTTTGATCCGACTGATTCATAAGGTTTGCCACTAACCTGTAGTAGACACTTCAGAGAAATGGTTTCCCACTTGTTTTATTCGGATCCCGCAAATTGGGAGGCTTGAACTCCGGGACGGTGTCTTCCTCCCCTGGTTTGGTGTTGCACCTCCTCGCATTTTTCCGGCAATTGTTCCAAGTATACGACTCTTCCGCTCCCTGCAATGGTGAACAATGGTTTTCTATTTACCGTGCGGATATTGGCGTCTGGTGTGCTTTTTGATGATTCCTTATTGTTCTCAGCAATGATTCTAGCATCTTCATTTGTTTGGACCTGCCCCTTTGTCGTACGGTCCTTTATTAGGGATGGTTGATGTGCTTCAGCGTCGTCGACTTCAATGAAGTTGAATCCTTAATTTCCCTGATGTGCTGGGAGCGGATTTTGATGGATATTAGTTTTCTTTGACGCCCCCTCGATGAATATCTTACCATCATCCAGTAAATCTTGGATAAGATGTTTCAATACAAAACATGAATTGGTATCATGCCCCGCGCTCTGATGGTAATTGCACATCTTTGATTCGTCGTAACCCCGAGGTTTGGGGTTAGGTATGGGTTTAGGATCCCGAAGTTGAATCAATTTCTCTTTAACTAACATGGGAAGGAAATCACTGATTTCTCCATCTAGTTCAGAGAATACCCGATTTCTGCTCCACCTTTTCTCGACATTCTGTTCACGCTGACCTTTGTCTTGACGAAACATCTCGGTTATTGGTGCTTTCCCTGCAGCATTAATGTAAGTAGGTCTGGAAAGGGTTGGATTAACATAGTTGACTTCCTTCTTCTTTGTTGAGTTTTGTCCCATAAGAAATCCGGAGTATGCGCCGTCCCTCACGACATCCTCAATGCTAGCTCATTTTCTTCGAAAATCAGAAAGATTTTCGGGTGCGAACATGCTGAGGGGTACCCTGTAAGACATTAAAAGATTTTTCATTAGCATTTTCAGTTGTGATTATTCATATGGTCATTCGAACATCTCGAACACTTTCTTGTCCCATCGACTCATCCAGTCGATGAACCCTTCATTTGCCCCTTGTCGGAGGGACTCAAGTTGGCGCAAGGCTGTAGTATGATCTATACTCTTGGTAAAATGTTCGACAAACAAATTAATCATAATTGGCCATGTGGATATTTTTGATTTTTACACATGCTGATACCAATCAAGAGATAGTCTAGTCAAGCTTTGATGGAACAAATTTAACAGCCAGTCGTCGGTTAACCCTTGGGGCTTTAAGTACTTGAGGTATAGCTTAATGTGAGACCTCGGTGGTCCCCGACCATTATATTTTTCTATCTTAGGAAACTTGAAACCTTCAGGAAGATTTCCCTTTGGCGGAGTGTACCATACTTCACTTTTAACGCCGGTGCTATCTTCAATTATTGAGAGCCTTTTCATCACGTGCTCCTTGAAATATTCGAATTCCAATCGTTCTTTGCTCGGTGTCGTACTTTAATATTGTTCTTCGTTCTCGTCATAGTCATGCGGATTTTTAAATCCTACATATTTGTTGTTCTCGTCATGTGGACCGTCTCCGGATCTTGGACCCTTTGACTGTTGGTGAGAACTGGAGCCTTCCCCGATGTTCTCCTTTTCTGCCATTTTCTTGAAGAATTTCACCAGTTGTTTTTCGATGATTTGTTTTATTCTTGAAACACTTAATGTTTCAGAATTGTCTTGTCCAGATTGTGAGTTAGGCATTTTGGTCAGCCTTTCTCCTTTGTTTCGGTGCCAATTACGAGCGTACGTTCCCCTTCGCGTTATGATTGCTTACGCTTAGATGACCTTCAATCACAAAATCTTAATAAGTGAACATTATTACACAATAAAGAAAAAGATTACAAAATTTTCCCATTAATCTTTTTTCAAGTCGAATCTCTTAGGTCCCAAGTGAAGTCGCCACTGTAGAAATCGTAGGTCAGTACGGGTCAAAAGTCGGGCTTTTCCAATCCTTTATTATTATGGGGTGAAGCCTATGTGCTCATCCGTTCGTGGATATTTGTCGCACAAGTCAGACGAGGGTAACTTCTTACTAGTTCGTTAATAAGAGAGCTAACTCCACAAAGAAGAGAGATGTTTTGAAGTCGCCACCTGACTAAGGGGAGTCAGGACCCTTTTAACTAGTTATAATTCTTTTAGGAAAACAAAATCTAGTTATGACTTACATGTTCAAGGTCTGCCATCAAAGGGTTTAGGGTAAGGAGATTCAAGTACGAGATGGGAAGGTGTTAGGCACCCATCGATTAAGCCCAATCATATGATTGGCCTATACTTCATGATTAAATGGGAATAATATTTACAATTTTTCTTTAAAAATGTTATATACACTTGTGACTATTGGACTGGTATATATGGCCAGCAGAACAACTCATAATTATTCAAAGGTACCTCGAACCTAGATCAATTCCTAGCATGTTGAGAATATTAATAGGCCAAATCTAAAGTTGTAATTTATTGATGTAAAGAGTTTAGATTTATTCTAGATATCCTTGGATGATGATATAAATTTGGAAGCTGTCACGGAATACCGATTGAAGTCTTATTGAAGTTTTGAGGTAATAACCGATAACCTGCAACTTAGCGGTAATTTAATAAATTATTTGCATATTATTCGCGTGCGGGGTCATAATATGAGAGGGGGAGCCGCTCTATGCTCATATTTAGATCTTCCCACAATATGAATGAATTACATTATACTACAAAATATACCATTAAAAATAAATTATGCAGGAATTAACATGGCAATCAGAATGTGAGAAGGGGAATCCACTCTATACTCACAATTTTGATTTACCCACGAGAATTAATTTGACCAATATACCTTATACGGGGTATTTGCTTAGAGAGGTTCTTATACTCTTCTTTTTTTTTTTTTTTTTAAGTATGCTGAAAGTAGTTAAAGTACCATCAATTTAATGCTAATCTTTTAAAAACTTAAAGACAATACTTGATTAATTATTCTATTTTTTTTGGTTTTTTCTCAAAATAAACTAAAAATACAACATGGCAATAATTGCTAATATTTAGGAGGAAAATGAAATTTTTCTTTGATTAAATAACAAAATACATGATGACTTGGATCATGTGAGAAGAAGTATTTTCTATTTTGAAGATAATAATTATTCTTGGTTGAGTGATGTGGGTGTGGAAATCAGGATTTTTTTTGCATGGGGAGAATAAGTTTCTCTTGGTTGGGGATTGGTGTGATTGGTTTTTTAATTAGTTTTTTTTTTTTTTTTTTTTTTTGGTGTAATTCCTTGGTTTCCAAATGGAGTAAGACATGATGTATATAGTTGTAGAAAGGTATGGAGTAGGTGTAAAAGAGGTATGGAGAAAATGATGAAGAGGAATATTGGGGGACAAAGGATATTGTGATTGATTTACTTTTTTTTTTTTTTTTTTTTTTTTTTTTTTTGTAAAGTAGTTTTTTGATATGTGTACTGGTGGGAGGAAGAGAAAAATGAGTAGAAGGGGTGCATGTGATGTATTTAAAATTGATCGATGGATGGTGGGATGAGAGAGGTTTATTTTATTTTTTTTTGTAAAAGAGTGGTTTTTTAGTGGGATTTGAGAATGATGATTTTTTGTTTTTTGGGTAATGGGGTTGAATGGGGATATATTAAAAGAATAAAGGGTAATGATTTTATGGTGTATGAGAGAAGGAGGGAATCCTTTGAATCGGTAATATTGAAAAGTTTTTTTTTCTTCTTTTTCTTTAATACCTCACATGGGTTATGGAAATGAGTAATTGGGTAATGCAATATGGGTGATTTGGTAGTGTTTGTGGGCTTGATTAAAATGATATGGAAATTGGGTAGTGAAATATGGGTGGTTGGGTAGTGTTTGTGGGCTTGATTAAAATGATATGGAAATTAGGTAGGGAAATATGGGTGGTTGGGTAGTGTTTGTGGGCTTGATTCAAAGGATATGAACATCCTTAATGGTTCCAAATAGAATTTCTCTTGTATCCGGCTTCGAAGTATAAGACTGATATTTTCCCGTGGAAGGTGCGAAATTAGGGTGTCAACACCGACCTTTGGTTGTTGGATAGAATTCGATTGACACTTGGATATTAGTTTTTGATACCGTCGAAGTTGTTTCTCATAATAATCATGCTCACAAATTCCTATCTGTTTGATTTGATGATTACATTGAAAAACAAAGATATAACTCTTGGATATCTTTCTTTGATTGAGTCTGACTATCTAGTTGATTCTCTTGGAATTATATTGGAGTTTAGTCCATACAGATTGTCGAACGAAATATTGGGTGTGGTTGTTAGACCCCCGCTTTTTCAGATTGTGACTCAGAGATAATGTCTTATGTGTTCATGAAAATGAGTATTAAGCTTTTAAGTTCAAATCGGTTAGTTTCGGCTAACCATGTTGAACATAGTCCTTATACACGGTTCGATTACGGTTTCACCTAACCAGAGTGTATAACCTGTTTATGTAAATTAGATTTAAAGACTCATCTAACGGTGGATATTGTTTGCGTGGTTCCAAAGCTATCTTAACTTAAACCTAAAGCAACCTATAATTTGAATGTCTATACAAGGGGAACTTCAAGCAACCAGGATCTTTGAATCCCGACACTATTTTTTGGTGTGTCCTAGTTGTATCTAGAGTCGTCCTCTTCCTAACCCTTTTTAGGGTTCAAATGACTACAAAGTCTTCATAGGGATTCGTGAAGCCAGGTCCAGTTATCTTTCCTTGATAACTCGAGTATCCTAATATTGATCGATCGTTGAGCTTCTCACTCGATCAAGATAGATAGAAATCATCAAAGTTCTTTTCGTCTTAAATTGTGTTCATTCCACATGTTTTATACTTGTGAGGTGAATAATAATCTAGGCTGCACTTCGGGTTGCATAAGACCGGATTTTGAGGTTAGCTTGACTTTGTCTATTGCTATCGATTTCCATCACCTTTGATTAAACTATTTGATAGTAAAAGAAAATCATATATAGGATTAATCTGTGGGAGGCATATTGGTTCAAAGTCTTCAATTAAGTTGAAGCAACTCTTAGTTAGTGTGACGTTAGCTAAGGGAATCAATTGCGTGAAGTCTTGCTGGGATTCAAGAGGCGTAAGGAGCACGACTGTACCTTAATCGGTGGGATACCTTTAAGGGCTCAACTACATTCCAGTTCAAAGTTAATTGGTAGTAGGCTAGTGTCTGTAGCGGCTTAATACAATTTGGTGTTCAATCTGGACTAGGTCCAGGGGTTTTTATGCATTTGCGGTTTCATCGTTAACAAAACTTCATTCTCGTGTTATTTTTTTTCCCGCATTATATTGTTTATCTTTATATTTGAAATATCACAGGTTGTGCGTTGATCAATCATAGTAGATACATCCGACCTAGTTTGTTGGATACGACTTGATTGATTCTTGGACATTGGTCTTTGGTACCGTCTAAGTGATCTCTTTGTTATTAGGTTCACGTATTTGTTTCTGTAAACACTTTAATCGCACGAGAGAGATATAACTCTAGATATTATTCCTTGATTGAGTTTAACTCTCGGAGTTGTATTGAGTTTTTCCATACAGATTGCCTAAGAAAAAAGTAGTGGTGTATTTAGGTACCCCCGCGTTTTCAAGAATCGCGTTCAAGAATCTTACCAATAAGAATATTGACTTTGTGTTTTATCCAATTGACCTCAGAAGACTGAAATCCTACACGTTTTAAAATTTAGTACTTTTTGTGGCTGCTTCTGTTCTACCTCTGAGTCAGACTCATCGGTGAGATATAGGGATGACCCTTATCAATATTCAACTGTATTATGGGAACAAAGTGTTCATCTATATGAGATATTGAAAAAATAGTCTCTTTAACAGAATCCATAACAACCGTATTTTCGAGACTGGTGGTATGTTTATCAGAGATTTCATCTTTGTCCATATAGTCAGATTGCTTCAAACACAAGCTTATTAGGTCTTTCACGTGTTTGCTTGCTCTGATACCAATTGAAAATACGGCGGTACCAAAATACATCACCAACTTTTTCTTAAGCAACCTGTATGGACTAAACTCAAATACAATTCCGAGAGGTACAACAACTTAATGAATCTCAATCAGGAATAATATTAATAGTTTACATATCTTTCCCTCACAATCAATATGTAAACGTAAACAAGTCCGTGAACCTGATTATACCGTGAGAATACTTGGAAGATTCCAAAGATCAGTATCCAAAATCAATCAAGTCGTATCCAACAATCACGATGGACGTATGTACTTTAATTGATTTTACATAGAACCTGTTGAAAAAGCGGGGGTATAACAACCACACCTAATATTTCATTTAGGCAATCTGTATGGACGAACTCTAATATAATTCCAAGAGAATCAACTAGACAATCGAGACTCAACCAATGGAAATACATCCAAGAGTTATATCTCTGTTTCTCAATGTAATCGAAAATCAAACGGATAGAATCATGAGCACGATTATTATGAGAAACAACTTGAACGGTACCAAAAACCAATGTTCAAGTGTCAATCAATTTATATCAACAACCAAAGGTTGGATTATCTAATTGATTGAACTACGCCCAACCTGTGATATTCAATTATATAGAAAATATAATACGGAAAAGAAATAACACAGACACCAGAAAATTTGTTAACGAGGAAACTGCAAATGCAGAAAAACCCCGGGACGTAGTCCATATTGAACACCACACTGTATTAAGCCGCTACAGACACTAGCCTACTACAAGTTAACTTCGGAATGGAATGTAGTTGAGCCCTAACCAATCTCACATTGATCAAGGTACAGTCGCGTTCCTTACGCCTGTAGAACAACGCCGGGTTCTGTGCACTTGATTCCCTTAGCTGATCTCACCCACAACTAAGAGTTGCTACGACCCAAAGTCGAAGACTTGATAAACAAATCTGTCTCACACAGAAAAGTCTATTGAATAGATAAATCTGTCTCCTACAGAAATACCTACGAGTTTTGTTCCGTCTTTTGATAAATCAAGGAGAACATGAACCAATTGATACACCGGACATATATTCTCGAAGAACAACCTAGTAATATCAATCACCTCACAATAACTTAATCATATGGTAGTGAAACAAGTTATTGTGAATCACAAACGATGAGACGAAGATGTTTGTGACTTCTTTTTATCTTACCTATCGGAGATTAAATCTCGAGCAAGTCTTAGAGAAGATAGTACTCAATACGATAGAACAAAGTAAGATCAGAACATGCAACTACAGAGAAAATAGTTGGGTCTGGCTTCACAATCCCAATGAAGTCTTTAAGTCGTTAACCTATAATGGTTTTAGGAAAACTTAGGTTAAAGGAGAATCGACTCTAGTCGCAACTAGTATCACACATGAGGTGTGGGGATTAGGTTTCCCACTTGCTAGAGTTCTCCCTTATATAGTCTCAAATCAGGGTTTGATAGATTTGTGACAAAGCAATCAATATTCACCGTTAGATGAAAACCTTATTAGATTCAAGCCAATATCTTTCAACCGTTAGATTGTCTTGGCTTGTTACACAAAATGAATTGTACCTTCATTTAGATATGGGTAACCGTACCTAAACGTGTACACTTAGTTGGCTCAACAATAGTTAATCGAAGTTAGCCATATGAACACTTTCATATCAACCTTGTTCATCTTAACACAACTAGTTCAAATGACTCAAGTGAAACTAGTTATACAGTTGTTCAATTGTTTATATTCTCATAGAAGTATACAAGACACAATTGAAGCAAAATCGGTTTTGATTCACTCGAATCAATTCATGAACATTATAGCCACGGTTTGCAAAATATTGCATTCCTTATTATATAAATATATTTGTTCATGACTTAGCCGATTTTAGAACTTAACCACTCAAGTATGCAAACGTGTACGCATACTTAGAGTTCCGGACTTGGCATGTGTTCGCCAGTATGCAAACGTGTACGCATACTGTCGTTGACAACCGAACTCAGTTGAAGTTAGTATGCAAACGTGTACGCATACTGTAGTTCCCAGACTTCAACTATTAAAACAGTACGCATACGGGTATGCACACTAGATTCCCGGACTTGGAGTAACTTGCAACAATTAGCATACAAGTACGCATACTGTGTTATATCCAATCATTGGTTAATTGTTCTAAATTCCCATTTCAATCATTGAAACATTTTAAGAAGACGACAATAGCTGTCTCACACAAACTATTAGCTTCAAAGCAATTTTCAAGTGATCAAATGATCAATACAAAACATTCCGAGTCTACACCAAATGACTGTCTCACACAAATCATATAAGATATTACCATGCGATTTTCACATGATCATCTTTTGACTTTCGTCAAGAATAAAAGATGAACTTGGTTAAAGCGAAATCTTACCAACACATATTTCGATATGTAAGCGAGTTAAACTCAGCTCGAAATATCAAATGTGTATAAATTAAAGTTTATATAGCTATACGAATTTTGTCTCAAATATGAGATAGAGTAGAAATAGACTATTGAGTGATAGATGAGAGTTTCTTTTAAATATAGCCCACACTTTTATTAACGATAGTCCATTTGATCTTGGTCAATAAAGTTTGACCTTTCTATTATTATTCATAGCCCATAACTAAGTTAAAGAGTCGCCGAGTAGGTAAAAGACACCGAGTTTTAGTAAATCCGGTACTCAATGACCTAGTAAAACAATATCGATCATGACCAGATTCACCGAAAACAATAATGATTTTGATATGCATGTTGTGGATGGTTTGATCGACCCCAAAATTTTTAATGAGGTGTGCAAGCTCTCTTGTTCGACTGACTCCTAGTAGCATCAATGACAAAAATTGCAGCATCCGCTTAGTAGCACCGTATATCATATTTGGCAATAAAATATTTATCTTCATAACCAGAAGAACCGAACACAAGAACATGATACTTCTTCGGCAATCTCATCATATTTTTCCAATGTCGACATCTGTGGTCAAGAGCTTCTTCCTATTATACAGTGTCAAACTCTTGTTCGCCCAAATTAAGGTGTTGTGTATCAAGGCCCATCTTTTCTATATATATATATATGTCAGAGTATAGCTAGATTGATGATGAAAACTTGTCTTTAACTAGTCTTTCACAAATCAGTACGCTGAGTACTCGCAGTCTTTTAGATTGATGAAAGCTTAAGTGTGGAAAACAAGGATATTAACTTATGTTAACGAACTGTATCCTATAGGAAACCGTACTTCTTTTTATTCAATTTGTCACATCATGTAGCGATTAAACCTCCGAAATGATTCAGTTGATTGATTTTTTTTTTTTTTAAATTTGAAAAATAAAATTTTAGGGTTTATGGCCAGAGGAAGAAGAACATGGAAGATGTTAGAGCATGGCTCGGTTGAACCCACCAAGCGTTGGTATGTCAAGTTTGGTTGTCATATTTTAGTGAATCAAAACTCATGTTAAGAGTCGCTTGATTATGTACTAGAGTTAAACTTCGTATAGGTTAGTTTGAAAGTATTAGGATATGAGACATTACAAGTATTGCGAAGACTTGAAGATATGAAGAAGCAAGGAGCTACAACGACAACAATCATCATTCCACTTAAGGTTAGTGATATTTTACTTGAACTGTGTCATTCCCTAACGTATCTTTCAAGTCGTGCATATTGAAAACATAACTGCGAAGCATATTTGAACTCTAGATAGACATAGTATTAAGGAATACAATACGAGGTTTATTGCTTAACCATTAAACTTTGTAGATAAGACATCACCATAATCATTTGAATGCTATTGTGATTATGTGTGGGTATGAGGTGAGGATTTCATCCTAGGGAACAATGTTTACATGTGTTCTAAGGAAGTAAGTTCATAAACTTGTTTGTGAACCGAAAAGGAAATTGCCAGGTTTTATTGGTTTTGTTATTCATTGCATATCTTATGAACAACCAATATGTGTGATAGAGTACAACCGCTCACAACTTGTTGTGTTCTTTGTATAACTATTCACATAGGCCTGACTTATGTATTGGTATAACTTTTATTAGTAAAACCGATCTTAAGTAATCACCTGTGGTATGATCGAATTTTGTATGTCTGACCTTGTAAGGGAAAGGGAACCGATCCTTGTAAGGGAAAGGGAACCGATCCTAGTAAGTGAAAGGGAACCGATCCTAGTAAGGGGTGCAGTATATCAAAGGGAACCGATCCTTGTATGGGGTGCATCAAGGTTTATAGCAGAAAGGGGAACCGATCCTATGGACATGTGCAACACATATAAGTTAGATACCGTATATATGTGGGGAACCGATCCTAGTACCTAGTCAACCGAACTTTTGGGAAGCTAGTGTGAATATACACAGTACTCACATGGAGGTAGAACCGAAACTTGTTTTGGTAGAACCGTAAACCCATGATTGTGATTGAATGTTGGTTTAATCAATCACATAGTTCTTGAAAGTCAGATAAACCAATTTTAAACTTGTTTGGAAGTGTGACAAATCGGTTTCAAGGTTGTAAGTGTGAAAGAGAACTTACAAAGTTAAGATGTCGACAAACTTTGAACACGTCTTTGTGAATGTTTATTTCTATAATTGTTCAAAGATATTCCTTAACGGCTAAGGGAAGAGAATCCCAGGATCGAAACATATGTAAGTTAAGAATCTTTTAATTAAGGTTATTAATTTCATTTTGTAGGGAAATTACAGAATTAGTAATGTGCATTACTAATTAGATTTTCCGAGAGATTTCGATCGTTATTTTTGGATGAGAGCATTTCCGGGAATTATGAAAACCGAATCGTGCTTTTATGAATATCTTGAGAATATTTTCGGTTTTGGAAATTCCTTGGTGTCCAAACTTCCTTGTCTATAAATACACGAAGTTTGCCTTTCTAGCAAACTAATCCTTCGTAACAACAGATTTACTCTTTTGTTGTTGTTCTTTAGTGTATCCGCCTATTCGGAGAGGAGAGTAACCTAATTAGGCGAAATCTCTTACGGCCGCTCAATGTAAAGTCTTCTTTGGGATTGAGAATCTCTAGCGCGACCCGTTGGTTGGAAACTAGATAATTGTGGTTTATCTTTGTTTTCGATTGATTTGATTGACTAACGGTGGTTGAAATCTGATTGCACCTAGTTTGTTTATTCTTGAGAATCTTCTCTTCTGATATAAGATTCACTCAAACTAGTTCAAATTTTTGACAGGGATCTTTAGACAGTTGTTAGTTTTAAAGACGATCTTGTGATAATCCATTGTTAATGTAGAGACCCTCAAGCTCGTCAACGCTATTAGACCAGTCAAGTGACGATTTAACCTATATTGACTCGATTAGTTTAACACGAATTTTAATTAATATAAATTAATCTAACAACGATCTAGATACGAATTGGTGCCATTAGATATATCTCAAAAAGTTACGCAGAATGGACTATTCGAACGTGTCAATCGGATATCGGACGAAGAAGATATCATTGGTTTAGTATAAAGGGTAAAATCGTTATTTCATGGAAAACACTATCATGCAACACAGACACGTTGTGGCTGCCTTTATCAAAGCAAGTGCGTGTCCTAGAGTTTCCTTCGGGCCTTATCTTCACCAAATCGAACAGAGAAAATCATTTTCTCTTATTCATTCTTCATTCTTCTTCTCTTTTCTTCTTCTTCTTCTACGAGTATTTGAGAGTAAAGCTAGAGAATTCGATTGAGAGAATCAATATATGATGAAGATCATATGCAGTAGGAGTTTCTTCTAGTGTTGATAAAGATTTAAGCAGAGTTAAGGTTTGAGGATTGATCTTCGGAAGTGGTGCTGATGTTTTATGAAGCAGAGTTAAGGTTTGAGGAATGATCTTCGGATTCATATGTAATTGATAAGTTAATTGAGTTGTTGGTAGATGAAGAACACGAGGGTTGTGGATGAATTGTTGTATTGAAGTTTGTCTGATGATTAATTGAAAGGTTAGGGTTTCATGAGAATTTCCGAGAAGATGTAGAAGATGAAATTAAAGCTATAGAAGTTTAATTAGAAGTGGGTTTGACTCGAATTGGAGAAAAAGGTTGAAGAACATCACAAATTTAATGGCTAGGGTTTTGAGTTTGAATTTGTTTAGAAAGTTAGGGTTTATGTATTCCAAGAACAGTTGATGCTGATGAATTCAAGATGAAGAAGATAGTAATTGTGAAAGTGGCAGATGGGTATAGAGAGTTGATTAAAGATGAGATTAATTATCAGAGAAGATTGAGAAGCTGTAAGAGAATCGGGTTGTGTTTGAGGTAATTATATTTCTCTATAATCTTAGTTGAGTTATTCATTTTCATTGTGAGTTTAGGAAGTTGTAATGAATTAAGACTGAGAAGGATATTTAGAGGATTGATTGTAGACTTCCAGATGGGTGTTGATTGGAGTTTGGTTGTAGTTGAAATGTTTCGAACTACAGAGAATTGTGTTATATTGGATTTGAACTTGTAGAACTGATATTGATTATGAGTTATTGGATTAGGGGACAACAATGAATGTTGGAGGTGTAGAGTTATTGAGGAATGTATGTGTAGCACAAGGATGGTGTTTGATTGAAGGAGTTGGAGTTATTAGGATGAGTTGGTAATGGTGGCTGTAGATGTATGCTGAATATGATGTTGTTCTATGGAGGTGTAGGTGACTGGAGATGGTAGTTGTTGAGCTGAGATGCAGAGTTAATTGAGATGAAGATATGTGTGTTTCTGCAGTTGAGAGTAGGGGATTGATGGTGTAGATACATCTGAACAGAGTTGAAGGATGTTGTTCTGAGTATAACTAGAATTTTAAGTGGTGGTGGTATGGTAAAGTACTGAGTTAGAGATTGTGGTGTTGTATGGATGTTGGCTACATGGGTCTATGTTGTTTGTGGTGGTTCTGGTACTATGGATTACTGTGGTTGAAGTAATTGGAGCTGAGTCAGTATGTGATATAAAAGAAGTGAGTATTGGTCCAATGAGGATGTAACTGGCGGTGTACAGTTTCTGTTGTATTGTGGGTTGGGAGAGTGGCAATTATGTAGGAATGATGATTGTAGAATCACGGTTAGATAGTCTCCTTGAAAGCTGCAGCTCTTTGCAATTGCGGAGTAGCGGTGTTTGAAATTTTAATTGAAGTTTGAAATTTATTTATGAATGATTAGATAGAAAGTGAATTATAGTTAAGAGTTCCGTTGCACAATGATTGTGCACTTGTATTCTTTGGCCTGAGCAATAGCTCTGGCCTGTGCAAGAGTTTAGGTCTTGTATCTTTCAGCGTAGTTAGATTTCTGACTCTAGCTGATTGAGTCAATCTGACCGAGTCAATCTGTCTTGACTCGGAGATCCCAATTCGTTACGAGTTGACTCGGTGTACATTGACCGATTTGATTACCCTGGACTTGACCTTGACTGGACGTGGACTGTTAGTTGACCCCTTTGACCGTCAATGACCGTTAGGTTGGCCCAGTTGGGTCAGGCCTTGTGTAATGGGTTTCTTTAGTGGACTTGGGCTTAGGATTAGTTATCCTAAAATGATGTTTGGACTCCTTATGGTCCGAATTAGTCCTTGGCTTCTTCTACAAAGTTGTAGATACTCTTTAGACATATCGATTGGACTATAGAACCAACCTAATTGGATTAGTAAATTCTTAGTTAAGTTAAAAGTAGAGAATGAGATACCATAATGGGCTTAGAACCATTAGATAGTTCACTTAGCAAATAACTGGAACTTGTATGAATTATGTATGAGCCTTGTGTGAGTCTTTTGGCTAGATTCTTAGAGTTCTTGTGTGATTAACAGTTAGTTATTAACAACAATCGATTCAAAGGACGAACCAGTGGATCGTGGATCTCGAGGTAGGCGTGGCTTGTCATCAAAAGAGGTGGGAATACATTTAACTCTTTTGTAACCATTGTTGTTTCTTTTACAAACGTCTTTGTTTAACAAACTCATGCTTTGTTTGATTATGAATTCCATGTCTCGTTTTTATTTGTATTACGATTGTTCTGTTGATTCTTTGAATCATTCCACGAATTGGAAAGGACTTGCAATGTTTGTTTGTCATATGAATTGTTATGGGAAATGAGAATTTCCACTTGTGGTATATATGATACGCTCCTTCGCATTTATATCTAGTATTTATTATTCGGTGTGGAATTGGCATCAGTATTACTATTCGGCGTGGAATTGGCATCAATATTACTATTCGGTGTGGAAGTGGCATCAATATTATACATTGTTTGAAGAAGGAGTTTGTCCATATACATGTTTGTTTGTTTCAGTGACTTGGTCACTTTTTAGTGTTTCGGAAAACATGTATTGTTTTCCAAATCTTACTTATGATTACTTGAAAGTTAAATGTTATTTCTACTGGGCACCCCTTCTAGGGATGATGTGCTCACCCATTCCCACTTTCAGTTTCAGAGACAGATCAGAGTTGCGCAGCGAAAGCTTCGAGGACGTTGAGTCCGTTTGTTAGATTACTTCTGCTATGTTTATCAAGTTGTGTATTATATTTGAAAACCAAATGACTATTGTATATGTATCATTTGAGATGAGTTCTTGTATGTATATTTCTGAGCGGGGCTAGTTTTGGGTTAAGTTTTGTAGCAGATTTCTTGATTGAATGTTTAAGTAAATAATTTAGATTCATAGTGCCTCTTTATTTAGTTAATCTCTTGGATTAGTCAGCTGCTAGCTTTGGGGGCGCTATAGTTAACAGACTCCGTTCTGTGCGTGATTGATCACAATAGATTCAAGTGATTGTGTGCAGGTTTTTATTGAAGATTTAAGAAGATTTGAAGACAAAGAAGATATTGAAGATCTGACTTGGGTTTTATAATCTTTGGTGTGCACAATACTTGTTTCGGTAAAAGATGATCCAATTAATAATCGGTTTATCCTTGTGGTAGATTGGATTGATTAATTGAGTAGATCGACATCAATACGTTTCCTTGTGATTAAAGGTATTGATTGGCTTAATCTTAAACGATTACCTTTGGGTGATTGGACATAAGATAAATCTAAGGACCCGACGAAGGAGTTTATGTTAAGATAAACAGAAGAGCCTTTGTCCGACTCATATCACCGGGTTGAATAGAGTTGATACCAAACAGATTTGTTGTTCCTTTACTGTTTGGAATACGAACCAAAGGAATTGTTCCAAGTACGTGACTTATTCACAAGTCGGAGGCGTGCGAATACAGACGGAACTAAGTAAACTATAGGGTTAGTTACTTGGTCTCAACTATACGAAGTTAGGTGTAATTTTGTGTAGCGGCTTAATCCTGAGAGTATTCAATTCTGGACAAGATCTCGGGGTTTTCAGCGGGCACCTCAGATGTCATCCAATAATAGCTTTTCGGGAGGTCACCCATCACCCATCCTTCCCGAGCACGCTTAGATGTAGAACGTTTTTCCAATGCCAGAGCTAATTGTGCTGAAAAGATCTTTGTATTAGTAAAAGTCAAACCATTACTTATTTTCTATTTGGCGAACCCTACCTTTCGGATAGGAGTATTACAATTATATTTTCACAGATGACTCATAGTCATTCCGTAAAAAACATACAAGATTTTTTTTTCTTTTCTTGTAATGAGTCAAATAATGTTCTCTAAAGTATCATTTCATCCACATGTGATTCACTATGTTTAGTTGCGGGTCTTTAATAATTATGCACTAAATACTTTAGAATGCTGTTTTAAGGCATACTCAAAACTTTTGAGGCATATTCTATAAATACAACATAAAGTCACAAGGTAGTAAAACAAATAATCCTTTATCCACCATATTTTAATAATGATAGTAATGCCCTTATCATTTATATCTTTGTATTTTGTTTAAGTTATTTACAAAACCTAAGCCTAGGTTTATCTGACAAGTTATCAGCCGAACCTAAATTTTCTTAAACATACCTAGGATCTTGACACGTTATTAGCCGATCCTTGGGTGCTTTTCGTACATGAAGAATACTCATAGATTCGGTTGATAACTTGTCACTCGAACTTAGATTTTTTGAAACATGCTTAGGTTCAACTGATAAGTTATCAACCGAAATTCACTCTTTAACTACCGAACTTAAGTTCGGCTGACTCGAGCGAAAAATAGGACAACAAAACTTAGTGTTGTTTTTCATAAAGTGAAGTTAGACTATTATTTTTATGTTTAATTATCAGCCTAACTGTTCATCAACACTTTTCGAATGAAGAATAATGAGTATTTTGGCTGATAATTTATTTCAATTGCCAGCCGAACTTCATTATGTAACTGCCATAATCCTCTAGTTTTTTTCGATTCAAACCTAATCTATCAATCAAACACAAGAAGGTAAAATATGAGTTTGTTGGAAATACTTTTTATTGTACATTTCCCCTTGAATTGAGGATTTCGTTCTCACTCACCAACTTCACAAAACATAAAGAATTGATTTCTTGGAACTAAGGCATGACACAAAGAGTGTTACTCTTACGAATGGTGTGGTGGATATAGTGACTGGTAGCTTTACTGCTAAGACTTGTTATGAGAAAATGGTTTCTTCCTCTGATGATTTGGATTTCTCGGTATTATTGAGATGCAAGCTTATTCCTCCTAAAGTGATTTTCTGAGTTGGGTTGCTTTACACAATTCAGTTCTTACCATGTGTATGTTACGGGATAGAGGAATTTAGGTACAGTCAACAACCTTAAGTTTTCTGTAATGACACTGATGAAGACATGGATCATCTTTTCATCCATTACAGATGGATAACAAAACTCGGGGATTATTTTATTGCGCCCCTTCAGGTTAATTGGTCCATGCCAGGTGAGTTCAAAGGTTTATTACCGAGTTGAAGACTTCCCAGGGTTGGACAAAGACAGTTTAAATTTGGCAGATTATACTATATTTTTGGAAGCTTGGAAGGAAAGAAACTCTCGGGTACATGGTGGTCGACGTTCGAGATCGATTGAGGAGATTAAAATCAGTGTCAAGTAGAACATTTGCTTGTGGAGCTCTACAACTAATACTTTCGCAAACATGTCTGTTTCTCAGGTTTTGTTTCAATGTTGCTTTGTAATTTCTTGTTTATGCTAAAGATGAATGAGTTTGTAGCTGAAAATCTGTACATTTGTAATTATCTTTTTTCCTCTTCAATATAACCTTCCTCTTTTAAAAAAAAAAAAAAAAAACTTAACTCAAGTCGCTTTCTGCTTCGACTCATTCTCCTTCTTCACTAATTTGCAGATTAAAAATGATTAGAACATCTTCTTTTAGTCGAAGACGATGAAATTTGAAGTCAAGTTAGCGTTTGGTTGGAATAGAAAAGAGAGAAAGGGAAGAAAAATAGTTTTAAAATAACTAAATTTTTTTATTATTTTTTACCAGAATATGTCATTATTAAAAAATAAATTAAATTTTTTTTAACTAGTCTTAGGACATCCCTCAATAACCTACACTAGTTAGGATAATTATCTTATGCCTCGAAAAAAAAGTGTTGAGTTTGCCTCGAAACAAGGGCTGACCCAAACACATCTATCAAAATTTCAATATCAATTTTCACTCCTACAAACTAATTTTACTTCAATTTTTTTCAACAGTTATTCCCTGGCATAGCATTTTGACTGAGCTGCGGAACTAGTGACACGAGATTAAATATCTTCGTTGACATGTTAAAAAACATTGAAAGGGCCACTTCAAAATATAATAATTATAAGACTTTCTAAAAATGCACAATAGAAATACAGGAGTATATGCTTAAAATTTATTGTAGAACTCGTGAAGAATATTCACTGTGATGAAACCTTCAACAAGAAAAGTTCATTGTTACTTCACAAAGAAGCCCATTTCAACAATTCAATGCAGAACTCATCAAGAATATTCACTGAAGTCTCCAATATTGACCTCAGTTATGATGAAGTCTCCATCAAGAAAATTTCATTGTTACCTCATAAAGAAACCCATTTCAACTGTCTTAAACAACATTCTACAACCAACCCAAAGAAATTAAGAAATCTTCAAAACTCATAAATGATCATTATATTTAACCCCACCCCAACAGTACTAATTCAAAAACTAACCAAACCCTTTACTAGAAGAAATGACAGAAGAGAAAGTAATTCCTGTAGTTTCAACTTTATCATCTCCATTTGAAGTAGATGCAAGTTCTTTGACAAGAAAACCAATATGTTTATGGCCAGGTACTTATCATTCTCCTGTAACAAAGGCTTTATGGGAAGCAAGGTCTAGTGTCGATCCAACATCTGCAAATAATGCTCCAGCGCAAAGTGAATTGCTTACGAAAACTCCTTCTGAGAGTCGAACAAGTATTGTTTATAACTTCTCTATTGATTATATACTTAGAGAAGAGTATAGAGATCCTTGGAGTGGTGTTAGGATTGGCAAATTGCTTGAAGATCTTGATGCCCTTGCAGGTACTATCGCTGTCAAACACTGCTCTGACGAATGTATCCTGACAAGACCTCTCTTGCTGGTCACTGCTTCTGTTGACAAGATGGTCTTAAGGAAGCCTCTTCGTTTTGATGTTGATTTGAGCATGTCTGGGGCTGTCACATGGGTTGGGCGTTCGTCCGTTGAGATTCAACTGGAAGTGAGTCAGCGTCCACCAGACAGTTCTCATGCTTCAGATGCCGTAGCTTTTACTGCAAACTTCACATTCGTAGCTCGTGACTCTAAGACGGGAAAATCTGCTCCTGTGAACCGGCTCTTACCTGAATCTGAACAAGAAAAGATGCTTTGGGAGGAAGCTGAAGCCAAAGATATATCAAGGAAGATGAAGAGAGGAGAGAAAAAAGAGAGATTGAAAACATGGCCGAGGGTGAGAGGCTTAAGGATTTGTTGGCTGAAGGAAGGATCTTATGTAACATGCCAGCATTAGCAAACAGAGACAGCATTCTTCTAGGGGATACATGTCATGAGTACTCGTTAATATGCCAACCACAACAGCGGAACACACATGGCCGCATATTTGGAGGATTTTTAATGCACAAGGCATTTGAGTTGGCTTATTCGACAGCTTATGCCTTTGCAGGCCTGGTCCCAAGTTTCCTCGAAGTTGAGCATGTGGATTTCTTACGACCTGTGGATGTTGGGGACTTTTTACGCTTCAAATCATGCGTTTTATACACCAAACTCGACAACCCTCTGCAGCCTCTCATTCACATTGAAGTTGTAGCTCACGTTACAAAGCCTGAACTCAGGACTAGTGAGGTCTCCAACTCATTCCATTTCACATTCAGTATAAAAATACATATATTGTACAACTAATTCATTACCTGTTCAGAATTCTACTGTGAGTTCTCTCACAGTTCGTAATTTGCATATAATGAAAAACGGATTCAGTATTCGAAGTGTTGTCCCTGCAACAGAGGAGGAAGCATGGCGAATCCTTAAACACATGGATACTGATAAGTCATAAAAGTACACACATATACAATAATATTCTCTTAATTTTCAGGATACTCTTTTCTGTATAAAAATACATATATTGTACAACTAATTCATTACCTGTAATTTAATGTGCACACTGAAATGGTATAGAATCAGAATTCTACTGTGAGTTCTCTCACAGTCTTCACAATGAGAAGCTTATAGGCAGCCCTCATCAGAAACAGGGTGCCTTTAACAACAAAGACTTTAACAAACAGTTACTTCCCAAAATGCCCCTGTGCGTGCGTCTTCTCTAACCTAAAAGGGTTTAACTGAAAATCAAAGGAAAAACGGAAGTAAGAAATTGATAGCAATGGAGGCATCAACAGAAGCTCCAAATAGAGCCTTAACAAAAATTCGATTCTCAGAGCTTTACCCTCCATTATCTGAACCTATTCTTGATGCCTTAACTAAATCTGGTTTCAACTATTGCACACCAGTTCAAGCAGCCACAATCCCACTTCTTTGTAAATTTAAAGATGTTGCTGTTGATGCTGCTACTGGTTCTGGTAAAACCTTAGCTTTTGTTGTTCCACTTGTTGAAATCTTAAGACGTTCTCCAGATAAGCCTAAACCTCATCAGGTAACAATTAAGTTTGAGTTTATTTTTTTCTCTTAAACCCTTAATTTTAGTTTCTTATTGTGTTTCATTGGAGTTCAATTTGTACAGGTGTTGGGAATAATTTTGTCTCCAACTAGAGAGTTGGCGTCGCAGATATACAATGTTGCGGAGCCTTTCATTTCGACCTTGTCGAATGTCAAACCAATGCTACTTGTTGGTGGATTGGGTGTAAGAGCTGATATGAAGAAAATTGAAGAGGAAGGAGCTAACTTACTTATAGGCACACCTGGGAGGATATTCGACATTATGGATCGAATGGATATTTTGGATTACCGAAATTTTGAGGTAAACAATGTTAAATGTGCTGGTTTGTACGGAAATTTTAATGGCATAATCTGTTGTGTGGTTTGTTAGTTTGACGTTATGAATGAAAAATGGCTTAAACATCTACGATAAGAGTGTATATTGGACTGGAAATGATGATGTGAAACAAAATTGTAGAAAATTTGGACCCAAGAATTGGTTAAAATCCAAAAGTAAAATGACCGTGGGAGTTTCTGATGAGTAATTCATCCTGCACTAGTGAAAATTTACCTTGGATTTTCTGTTGAGTAAAACCCTGATATGGACATTGGCTGTTGGTTCTAACTTCCGACCTCTGATTAGTGATTAGCTGGTTCTCTCTTATTGTTTGTTGATTTGAATTTGATTTGGACAGATTCTTATCTTAGACGAGGCTGATCGGCTTTTAGAGTTGGGATTCCAAAAGCAGATAAATTCTATTCTACCTCGCTTACCAAAGCTTCGCAGAACTGGTCTTTTCTCAGCTACTCAAACTGAGGCAGTTGGGGAGCTTGCTAAAGCAGGATTGAGGAATCCAGTGAGGGTTGAAGTTAAAACAGAAGCGAAAGATGATCTAGCGTCTGCATCTTCTAAAACACCATTGGGCCTTGAGATGGAGGTATGAATAGATGATTTCTAAATATGTATCCATCCCGAGTCTCTCTTATTTCTGTTGCTTCTGGAAAGGCGTATGTTAGTGTGTGACAGACAAGTTCGGTTATGGACACTTGGTGATCCATATACTATTACAATTATTTATGGTATTACGAAAAACTAATTTTGCGAATGTCATGTCCAGAGTAGTTGGGAAAAGGTTCTGATGATATTTTTGGTTGACGTCCAAGAAAAAGAGCAAGAGAGACAGTTAGTGATTAGGCAACTTGCTTAGTACTGAAGAAGTATACCAATAGCACTTCCCGTTGACTTGTTGTATTGGAATAGGCCAAGCTCTTATGTTCTTTGAACCAGTTGGTTCAACAGAAGTTAAATAAAACTTGATTAGTTTCTGTCTGATTTGCATGACCCAGGGGATTCAGAAATTAAGGCTGTCATTTAGTTTCTGTCTGATTTGTACTTGGGACACCTATAGGATCCTTTATTCTGACCCCAACTTCTCATTCCATACTGTGTTATGACATCCTTGATCTTGCAGTACATGATTTGTGAAGCTGATAAGAAGCCATCACAGCTTGTTGATTTCTTGACGAAGAACATGAATGAAAAGATTATCGTGTAAGTTATGAGCTGGCCTATTCTGTTTTCTGTTAATTAGTTCCTATACAAGTAAGGTACATCAGCTGATACGGTTATTCACTTATTCAGTTATTTGTATGTCTGTTTTTTCTCTTTATTGCAGCTACTTCATGACATGTGCTAGTGTTGACTATTGGGGAGTTGTTCTTCCACGAATTGCTGCTCTCAAAGGTTTCTCCATTATTCCTCTTCATGGGAAAATGAATCAGGTAGTTATATGTCTTACTAACTTCAAGATTATTGGTCCATAAAAGCTGGTAATATTTTGATAGTTGCTTTTCCTTTTACCTTTTATAGGTTGCAAGGGGAAAAGCATTGGCATCTTTTACAGAAATTTCAAGTGGTATTCTTCTATGTACCGATGTAGCAGCGAGGGGACTTGACATTCCAGGTGTTGATTTAGTCGTGCAGGTATGTTCTGTTGAGATTTTGTTCTTTCTGTTTCATAAATTCAAACAAATCATGAATTTTACAAGCATTTCATTCTGCAAGTATTTCCGTCTGTATCTGACAAAAGAAGTCTCAGAAAGGTAGTTTTCCTCGTCAAAAAAATAAAAAAGAAGGTAATTTATTTATTATGACGAAAATTCCAATTAAGGGTTTTTCTTATTGTTGTTTATGCAGTATGATCCTCCTCAAGATCCAAATATGTTTGTACACAGAGTTGGTCGGACTGCACGATTAGGCAGACGAGGACGAGCCATTGTTTTTCTCTTACCGAAGGTTGTCTTCTTGCAGCTGCTCATTCTGTTTCTAATCAACTCTTACCTGCCAAACTCATTGATGTCATAGCCAATGTATCTGATTTTATGTAAAGTTAACTGCTTTGTTATTTTTATAGGAGGAAGAATATGTAGACTTCCAGCGAATACGAAGGGTCCCACTTCAGGAGAGGATATGTTCTGATGATGTTCCTGATATTACTCCTCAGGCCAGTAAACCTACCATTCATATTTTTTTACATCTACCATGATCTCATATGCATGAAATGATCTTTTCTATTTAAGCATCAGAAAAAAAAATGCATGTTTGCAGTTGAAGGAAAAAGAAAAGGGATATGGAAATACTCTAAAATGATCTTTTCTATTTTTTATGATGGAGTTTCAAAGTGCTATTAAGTACAGTTACTAACATGAAATATGATCAGCCTTGATTCTTTACAACTTCTAACACGATTGTTTTTGCTCGCATTTTCTTATACAACTCAGTGTCACAAGTATGATTTTAATTATGGTTTCTAATATTGATTTCTCGATTATTCTTAGCTTGATTTTGATCAGCTGCTTTGCTTTCAACTATCCAGTCTGTTGAATCTGTAAATCATCCCTGATCTTGTGGAAACTGACTTTCAGATACGAACCGCTGCAAAGAAAGATCGTGATGTCATGGAAAAGGGTCTTAAGGGGTTTGTCTCGTTCATCCGTGCATATAAGGAGCATCACTGCTCTTTCATTTTTAGGTGAACTGCAGAATCCTCTATACAAAATTCTCCAAATCTTTCAATCTCCTTATCTGAGTGTTCTGTAGGTGGAAGGAACTAGCAGTGGGTAAGTTGGCGATGGGATTCGGGCTGCTGCATCTCCCATCGATGTCGGAGCTGAAGAATCACTCGCTTTTTACCAATGGCTTTGTTCCAGCTGAAGATGTCAATGTGGCAGAGATCAAGTACAAGTAAGAAATGTTGATTACTCTTTCAGCTTCTTCTTTATTGAAAATATATGGTATACGCCGGAGGGATTCCAGAATTGAATCTCACTATCTGTCAGTTTTCCGTGACGAAACGCTGAAATATGTACATGCTCCAGATTTTTCGTCCATATATTCCTTTTCCTCCACCCCCACCCCACCCCACCCCCCCCCCCCCCCCTTTTTTTTTTGTATATCTGCACCTTTGTTAACTGGTAATTTGATTTACCTAGAGATAAAAATCGCGAGAAACAAAGAAAGAGGAACCTGAAAGCAAGGAAAGAAGCAGAGCTTGAACAACCAAAGTTCAATAAACCGAAGCGAAATCCAAAAGAATCAGTTACCAGGAAACAAACAGCCAAGCAACGACGAGCTGTTCAGACAGTTGACGATGCAGAGGAGTTGGACAGGGACTATCGCGCTCTAAAGAAGCTAAAAAAGGGTACTATTGATGAAGCTGAATTTGCAAAACTTACAGGGGCGGAAGATTTTTGAGCAGCAGCATAGTTACCTTGGCATCCTAAGAGAGAGAAGGGGGAGCATAGAAAGAACCCTAGAACTGGGGAGTTAACTGCCAAATCAACTGAGCATGGAGAGATTGGATCTTGAGAAGAGATACTTGCTATTCCCGACCTTGGTACGGTTAATGCAAAGAAAATTTTGTGTAAATTTGAAATTTTCTTATGGCTCTGTTTGTACCACTACAGTTAAAGTTACAATTTTGTCATTCTTTGGTTCTTAGTAATGGTTCTGTGTATTATCTACCCTAGTAGTGGCAGTAACGTGGTTTATGGCCACTTGTTAGAGAAACTCCTATGGGTAGAGTTGATATTCCAAAATTCCCGAGTTCCTTCACAGCAGTCCGAGTTTGAGCACCATTATGGGTATATGAATCTGTCATCTCCATACTGAGGTTTTAAGGATAAAAAGAAGTACGTCGTAACTAACAGGAACTTAGGATTTTTTCACCTACCTCTATTTGAAAGGAAAGGACAGATATATTATCATACTATGCGCAGACTGGTAGTTTCAGGTTAACCCCATACTTTATCAAAATGCAGTGAGGCTAAGAGCAAGAATATTTGGGACCAGAAGGATTCTGCCACGCCAAAAATTTAGGTGCAATTTTGCAAAATGCCAATAGTTCCCTCCACAATTTGGTGAAGCTAGTTCTCTTCCACAACTGACATGAATCAGTTTTGGACCATAATTTGTATCATGATGTGGTAAGGTGCTTTCAGTCTTTACAGATTTTCTTTATCTTTTTGCTTTTCAACTTGGGTTTCATATACAGATGATACTGTCCGAAGCATGAATATACTCACTCGGTTGTTGATAAAAGGAAAGCTAGCAAACAGGTAGTATTACATTTTATTTTGAATTGAATGAACTGATCATACATATTTGTTGGTTAGTTATCTGCACTTAATTTATGCACAGGCAAAGAAATCATGAGAATCCAAAAACCAATTGAGGTTTTGGTATGTGTGTTTTTCGTTTGCATATAAATGTTTATAATATTTGGTATGTAGTGCTTCAAAAAAAAAAAAATATAGTTTTCATATGCAGGTGGGTTTATAACATTTACCAAAGCACAATAGTCATTCCCGATAATAAATGAGATGTTGGAGGAAAAATTCACGGCTAACAGATTTAGGGGTTTCAATAATCATGATGTGTTATAATAAATGGTTATTTGAACAAGAGTTATTAGAGTAAGGTGTAGTGGTTGTTGAAAATTGTACAAAGAAATGGCAAGACTTGTAATAGTTCTCCTACTTGCGTCTATAATTAAATTCGTTTTCATAGAACAGGTTGCTTAAAAAAATTTGCACAACTTCATCAATTTTCAAAGGAAAAAAACTCCGATGAGCTACATTATCTCCGATGTGCCCTACCATGCGCTAATGCGGTACAACTTTGGGGACAAAGAGGTCAAGGAATATTCAGTCCACATATCAAAGATCCTATCAACAAAACAGAAACCAGAATATATTCAATTTAAACAAAAGTCGCAAATTACAAACATTTTTGAGAAAAACCTATAGATACTTTAAAATGATGAGCAAATCTTTATTGATTCTCATAGATACATGTCTCTGGTCCAGCCATATCTTTCCACTTGTGATTTTCCCTTTTCTTTTATAAGAGAAAAAAGCATTTTTGCTTGATTTTTTTCTCAGATATTTTGCTCTCATAAATATCTCCAAAAATAAGAAAACTTTTCAATTTTTTTTTTTTTAGCCTTTTTGGTTGAATCACATGCTTTACTTGTGACCGAAGAGAAGACAGTGAAGTGAAGCTTCTTTTTTGTGCATCAACCAAACCACCCCAAAAGAAATGGACCCAGAGGAATTTGTAAAGCTTTTCTCATGGGCTTATGACCCATTCTGTAGTTAGTCTTGTGAGCACAAGAAAGATTTCCTCTGTCAGATACTTTTCAAATGTCATCTCATAAATATCTTCTCTGGAACTCTTTTTACAAACCTTCCCTGCAACCACCATTAAAATGCAACATAATCAATACACGGAAGACAAAACACACATTACCGACATGAAAATTTTACCTTTTTTTTCCTTTCTGAAATTCAAAAATTAAGTTTTCATCAACAACAGATACCACGTGATGGCCCGCCATTTTTATTGTGCCAATCAGGTGGCAGGGGACAAAGTGAATTACCTTGAGTCTAGGTCTTTTTTCTGCATTGAGTTTCCGGACTTCATATCTGATCTTCTTGGAAAATAACCTACTTTGACGTTTTTCTTTGTACCTAAGAACTTTAGCTTCTCTTCTTGTTTTTTCTTCTTTCATTACCGGCACTTCTCCCATCTCAATAAATTTGATCCCAACATTAACAACAAAAAAAACAAACACATTAATATAATCACCATAAAATAAATAAATGAAAAATATCCAACTTAAATTTACATCTCTTATGGCTCTAATTCTCCTGATACCAACTTAGCCATTTTCTTAGAAAAGAAGAAGAAAATAGAGATAAGTTAATAATGTACGTACGAAGGTGGCGCTCGACGCGGAATGGGAGCTGTATTCATCATTGGTTGCCCAAAGAGATCCTCGATTCGACCATGCATCCATGACTTCTTGATAATTCAAATTCAACTTCAAAGATATGTTCTTCTCTTCATCCTCTCCATACCCCAATGACAATGAATCTTCTCTTTTAATAACTTTATCTCCGTATCGATCATTCCGTTCTTCTTCAAACATGTATCCATTAGTGTTCTTTATTCCCATATTGTAAAATTCTTCATCAGCTTCACATTCTTCTTCATCTTCATTATTAACCATAAATTCATCCCATTCCATGAAGTTCAACTCAACTAAGTCATCAACATATAAGTCACTCTCTCCTAGTAAATTTGCATCTCCCTCTTGATCATTACTTCCCCAAATGCTCTCTAATTCATCCAGTATATCGATTTCTTCATCCTCATTTTTTGTCATTCTTGACGAGTTGATGTCCGGGACGGATTCCGGAACTTCTTGTTCCTCCTTTGGACTCCTCATCAGATGATTAGAGGATGAATTGTGTCTCCCCATTTTCTTCTATTTTTTTTCTCTCCCTCTCTTTAGAAAGTTAAGTGCATGGATACTTTTGAGAACAAGAAGATGTAATACGGGTGATTGGTTGTTTTTTTTCTCCCCATATAATTTTTTTCCTTTATCCTAAGTGGCACCTTATCTTTTCACTACTGGTTAGACTCTCAAAATGATAGGATGAACTTGTCCAGCATGGATAGCAACACAAGGAATAGATCAGTTTTGATTGGAACCAATTCTTTTGGTTCATTTTGTAACATATACATGAAACTCAAAAAAAATAAAAAATAAAAAAATTTGCCATTGATAATAAAAAATAAAAAATAAAAATATTTGCCATTGATATAAAGGCATAAAATTTAAGGCATATTGATCAAGAATATCAGCATGTCTTTCTTGCGACAAACCCAGCGGACTGCTTGATTATGCCTTGGCTTGAATATCCGGAAGGAAAGCATGACCGGATGCATGCATGAAAGATAAGTCATTTGTTCTTAAACCATCGGGCAGATATGTCCATTCATTCGCTTTGAGGTTGTACATCAATACCTCAATGGAGTATTCACTGTGAAGTACCGTGTGCAGACAAACCATTATGTAATCTCCGTGACTTGTACAACTTGAGACAAACGCAAATTTTCCAAGATTGAACACAGCGATTGGATCTGGTTTCAACTTGTAATTCTCGGCATCTAATTCAAATATACTCAGTGGTTCAAGTATAGTCATTGGACGGTCAAATATCGTAAAGATTCTTCCACTGCAATACAACATTTCCACTCTAAAAGTACCGTCAGGCCAAGATGAGCTGAGTGAAATATCCTTTACCAAGTTTGTCCCTTTTGATATATCAAAACGGATTAGACTTCTTCCTACAAATCATTCAAAATAGTTCACTATGATTTGACCCTCACTACCTAAAGTTGCCACGCCAGAAAGGTTGATTTTGGGACCTCTTACATGATCCAACCAAGCTTCAGTAGTATGTGTTAATGACACCAACTTCCTGATATCCTTCCAAGTTTTTACTTCAGATGAGAAAACCTTTAGAGCCAAATCAGGGATCGAATACCCAAACGTCACATAAACTTTGTAATCTATATCTACATGTGATAACGAGTTTGAAGCATGCATTGCAATTCCCATGATTGGGAATTGATTAATATCAACATCCAGCTCTGGTAAAACACGCGACAACCCAGTTAAAGGATTCGCAACAATCAATCGAAAAAGATTTACAGTATGATATTTAAAGCACATTAATCCAGCAGATGCTGCAACTGGAGTACTACTATCTGAATTAATAATATTTTCTGATATTAATAACGGAGGATGAGGTTGTATTTGTATATACCGGAACTTAGAAACTTCTGTGTCGTAAACCATGAACGGACTTGGGGATGATTTTGATGGGACCATGGCGAGCCATGGGGTTCGAAGGAAATACTGTTTTGACGAAGTGTATGCAAAAGTTGGAGAACGAACGATGGATTTATCTCTTGCATACGAGTTGGCTTCGGATGACGTCTACCGTAGGAAGCCTTGCTAATATTAATTCTACGATTACATCGTCAAGTTTGCTCCACGGTGTTATCATCTTGTTGCTCCACAATGTTATCATCTTGTTGCTCCACAATGTTATCATCTTGCCGATCAAAATAAAAATCATCTTGCTCCACGGTGTTATCATCTTGCAACAGTGGTGGTGGTGGGGGTGGTGGTATGAGGAACTTCTAGCTTCTAGGGTTTATATATATGATCTATAGAAATCTGGCTTACTGCGTGCATAAGCGTAACTAAGTAACTATCATCAACAGTTAATATGCTTCAAAAAAAAAAATAAAAAAAAATCAACAGTTAATAGACTTATATAGCTAATGGACATCAAAATCAAGCCCACCTTCGGTCACAGAGTTCGGCGATGGCCGATGGGCATCAAGGAGATTATTTAATATTTAATATTTTTTAATGTAAATCGTGGATACAAGCTAAACCAAATAGCCATTCATACGAGCTAAATCCACCAATAGGTAATTTGATCACCGAAACAATTTCAATTTTAGGAATTTATTTATATCTCTAACTAAATACTTTAAGGTATCAAAAAAAATAATAAAAAAAACTTTAGATCTTATGTGATTTTCACTCCACGCACTAAAAAACAGAATAGGATCATAAGCTCATCTTTGAAAATATCCCTTACCAAAATAATTTTTACATTCCAATTTGTACTCTTTTGCATTTGGGAAGAAACCACCTATAATAATCATTTCGAATTTTGTCTTCGATGTTTATTTTTGAAATCATCAAAAGTTAAAAGGTCCTGGACCCATCAAGATGAGATGATGGCGACAAACTTCTTGATGGATCAAGAACACAACGAACATCTCAATCAATCAAAAAAAAAAAAAATCGTCGAGAACACAATCTAGAAAATTTATTTTTAGAAAAAATATCTAAGTTCGGACCATTTTGTGAAGAGAAAATCTGAACCTAGATATTTAATTGTCATGGTGGTGATCTAAACTCGTAGAGTCCATATGGAAATACCGAAATTAAGAAGGTAATAATATTGGATTTTTCTCAAAATGATGAATTGATTCGTAAAAATTCAATTCATGACTAGAGTGGCAATGAGATGATGATGATAATACTTCTGATTAATGGATCAAGATAACACATCAAGAACATGAAAAACATCTCAGTAAAAAAAATAAGTCATTTTTTTTCGCTAAGAACACGAAGAACACAGTCAAGAATTATTATAATTTTAAAAAAAGTACTCTGTATGTAGGTTCGTACAGATGGGTGAATAACAAATCCGAACCATCATATACGAAGGATTCGGTCAAGATCTAAACCAAATAAATCCGGGAAAAAAAAGTTATAGGTTCGTATTCGTTGGTTTAAGACACACTCGATCCTTTAGTGTTTTTAAAAAAAATTCTTCCAATTTTTATGTTAATATTTTGGAACGATATAATCCTTTATAATTAGTGACAGAAAATATTATGACTGCAGATATTGACAGCAGAAATATACATTTCAAACTTGTTAGTCCACTGCTCGTTTGAACCCACCAAGCGTCGGTATGTCTTGTTTGGTTGTCAAGTTTAGTTCCAAAACTCACCACTTGAATTTCCTACTAAAGTTAACTCCATTTTGTTAGACTTAGGACATAGATATGTTGAGGATGCTTTAGTTACTCATTGAAAACTTAAAGACGTATTGAAGAACAAGCAAAGACATCATCCTTTAAACTGAGGTTAGTAAATACAAATGACAGTCTTATTCATTGAACACATAACATGTGAATTTTCTTTACATGACTTTCATATATAGATAATTTAATTATTATCTATGATCAAAGTGTCGAATAAATCATTTACATTAGTTGTTTCTGCAACTTATTGTATTTAGTTACGTAGTATGATTCTATGTAACTTCGTAATTTTGTCATAACACTAATATGTTAATTGTTACTCCCTCCGTTTCTGGAAAAGAAATACTTTCACTTTTTCAATTTGGCCTATTTTTAGGCTAAAATGAAAAAGTGAAAGTATCTCTTTTCCAAAAACAGAGGGAGTATTAT
The DNA here is from genome assembly GCA_023531295.1 of Papaver armeniacum. NCBI lineage: Eukaryota > Viridiplantae > Streptophyta > Magnoliopsida > Ranunculales > Papaveraceae > Papaver > Papaver armeniacum. The sequence goes on along the minus strand of JAJJWW010014514.1, from coordinate 391,977 downwards.
TTAGTTGTGGACTTCCGGATTGAATCAGTGCTTTAAAAACATGTAGGAAACAATTTATTAGACATGTATTAAAGCTAGGTTGGACTCGAATTAAGTCTCGAATTCTATAAGGATTTTAGGATCGATTCAAAGACCTATCTCATTCCAGGACCGATCCTAAATCAAGTCTGATCCAAGGATCGATCCCAATTAATGGTCCGGTCCCAAAAGTCCATGTACTTTACTAAACACTAGCCTACTATCATATTTCATACTGGAACATAGTTAACACCAAATAAAACTTATGAGCGATTCAACTTCATTCATGCTCTTTGCGTCACTTGGATCTAGCCGACGTCCTTTACATGCCTAGGAGTTGATTCAGCCGAAGTGAAAGATTTAATTGATATGCCTCTAGAAAATAACTTGTTCATTTCCTTCAGATATATTTCACTCAAGCTAATAGAGATCCGTTTACTATGATGGATCTTTAATAGAAAATAAGATATCAAGAAAATATCAATAGTTAGGATAACTTACTTTTTTCAAAAAGTTATCGAGACTCCTTGTCGATTATATCTCACAAGGAAAATTTAAAACTAGTTTAGACATAAATCTTGTGGAATTACAAAGTTTGAGACGAAGAGTACTTTATAATATCTATCAATTTCATTCCCCAATCAATATTTCTTGAATGGTGGTATAGCAGAAGATACAAACCTTAAATAGACAAGAACTAAGACGATCAAGATAAGATTTGGATATCAAGAACTAATAAGTAAAAGATAATCAGGATGTGCTTCACAAATCCCTTAGCAAAAGACTTCAAAATTCGTAACGTAGTACCTTTTATCTAGGAAACATAGTTCTTTAGAGAATGGATCTATCCATAACTAGGACACATCGTTCCAGGATTGAGATTGTAGGTTGCATATAATCCTCAATTTATAATGATAAACAAGGATAGGTTGCTTAAAATCAAAGCACAGTTCGTGATCAATCTCAATGATCAGGGTATATAAAAACAAGAAGGAGTCACATCCTGAACAATTTATATAAGCATCAAATGATGGGAAATCATCTTGGAGATCATGCGCGGTTCAAAAATCGAGGTTTAAAGAATTGTATAATGACAAACATATTCTCGTTGGAATAAATTTGTAAGGAAACTAGGTCACGAATGTTCTAGCTTTCAAAGATGGGAAACAAGCTTAAGAAATCAAACCATAAAGTGAAATTTCCAGAAATACCAATTTACTTAAAAGACTATTATTGACATCGTCCTTTACATGCCTATGCAACACTATGGCTCAGAAAACTTAAGTTATGTGGATTATTATACGAGAGAGAAGGTGTTTAAAGGAACGTTTGGTTTAGGCCTATGTAAGAGAGCTCTATTCAGGCTTGCCCAATTAATTATGGTACGTTGGATAACTCATCCGGATCTGGAGAGAATTCGGGTCATCATACGGTGCAAATTAAAGAAAATAACTCGGGTGCGGGTTTTGATACAGGTTTGGTTTCTAGTCTGGCCCATAGACCAATTATATCAGGTTCTTTTGACTTTTCCTAAAGTTCATCAAAGTTTCATCATCAGGATTCTTCATCTTGTCCATTCGATTCAACTACTATACACTTAAAATCGACTCCAGCTGCTACTGCACAAATTGAAAGAATATCCGCATATGATAAAAAAAAAACACCAAAAAAAGAAAAAATAACTCATTTGGTTAGTTTCCACCTCGAATTCAACAAAAATCTAGGGATTGAGTATGATTCGGAAATTTCAAGACAAATCTGTAAAGATATGTTGTTGAATCGAAAGAATTTGGAGCAAACTAACCAACAAAATAAGAACAAATTCGATTGCACGGAAAAACTTGATGTAAATTCTGATGATGATAATTGGAGTGCAATGAAGCAAGGGGTATTGTTTAATTTTGTTGATGATTCAACTGAGTCTCTTGCAGGTATTGTTTCAGATACCAATACGTCTAATTCTAATGCTAGGGTTAAAGATGATTTACATAGACCACATAATACTTTCGTGGAATATTAGGGGTTTAGGTGATGAGCTTAAAATATCTGCAATTCCGAAACGCTATTAGAAGAAACAAATTTTCAATCATTTCAATTCAGGAAACTAAGAAGAAAGTAATTGATGCTTCTCTAGTCAGGTCACTGTAGGGAAATAATGGACGTGACTTTGTTTTTATAGCATCATAAGGGAGGTCTGGGAGTATCCTAGTAATGTGGAATCCAATGGTGGTGGTGATGGAGGATAGTTTACTAGGTGTTTTTCTCTGAAATTTCGCAATGTAACTTCTCTTAGATTTTCACGTTTGTGTATGGGGAATCTGATCCCACAGACTATAACCAGTTTTGGCAAGAGATTAAGGATGTCAGGTTGCTTATGATTGCGACTTGGTTTCTGGGAAGAGATTAGAATACAATATTATATCAGAATGAAAGAAACATGCATGGTGGGTACAAAACAAATAGAAAACACTTCAGAAATTTTATCAATTTGCATAACCTGGTATACGTCCCAATGTATGGAGGAAAGCTACACATAGACAAATTACAATAACTCTTAGAGCATTGCTTGGTTGTACCCACAAGTTTTGCTATCTAAAGCTTGTTTTCAATGTTAGGTGATAAAAACTATATCTTGATTTCTAGTATACTAAGTCAAGTTTTGGATATGTTGGAATTGTAATTGAGTATCAGAGATCACCCTTGAAGACTAAAGATCGACGAAGACATTTGGAGAACTTCTGTATCAGGTATGTGAAGATTGAACCATTCTATTTGGTTACTATACCATCATTTTATCTATTGAGACTATGCCGTATGACTTATAGTAGAATTACAAAGAAAATGTTTCGAGTCAAGGTTTTCTTGTGAAAAATTTCGAAATGTGATTTAGCGATTAGATGTTCAAAGGTCCTTAAAAATATTAGTTCAATGAAATAATTTGTGGATCAATTGAAAAATTGCCCATGAAAATGATTATATCACTTGGGAATGTTTCAAACATCATAAGAGAGAAATATGAACTTACTGATATATCTACCTGTAGGTAGGTTGGCGAACCGGTTCGCAAACCATAGATATCTAAGATACAGAAATACAGGAAGGTTGGCGAACCAGTTCGCAAACCGCAAGTTCAGTTGGGAACAGTTCACGAACCCTTTTGGCGAACCGTGGTGAACTGAATTATATAAGTTGGATAAAAGGTTAGAAGTTGGCGAACTCGGTTCACAAACAATCATTATATATGGTTCTGTAACCGAACCTATGTGTATAGTCTTCTATTGTATTTTGAAGACCTAAAGTGTTTGCTTTATTCTCAAATTATCTTAGCTTGAATTTTAAGCTAACCCTGGTCTTTGAAAACTATAAATAAAGCGTCTCTGTTAACTGGGAAGATTAATCCCATACACTTTGTGTCCTAGTTGATTATAGAGTCGTCATATAGTGACCTAACTAGGTTGCCTCTGTGAAACATTATTAGGTTTACGACTAAAAAACTTCGCTTTGTGGATTCGTGAAGTCAGGCCCGACTATTTTTACCTTGATAGTTCGTGTATCCTGATCTTGCTTTTCTGTTATCAAGGTTCTCGTAATCTCTGTCGGGCAAGATATATAGTAATTGGAAAGTTCTTTTTGTCACAGACTTTGTGATTCTTCGAGATAGATATCTAAGGACTGTTCTTAGTCGATCTTTCGAAGATTGTTCTTGAGAGGTGGTTAAGAATCTAGGATGCTCTTTGGGAGTCGTAAGTTCCAGATTTGTGAGGTTTGCCAGCTTTGTCTATTGCAAGCATATTTCCACACCTTTATCTTTGATCTAAACAGAAATCAAATAGGCTTATCTATTAGAGGCAGATTGGTATAAAAAGTCTTCACTTAGGATGAAGCAACTCTTAGGCTGTATAGGACGTCAGCTAAGGGGGAGTGAATTATTAATTAAGTAGTGTCTTACTACATTACATATGGCTTTACAGAGCATCATGTAAGGGGTGGGGTGGTGTGTGTGTGTGTGCGTGGGGGTGGGGTGGGGTGGGGGTGGGGGGTTGGGGTGGGGGGGGGGGGGGTGGAGTGAATTATGCAAAAGTAGTATGTATTGACTAAGGGGAGAACATACACCGTAGTATTGCTTCAAAATTTTGGTGCAACTGAATTTTGAGGAATGTAACAATACTATGTTTCTGTATAACGACTAATGAGTAGAGTGTATTTACCTCATTATGTAAAAGGTCTAAACGAGTATTCTCATAAGTTTTTATCGTTATGGATATTCAACAACAAAGTGTTGAACGAATACATGTAGAACATTAGAAGAACTTGAAATACGAAGAATTTAAGATGTGTGTTGAAGAACCAAGGAAATCAAGTATAGTGGATTGAGCCAAAAAGATTATTTATTGTATCCATATGTATTGAATATTTTTGTCACTAAAATTGACAAAGGGGGGATTGTTAGAGCACTGCTCGGTTGAATCCACAAGTTTTGATATCTCAAGCTTGTAGTTAATGTTATGTGATCAAAACTATATCTTGATTTCTATTTTACTAAATCAAGTTTCGGATAGGTTAGCAAAGTAGTTGAGTATCAGAGATCACCCTTGAAGACTGAAGATCGATGAAGACATTTTGAGAACTTCTGTATCAAGTAAGTGAAGACTGAACCATTCTATTTTACTCATTAGACCATCATTTTATATATTAACTATGTCGTATGACTTATAATAGAATTAATAACAAAGAAGATATTTCGAGTCATGCTTGTCATGTGAAAAATCTCGAAATATGATTTAGCAATTAAATGTTCAAAGGTCTTTAACAATATTAGTTAGATCAATTAGATCAATTGAAAATTTCCCATGAAAATGATTATATCACTTGGGAATGTTTCAAACATCAGGAGGTGTGGGGATTAGGTTTCCCAGTTGCTAGATTTCTCCTTTATAGAGTCTTCAAATCAGGGTTTGCAATCAATGTTACCTTGGTAACAAAGCATTCAATATTCACCGTTTAATGAAAACCTGATTAGAATCAAGCTAATATCTTTCAACCGTTAGAACGAACTTAGCTTGTTACACACAAATACAAAGTGACTTCATTTAGATATGAGTAACCGTATCTAAAAGTGTGCACCTTTGTTGGCTCAACAATAGTTAACCGAAATTAGCCATATGAACACTTTCATATCAACCATATTCATATTAACCATAACTAGTTCAAATGACTCAAATAAAACTAGTTCTAGAGTTGTTCAATTGTTTATATTCTCATAGAAATGTACAAGACACAATTGAAGCAAAATCGATTTTGATTCACTCGAATCAAGTCATGCACATTATAGCCACGGTTTGCAAAAGATTGCATTTCCTTAATATATAAATGTATTAGTTCATGAACAAACCGATTTTAGAGCATAACCCACTCAAGTATGCAAACATGTACGCATACCTTAGTGGTCGGACTGAGTTTGGATTCGCCAGTACGCGAACTTGTACGCATACCAAAAACTTCGAGAAAGTCCCTAACTTGAACCTCATGCCAGTACGCGTACCGGTATGCGTATTGAGTTCCCGGATATTGATTACACATATGCAAGTACGCATACCATGCTTATATCCAATTGTTCTAAACTCTCATTTCAACCATTGAAACATTCTCGGAAGACGACAATAGCTGTCCTACACAAACTATTAGCTTCAAAGCAATTTTCAAGTGATCGAATGATCAATACGAAATATTTCGAGTCTACATCAAATGACTGTCTCACACAAATCATGTAAGATGTTACCAGGCGATTTTCACATGATCATCTTTTGACTTTCGTCAAGAATATAAGATGAACTTGTTTAAAGCGAAATCTTACTAACACATATTTCGAGAAATATGTAAGCGGGTTAAACTCAGCTCAAAATATCAAATGTGTATAATTGAAGTCTATATAGCTATACGACTTTTGTCTTAAATAAGAGATAGAGTAGATAGACTTTTGAGTGATACATGAGTTCAAGTCTCCACATACCTTTTGTTGATGAAGTTCCACAATCTCCCCTTAGTAGTTCTTCATCTTCAATCGATGAACGCCGCGAAGTCTAATGCTTAACTACACTTTCTATCATTATCCAAGACTTAGCTATAAGTAGACTAGAAATCAAGACTTATAGTTTTGGCAACTAATCTTGACAACAAGTTTGAGTTAGCAACGCTTGCGAGTTCGACCGAGCAGTGCTCTAACAATTTCTACTCAGGGTAGGTTGGAGAACCAGTTCTTATAACATAGATATCTGAGTAACATATATACAGGAAGGTTGGCGAACCAGTTCGCAAACCGCAAGTTCAGTTGGGAACAGTTCACGAACCCAGTTGGAGAACCGTGGTGAACTGGATTTTATAAGTTGGATAAAAGGTTAGCAGTTGGTGAACCCAGTTCACCAACCGTGGTCAACTGAGTTCGGCAGTCTAGAGGGTTGGAGAACCCGGTTCACGAACCGTAGCACCTTGACTCGTGAACAATCCATACGGTTGGCAAACAGTTGTACCAACTCTCCCAACAATGTTTAACAGATGCTTAAAGACTTATTTCTTTAATATGTTTAACGGAACTCTCTTAAACACTTCTAAGACTTCTTTGATTACTTAAACATTTATGTGTTTGTATCATGATTAATTTCTTATGTGTTTAAATGAACATCAAACAACTTTCAGTTCTTTGGCTAACTTGCCAAACCGAACCTACTTGTATAGTCTTCTATTGTATTTTTAAGACCTAAAGTGTTTGCTTGTCAAGTTATCTTCGCTCGAATTCTAACCTAACAATGGTCTTTGAAAACTATAAATAGAGCATATATGTCGACTAGGAAAATCAATCTCTGCACTTTGCGTCCTAGTTGATTCTAGAGTCGTCCTCTATTGACCTAGGTTTTCTCTGTGAAACGTTATTAGGTCTATGACTAAAAGTGAAAATGCGAGGGGTACCAAAATACACCACCAACTTTTTATTGGGCAACCTGTATGGACTATACTAGACTCAAATACAATTACGAGAGTTCAACTTAATGAATATCAATCAGGAATTATATAAAGAACTTATATGTAAAGAACTCTCACAATCAATATGTAAACAAAGACAAGTCCGTGAACCTGATTATTCCGTGAGAGTACCTGGACGATTCCAAAGATAAATATCCACGATCAATCAAGTCGTATCCAACAATTACGATGGACTTATCTACTTGAATTGATTTTACTTACAACCTGTCATATTTTAATTATAAAGATAATCAATATAATGTGGAAACGAAATAACACAGACACCGGAAATTTTGTTCACGAAGAAACCGCAAACGCAGAAAAACCCCGGGACCTAGTCCATATTTGAACACCAAACTGTATTAAGCCGCTACAGACACTAGCCTACTATCAAAACTTCGGACTAGAATGTAGTTGAGACGGAATATACCGTCACAATGATTCAATTACAGTCACGCTCCTTACGCCTCATGAATCTCGCAAGACTCCGCGCAATTGATTCCCTTAGCTGACGCCCTTAACATCATAAGAGTTGCTTCAACTCAATTGAATACTTTTAACCAATATGCCTCTCACAGATAATCCTATGTGTGATTTACGTTCTGATCAAAGATCAAGGTGTGGTAGGAAATCGATTGCAATAGACAAAGTCTGCAAACCTCAAAATTCGGTCTTATAACTCCCGAAGAGCAGCCTAGATTATTATTTACCTCACAAGTAGAAACTTGAGGAATCACAATGTCTGAGACGAAGAAACTTTGTGATTTCTATCTATATTGCTTTTTGGAGCTAAAGGCTCAACAATCAAGGCAAGAACAGGATACACAAACTATCAAGTTAAAGATAGTTGGACCTGGCTTCACGAATCCCTAGGTGAACTCTTTTTAGTCGCTAAACCTAAAAAGGTTTAAAGGAGAGTACGACTCTAGTCTACAACTAGGACACACAAGACTAGTGTCAGGGATTCAAAGATCCCCGTTGTTTGAGGTTCTCCTTATATAGACTTTCAAGATAAAGGTTCCTTTAGATTTAAGCTAAGGTAGCTTTGGAATCAAGCAATCAATAATCACCTTCAGATGAAAAACTTGACTTGAGATTAAAATAATAGAATATACACTATGGTTAGGGTGAACCGTAATCGAACCGTATATAATGAATTGTTCATGAAAGGTTAGCCGAAACTAGCCAATCGAACGATAAGTTTAACCATTTACATATAACACTTTAAGACTTTAATCTTGAGTCACAAATGTGATTAATCATTTCTAGATAATGTTTTTAGAGAGTTGATCAAATGTCGATTATCTCATATAAATATTTCTGATGCATATGAAAATATTCGACAGGGTAAGTACATGTACCAACATCCGGTTCGTGAATTATTTTTTCATGGTACGTGTACCGGGTTTGGATACCTATAAGACAAAAAAGAGTTCATGGGTTCACATAAATTTTTTGGTTTGCATACTGGGTATGTGAAAAAGCGGGGATACAACAACCTCACCCAATATTTCGATTAGCAATCTGTATGAACTAAATCTAATATACTTTTAAGAGAATCAACTAGACAGTCAGACTCAATCTTAATAAAAAGTATATCAAGGAGTTAATATCTCTATCTCTCGATTTGATCTTTACTCAAGCAAATGCAAATCTGCGAGTCTTTATCAAATACTAGAGATAAACTTGGATGGTACCAAAGACCAATATCCAAGTGTCAATCAATGTAAATCAACAACCAAAGGTTAGATATTCTAATTGATTGATATTAACGCACAACCTGTGATATTTCAATTATATAAAGAAATATAATGTGGAATAGAAATAACACATACACCAAAAGTTTTGTTAACGAGGAAACCGCAAATGCAGAAAAACCCTGGGACCTAGTCCAGATTGAAAACCACATTGTATTAAGCCGCTACAGACACTATCCTACTACAAACTTACTTCGATCTGGACTGTAGTTGAACCCTAATCAATCTCACACTGATTCAAGGTATAGTTGCTCTCCTTACATCTCTGATCCCAGCAGGATACTACGCAATTGATTCCCTTAGCTGATCTCACCCACAACTAAGAGTTGCTACGACCCAAAGTCGAAGACTTCAATAAACAAATCTGTATCACACAGAAAAGTCTACGATAATAGATAAATCTGTCTTCCACAAATAAACCTATGAGTTTTTGTTCCGTCTTTTGATAAATCAAGGTGAACAGGAACTAATTGATAACCCGGACTTATATTCTCGAAGAACAGCCTAGTATTATCAATCACCTCACAATAATCTAAATCGTATGGTAGCGAAACTAGATATTGCGGAATCACAAACGATGAGACGAAGATGTTTGTGATTTATTTTTATCTTGCCCTATCAGAGATATAATCTCAAGTCAATTATTCAATTGAACTCTTACGATAGAAAATGGCAAGATCAGATCGCTCAACTACAAGAAAAGTAGTTTCGTCTGGCTTCACAATCCCAATGAAGTCTTTCAGTCATTAACCTACAGGGTCTCGAGAAGAAACCTAAGGTTAAAGGAGAATCGACTCTAGAAAAACCAACTAGTATCACACAGGAGGTGTGGGGATTAGTTTTTCCAGTTGCTAGAGTTCCCCTTATATAGTTTTCAAATCAGGGTTTGCAATCTAAGTTACCTTGGTAACAAAGCATTCAATATTCACCGTTAGATGAAAAACCTGATTCAACCAAGCTAATATCTTTCAACCGTTAGATCGAAACTTAGCTTATCACACACAAATAAAATGTTTTCATTTAGGTTTGAGTAACCGTACCTAAACGTGTACACTTAGTTGGTTCACAAATAGTTAACCAATGGTTAGCCATATGAGCACTTTCATATTAACCGTATTCATCTTTATCATAACTAGTTCAAATGACTCATAAGAACTAGTTTAAGAGTTGTTCAATTGCTTAGGTCTTTATACATAGACACAATTGAAGCAAAATCGGTTTGATCAACTTGAATCAATTCATGAACAATATAGCCACGGTTTGCAAATATTGCATTCATTATGATTTATTGTTTTAATCTCATGAACTACCGATTTGAGAAATAACCAGCTTGGGTACGCGTACGGGTATGCGTACCTTAGCTACCAGATTTGAGTTTACAAACTCAGCAGAAATTTTCGGTTCGAAAAATTCCGTGGGTACGCGTACGGGTATGTGTACCTAAGGTGACTGGTTTACTAGTTTGCAAACTTACAAACTCAGCAGAAATTTTCGGTATGAAAACTTCCGCAAGTACGTGTACTCAACCTGTCTCCTTCACCAATGCCGCATTCACACATATGCACGCACTTGGTTTCCAACACATGGATTTATACACTAATGTGCGAACACACTATATATGCTTATATCCATAGTTATTAATCTCAACTCTACATTTCAATCATTGAAACATTCTTCTATAATGTTATAACAATCGTTACTCACGACTATCGTCATCAAAGCTATTTTCAAGATTGAAAAGTCAACATGACTTTCTTCATGGGTAAAGATGAAAATGGTTAAAGCGAAATCTCACCAACACATATTTCGAGGAAAAGATAGGCGAGTAAAAACTCGGCTCAAAATAGCAAATGTGTATGTATGAAAACTATCATACTTATACGACTATTGTCTCAAGAGTAGGAGATAGAATATACTTTTGAGTGATAGATAAGTTCAAGTCTCCACATACCTTTTTGTCGGAACTTGTTCCTCGAGTAGTTCTTCGTCTTCGTAAGATGATCGCCATGGAGTCTGGAGCTCAACTACACTTAACTATCCTAGACCGAGACTTAGTCATAAGTAAACTAGAAATCAAGACATATAGTTTTGATCACTAATATTGACAAACATGCTTGAGATAGCAACACATGCGAGTTCGACCGAGCAGTGCTCTAACAGTATGCGTACTAACCTGAGTTCCAAGTCACAAAACTTTTACGGTTTGTATACCGGGTATGTGTTCCATCCTAAGTTCACGAGTCACAAAACTTTTTGGGTTTGCATACCAAGTATGTGTACCCGAAAGTCGTTGCTAAAGTATATCTACGCCGGTACGTGTACTGGGTACATGTACTGCAGCTCCGAACCTATAACACTTGTGTCGGTATGTGAACTGGTATGCATACTATCATGTATCCAGATTTACAATAGTTATATATCTCTCTAATAATCGATTTGAAACATTTCCGAATAACATCTGTAGTTGCAGGAAATCCTACTCTACACCCCTCACTAGAATAAACACAATTAAGTCATTTTAAGATGAATGATTATGATTCTTATTGATTGAATACTTGAATCTTTACAATATGAAATAGAAATGAGTTATAGAATTACAATCACTCTAAAACTTTCTCTCTCCTAATGACTTGCTTAACAATTCAAAAAGAACCCTCCCTTCAACAGACTTACTCAACCCTTTATATAGGGCAGTATACAATGGATGATAGCTAAGCTATCCTTTATTTTCGGGAATGGCTTGCAAAACATCGCAAGCGTACAAGTATACAATCTCGCGACACTCTTAAACTTCGCCATATTTTCATATCTTCTTCGTGTTCTGGCTGTCGTCATTCATTGCGTCATTTATTTTACTTCCCTGCGACTCCCTCGCAATGTCGTCATTTATTAATCTTGCGAAGTATTGTAGTTGCGATATTCTGATCCTACATCTTGCCTCTTCTCATGTCTTCTCTGCGAAGGAGAGAATGTTATGAGAACCAATATTTTGAGATGCCGCAATCGTTGATTTTCCATCAATTTTCTGCCGACAAGATTCCGTAAATTCAGGAATGACTGTTTACACGTATCTAAAATTTCCTTTTACCTAGGCACATTTAATGTTATCCGGTTACTTTTTTCGTCTATTTAAAGGAGGATTCCTTGTGAAAGCATTTCTTTTCTTTTACTTCGCCTTCTTCATCGTCTCCCAACTTTTTTCTCGTGCTTTTCTTCATCGTCTTCTTCATCGTTTTCCTGTTACTATTCTTATGCTACTGTTTCTATGGCATCAAGGTTTGTTAATTTTGCTGAATTTGATTATTTTGTGATTGATCTCTCTTATTGAAGTTGTTTTATTCTGATACTTTTCTTCTTTTAACGACTCCTCTGCCATTTTTGTTTTAGTAAGAACAAACCTAGCACCAAGTTCACCATTGCGAACCCCAATATCTCCATGGGCTCGCAATCGAAATCCACTGCTTCCAAAAGAAAGCCTGCGAGTAACAAGGTATTTAAGAAACACTTACTTTTTAATAACAATATTGTTGCCTCTGTTTCTTATTTAGCTTGTAATTCGCAGGATGACAAAAATGCTGATAAGTCCCCCAAGAAGCCTCGCCATTCTAAACCCGTAGCGCCTTCTGTCACTTTTCCAACATTCAAACTTACAACTCCTACTGCGACATCTTCGCAAGAAATCCCTACTACTTCTCCCAAAGATAACATTTCTATGTCTGAATTTCTCATAGATCAACTCCCTCATAACAGTCCCATTGCGAATGAGCCTGTTTCTTCTTCCATTGTTAATGCCTCTACCATTACTCCAATCATTAACCCTCCCGAGATTTCTTCTTCTCGTGATATGCCTTTAACAAAAGATGATTCATCTCTTCCTTCTTCTATCACTGTTACTTCATTTTCTGAGCAAATCCCTCTTACTAAGGAAAATTTAGAAGGAATAGATGTGGCCTTCAAAGTCCTATCAGATATTGTGAACGATGCTAAGAAGACTTCTGTCGATCCTATCAAGTCTAATATTTGCGAGATTTTGAGCAAACACCTTGGTCCTGATAGAGTTTCGCAAACATCCTTGGAACAAGAAATTAACACTTTGAAGAATGATCTCCAAGCTATGTCTGCAAAATGTAATACTCTCCATCTTGAGAATCAAAAACTTCAAAATATTTCGCTGGATCGTGATAATCTTCGCAAGAAGAATGAAGAATTAAAAGGTATACTCTTGCCTCTGTGCTGTCCATTTTTTTTTTCTTTTTTTTTTAAAGACTCAAGTCCTTGTTCGCCCTTCAAGCTTTAAACCAGAAACGAAAAATGGAGATATATCAGTTGGAATCTACTGGTGAAGAAGTTCGAGTTGATAGAGATGCTTGGATGGAGCAATATAACCAATTAGATAATCTTCATACATATTCTGTTGATCATATAGATAATCTTTCTAAAGAAAATGCTGATTTAGCTCAGAAACAAGACTCATTAAGTAATGACTTATCTCGCCTCTCTTATTCTTTGACTAAAGCTAATTTGGAGTTGGAAACTTTATCAGATGAGAATGGAACTCTTTCTCAAGAGAAGCGAACTCTATTAAACAAGGTGGCGATTTACTCGCAATAATATGATGTTTGTCAAAAATTATGTAAAGAGCAAGAACAATCTCTTTGCTCGCTGAGAAATCAACTTGAAGAAGTTACTGCCGAGAAAGATAAACTGATTCAGGGTAGAATAACCTTAAGTGTAAAAGCAAACCAATTCAAGGATCAATGTTCCAAACTAGAAAAGTCCAACTCTTCCCTTACAAAAGAAAATGCTTTACTTATTTCCAACGAAAAAAGTTGGCGATCACGTCTGAAAGGTTTAATTGGAGATAATTTTGACAATGCCATGGATCATTTGGAGAATAGTTGTTCAGCTCTAATCCAACATCTTACCTCTCGTAGAAGGAAGGTAGTCATAGAAGTTGACTGCCTCATCTATTCTTTCTTTATCAAGCCTTCATATTTTTTGTTTGTATAATTCTTTTATTTTTTGTTTTGCAGAGTCTGAGAAAAAACTTCACTCCTCCATTACTGCTTTGAAATCTGATTACTCAAAAATTCGCAAAGAGAATGGAATACTCACTGCTTCTCTTGCACGTTCTCGCGATAGGGCAGAAAGAAAATTCGACTATATGCGTGACTGTAAAGATATAGAGAGTAAAAATCAGCAGAAAGCACTCCTTCGTCAATTTCATCTTAGAGCCGAAGTTCTTGTGAATAATGTTTTACTATCTAAATCTCTTGATCCTGTGTCTGTTGAACCTCTGGAAGTAAGTGATGATGAAGTTCTTAATTCTCCTGATAGCGATTTTGATTATAATACTGGCGAAGAACTCGAAAATGAAGAAACTGTCTCTCCCAATAAAACTGTCTGATGTCGCAAATGAAGAAGAATCTGCTGGAAATATATTAATTAGCGAAAATATAGATAAAGTTGCCGAAGAAAACCCAAAGATCTCCTTCTAGTGAAAAAGATACTATTTGAGAGATGATTTTCTCTTGTAATCTTCCTTCTCGTGCTATTGTTTCTTTATGTACTTCAATCATCTTTTTTGATGTATGTACTGCCTCATGCGTTACTCTTCTTTCTTTCAACAAGTATAATTTTTGGTGTTTAATGATTGCTATTCTATTATCTTCATTTATGCTGAAATTCACTATTGCGACAAGATCGCAGGGTGTTTTTACATTTTCATGTATTGACCCATTGATCTTGCCTTATCATTGTTTTTGTGTGGTCTTATTTTGCCTTCCTAGTTAAAGGTCTTATTTTTCCACCCCTCATTTTGCATCAATATGACAGGTCTAAATATTCTTACGAACATAAAATCCCATGACATTGATGTCTTACGACAAGATCGCAGGACGTCCTTACACTTTCATGTAATGACCCATTGATCTTGTCTTATCATTTCTTTAGTATTTTTGCCTCTCAGAGATATTTCATTTGCGACAATATGACAGGCCTAAATGTTCTTGCGAATATAAAGCCCCATGACATTGCCGTCTTGTGACACTTATCGCCTCCCTAATGGAGGGTGCCGCCCTTATCATCTCCCCGGTTGCCCCTTCAAGGAGGCGTACATCGGCCATACAAGACTAGCTCCTCCCATCCGGTCTTAACAACAACCAGTTGTTTTCGCAGCTCTTATCCCTTATACTTATAGGGTTTATGGTTACGAGGCTGCACCCTAAGTGGAGTTTTCTTCGGCCGAGTGCAACATATGCCAAGACTTGCCAAGAATGGCCGAGACACTTCAAATGCCCCGCACTCTTGGCTCAACCATGTACCTCGGCGCCTTGAGCATACACTCGACTCCTTGGAAGAGACCCTCGGGCGTCCAACCAGGGTATAACCTTATATATATAGTTGGAAATCCAAGGTATCTCTCCTGATAGGCTTTCATGGGCCCCAAATCTCCATGACTCAGTTCCAGGAGCGGTGTAACCTTTTCCCCGAGACATGTCAAGAGATACCCCTTATATGACGCACTTTAGGTCTTACATTTGCTTCTTACGAAATATCATTCGCGAACTAGGGTGTACGCCATAAAGGTTCGTCCCATTCACTCACTCATTCATTTTTGTCAATTCGTTCAATCATTCATTTTTGGTTAATATTTGTTAATTCATTTGTGAGATATTCACATTCTTTCTTGATTTCGCAATATCTCTGTCATGAACATTTCATATCATTTCATTCATTTAACATTTCGAATTTATTCTTTCTTTTCCATCTTCTATGGGTAATATTTCTTGAGATATAATCTATTCCATGGTCTACCCAATCTCTCGCCCACATCTTTGCCTTCCGGATCCATTAATCTATATGCCCCTGTTCCAACTATCTCCTTGATGATATAAGGTCCATCCCACTTTTTCGCCAACTTGCCACCACTTTCTCGATATATTGGTGTTTCTCGCAACACCATATCACCCGGTTGAAACTCGCGTGTTTTGACACGTTTGTTATATTCTCCGCCAATCTTCACCGATTATTCTCCATATGTTGTAGTGCTCTTTCTCTTTTTTCTTCTAACTCATCTAATTTAACTAAAATGTTACCCGCACTAAGATTTTTCTCCCAAGCTTCTCTCTTTGTTGTTGGAATAATAACTTCTGTCGGAAGTACAGCCTTCAACACCATAGGTTAGACAAAATGGTGACATCCCCGTAGCTTCTCGCCTTGTTGTATTATAAGCCCATACCGCATTATGCACTTGCTCACACCATGCCTTATTATGCCCTTCTAGTTTTTTCTTCAATATTTCAAATGATTGTTTTATTTGTTGCTTCGCTCGTCCATTGGCTCAAGGGGTATAAAGGAGTTGATTTCCCACATTTTATTTGGAATGCATTAAGCAATAATTCTATATTTTGTCCCTCAAACTGTTTCCCATTGTCAGATACCAACTGTGCTGGAATTCCAAATCTGCATATTATGTTTTCGAATATGAAAGTAAAAATATCTTTGTCGCGAATGTGTTGTACCGCTTTTACTTCTGCCCACTTTGTGAAATAATCTTTTGCGACAATCAAGTATCTCCTTTGCCCATGCACTGTAAAAATGGTCCTACAATGTCTAATCCCCACTTTCCAAAAGGCCATACACTTGTTGAAGAAGTTAACGGTGCACCTAGTGCATGTATTTTCTTTCCATGCCTTTGACAATCTTCGCAACGTCTTGATATTTGCTTCGCATCTTCATGCATATATGCCAATAATAGCCTTGCATTTTCTCCTTATGTGCTAAAGATCTTCCGCCACTATGATTGCCAGCATCCCCACTGTGTAGCATTTTTAATACTGCTTCTCCTTCCTTTCGTGTTAAACACCTGAGTGAGGGTCCATTAAAGGATCTTCGGTATAATACCCAGTCTCTTAATTCATAATTTGTTGCACGGCTTTTTAATTTATGCATTTCTAATCTATTTCTTGGCGTTTCTTCTTTCATTAGATAAGCATGAAGTTCTGTCCTCCAATCCTCGCAAGGGGATCTTTGTGTTTCATCTTCTATGAGCATTATTTCTGCTTCTTCCTCTTCCTCTTCTTCTTTGTTGATTGATGGTGATTGAAGTGTCTGTATTTTTATGCATCTCGCAGATGGATCTGTCATCATACTTGATATAAAAGCAAAAGCATCTGCGAGTCTATTGTCTTTTCTTGATATGTGTCTCCACTTTATTTTTGGTATCTTCGCTGACAATTCGTCAACAAGCTTTTTGTACTTTTTCAAGGATGCTTCATTTGTAGTATACTCTTATTTTATCTGGCGAATAGCTAACTGAGAATCACTAGTAATTCTTACATTCTCCAACTTCATTTCTATTGCAAATCGCAAAGCATGTATTATAGCTTCATACTCTGTTTCATTGTTAGTAGATGCAAACTCCAATCTGAAAGAGAAAGCCATTTTATTGCCTTCTGGCGAAATTATAATAATCCCAATTTCGTTACCTTCTCCATTTGATGATCCATCTACCAATATTTCCCATCTATTTGGCTCTGTTAATAAATCCCTTGGATTTCCATGTTCTTCTTCTATATCCATCATTTCTTCCACTGCCCCATCTTCTTCTAATGGAAATTCTGCTAAAAAATCTGCTACAACTTGCGATTTTGGTGAGGATAACACTTCATATTTGAGTGTACAATGACTTACTTGAGCATTCCACCTTTCAACCCTTCCTGATCTTTTTGAATTTTTCATCACTGACTCAATTGGTACTTTTGTCATTACCTTTACCGTGTGCGCTTCAAAATAGATGCGAAGTTTAAACGTTGCGTAAACTAATGCCAAAATTAGTTTTTCAATTTTTGAATAATTTTTCTCTGCAGCATTGAATGTTTTGCTGATGTAATAGATTGGTTTTTCCACTCTTGCGTCCATTCGCAATAATACTGCACTTAGTGCATGCGAGGTTGTCGCAAGGTAAATTAGTAATTCCTCCCCTTCTTCTGCTTTTTGTAATATTGATATATCCATTAGATGTTCTTTTATTCCTTGCAATGCCTTTTCACACTCATCCGTCCACCTAAATTTCGTTCCCTTTTTAAGTATGTTGAAAAAATGTTTGCACTTATCAGATGATCTTGAGATGAATCTTCCAAGCGAAGCTAATAATCCATTTAAATTTTGCACATATTTCACTGTTGCTGGCGTTGGCATGTCTCGAATTGCTTGTACCTTCTCCGGATCAACTTGTATTCCTTCTTTTGATACAATGTATCCTAAAATTTTTCCGTATGCCACTCCAAAAGTACATTTTTCTCGGATTTACTTTGATGTTGAAATGTCTCATTTGTTCGAAAATTTCCTTCAAATCTCGCACATGATCTTTTGCTTTTTATTAACATGTCATCCACGTATACCTCTAGTGTTTTATGTATCCATTGTTCGAACACTTTCTCCACCATCCTTTGATACGTTGCACCGGAATTTCGCAGACCAAATGGCATTTTTGTGTAACAGTATAATCCTCTTGGAGCGAAAAAGGCGGTATGTTCTTGGTCTTCTTCAGCGAGAGGAATTTGATTGTATCCCTTATATCCATCAAGAGAGGATATCCTTTCATTTCCTGCCGCTGATTCAACCATCTACGGAATGTCTGGCAAGGGAAAACTATCTTTTGGACAAGCTTTGTTTAGATCGGTGAAATCTATGCATATTATTATTCCTTTTTTCTTCTTTGGAACTATGACCATATTCGCTATCCATTCGGGGTACTTTGCTTGTCTAATAATTCCAGCATCAAGCATCTTCTGCAACTCTTCTTCTATTTGAGGATGATATGATGTTGCGATTTTTATAATTCTTTGTTTGAATGGTCTGGCATTTTTATCAATCTCTAATTTATGACATGCTACGGATGGATCTATTCCAGGCATTTCATCCATATCCCATGCGAAGATATCTTTATAATCTCGCAACAAATCAACGGTTTTTGTTTCTTCATCTGCCTCCATTTTAGTCCCAATTTTTAACATCTTGGGTTCTTCTTCAGTTCCAATATTCACTTCCTTTGTTGGTTCTGCTGCGATGTAGCTAGCTTTCGGTTCTCCCATGGGTGTCGGTCCTCTTATTTCCTTTGAGAGATCACTTTCTTCACCACATATTCCTTTTCCTTCTTCCGCTCTTACCATGTATGTTCTAAACTCTTCTTCCTTTTTTGCTGCTTTTGCCATCTTCTTGCGATCTTTTCGCCTCTTCACCTGTTTTTCATAATGTTTTACTTCGATTTGATGATACATTCTTCCTTCATCGGTATCTCCTCTGATTTTGCCAATTACACTCGGCATAGGGAATCTGACACATTGATGAAATGTTGATGCTACAGCTTTTATTGCGTGTATCCATGGCCTTCCCAACAACATGTTATATGGTGATTCCATATCTATTACACATAACGTCACATTTGTTTCAATTTCCCCCAACAAAATTCGTATTTTTATTTCCCCTTTAAGTTTTGTTACTGATTTGCCGAAACCATAGACATGCCATGTTGCGGAAGTCATTTCTTCATCTTTGTACCCCAATTTTTTATATGCATGATAAAACATTATATTCACCGAACTCCCTGTATCCACTAAAGTTCTACTTATTGCCCATTCTTCCATTGTTTTTGTTAATTTTCCTTCTTCTTTGTCGGGCACTTATTGTAATCACTAGTGGAGATGTGTGATTTAAATTCTCTCCCCGACATCTCCGTTGCTGTGAATATAATTCTCTGTTTTTCCCATTCTTTCAAGGGTAACACCTTCTCTGCTGTTATAATTTTCTTTCCTTCAAAATCTCTTTTATGTATTCTCCCTTTGATACTTTCATGAAATTTATTAACCATTGATTTTGAAATCATATTACATTCCAATTCTTCATTACTCTCCCTGATTCTAATTTTCTTCAATTTATCCATCATACTCTTGATTTTTACCGTTTTAGTGACAATATCCAATCTCTTATCTTCAATCACTCCTTGTTTCTAGCGCCATTATGTAGTTGCAGGAAATCCTACACTACACCCCTCACTAGAATAAACACAATTAAGTCATTTTAAGATGAATGATTATGATTCTTATTGATTGAATACTTGAATCTTTACAATATGAAATAGAAATGAGTTATAGAATTACAATCACTCTAAAACTTTCTCTCTCCTAATGACTTGCTTAACAATTCAAAAAGAACCCTCCCTTCAACAGACTTACTCAACCCTTTATATAGGGCAGTATACAATGGATGACAGCTAAGATGTCCTTTATTTTCGGGAATGGCTTGCGAAACATCACAAGCGTACAAGTATACAATCTCGCGACACTCTTAAACTTCGCCATATTTTCATATCTTCTTCTTGTTCTGGCTGTCGTCATTCATTGCGTCATTTATTTTACTTCCCTGCGACTCCCTCGCAATGTCGTCATTTATTAATCTCGCGAAGTATTGTAGTTGCGATATTCTGATCCTACAACATCAATGACACATATCACTGTTCCAGGGTATTTTCAAATGATTAAATCTTGAATCATAATTTAGGTCATAAACAATAAATTATTCTTAACCAAATTCATCAAGTATGAACAAATGTACTTAAGCTTAGTATATTTCGAGAACGATAAACAAGATAAACTTGACTCGAAAATTCTATTATGCATGTAATGTCTACTTTAGTCATGCGACATTGTCTCATACATAGAAAGGTGAAAACTTGAGTAATAGGTGGTTCAGTCTTCACTTACCTTTTGTTGAAGAAGTTCTCCAAAAGCTTCGGTTGATCTTCGCCTTAGAACGTAGTGATGTCTGGTACTCAACTACACACTTCTATCTTAATCCGAGACTTTCCTAAATGGAGACTAGAAATCAATATATAGTTTTGATCAACTAAATATGACAATAAGCTTGAGATAGCAACACTTGTGAGTTCGACCGATCAATGCTCTAACAATCTTCCCCTAGTGACAATACTATCAATATATATGGATTAAAAAATAAAGCTTTGAAACTCTAGAATCCATCATGCTTGATTTCCTTGGTTCTTCAACTCCTTGAATTCTTCGTTACTTCAAGTTGTAATGATTTTGAACGTGTTCAACTCAGCATCGTTGTTGTTGAAGATTTGTAGCGATAACAAATTTGAAAACAGATATTCTCAATCGTCATTATATAAAAGCATAATATTATTATCTTCTCCAAAGTTCAATTTATCATAACTTCGAAGTAATACTACGATGATATGTTTCTCCCCCTTAATCAATACTTACATCTTTTGCATAATAGGTGAAACCTATAAATGTTGATTTACTCCCCCTCACATAATGATTCGAAAACCACTAATTAATTCTCCCCTAAAAATTGGCAAAGGTACGAAAATAATGGGATCGTAACGAATTCTATCAAAAAACGCTTCAAGACTTAAAGGGAACACATATAAACTTTTAATTTAGATGATATCATATATTATAAAATACTTAACGTCTCATCTAGGAGACTTAAGATACAAGCATCCCCTATAAATTCCACATTCACTCTCCCCACAAAGATATAGCAATTAAGCACAAGTTCAATTAAGAACTCTCTCCCATTTGATGTCATTCTCAAGAGAACAACATGAGTAACCTTACTTTAATGAAAAAGAAGGATCTTTTTGGATATTAACAAATCACATGGATTTGTATCCTAAACATCAACATAGATTAATCTCAACACCAGTTACGAACAAGGAGACAATCTTAATCGATATGACACAACATAAGAAAATCTCACGTAGTTGATAATGTAGTAATTACACAAGAGTGTGACCACGAGTATATCAATATTGCGAAAAATTCTCAAAAAGATTGTTTAATTTTTAGTTCATAAAACTTAACAGATTTAGCTTTGGAGAATATATGAAATATCAGTTCAATTCACAAAAAGTAAAGGACACATATATCTCATAAGCCTTTGCGATAAATTAAACCAATAATGATTAAATAATGCAAGTTTATCTTCCAAAAACTCCAGAATTTAAATAAATAAATATAAAAACATGCAAGAAGAAAATCGTTGGAAATACCTTGTGTACTCACAATATTTGCTATACCAAACCCTAGTTATCCTTCTTGAACACAAAAATAAATTCTCACAAGAAGTTTCCTAGTACATAGATGAAAACACAATAAGATAGATTTTTGCATACTCTTCATTGGTATTGAGACCTTTGAATTTGTCATCAACTGTATCCACGAGCTCTCTAGTCAAAAATATCTTCATTGAGAAGATCACGAACATGAGATTTCATGAGAACAAGGTCAGCAGAAACCTTTTTCAACTCAGTTCGTAACATGTCTAGACCTTTTAAAGTTTCAACAAGTTCCAGCTTTTCTTCCTCAAATTGTTTAAGAAAATCATAATCAACAGAGATCATCTCTTCACGCTCAACATCTTGATGATCATAGGAGAAATAACAGTTTACACCAGGAAGATCTTCAGATCATTCTACCACTTCGTCATCAACCAAAGTTCTCTTATTTCCTTTTGTTTCAATACCAACGCAAAAGTTAATAGCTTCTTCCATACTTTCAAAGGTTCGTGACATAGAAGACATGCTTGGTTGTGGAACTCCTTGAATGAGAAATTCTCAACACAAGTTAGGGTATATAAACAAGTTTGTAAAAGGTATTCTCTGGGTACATGGTCGGTTCGTGACTTTTCCTAGAAAATAGGGTTTTTATATGAAAACTTTAAAAACAATTAATTACCTAGGGTACACAAACCAACATCCCCAAACTGTTTTAAAACAGGGACTCCCTTTTCCCTTTTTTTTGAGAAGTAAACAAGAATATCTTTTAGAGAGCACAAAATATTTTTCATTACTTCAGTTTTCAACCTTTTTCTGTGATATATATATTCCTTCTTGAATATTAAAATATTCTTAGCTCAATAAACAAATGGTTTTAGAGCACAAGAGTATTAATATTCATGAAAGGAAAATCATTGAATGCTTATCTTTCTGGAGCCTGGCTCATAAGGAAATTTTAGCAATCTTGTCTGACGGGGATAAAAAAATCATAGAAATATGTAAAGCTTGCAATATGAAAACGATTATGGCTCATCACTCAAAGCACTATTTGAAACAAATAGTACACTTGTTAGACAACAATTCCTTATCCAACAGGATTTTTATGGATAAGGTTCCAAGACTTGTGACTAGCTTTCACAACGGTGACCCGAACTCTCACCAGAGGGATTATGCTTACGTTTACCTTTGTTTTTAACTCTTCTTTTTGAGAAATTAATTTTGGACAAGAGAAGTGATCATAGAAATTACTGTCATCATGGAAAGAGACAAGATTAGAACCCTTACCTGAGATTGATTGTCTGGAAGACGGTAACAGTTTATCAATAAGATCTTTATATCTTGTAATGATCAAATTCATGTTAGCTTGTTGAATTGTTTCATTGATGAAGAAACCAATTTTCTCAGGAGGAGTATGAGTATCCTTACGAACCCATATTTGTGACGAATTTTCTAAGTTCTTCTTTAACCGATTTTTCATACTGCCTTTTTGACTTGTTCGAATATTCATGGACCAAGCAGAACTGGCATTCCTAGAACCAAATTTGCTTGAATGTGTTTTCACCCCAAGTGGGTTAGACATTCAAATATCAGTCACACCCTTCATAATTAAATCTAAGGTGTTTTGGAAACGACCAAACTGATAGTTTTCCAACCTCAGTTTACACTTGAACATGTCCTTTAGTGTTGCAATAGAAGCACACTTTCTGAGTTTCAATGAAATCGGAAGATGTAGTTTTATTATACTCGTTTTGTGAAGAACACTTCCTCCTTAGAGACATAATTTTTCTTAGTCAGAGAAATTTAATTGATCATCTTTTGACAAAGTACCAGTACTTTGTTTATCAGTTTCTGAGTGCGATTTTGTTAGCTTATCATGAACAACTAGTGTTCTTACTTTTTCTAACTCATCTCCTTTTTGAGAAGCTATGTTCATGGTAGTTTCTTTGGGTTCACTATCGCCACCTGGAGTAGCGTTACTCAACAATCGTTCGATGTCTAAGGCATTATCTTTAAGTTTAGCGTCATGTGAAATAATTTTCAATTTCACTTCGGCATGTTCTTAAAGAAGAATCCTTGTTCTAGAATCACGTTCAGAAATTATACCAATGAGATTATTGATTTTGTGTTTCAGCCGATTGACCTCAGAAGACTGAAATCCTACACGTTTTAAAATTTCAGTACTTTATTTGGATGCTTCCCGTTCTACTTCTCGGTCAGACTCATCAGTAAGATATTAGGGATAAAACCTATCAATATACAACTGTCTTACGAGAACGGAGTGTTCATCTATATGGAGTTTGAAAATTCAGACTCTTTTACAGACTCCGTAACAACAGTTTCTTTTAAAATGACGGAACGTTTGTCAGAGATTTCACTCTTTTCCATATAGTCAGATTGCTTCAAACACAAACTTATTAGGTCTTTTACGTGTTTTTCTGATCTGATACCAACTGAAAATGCATGGATACAAAAATAAACCACCAACTTCTTCTTAGGCAACCTGTTTGGACTAAACTCAAATACAATTCCGAGAGTTCAACTTAATGAATCTCAATTAAGAATTCTATAAAGACCTTATATCTCTTTCTCTCACAATCAATATGTAAACAGAGACAAGTCCGTAAGCCTTATTCCGTGAGAGTACTTGGAAGATTCCAAATATCGATCAAGTCGTATCCAACAATTACGATGAACTTATCTACTTGAATTGATTTTACTTACAACCTATGATATTTTAATTATAAAGATATACAATAATGCGGAAGAGCAATAACATAGTCACCAGAAATTTTATTAACGAGGAAACCGCAAATGCAGTAAATCCCCAGAACCTATTCCAGATTGAACACCAAACTGTATTAAGCCGCTACAGACTCTAGTATACTATCATAACTTCGGACTGGAATGTAGTTGAGACCGAATAAAACCGTCACAGCAATTCAGTTACAGTCGCGCTCCTTACGCCTCTTGAATCCCAACAGGACTCTGCGCAATTGATTCCCTTAGCCGACGTCCTTTACAGCCTAACAGTTGCTTCAACTTAATTGAAGACTTTAAACCAATCTTCCTCCCACATATAAGCATATATGTGATTTGGATAAAATATCAAGGCGAGGTAGGAAATCGATTGCAATAGATAAAGTATAGCAAATTATTATTATGATTGACTCCCAAAGAGCATCCTAGATTATTATTGACCTCACAAGTATAACTTGTGGAATCACAAAGTCTGAGACGAATGAACTTTGTGATTACTATCTATCGTGTTTGTTGGAGAAAAATCAATAATCAAAACAATATCAAGATACACGAACTATCAAGATAAAGATAGTTGGACATGGCTTCACGAATCCCTAGGTGAAGTCTTTTTAGTCGCTAAACCTAAAAAGGTTTAAAGGAGAGGACGACTTTAGTTTACAACTAGCTAGGACACACAAGAATTATGTCGGGGATTCAAAGATCCCAGTTGTTTGAGGTTCTCATTACATGGACTTTTAAGATCAAGGTTTCTTTGGTTTTAAGATAATGTAGCTTTAGATGCAAGAAATCAATAATCACCGTTAGATGAAAAACTTGACTTGAGATTAACATAAGGTTAGATGAACTATATCTATGCCGGTACGTGTACTGGGTACATGTATTGCGGTTTCAGATTTATAATACTGTGCCAGTATGTCAAATGGTATGCATACTATTCTGTATCCAGATTTACAGTAGTTCTATATCTCTCTAATAATCGGTTTGAAATATTCCCGAATAACATCAATGACACATATCACTGTTCCAGAATATTTCAAATGATTAAATCTTGAATCATAATTTAGGTCATAAACAATAAATTGTTCTTAACCAAATTAATCAAGTATGAACAAATGTTCTTAATCTTAGCATATTTCGAGAACGATTAACAAGATAAACTTGACTAGGAATTCCAATTATGCGTGTAATGTCTAATTTAGTCATGCAACATTGTCTCATAGATAGAAAGGTGAAAACTTGAGTAATAGGTGGTTCACTTAACTTTTGTTGAACAAGTTATCCAAAAGCTTCAGTTGATCTTCTTCTTCAAACGGTAGAAGGCAGTGATGTCTGATACTCAAATACACACTTCTATCCTAATCCGAGACTTGACTAAATGTAGACTAGAAATTAAGATATAATTTTGATCAACTAAATTTGACAACAAACTTGAGATAGCAAAACATGTGAGGTCGACCGAGCAATGCTCTAACAAAAAGACTTCGCTTTGGGTTTCGTGAAGCCAGGTCCGACTATCTTTACATTGATAGTTTGTGTATCTTGTTCTTGCTTTTCTGTTATCAAGGTTCTCGTAATCTCTTTCAGGCAAGATAAATAATAAACTCAAAGTTCTTTTCGTCTCAGACTTTGTGAATCCTCAAGATAGATATCTAAAGACTGATCTTAGTTGATCTTTCAAAGATTTTTTTTTAGAGGTGGTCAAGAATCTAGGCTGCTCTTCGGAGTCGTAAGTTCCGGATTTATGAGGTTTGCTATATTTATCTATTGGAAATATATATTTTCACACCTTGATCTTTGATCTAAAGATAAATCAAATAGGCTTATCTGATATAGGCAGATTGGTATCAAAAGTCTTCACTTCGGTTGAAGCAACTCTTAGGCTGTAAAGGACGTCGGCTAAAGGAATCAAGTGCGTAGAACCTTGCAAGGTTCAAGAGACGTAAGGAGCGCGACTATAACCGAATCGCTTGAAGGGTTGATTCGGTCCCAACTACATTACAGTCCGAAGTCTGATAGTATGCTAGTGTCTGTAATGGTTTAATACAGTGTAATGTTCAATCTAGACGAGGTCCCAAGGTTTTTCTGCAATTACGGTTTCCTCGTTAACAAAATTTCTAGTATCTTGTGTTTTTCCTTTTCCACATTATATTGTTTATCTTTATAATTGAATTTACACAGGTTTGTACGTATTCAATCTATGTAGATACATCCACTTAATTATAATCGATTACGAGACTAGTTTCTTGTAGAATTTGTATCTTGAAATATAGATAACAAGTTCAATTACTTGGCAAAATTACGATTGAATTATTTGGGTACGACTAGATTGTTCTTGGATATTGATTTTTGGGATCGTCCAAGTACCATGCTTAATAATCAGGTTCACGGACCTTGTGTCTATATACATACTGATTGAGTAAAGGTTGAGATATAAACTTTATATACGTATTGTTAAGGATCATTATGTTGGTCTACTTGCTATTGTATTAGGTTTTTTCTATACAAGTTGTCGAACGAAAAAGTTGGATGTGTTTGGTATCCCCTGCGTTTTCAGCAATAACCTATCCTTGAGAGGCTGGACAGATTCATTTTCACGGTTGATTGGGAGGATATATATAAATGTATTTCTTTGGTGCAATATCTCCTAAGAAGACTTATCTCTGACCATGCACCAATATTGTTGGACTGTAATGCTGGTAACTCTTCTAAGCTACCTTTTAGGTTCGAAAATTACTACCTGTCTAATCCAATTTTTCTTGATCAAATTAGAATTTGGTGGTCCAATTTAACTTTTTTTGGAAAACCTAGTTTTATTTTGGCTAAGAAACTATAAGGATTGAAGTTTTTCACAAAAAAAAAAAAAAAAAAAAAAAGCTAGCGCAGAGAGACTTATGGGTCTTCGCAGAAAGAAGTAGATAATATGGAAACTCTAATTGATGTATATAATAATCTCGAAGAAATAGATACTTTGAATGAAGATGACTATATGGCAAGGGAACATACAAGAATTATTCACAAAAATGCTTCTTTGAATGCTTCTTTGAATCTGTCGAGGAAATGGCATTCAAGAGTTAAAAGGACAATGGCATGCCGATGGTGAGATGAATTCCAAGTTTTTTTCACAAAAATGCCCCTTACGATCAGCATGTCAATCATATTAATTCTTTGTTGGTAGAGAGTACTATGTGTCATAATAAAAAAACAATCAAAGAGGAGGCTAAGAATTTTTGTACGTCAACTTGTTTTATAAGAATGTGCAATGTGGGCTTACCTTTGATGGGCTTGACTTACCTAATATTACTATGGAGAGAAGCCCTTTGTAGAAGATGAATTAAAACAGGTTATTTAGAGTTTTGGTAGAAATAAATCTATGGATCCTAACAGATACACTATGGAATTCTTCAAGGCTATTTAGGATATCATTAAACCAGAATTGATGGCAGTTATAAATGTATTTGAACAAACGGGTACCATTGATTGGTGACCGAATTGCACGAATATCATACTTGTCCCTAAGTATGAAGGAGTTTTTACCATGCGTAGTTTCAGAATTCAGACCAATAAGCTTGAATGTCGGTATTTATAAGATTATATCCAAGTTGCTTGCAAAAAGACTTAAGATAGTACTTCCTTCTATCATCTCAAAATTTCAGGGTGTGTTTGTGGATAGTCATCAAATTACAGATGGTATATTGATTGCTTCAGAATTAATTAATTATAGGGAAAATGATGGATTGAACAGTTTGGTAGTCAATGGCTATAATTGGTTCAACCTCGATAACGTTTATAAGCCAGCTGCTGATGTACCTGAAATTAATCACATGCAGTTCGCAGACGTCCTAATAGTATTCCTCGATGATGATAGTGAGCAGGTGCGTAATCTGAAAAATATTTTATTAGCTTTTGAGTTAATATCTGGTCTCCCTCGAATGTTGCCAGAAAGTCGTTTGCGTAAATATCATAACATTGTGGATATTATCTCTGGTTTGAAAAACATAAGCTATGCAAATTGCTCAATCTTCTTCCAGAGAAAATCTAGGACCACGAACTCTGTAGCCATTTGTTGGGATTGAAATATTTTGAGATTGAATGATGAAGATTGAAGTGAAATTATGAAGAATTTGTAGGTGTAGAAGATGGAGAAGGTGTGATTTTGGAGTTGAAAACAATTCAATTTATAGGGAGGGGATTGATAGCCGTTGGATGGACAAGTTGTTACCGGCTCAGTGTGCACCGAACGACTCTGTGTGAGATGCTTGTCGTCTCACCTAGAACCGAGCCTCGGCTCAATGTAAGCCGGTCGGTACAAGTTGCGTTGGTCATCTCAGATTGATTCGTTCGACTCAACCTGAGAAGCGATGAACAAAACCTTTTAATTAGGAGTTTGTCCATCCATTTTAATGGTTTTCCAGTTCCATTGTCGGTGCAAAATGGGAAAATCTGCTTGTTTGTCCATTCTATTGGAGTTGTTCTTAGTATAACCTTTACACTTTGTCTCCATGGATGTTCTAAAAACCAAGTTATGAGAGGAGTTTGGTATAAACCCATTCTTTCTCTTTCTCCTTGTCCTTTTTTTTTTTTTTACATAAACTCACAATTAATAGATACCATTTTAGTATAACTATCACACTTTGTCTCTATGGGTGCTTTAGGAACCAAGTTATAGAAGAATCGGGTATAAAACCCATTTTCTTATTAATTTTATTAGTATTTCTTTTCACATTAATTCACAATTTATAGACATCTTTTCACATTAATTCACAATATATAGACATTTTCTAAAAAAAAAAAAGAAGAAGAAAAAAAAGCAATTTATAGACATGGTTTACTAAAGAAATTAAGGTAATTGGAATTATGAAATCAGGTGTTATATTATTATTAACATAATTCTAATAAAAGTGCAACGACTCCAGTCATAATTGTACGGTTTAAATCATTCAATTAAATAAATTCAGTTAAATAATTAGATAATGTGATGATTAATTTTTCTGTCGTTTGGCGAAAACCAAAGTGTTTTCTTCTTTGCATGTGACAATCAACAAATCATAATATCCTATTCGTTTAGGTGAAGTTTTCTTCTTGGCATTTGAAGAATATTTTTGTCCATAGAGAACATACTATTCCATTTTCAAAATGTGAGATTAGAGAACTAGAAGAATTTTTGTCCATAGAAGAATTAGAAGAAGCAAAGAAAATCCGACTTTTATAGAACAAGTTTACTTGCAGTACAGTGGTACCCCATCGTCTTCTCTTGGGTAAGCCGAGAGACTCGAACTATCTCAACCCTTTCGCAGAAGGGGCCTTAAATGTTGTAAGAAAAATTCATAAAAGAAATGAAGATGTATGTTGAAATTTGCTTTGAATGGTTTTCACGTAATCACGTGGTTTCTTGATTGAGATAATTCTAACAAAATTGAGATGTTTAATGATAAGGGCACCGACCCTTCCACGCGTTAATGATTTTTGATTCCAAATTATAAACAAAAACTCTATTTAACTTCATATCACATGCAACCTAGGGGTTAGATTCATCTATCCTATTATTATTTTATATGGAAGGAATTTCTCATTACAAGTTACTCATTTTCAAAGACACCAGGATTCCTCATTGACAAATTATTGTTTTTCATTTTCACGGATTTTCTATTTAGTTCTTGTAGAGCAGAGAAATTGCGTAATTCCAAGTACCACTGCCATTCAAGAACTTGGCGGATCCAAAGTAATCAAAGTATGCCAGGGATAGAAATATGATGCTCCAAAACAAAGAGTCCCACTGCCAAGTGATGCACCTTACGAGTTATCACATTTGAAATAACTATTCACCTCCTTGGAAAATTTCGAGTTGGATTTATGACATTCACAACTTATATTAAGTCATCTGTCAACCAGAGGAATCGATTTTATCTCGGTGGGGGCAAAACTATAGAACAAGAACAGAAGCTACAGAACAGATAATTGACACCATGTTTACCTATGAAATTGAATTTTTACCCCCAAAGTTCAAACCCATGTAGTATATCTCAAAAAGGAAAAAGTAATTTATTTCAATTAATACAACAAAGAGTAATTACAGTACATTTATGATCAAGGCTTTAAATTTTCAAAACTCAAAGAAGGCATCACTCTAACTTATTTGTGAATTTGAGGTAGCTAAGCTTTTTGTTTAATATGACCAAGCTAAGCCAAACAATTAATATGATACCCACTTGTCTTTGAGAACCCATTACTCTATGTAAAACAAACTAAAAGAGTAAACACTTGGTGTGTATTTGATTACTAGAAACTTAAAACTATTTCAAGTCCAAAGAGATTCTCTTTTAAGAGGGTCTTGATGAATTGCAATGTTGTTTGAAGATTGAAAAGTAGTAAGATACTGGGGAAGATTATGAAGCAGGCTATTGTTACTACTTTGGAATAAGTTAATCGATGATGATTTTTCATCATGAGGGTGATGATTATCAACTAAGTCTATGATTTGGTTCAGTTGATGATGATGATTAGTAGTAGTAGTTGTAGTAGCGGTGGAATTATTATTGGGACTAGCAGTAGAATTAGTATTTGTAGTACTATTAGTAGTAGTGGTGGAAGTTGGTAATAAATCTGCTTCAGCTGCAGCTTGTTGCATCTTAAAGTAAAGAATTTCAGCTTGAGCTACTGCAAGTTGCATCTGGAGTTGAGAAACTTGGTTTTGCAAGTAAGAAATTGCACCAACACATCCATAAACTGGGTCTCTTACTCTTGCGTTTGCTTCAAATACTAGACTACTTACTGCATCTGCCCTTTGCTGCACTGGAAGTTCCTGCCCCATGAAATCAAGAAGAAAATTCAGTTGGTGACCTATATGTTAAATCCAATCCATGCGAAAAAAAGACAGCTTTTATAGTGATCGATATGATGTTAAAAATAGATTTTGCAAAGAACATAGTGCTTTTCTTCTTTAACTTCAGTCTGAGACTCTGAGGTGTTGGATATACATTGAATCTCAAGCAGTATGGTAACAAGAGGTCCAGTTAGATCATTAACGGGAGTTATGTGGAATGAAAAATTTATCTATGAATAAAGCTCTGAAACATACCTGTATCATTTTGCTGATATTGCTAGCACCGAAAACCTTGTGAGCAATGGCGAACTTATTGGGATCATCAGAAGGGAAGTAGGGAGCAAAAATGCAGTCAGCTGCACAACGACGTCGCAACAATTTGCAAGAAGCACAAGGTGAGGTTCCTCCCATTATGATTCAAAAAGAATAACTGAACCAAGAACTAGAAAGAAAATATACTGGCAGTGGCACTAAGTCGGAAAACTATAGGAATGAAGGCACGAGATAACAATTGTGGTGGCTACTCGAAAATGATTGAAAGACTAAGGAAACAAGGAAGAATACCTAATGAAGAGAAAATGAGATGGGTGTGCGTATTTATATAGGTTTTTAAGGACGTGTGTGTGACCTTAGTGATGATGAAGTGGTAGCTAGACTAACATCACCCATGTTTTATCATCAATATCATTTTAAAAAAAGACAAAATTAAGTTAGTAAATAACTAATTAAGATTGAAGAAGCCGACTTTTGATTATTAAACTTTGTAGCAGAATCTAGAGAGAGAAAGCAAAGAGTTTTATTATGTAGATTGTGAACTAAGTTTATTGCTGCCTGTGTTAAGGTCAAATTGTGATTTTATTTTCCCCTCTGCACAATTGTATTTAACTTGCACTGTGAAAAGAGTTGACCTCCATTGATGCGCGTGAAAGGTTGGCAAATGCATTACCTATTTTCATATCCATGTATTTGTATTGTGATTCCAGTTTCCACGTATGCTTCCGTCCTTTGACATTCCTGCTTTTATTTGTACGCTTCACGTGTAAAATGTACCTTCGATACCTGTAACTGCAATGTACATCCATCTACGTAGTACCCTGGCAAGAGAAAGAGAGAAGAAACTACAGTTAGCGTTTAAAAACAAGAACACAATGTCGACAAGTATTCAGAAGAGTAAGAACTATTTTAATGTCTAATAACAACAAAATTCAGTAATTTTGTTTTTCCCTTGGCAATAAGCAGGAGGTCGAGTAGATGTTGCTGCAAGTGTGAAGAGAAAATTGTTGGGATCTTGTAACAATGAACAACACGTTAGATGTATCAAAATAATATGTAAAGAACTAATGCGAAACAACTCTACCGAAATAACTTGACGAGGGCAGAATCACAGGTTCAACAAGTTGTCCTTAACACATTAGTTCGCGGGTACACTCGAGTTGAGTAATGCTAAACCCCTCACAAATAAGATGTGTCCAGGATAAGACCTGCCCGATATAACTTGAGTTAGCACAACGCAAGTTACCCTCTCTTCGAACTCAAAGAACGGGGATGGAGGTAAAAACGTATGGAGAAAACCCTAGAATAAAAGAAGAATTTTTCGGTGTGTTGAAAACAGATTTTCCAGTTGTATTTATAGGATGAAAAAACTTGCAAATCAAGTTAGGTTTTGGTTTTCTTCAAAAACAAGTAAAAGGAATTTTACCAAGACTCGCCAAAAATAAATCCGTGGAAAAAAGGGACTTGGTGCACTCGCGCATATCGGGTAAAAAATGTTCACAATGTGGGACCCGCTCCACCCACGTTTTACAATTCATAAATAAGAGTATGATTATATAGTGGAGCTCCTCTTTAGTTTTCCACAATGTGGGACTAAAGGTTCCACTTCATTCACCCAAAAATGAGTGAGTATCCTTAGACCCTTGGGTCATTAGATCAAACCACACCAAGACCATAAAACATTTTAATTAAAACTCATTTTCTCCAACAAAAATGTCTTGATGTATAACAGTTTTTAACACAACTACCCTCGTTTTATGACAGATTCGGGATCCTTTTAAGATTAACAATCATATAATATAAATTTTTATGATCATGATTCATGACAAATTAGCCGAGTTAAGTATGAAAATGAGTCAATGATATCTGTTGCTATAAAAGGGGTTTACAAGTGTTCCCACTTCATGAACAAAACATTGTAATCAAATTTCAGGAATGTCCAATTTGCGAGTAAATTCCAGTTCTTGATAAACGACGAATACGTTGAATAGATTAGTTTGTTAAAAACAGACAAGCACGTATTTCTATTCTTCCTTCCCATTACATATGAAACTAATCCTAAAATAAAAAATCTTGTGGGGGAAATCGAGCTTAACGCCTTGACTTTTTATCAGTTCAGATTGTATCAGGGTTTTGATTAATTTTTTTACTGATCATGGAAGTTACTCTGTATATCAAAGTTTATACCTTGATCCCACTATCCACATGTCGGTTGCCAAGACTTCATCGAATCAACCAACCTGCATCCAAATCAAATCCAAGATCAACTAAAAAAGTGTTACAGAGATTAGATACATTTGGAAGTTTATTAAGAAGTCATTTCATAAGATAACTTATGAAGTAATCAATATTCTGAAAAAAGTTAATGAGATCCAACATCCAATTAACGACTATAAGCATTATTATATTAATTGAAACCCATTTCAAGAAGACTGAAAATTGTGAGTTGTTTTAGAAGTTCAAGGTACCATTCACACCTCTTGCATTTAAAGCTCTCCACATGATCCTAATTCTAATAATAATAATTTTCTTAATCATCTTTTCTCTTCCAATGGAAAAACAGCTCTACATCATTCCCCAGTTGTCACACAGACAACTTCATACGAACCCTAGTTGTTCAAAATTTCCTAGTTGGAGTCCCCAAGTACCCCAACCACCACAGACAATTAGTTGTTTTCTTTTTCTTCTCTTAAACCTTATAAAACAAACTGAATCTCACAGAATAGAAAATCCTACTTGAGTTTAATTCATAAGGAGGAGGCAAACTTCCAAGTTCCAACCCGTTAATTTAGATTTTTCATAAGGAAAGGCCACATATTCAAACAAGTGATAAACAATTAACTTGATGATAATATAATGAACAGAAAGACAGACATTTTTTACCATGTTAGAAGTGAAAAAAAATCAGAAAAATTAAAAATAAAAGGTTCAATGCAACATTAAATGCACGTAATGTGACATGAAGAATCATTTTCAAGATGCGCGGTTTTTCTAACAAGACTCTAAAACTGTGGGTCGTTGACAAACATGAGTTAGAGAATAATACACTACATGTTACATAATTGGATCCAGGATTGAGTTTCAATCTAATGAGATAAAATTTGATTAAGGTCAAATCTAGAGAATGTACCTAACAAGATCCGTATCACTTTTTTTTATCAATGGTGCCAAAATAGAATCATGTCTAGATGTAGACTTGTTCCTAGATAATAAAGCTGGATCAGCATATGTTTGGATCTGGGATAACAGGGAAAATATGGATCTCGGACTAGAAAATTCAATCTGGATATGGTCTATTCAGGCCATAATGGAGGGAGATACAATGGCTCAAAGTCACTCAAACTTTTAATGAGGAGACAAATGCAGAGTCCAGAGTCAAAATACAGTTTTGCTCTACTAAATTGACTGGTAACCTACGTTGTCACGGACAATTTGGCTTGTTCAGCTGGGTTTCGCTAGAATTGGTTAGCTGATATGCTGTAGATACTCTATGGCTTCTCTCTCCTCTTTCTATCTGTCTTCTAATCATTCTTTACATTTAGGGGGCTCCCTCTATGTTCCTATATAAAAAAAGACCACCTAAATGATATTAGTGATTAGTCATTGTATAGCCTGTACTCTAAAACAGATAGAAGTGGGATTACTAGGAAACCAGATCATACCGGACTCTTCAATTCTTATTACAGTGCTACTTTTGGGTTAAGTCGTTTGCTACAATCAAAGTCATATGATATATGCCCATTTTTGTACTGCTAAATTATCGTATTCTTTCACAATATACCCTTTCTAATATATCAAGTCTAGTTTGAACATAGACAAGCTGAGTTTGAATTATGTTAAATTCTACATTTCGCACATCAAATCTATATTGGAACCGTTGAGGTTAGAATAGGTTAACAAAGTCAAGCAGTCAACTGAGAAAGTGCCCATAAAAAGGAAAGAAGGCATGGAAGTACCTGGGAAAAGCACTAAGCTGTCTATGATTCAGTGTTAATCTGATGCAAGCTTTGAAGTACACGGAGTTTCTGCATGTTACGCTTCTTGATGCCATTTCTGAATATTGAACTTGCTAATTGTGTGTCCTTTGGAATTATATGATCATTCCTCTGAATTATTTTCCTCTTCATGTGCTCAGCACTTTGTGCCTGAACTGATTTATCACCAAAAATTCAGATTATAGATAGCCACCCAATAAATCCTACCTCGAAGAGCCCACTGGGAATTTCATTTTAAAACATATAATACCATGAATTTTATATAAACTGAAGATAGACCAAGTATGCCCACCAAGTAAGTAGAACAAAGTAAATGACTGTACTCTGCAATACATCTTGCAAAATCCCGTGCTTGGTTACTTTGATGCATTGCTTGTATTCCTAATTTAGTAGTGAAACATGAAAAACTGAAGGTAGATAGTCTATTGCTTCAAAGTAAAATAACAGATACCAGAATGTGAAGCAACTGATGCAACTGCTACATCTTTGAGTTTCTTTATTTTTTCAGCAATTTGCGCATGAGCAGAAATGTCTGCCCCGCACATTGTCACATTGTTTGGTTGAACTCGTAAAAGGGCATTTTCAAAGCCCTGCAAAAGCAAAAGGCGAATATTAGGACAACACACTGCTCAGCTTGTACATACTTATTAACAAAGCAAGAGCCATTAACTGCTTAACTTCTACTGATACAGTCTGATCAAATTCTCAGAGGTAGAAGTCTATGTCATGTCAAATCTAAGACTCCTACAAATTCCAGGTCAATGTATTTCATATTATACAAGATACAGAAGATATTGAGGCCACATAATCTGTTAACAATGGAAAGAAAACATGCCGACTAACCTCAGGATCTAACCCGGTACAAAATCAGTTTCTTAAAAGAATGAACTATGTCTCAGTCACTCAGACATATGAAATCTGAAAAAGTGCACCAAACACTAGATAACTCAATACCAACAATACTTTACCAAGATCGAAAAGACATTTACCTTGACTGCAATGGAATAGAATCCATTTTTAAGCGAGTCATCGGCAAAAGTTAGCCATTCCTCATACGTAACTTGATAATCTTCTTGATTCACACACTTTTGTTCTCGTATAACTAATGCCTCATACTTCAAAGCCAAACAACTCTGGGAACATAAATGTAATTCAATTGAAAATGCGCAATTAAGAACCTAAACTTGTTATCCCAAAAAAATATTAGGTCAAGTTGAAATCGAATCAATTAACACAGACAATCATATGAACAATACAGTATAACTGGACAAACTAATCTCAATTTTGATGATTCAAAAGTAATCAAACACGATCTAGCCAAAACTCAGATTTTTCTTTTTTTACCTCAACATCACCAGAAAGAGCAAAAGCACGAACGAAGAAATCAAGTACGAAAAGCTTCTCCTCAACAGATTTCTCTAAAATCTCTTGAAAAACTAACACAGCTTCTGATCGCAGAAACTCTTTCAAGATAGATCTAATTTCCAGTAAGGAATTTACATCCTTCGAAACTAAAATTGATTCCAGAATACCAAGCGTTTCTTCCCCAAATCTACAAAAAATCATGCGATGAAGAATTAGAAGAAATGAAATTGGAGCATGAGTGAAGAAATTAGGGTTACAAACAGACCTGCGATGTTGTAGTTGAGAACGAAAGAAGGAAATTCTATCGCGGATCTTATTAGACATTTTTAGGGGAGTACGAAAATGGCGGGGTTTTGGTTTGAAGAAAATTTAAATAGGTCGTACAATATAATGTAGAAATATCACCGTTCCGTTTTCCCGAAACAAACAGAAGCTTAGAGCTTCTCTGATGGTGGTTGTGTGTTTCCTAGGCGGCAACACAAGCATGATATCCTCACACCATTTTTTCCTTAAATTTAGGGAGAAAAATAGCTCATCTCCAATAGTGTTGTTTGTAATTTTTATGAATTAAATGCATTTCTTATTTTTAGAAACTTTTAGAGAACGCGTAATTGGGGGATATGGAAACTAATTGGGGGATATGAATTACTTCCCCAACCAAAGGTGGCTGTTAAGGGGTGTTTTTTGGGGCGAAAATACTAAAACACCCTTAGATTAATTAAAAACATTATGAAAAGACTGTTATACCCTTTCAACTAAAACATAAACATCAAATAACCCAAATCATATATCCCCCAATTCAAATTTGTACCGGCATAGGTTAGTTCATCCAAATTTTTTTTTCTTCATCTTCTTCCTCATCGTTCATTCTTCATCGACGATTAATCGTTGAATCAAAAATTTCTTTGTCGATTAACATAACATAACCATGCCTCCAAGAACCAAATCGAAAGCAAAACCGAGAACCAAATCGGCTACTCAACAAACACATGAACAAAGAATCGAGAACATTGCTCAACAACTAGAAGAGGACGCAGCATCGTACCCAGATGATCAAACACTCATGGCTTCTCTGAGAAGGTAAGTGATTTTTGAACTCATTTATGATTGTTTTACTCGATTTGTAGCCATGGGTTTAGGTTAGAATCGCCAACAATAGCCGAAACTGTCGAGTTACGCTGAGAGTACCGCATTGGATCTTGGTTTGAATACCAAGCCGGTTTAGGTACCTGGCATAGAATTTGGGTCGAATACCATACCGGTTTGCATTCCTGAAATCGAATTTTTTATACCTAAGCATACAATTAGGGTTGAATACCATACCGTAGTCAACTAAAAACACACATGAACTTAATTGTGTGTACCGGCATTCTATCTAGGTTTCGTGAATGCCGGTATTTAAAAACCGGCATCTATTAGTTCAATTCGGAAATGCCGGTATTACACTTAAAACATACATGAACATCACTGAAATGGTGCTCAATACCGGCACATAATTTAGTTTCTAAAAAATGCCGGTACAACGATACCGACATGCTCGATATTTAAGTTCTTATGCCGGTCCATTTTACCGGCATTGGTTTGTTTATGAATTGCTATGCCGGTTCCTGAACTGCCATGCCTTTTCTAATGTTTGTTTTGTTTGCTTATGTTATAGGTCAAGAGCCAAAGAAGCTAAGAAAAATAAAGGTCCTATTCTCACTAAGAGAAGGAGGAAGGACGGTCTTGATACTCCTCAGTCCCTGCCTCCACGGGGGAAAGACGCGGGTCGCAAGAAACGTTTGGGGTTTCAAACAAGAGGGTCAATTTGGGAGAGTGGTGGTGAACGTAGTGCACTTGCAATCCGTGAAGGTACTGGAACACTTGAGGACGATGAGCATGATGGAGTGGAAAGTGAGGAGGAAGATGATGAGGTTCCCCCAAGTCAATTAGCAAGCCAAAGCGAAGTTGGTGGGACTAGTCAACAACCAACACAAGGCAAGGACAAGGGCAAGGGAAAACACAAAGTTAAAGGTTGTCACCTTCCTCACCTTGATGACATGATACCCGACCGCGATGATGGTAAAATTTGGGGTCAAGCTCCGGAACCGAAAGTACTCTTTGGATACAAGCACTCTTGGGCTCGTACTATCTTTGAAACTTATGTAAGCATTTTTTATTTTGTGCATGTGCGTTGTTTTATCTTTTACATCATCTCTTAATCGTATTATCTCATATTTGTAGGATCATACTAAGGCTGTGCGTGTTTGCCGAAACCAAGCCGCGGTTGAGTGGAAATTGTCGTCGGAGCATGAAGATGTCCAAACATTAGTAAAGAACTCTGGTCTGTATTCTTTGGTTGAAAATTACGTGAATCCAGATACTGTGACCGTCAATTGCTTCGTCGAAAGGTACCATGGTGAAACTGATACAATGCACTTCCCGTTTGGTGAGATGACCTTGATTCCTGAAGATGCTCATAATATTCTAGGCTTGACTGTTATCGGCAAATCAATTTCAGAAGAAGTTGAGTCTCGGGAACTAGATTGGTTGAAGTTGCACGATTTGACTAAAAAGCTGTTTGGTTGGGACTTCAAAACTTCTTCAGATAGCTTTTATGTAGCATCGAACGGAAGTAAGACGAAGACATTCAAGCTGACGATGCTTAAGAAGATGTTTGAAAATACAAAGGCTAGAAGCTTGAAGGATGGATGGGACCCCGCACAGATTCGGTATATACCACCGCGCCCTGTTATACATCTTGGGCACTAGGGCATTCCCTGACACTAATGGCAACAGGGTAAGTGCAAACTTTCTCCAGTACCTTGACCCGTTGGAAGGTGTCTATGGCTATTCTTGGGGCACCGCGGTCATGGCACATTTGATGGCGGAGATGAGAAGGGCTTCATTGGCTAAAACAAACCAATTTGTCGGGAATTTCACTCTACTCCAGGTACAAATTTCTTTAATCTATTATTGAGATGTATTTTTTTTACTTATGTTCACATGTATATTGTTCACATTGGATTAGGTGTGGTGTTATGAACACTTCCCAACCTTATTCAAGGACTGTCAATTCTTGAAGATCAAAGACCTTCCGAACCCGATACCCCTAGAGCTCGAGGTTTGAGTTTAACAAAGAATCCGAAGCCCGGTAACAAAGGTCGAGTCATCGATATGAGATTGGCTCTGGATGCTATGAGGAAGGAAGACGTTGTGTTCGACACTTATAAGGAGATTAGAGGATACCGTCCAATTCCAAGAGATGTTGCATTTTACCATGGGCCGTTGTACCACCCAAAAGGATACATCATGGCCGATCCATGCCGTGTGATGCGCCAACATGGATTTAAGCAATTATCCCGTCTTTGGTCGACCTCTCGATGATAATTATCTTCTTTACTTTTCTCGGTGCAATTCAACTCCCAACAAGTTGCATGTAGTGTATGATCCGAACCGGAACCAACACATTGGAGGGATAGAGAGCCACGTCGTTTGGTTGATATTAGTAAGTGGGAGATTGCGGAAAATGGTTATGAAGTTGATGACAGCTACATGAGGGATTACCTGGAATGGTCACATCCTTATGTCGTGCGCCCTCCCTCCGTCGAAGCTCCACACCAAGAAAACCCTCCTGTTGAAATTCCTCCACCTCCACAACCTACGATGGCCCACCTTCTTAGGACTTTTGGAATGGTGGTAAGTTTTCTTAATTTCTTATAGTCATTAAATGTAAACATAATCGTATATTAACATATATACTGATTATGTGTTTGATGTATTAATCTAGCGACGTCGGCTTGGCAAGGTTACGAAGATGTTAGGTTGCAAGCATAAGGACGGGGTGGTGCTATCTCTTCAAGAAATCAAGGAACTCGAGGAAAAGCTTCATAGAATTGAAGAAACCCACCCTACTTTCAAAGCTATGTATGGGGAAACAAGGAAGGCGCTGACCCAAAAGAAACAAAAGACTAATTTAGTGGAAGAGAATTGATGACAATTAGTGATGGTTAACTCTTTAAGTCTTTGGTTACGTCAAAAACAATTTCAAACTTGTTTTGGTTTGTATTGTGGGTTAACTCTTTAGTTCTTTGGTTTATGTTGAACATGTTAAGATTTCTAGTTTGAAAGTTAAAATGTTCCGGCATAGTAGAGGTCAGTTTTAGAAATACATGTACACATACCGGCATATACAATATGCTCAAAACATCAAGGAACCTAGTCCCTAAGATAGCAATTTTTATGCCGGAACAATCAGGTTAAATTATTTGGTTCCTGTATAGAAACTGACATGTACCGGCATTGTTGCGTTTGCTAAGGTAAATGCCGGTATTGCAAATGTCCAAATACTTTTAAATATGTGATAGAAAACCGGCATAGTAAGATTCATTTTTACAATGCCGGTATCTAAAGTTTCCAAATACTCTTAGAGAGTTGACATAAAACCGGCGTCGTTGTTTTGATTTCCGCAATGCCGGCACTTTGATTAATTCATATCAAATTCTCTTTTATTTCGGTCTGAAGTAATCGACTACATTGGATTAGAAACTTTAAATTAAAAAAACAGTGAATGGATTGCACTTAGTTAGAGATAATCTATTTCCATCCCTTTTCAACAATTTCGGAGCCTTTGAGCATTTCCCTAATCTGTTCAAAGACATCGTCCGGAATGGGGGTGTCAAGGATCATCCTCATTGGCTCTTCTTCTTTTTCAACATATTCCTTTACCTTCATATAACACCCATCACACCCATCGATAGGCTTACAATGGCCCTCGTGGTTTTCTCTTGACTATGCTAGTTCAACCGCTTTGTCAAACCATTGAAACTCATCGCACTTTGGGTGATTCAAACACCTTAGAAACATTCTTCCATTTTCAGCATCATCAGTTTTTGCAATCCAAAACCGGCGTGTCCCATCACAGTTTCTACACTTTGAATAAATAAATGGACAGTCCATGGCTAGGTGAGAAGGTGACTTGCAAATTTGACACTTGCAATGATGATTCTGTAAGAAAAAATTGTATTAGTTTTCCGTCATAGTATTGAAGAGCATGTTGTTAGGAAATCTACTTACTTTGCAAATAGAGGTAGATGATGAATCCCCCATTCTTTGAGCCGTGCTTGCTTTCTTGAGAGAATGATTTTTTTTATTTGGTGCTTGGTTTGTGTAGTTTTTGCCAAAGGAATGGGTGATGTTATATAGAAATGATGCTCCAACGGTCATATTTTTCAAAAAACTAGCCGTTTTTTTTTTCAAATTTTACCCATTCCGGCATATAGGTTATTAAACAAAGTATGCCGGTATTGTAGGCATATTTGGGTCGTTTCCTGTAAAGAAATTTCGCATTACCGGCATTATCGTTTTATACCATGCAGTGTCGGAACAAAATACCGGCATGGTTTAACTTCCTCCTACTTATGCCGGTTCCGAAAATTGAATGCCTAACGGCTAGTTTTTTAAACCATACACTTGAAAACATTAGTTCCGGCGTGGGATCTAAGTTACTTAGAGTGTCGTCACTAAAGTGGAAAAGATCCGTTATGTCCACATCTATTTAAAGGAATGGATACACCCATTGCAGTCGATACCTCACAGATATATCTCCAATGGATTATCAATCACCAGCTGACAAGTTCATCAATTCCCTCGAGAAAGAAAAAAATTTGAGGAAAATATTGTCAACTCCGACAGGAACTCAATCATCAACCACGACCAACTCCGTTGCCACAATACTAGAAAAACTAAGAAGGAAGGAAGAAACCACCAAGTCAATTGCCGCAATGGAAGAAGAGATAATTAAGAGAAAAAGAGAAGAAGAAGAGGAAGCAAAGCTTGAACGTTATTGTCAAAAATTAGATAAGATAAAAGCGGAAGCTGAGGAAGAGGTTAAACGTCAAAAAGAAGCTAAGATAGAAGCAGATGTTGAGGAGGAAACAGAGTGGATTAGAAATTACTACATAGTATCGGATTTGCCGGAGGATCAACGCCCTTCAGATGTTTTTTAGGGCCTTGTAATGACTGGTTCTTACAAGCATAACAAGTTTGACGGTAAGAAACGCATGATTGAATACGCTCATCAAATAGTACGCATTTGAACAACTGCACTTATCAAATCATGTCTCAAATACAACACATTTCTTGCAAGATACAATGGTGATAGGTATGAAGCTCAGGATGCATATACGAAGTGGAGAAAAGAGCCTTTTAGGCATTTCGAAGCTGCTTTGCTTGTTCAAGCTCGTTCCAATAAATGATGTTAGGTGTATTTGGCTTGAGATCTTTCATTCTAGGTGTAACGTTATTCCCTTAAATGTTGTTAGTTGGAATTTGCCTGAGATTTTATGTTTGTGCTTAATGAAGTTTCTTTCAAATACCGGCAACCCCGATGAGTTAAATGCAATGCCGGTATCTCAAGCCGGCATATGAATATTGTTTACACTCGACGCCGGTTTTCCAACACTAAGAAGTTGAAAAAATCATGAACTTGTAATACCGGCATCATTGGTATGTAATTACCTATGCCGGATTTCTCGATTTACAAATTTCATTCAACTTGTTTTACGGTTACAATTTCATTCAACTTGTTAGTAAAGTTGAATCCACTTACTTCGCAAATAGAGCTTGATGATGAATCTCCCATCGCTTGTGAATCTTGAACCGTGCTTGATTGATCTATTTTTGGAGGCTTGCTTTCTTGAGAGAGGGATATTCGTTATTTGGTGGTTGCTTTGCTTAGAATTTTGCAAAGGATTTGGTGGTATTATATAGAAATGAAGCACCAACGGTCATATTTTTCAAAAAAACTAGCCGTTTTATTTGAAATTAACAAGTACCGGCATGTTCCCAATTATACATGTAACGCCGGTATTACGTGCCGGCGTGAAACCATGTTGTTATACCATGCCGGTAGTAGTTACATATATGGGATAATCTCTGATAAGAAATTTACTTGTACCGGCGTCCTATGACACATTAACTTCAATGCCGGAAGTTTGGGTGATTTCAAAAAAACTAGCCGTTGAGGTTTTTCTCTATATAAAGAGAGCTAATACTTGGACCCAAATGCCCAAAACTCGTGTGTTCTTATATATCTCCTTGAGAATCTTAACTTAGGAAACCCTAAACCCTAGAATAGTCATCTATAAATAGCTTATTATAGAACCTAATCCCACATACAAAAAATGGCATCGTTTGACTCCGAGGAAGATTTAGCAATCACCCAAGCATGGTACGCCGAAACTCGTCCTTCAACTATAGATAACAACACGCGGGATTCCATGTGGTTGAAGATTTTTAGCAAGTTTATTCACGATTACGGTAACCCGAAAGGAAGAACTGCTCAACAAATCGAGCAACGACACGACATCATCCTAAATGCTGTGGTTGAGTATCTAAAAATGAAGCACCGGATCGAGAACGCTAGCCACAATAGATTGTCCCCTCAACAACTCGTAAGTATCTTTATGAATAATTCGACACAATCTACTATTTTTCAATTTTTATGTAACCAACAAAGTTTGTGTGTTGTTTTTGTAGCATGAAGCCGTGAAAACGCGTTACTTACAAGAAAAGGGAGAACCATTCATGTTTGAAGCCAACGTGAACCATATTGTAACCAAAGTCACTGAGTACCACCAGCTGGGTGAATCGGAAACGGATTCTTCTAAAGAAGATTGATAGTTTAGTGGTATTTGCTAAGGTTTTT
Source organism: Papaver armeniacum (assembly GCA_023531295.1). Taxonomy (NCBI): domain Eukaryota; kingdom Viridiplantae; phylum Streptophyta; class Magnoliopsida; order Ranunculales; family Papaveraceae; genus Papaver; species Papaver armeniacum. Next base: position 347,198 of record JAJJWW010014514.1, on the reverse strand, counting down.
CGTAAGGTTTTGTGGGTACATCTCTATGTAAACCCTCACGAGACTATAACTCGTCCTATTGGGTCACCAAGTGGTTTAAAGGCTTGATGCACATGCTAAGTGCATTCGTGCTTCCTGCGACAAGGATTACATTTGAAATAAATTAGAGTTCCGGCTTATTTTATTTTGTTAGCATAATACAATACAATACAATCGGAATCCCGGCATAAGTATATATTCTATATATCTATGCCGGGACTAGTTGTCTACAATAATTAAGTTCCGGCGTTGGAACGAAAAACTTTAGTGTGCCGGATAACACCGACAACCCCGATGAGTTAATTTGAATGCCGGTATCCTAAAACCGGCATTATGGATATGTTTACACTCGACGCCGGTTTTCCAACACTTAGAAGATAAAAAAATCATTAACTTGTAATACCGGCATAGTTGGTATGTAATTATCTATGCCGGATTTATGACGGTTACAATTTCATTCTACTAGTTTGACAGTTACAATTTCATTCAACTTGTTTGACGGTTACAATTTCATTCAACTTGTTTGACGGTTACAATTTCAATCAACTCGTCGGTTTCAAACTACTCATGCTATATAAGTGACGGTTTTGGAAAGAAAAATATTCGATCTATTCAATCTCTCCCTATTTTTTTTCATCTTCTATACCAAAGCAATGGCTCGTCGCAAATCTCGTGATAAACCCAATCCAGAAATACATGTTGATGATGCGCAAAAAAGTCCTGAACAGTCACCTCGTGAAGCGGACGTAACAGATTTGATTCGGTAAGTGATGTATAACACAAAGTATCCTATTGAATTGAAGTACTTTTAGGGTTTATCCCATAATATATAACACAAAGTCAAACATGCTAGGGTTCATGACGGATTGAAAATTCTGCCTAGGGTTTTGAAATTGCATTCTAGTAAAATGAAATTCTAGTCAATTGAATTCAATTTGAAAACCAAAAACAAAAAATTGTTAAGAACTCGTGTAAAAAATCACGTAAAACCCGCATAGAATTTTAATTTACGTATGCAGGAAATCATACCGGACTACCGAATTTTCTATTGCTATGCCGGTTTTAGCTACCTAAAATTTGTAATTCCTTGGATACAATTCATCCAAAACTGGCGTTCAACGTATTAATCTTTCATATGCCGGTATTTGTTTCAGCACTCATGGTATGGTAACAAATTATACCGGTTTTTGTTTCACACGGCTTAGAATTCTCTATAAATAATTCAGTATAACCGGCATAGAGGTATTTATTGCCAAGAATGCCGGAAATTATACCGGCACTATCGTGTTTTTTTTTCTATGCCGGTTTTAGCTCCCTAAAATTTGTAAATCACCGTTCAACCAAAACCGGCGTTCGACGTATTAATCTTTTATATGCCGGTATATGTTCCGGCACTCAAGGTATGGTAACAAATTATACCGGTTTTTGTTTCATACGGCTTAGAATTTTCTATATATAATTCAATATAACCGGCATAGAGTTATTTATTGCCAAGAATGCCGGTATGCATTCCGGCATAATTTATATGTCTATTTAGCATGCCGGTTTTCTGTGTGTTCCTTTTGTGTGCCGGCATCCAGTATGTAACTCAGTTTAACGTGTTAGAACATAGGTCTCACGCACCAAGAAAGGACAAAGGAAAAGGAAAAGTTGTTGAAGAATCAAAACGTAAGTCTTCTCGACGTAAACGTCAAAATCCGGCTACTGCTAAGGTCACAATTCGGGATCATCCTATAAGCGACTCAACCAAAGACGATGATGATGATGAGTGGGAAACTCCACCGTAACCGGAAATAGCAGGTGGCTCATCCTCACAAGCAGTGGCTTAGGACAAACCGATGATGAAAAGGCACCCCCACCTCACTTCCCCGATAAGTTAGACTTGATTCCCGACAAAGAATGATGGCAAACATTGGGGTCAACCGATAAACCCGCAACTTTTATTTTCGTATAAAGACTCTTGGGCTCGTTGGATCTATCAAACTTATGTAAGACGTTTGTATCTTGTTATTATATTATTTAACTGTGATCAATTTAATTAAGTTCGTTGTGTTTTTATAGGACCACATGAAAGCCTGGCGTGTTAGCCGCCATCAACAATCGGATGTGTGGCTTTTGGAGGATGAGTGTCCGGCTGTTCAACAAATAGTCAGAGCATCTGGGTTGTATCATGCGATAGAAAATTATGTGGCCACCGATACCGTCACACGCAAAACCGCTTTTTGGAGAGGTTTTTTGGTGAAACCGACACCATGCATTTTAATTTTGGCGAGATGACCATTATCCCCGAAGATGTCCAAAGGATAATAGGACTAGAGGTTCTTGGGAAACCTAAGTTAAGGTTGGAGACAAGTCGAAGGACCTAGGGTGGGAAAAGATCTATGATCTCACTGAAAAGTTGTTTGGATGGAACAAGGAAACCACGTTGGCAAATTTGTACAAGAAAAAAACTCGCTCGACAAAGACTATAACATTCGTCCAACTCATTCAATTGTTTGGGAATACGAAGAACAGGGAATTGACTCCCGCACAAGCTCAACAAACTGCTGCTGCATATATGTTGTTCATTTTGGGAACCGCTATATTCCCTGACTCTAATGGTAACAAGGTGCATATGAACAACCTACAGTACTTGGATCCGTTGGAAGACGTTCATAAGTATTCATGGGGCACTGCTTTCTTGGCACATTTTTTGGCAGAAATGCGTCGAGCTTCTAAGGCGAAAGGCCGTCAATTTAATGGGAATTTCACTGTGATTCAGGTATAGTGAACTACATATTTTGTGATTGTTATCATTACATTTGTTAGTTTCCAACTATTCATTTTCTTATACAATTTATGGGCACAGGTGTGGGCTTATGAACACTTCCGAGATTTGTTCATAGGGTATAAAGGATTGGAGATTTGGCGTGATTACCAACCGAATATGGCTCTAGATCAGAAATACTACTTCCAAAATACCCCTTCGCCTAACAAGAAACGGTTTTTAGAAATGAGATTGGCTTTGGACTCGTTTTACAGGGAACATGTTGTGTTTGACCCTTATAGGAATGTTAGAGGAGTTCACCTTCGTAGACATGAAAATGTTTCATTTTACAACGGACCGTTCTTTCATCCAAAAGGATTTGTTATGCATAACCCTCTCCGCATGATGCGCCAACTCTCGTTACAAGCGAAAGATCTCACGGATACATCTTATCATAAATATTCTCACGACTTTACTAAATTCCAATCAAATGAGAACCATACTCCGGTATGCTACGACCCCAACCAATTCTTGCACATTGGATCGAAAGGGAAGAAGAAGAACTTGTCTTGGATAAGGATGATTGGGAATTGGCCGAGAACGGTTTTGATAGTGAACCAACATTCCTAAACGGGCATCTACAAAGTACTCACATCCTTATGTTGTACGCCCGGATACGGTAGAGGTCCCTCCACCACCAAAGACGTCCCTCCACAACTCCGATATCGTACTTTGACTTCTACAAACTTGTTACGTTGTTGGTGCGTTCATTACTATTCACTTAATCTATATGTATCAACTTATAAAATTGCACATACTAAATACATGTTGAAAAATCCTTTAACAACGTCAGAGAATTGGAAACTTGGCAAGGTTCTTTAAGAAGAAGAGCAAGAAAGGAGAGTTGCTGACCCAGAAAGAAATGGAGAACGTCGTCAAAAAGATAGACCAAATAGAAGATACTGAGGCAAAAGACTTGTGGGGCGAAAAGAAGAAGAGGGTATACAAGAGGCCAAGAACCGAGTGATCATGTGATTCTTTGATAGTATTAGTTTGGTTTATGTTTGTTTGTGTGGATTGGTAAACTTTGAACATCTTTGCTTCATTTGTTTTCGGTTTGGAACATCTTAACTTTACATTTGGTTTGTTTACACTTTGCGTATCTTATTTTATGGTATTAGGTCTTTGCTTATGTTATTTAATGTGTCTTGCAAATTGCAATTTCTAAGTTTAATTTTCCGAACACCGGCATAGAGTTCCGGTACGAGGACCGCCGTAGTAAAGTTTGAATTAAATCACAATGGCACGTACATGGCATATGGTTTAATGATTACAATTCAAACTTCCAAAAAAACAAAAGGTGGCGTATTAGTAAACCACATAAATCCAAATTACTCATCATCGCTCCCACACGTATGAAGTTGCAACTCCTCCTCTTCAAGAGGTTTCTTTGATAAGGCCAAAGCATCCCATAATTGGTGATTCTCCTCGTTCAACGCCATCCATCCCTTCCATATATTTGGATCTAGTTCCTTGTTTTTAACCATCCCACAAACAGGTGGCAATGGACAATTGTCCTTGAGTTTAAGAATAACGAAATGATTGCCGTTCACGTACGCCAAAACAACTCTTCTCGTCTTAAGGGATCCCTCGCATTTTTGCCACTTTGGTGTAAATGTTATGACTACGGTGGGGGTAAAATAATGAACAACACAATTAAATGTATCCGCGACTAGATGCCCACAAAGCGGCATCCTCATCCAATATTGAGAAGGAAGAAATGCCATCTCCTGCTCGGGTCCTAACACTTGAGCACACATATCATCAAACACCTCGTCGTGACCAACCAATTGCTCATAAAAGCTCCTCTTCTTCACAAGTTGATCGGCCATCCTCATCCTAGCATATCGGCATGGTGTCATTCCTTTACTAACAGCCGTCTCGAAGATTCCTAATTGTTCGGTGACGGCATGATAGCCACAATTTCCATCTCCATCGACATCATCCGTGTACACAACAAACTCGCGAATAACCTCAGGAAGTTGGTCTATGTAAGACTCTATCTTCGTATGGTAGTGTCTATAAGTCCTACCCGTTTGCGAATCCTTATACATCGTCATATTACCAACTTTTAGCTTAATTATATCCAAACCATCCTCTCGCAATCCCTACACTCCAAATGTCTTTGGTATTAGACGGAGAATATTCTTCCTTGGCCTACCCCTTCCCCTTTTCCTTTGAACCTCGGATACATCGATTGTTGGTGTAGGTTCGGAATGCTCACCTTGTTTCCCTTGGTTGCTTAATGTTGGTACCTTCGGCGGCCTTCCCCTTTTCCTTTGAACCCCGGATACATCGACTATTGGTGTAGGTTCGGAATGCTCAACTTGTTGTCCTTGATTGCTTAATGTGGGTACCTTAGGGGGCCTTCCCCTTTTCCTTTGAACCGCAGATACATCGACGATTAGTGTTGGTTCGGAATGCTCACCTTTTTGTCCTTTGTAGCTTAATGTTGGTACCTTCGGCGGCCTTCCCTTTTCTTTTGAACCTCGGATACATCAATCTGTTGGTGTAGGTTCTAATGCTCACCTTGTTGTCCTTGGTTGCTTAATGTTGGTACATTTGGCGGCCTTCCCCTTTTCCTTTTAACCTCCGATACATCGACTATGGGTGTACGTTCGGAACTTGTCGATTGTTGTTGACTTGATATCGGCTCCTTCCTCGGCCTACCCATTTTGTTTGGAACGGGCGTTTCAGCGAATCTTGCTTCTGAAATCTCACTTGCACATAGATCTCGTTTTTTAGTTGCCGCGAGTTCCTCTTCACGTCGAGTCATTTGTTTTAATTCTTTTCTTTGTTTCTTCCTTGCAATTTTAGTTTGTGGTCTACCCGCCGGATCTCCCTTTGTTGGCTCTTCACTTTGTGCTATCCATGGCCGTGTAATTAGTCTTAGTTGGCTCAACAATACTTGTCGGCTAGCCGAGTTGCCACGTGAGTAAGCTTCATAAAATTCTAAAGCCTCCTTTGTATCCCATGGTGATTGTCCGGGAGCTTCGGTAGGGGGAAGGTCGAAAGATAATTGCTTCCAAAAAGGATCAATAACATCAATAGGTATCACTACTTCATACTTCACAAGCATATGACGACACGGAAGCCCCAATGAAGACATGTCGGGACAAATACACACATCACCCGGATTTCCGTAAATTTTCTCATATTGCATTTGTCTCATCATATGTTTTATTGCCCAACGGGAGACGTTAAACTCTATTCCTTGGAGCAACTTAGTATGTTCAAGAAATTGAGTCATCCTTTCCATTGAGCTTTTCTCAAAAGCCTTCTTGATCCTATCGATATCGGCCTTAAAGTGTTGCTCCATTGCCTCGGTGACCGTAACCACGTTTCCCTGGCCGGACTGGATGAGATCTTTAAATCTCCCATGAGAGGACTCCGCTATACTAGTTGCTTCATTCCCGTAATGTCTATAACGATTTGTCCACGCACGCACAAATTTTTCCTTGAACTTATCCAACCAATTATCCCGACAATATGAGACGGCACTTGGATACACTTCGTTATATTTGGCAATAAACTTGTTCAATCTCTTTTCATACATGTCCTCGGTAAGAGACCAATAAACTTTCTCCCAATCCTTTAGAAATTCCAACCACCTTTTATGATTTTCATCGTGTTCTTTGTCGACTCGCTCTTTAATCTTTCCTCTTTCATTTTCTTCTTCTTCGGGTGATAGTTTCTCTTTGCGAACATCTTCCTCTAGTTGAGCAACCATTCTCTTCTTAATATCAGCCTTAGAGGGTTCAAACAAAGCATGACAATGTTTTTTCACATTTTCACCTATATGATATGTACATAGGAAATTTTGTGCATCCGGATATACGTCGGATATGGCATTCATTAGTGCGTCAAATTGATCGGTTATGATGACCTTCGGAAAACGATTTTCCGGGAACAATAATTTCAATTGCCGCAATGCCCAATGATAATTGTAATCCCTCTCGTTTTCCATTAAACACCAAGCCAATGTGAATGTTACCTTGTCCGATGTTTGCCCCACGATGTTGAACAACGGCATGTTGTATTTGTTTGTCTTGTAGGTGCAATCCATCATAAGAACATCACAACACGTATGAGCCAATTGTGAAAGCAAAGGATGCGAAATGAATATTTGAAGCGGCTTGTTGTCCGGACCTCTTTTAATGATACGCGTGTAATTGTGATCCCAAACTATCTTCTCAAATTCTTGCATAACACTCCTCCCTTCCCATTCCAACCTTTTAATGGTTGCTTGTGCGCTATAAATTGTACTGAGTGAATAAACGTTGGTCTTATCCTTTTCCTTGAAGGTTCTGAGAATCACTCTTGGTTTGATACATGCTTTGGTCATCATCTTTACATCCTCGAATTGATCGTGTTTTAGCTTCGCAACTAGGGAGTGACCTTCAAAATCTTTCGGATCGGGGTGGTTGTGACGGCCAAACCACACCTTACATTCCCATTCTTTTTCTTCTACTTTTGAACCTCTTAGATAGAATACAAGCTTAAAGGGGCAGTCATCCTTCCGCGTAACTGTCTTGTATACCTTCTTAGTCTTCTTTTCATATACATAACCCTTTCTCTTATGGCTATTTTTCTCATTGTATTTTCCACTTCTCTCGCAAACCATCTCAAAACGAACTGATGAACGTTGGGAATTCCTCACTAAGACACACATGTTATTAAGAGCCGTCGCTTTTGCCCAAGCAATTGCTTCCTTTTCATATTTTATTCCCTACATAAGGACAACATTATGGAGATTACAAGCAAATCCCAACATAAAATTGTAAAAACTAGGTGAAAGTATTGTTTGGTAACATACCCGCGGTATTTTATAGTACTCCGACGTATCCCGATGGAGTGGTTTGGAGTTTGGTTGATCGTTGTAGGTAACAATCTAAGGAATGAATGAAAAGAAAATTGGATTAGTTCAAAACCAGCATTGTCGATAAGTAAAGTAAACTGTCGGGATTAAGAACCGGCATAAATGGTAATTGACTTACTATACCGGTATTAGGTTCCGGCAGAGGAAGTTGAAAGAAACAAATGCCGGTATTTAAGTTCAAAATATCATTAGCTTCTGTATGTTTTTCATGTAAAACCGGCATCCTCGACATTTAAGTTTCTATGTTAGGTATCGTAAACCCAGCATTCTCGTGTCATGTACTCACATCACCGGTTTGAATATTCCTTAGAATATTCGCCGGTAGGTAAAAAGTATAAATGTGTACCGGCATTCAATCTTGGTTTGAATACCACGCTGGTATGTTCTTGAACAAATGGGGGATATTTTGTCCCTAAGATACAAATATCTATGAATACAATGCCGGTTAAATGATACCGGCGTAGAATTCATACAACGAGCATGCCGGTACTAAGGTTTTTTCAGACAGAAATGGCGGTTTCAACAAAAAAAAATCAAATTTTCGACCTCTTTGAAGCATTACCTGTGTGTTGGGGTTGCTTGTATGCTGAACATGTTTACTTTCTTGAGTTGGTTCTTCACAAAACATTTCATGGTCAAGAAAATAATGATTCAAAGGTGTTGGTTCATCATACAACAATTGTGAGTTGTTATCATTAATCGAAGATTGAAGATATGATTGTTGTTGTAATTGAGCTAAAGATTCCGCAGCTGCAAGTCTCTCATCACAATCATCTTCCATTTTCAAAAAAAAAAAAAAAAATTCTACTCAAATTTTTTTTCCCTCATTCTACTCTCAACTAACCCACACAAATTCAAATAAACATAAATACACAAATTATATCCCCCAAATCATTAATATTTTACTAATCAGGATTAATAACTAATTATGATTAGGGAGGGTTAGATTAGGAATTAATAATTTAATTATATAAGGGGTAACCCAGCTAGGATATTTGGATCCCTATTTTGTCATTTAGCTATATCCCCCAATTAGTTTCTATATCCCCCAATTACGCGTTCTTAAAAAGGGTTATTTAATACTCCCTCTGTTTTTGGAAAAAAGATACTTTTACTTTTTCATTTTAGCCTAAAAATAGGCCAAATTGAAAAAGTGAAAGTATTTCTTTTCCAGAAACGGAGGGAGTATGTTGGAATTAATTTTAGTAAATAAAAGCTTACAAGGATAGCTTGACATTGTCAAAGTGAATGTCTAAAACTTGACATTCACCTTGTCTAACAAAAATTTAGCCATGTCATCTTCACATTGATTAAGAAATTTGAGTTGGAGAAGGATTTTAGGGAAAATGGATGTCTATCCTACATGGACTTGGACATTTATCTTCACATACATTCCATTGGAGAAGCTCTTATGGTTCTGGATTTGATTTTTGACCAGGAACCGAAACTTGTTTAGCATCAAACCGAAACTTGTATTGCAACCAAAATGATCCTCATTTTTGAGAGTAAGTATTACACTCTGCATTGACAAGCCATGATTTTGAGCCACTTGGGAGAGGTAAGGGCAATTCCTATGGTAATGTTCAACTGAAAAGTTTTGTCGAGCCAGGTGGATGGCCAAACACGTTTCTCCACTATGGGAAAATAAGTGGGCGGCTAAACATCAAACGTGTGTGTCAATAGAAAACATTGATGTTTTAAGGGAAAACGGGCGATCAACCTATATACGCTGACGTATGACGCAAAACCGTCAGCGTGTGCTGCACAATCGCCAGCGTGGGTCGCACAACCACCAACGGCTAGTTTTTCAAATTTTAAAATGATCATTTTTTTTTTCAAATTTACCTCTATAAGTTACCACCCTCTTCAAGCAATTCACTCACACCAAAATTCACTTCTCTTGAATTTTCTCTTCTAAATCTATTTTCAATTTTTAGTTTTATTATTGGTGAAATAGCTGAAAAGGCGATCACACTTTTTGGCGATGCAAAACTTGAAGCTGTTGTTTCTAAGATATGTGAAAGTTTTAAAAATATTGAAAAATGTAAGAGGGAAGTGCAAGTTTTTGAAGTTGCTCCAAGAAAATTTTCCGCTAAAAGGCAGCGAATAGCTCCAGTTTTGAAAGTTAACAATACAAAATTCAACAACAAAGGCAAAACTGTCAAAGGGCATGTTGAATGGAAGATACGTCAAATGAAGATAAACAGGAGGCCAAAGCTTGTACTTGATTTTTATTGAAGTTGTTTAGTACTTTTTATTATTGTCTAAGTTTATATGTAATATCAATGAATGAAAATATTTAGATTTTCAAATAGATTTCCACTTCAAATTAAACGATATTTATTACATTTTAAACTTGCATATAACATCAAACTACATTTTAATAAAACACAACAATAATATCAAACTACATCAAATCCAGCGATATTATCTTTGTAGAGTTCATAGCATTCAAAATGCTTAAACTCTCTTTCAGTTTCTTCAGTAAACTTGGTCTGAGCGATGATTTTCTGTAAAACAGATAAACAACAAGTTAAGATATTTATGATGCAGTTGATCAGTGAGGACAAAGGTAAGATACTCACCAGTTCTTCGTTGGATAATCCAGAATTGCTACAGTGACATATCCACAAAACTTTTATATAATGTTTGACTTCCTTAATGATGAATGAAATTCTTAGTTCTAGGCTCTTATTCTTTCTTATGGTTTCATTCCGCGATGCTACAAATGTCTCAATACTCTTTCCCAGAAATAGTTATTGTTCATTTCTCTCGTCATACGACGCAACCAACATCGAACAAGAGTAACATCTTCTTTCATTGTAAAGACTGGGAGAGGCATTCGAGTGCAATACAGATGTGCTTGAGATGGACCATCTTTTAGAATTATGAAACAAGCTTCGTAAAGAAAAGGTTTACCGTGAACTTCCTCCCAATTATCAAGAGTTGTTTCGATCACTTCATCTTTGGTTACACCGATGAACTTTTCTCAATCAATTTTCCTTACCAAAGCAAGAAATGGCTGGACTGCAAGCCTAATAGATTGAAAACGAGCATGCAATCGACGAGCATCTCGGTTTCCCGGGTTCCCCTTTAGTGATACGAACATTGTAAAAATGTTTTCCCAAAAATAACCGTCTTGAAAGCCCATACCAGCGATTATCCTATGAAAAAAAAAAATGATTTGCATATAGTTATATCCTCTTCTTTAGTAAACTTGGGACCACGATTTCTAACAAACATTTCTACAGAGTGAGAGAGATTAAGAGTTTTAGAAAGAAAGAAAGAAGAAGAAGATGTGAATTTGGAGATGGAGATGGGAAGAATGAAATTTATAGGGCGAGAAAGAAAATCGAGCGTTGGCGTTTGTAGTAAAACCGCGCGGTTTTACTACAACCGCCCGTTCGAATATTCTTTTTGTTATAAATATAGCACTAGGTTTTATTCCCAACCAAACCAATAGATTTTTTTCTTAAGCCAACAACATCCACCATGTTTTCTAAAGGCAAAGCGAAGCAAATATTATGTGTCGAAGCAAAAGAGGTTTGTCCATTATGTTTCATGGATAACCACAGACTTGTGCAATGCCCTTGGATGTATTCAAAGTGTCCGTGGGAAGGTTCTTCACGCATCAGAATAGTGATTGAATCACAACCGGAAAAGCTCAGGTATCTGCAATTTCAATATCCCAACTGTCCAGAGGAACCACATATGCTAGATGATGCTATGAAGATTAAAGAAGAAGAAGAAAAGTTTGCAACACTCTGCAAAAACTTCATACTTAAATCCAAATTGAAGAAAACGTTATTACATTGCAAGCATTGTGGAGACGGAGATCACGAATACAAACATTGTCCACAGAGAATCAGTGGATTCTCAAAGCCCGATTGCAAGACTTTCATGCATTTGTGCACTTCTACTGAAGAAGACACATATGGAAGGCATTTCTGGAAATGTCCTAGGTGTTTTTTGGTGGAGTGGGCTGATTAAAGTTGAAGGAAAAATCGATTCACTATGGTATTATGTTTTTTAGTTTGTTGTTTATTTTGTGTTATTATGATTATCTAAACCAAACATGTGGATTTCTTCACATTTGCACCATCAATATCATAACTAAATTAATTTTTTCTTGAATTAAACATTGTACCATCGATATCATAAATAAAAACATACTGCACTGGATTAAACAACCACATCATTGATGAGAATAAGATAAATACATTACATTAAAACAATTACTACATAAGCGTCAATTCTCGTCGGGTGGTGGAATTCATAGGACGATGTAGGGATCATATATGTAGAGCACCCTAAGAATGCTGAAACAAGCTTGGAAGTCGAAAGGATGTCATCCGTGAGATACTGCCCACGTCGCTAGTGTTATGAGTTCTACTTCATGTACAGCTTCACCGTCGAGTTTATTTTTGTGATTCTCCAGTAGTACAACGACGAATTCTGATACACGACGACTAATTAAACTAAAAAACAATGCGTGCACGCCCATAAATGTTCCTCGTTTCAGCGACAAACATTCTATAAACTTTCTCCCAGAAACACAACGTCGATTCGGCTACATTCCTATCGACAACATTTTGTGTGTGAAAAACAAAGGCTCTACAAATAGCTAAATCCTCTTGTTGACTGAATCTAACACCACGAACTCTGGGAGGCATTGTTGTAGATGATTTGAAAGTAAAGAGATTTAGAATGTGTAGAATGTGTGAATTTGGAGTTGAAATAAGGAGTATTTATAGAACTCAAAATTATAACCGTTGGATCACAAGAGTTTTTAGCCGTCCAGATTTAGCCGTTGGCGGTTTTGGAAAAAATGCGGAAGGGTTCACCAGAGACGCTGGCGTGTGATGGAAAAACTGGCGAGTTTGAGACACACGCCAGCGGGTGTGCCTCAACCGCCCGACGTTCCATCAAACACGCGCCTGTTCTTCCGTCTCACTCAACAAACCAACAATTTTGTTGGTTTGCCAATACGTTTTTCATGTTTGTTGAGTCCATAGTGGGATCAAAATGAACAAACTTCATGTTTGTTGAGTCCATAGGAACTGCTCTAAGGTGGGATTACCTAAGTTTGTTAAAGTGTCTGAATTCCTTAAAATTACCTAATGGCTGAAAATCTACAAGGTGATCTTAATTTTACCTCATCTAAGTTCACTAAGTTCACTAAAGTCACCGAATTCCTTGAAATTACCTTGTTACAGAAAATCTACAAGGTGACCCAAAATTTAGCTCACCTAAGTTCGCTAAAGCGAATGAATTCCTTAAAATTATCATGTAACTGAAATTCTGCAAGGTGACCTAAAATTTACCTCAGTAAAGTAACTGAATTCCTCAAACTTTTCTTGTGACTAAAAATCTGCAGGACGACCTAAAATTTACCTCATTTAAATTTGGTAAAGTGACTGAATTCCTCCAAATTACCTTGTGACTAAAAATCTACAAAGTGACTCAAAATTTAGCTAATGAACTGAAATGTATTTCAAAACATGTGACACAATATCTACTACCCTGGAACGGAGCTTGAAATCTTATTACGAGGACGCAAAAATATTACGGTGGGCAAATAAGCAAGAATGGGCTCTGGAGCCCAAATTTTTAATTTTTTTAGGCTTGGGAGCCAGCACAGTAGGGTGGAAACTGCAACCCTTGGCATGGGATAGCTCCTCCCCTTGTCCACTCTCATAACCAAGGTTTCCAAGATGACCTAAAATCTGTCTCGTGGCCTAAAATTCCACATTATCCAAAATATTTTGTAGTTTTTTCAGCGACCAAACATCGATGTTGTTCCCAATTTTTTTTTTTTTATCATAAATCGAATTCTTCCAATGTGACGAAAAAGATGCTATGTGATCCAGATTTGCTATGCCACACAAACAAAATATGTTTCCAAGCAAAAATATATACAATGCTCTTAAATCAAGAAACTCATCATTTGTTAAGTGACTCGGAATCTAAACTGTGGTAATACTTAGGCCAAGCACTATGGGAGGGGTTATCCCATCTCTATCCCGTGAATGTAAGGAAAGGGATGTGGATCACAAGGAAGTCTCACTATGGTCTCCTTTTATCCCTTCCCTACATGACACGGAAACTTAATTTTACACTATTCAGTTTCCATGTGAATAGTGAAAAACGAATACTCAAATTTTACGTTGGGTAAATTTTTTTACCCAAACTTTTTTACGTTGGGTAAATTGTATAGGTTAAAAGATAATTAACAGAAAAAAAATAAGGAGATTAAAAAGGTAAAAAAAAGAAAGAGTTTTAGTAAAAAAAAAAAGAGTAAGAAAGAGAAGTGTTAGTGTAAAAACTCGAAAACCGAAACGGATACTCGCGTGTAAAATGCATAGAAAACTGATTTTCCGTAAAGAACAATTTTACACAGAAACTCATTTCCCTTCCCTACTATCTGGATCAGATGTGATCCAGTTTGAGCAGTAGGGAAGAGATATTTCTACTTATATATGGATATGGGAGACCATAGTGGTTGCAAATTGAGATATTTCCCTACATATAATATATAGGGAAGGGATAACCCCTCCCATAGTGCTCGGCCTTGTGTTTCAAAAAAAAAAAAAAAAAGGATTTACCCTGTGGAAAATTAATCCCCGTGACTTCATATTTGTATCGCGGAGTATGAAACTATGAATGAGTCAATTTTGGCTGTCGTTATTTTGACTTAGTCAAGGTGCGATTTTCTTCATCGATTTTATGATTGTTTCTCTCCTTCATGGGTGTTTGTTATCTATCACAAATCTGTGAGTTTTGTTTCTTCTTCTGAAGTGTTATCGCTGGTTGTTTTTTATTTTTCGTCAGTGGTTGTTAGGTTGTTATTCCTTTCCCGGATTTGGGTACTGGTAGTTTTTGTTGTTATTAGTGCTTGTGGAAGATGGAAGCAGTTTCAGGTAGTAATGGTGAAGATATCGAAGTTAATGGTGAGGGAAGTAAGTACACTGAAGAACCCCAAACCTATCTTTATGAAGAAACAAAGGATGTAAATGCAGTCGGTACTGAAAAAAATAAAGATATTGTCTTCAAATTTATCTCAGGCAGGGATTATAACATAAGTATACTCAGTGAAGTTTCGTCAAAGGCCTGGAAACCTTCGGGAACAATCTCAATAACAGATCTAGGTAATGGTCATTACAATGCAAGATTTTCTCTTCTATGTGATCTAGTTGCAGTTATGCAAGGGACTCCTTGGTCTGTAAAGGATGATTTAATGTTAATGAAGAAGGGAGTTGATGGGTTCTTACTAGAAAAGTATGATTTCAAGATTGTAGTGTTCGGAATCCACATATATGGATTACCTTTCAGTATGATGAATGCCAGTAAGGTGTTCAAAATTGCAAAGATTATTGGGGATCCAGAACTAATTGATCAACAAATCGCAAAGAAATGGGGGAGATTTTCTAAGGTCATAGTTAGATTGAACATAACAAGCCCTTTACCAAAAGACATGGAGATTACTCTTAAATAAAAAAAGAAGATCAAGATTACATTCAGGTATGAAAAACTACCCATATTATGTTTTATTGTGGTTTCTTTGGTCATCAAATGAAACAATGCCCAAATCTATCAAAGAAACTAGACGAAGATTTAACGCTTAGTGCGGAAGATCATATAACAACAAGAGTGAATGACAGATCTTTGACAAGGTACAATGAAGAGATCACAACATATTACAAGTCAAATGATCATGGGATCATAAATATCAACCACTGCATAGATGATGTAAGGAGGTTGAATGTGAATATTCAAGAACCGTTGATGAATGAAGATAGAATGGATAGCGAGATTGATGATACACAACACCTATATTTAGATTTGGTGGCATTAAGGATGGATGGATCCAACGGTGCTAGAAGAGAGAGAAACAGAAAGAATGATTCAGTGGTTCAACACAATGGTAGGGCACAAATAAAAGATAAGATGATAGAAGGGAACAAAACAAAAACTGATGCTGTCAAGTTGGACATAGCTGAGATAGGTACATGTAAAATCACTAGCAGTAAGATGGCAGCAAATCCAAAAAAAACACCTGGTATAGTTAACAAAAATTTGGCAGAGAAACGGAAGGTGGAGCAGAGTTTTTCGATTGGGACAATGAATAAAGTAAATCACACACTAAATATGACAGGAGGGGAGGTATTGTACACACACTCTAAAAGTGGGTAATTCGCACACTAAAGTTAATTATGATATGGGTACATCAATCGGGTCCAAGTTAGAAAAGCCCATCGAAGACCCGTTGATTTTATCCATCCAACTAGAGAATTCCGTTTTACACCCAAATGCCATTCTCTCTCAGCCTAACCCTAATAGTATCAAGCAAAATTCTGAAGATAATACTTCATCTTCTTCAACGGCTACGGCAGAAAACAGTTCGAGAAAGAAGAAATCAGGGTGGAAGAGATCAGCGAGATCAACAAGAACTCAGCAAGGTGAAGACAATTATGAAGGTTGCTCAAGTGGGTTGAAAAGAGCGGCTAGACCTAAATTGATCTACCGTCAAAGAAGATTGTATACAACTCTACTGCTCAAACGGGTGTGGTGACTTCCCAAAATCATCCACAAGGAAAATGCTGATTTTCTTTTGGAACCGTTGAGGATTGGGAAACATCTCGACAAACTCCATAATCTAAAGGCATTTCTCAGGTCTTGCAAACCTCAAATTGCTTTCTTAACGGAAACTATGATTGGTGAGTCTAATTCTGGTAATTTATTCAATTCGCTTGAATTTCGATAACTATAAAGATATCCCTGCTATTGGGAGAAGTGGTGGTAGTGTGGTGCTATGGAGGAGTAGTGTTGATTTAGAAGTGATAAGTGCTGATAAAAATGTCGGATTCATCCTTTGTTTGGAAATGATTGGGATCTTTTATGTGTTTATGGTCCACCTCAGAGTCATCTGAGAAATAATTTCTGGAAGAATTTATCTAATTATGCTGCTCAATTGAATAATTCGTGGTGTTTAGTTGGTGATCTCAATGCCACAAAATCTATAAGTGAAAAGCATGGAGGGAGACAGGGTTTGAGTAATGTAAACACTGAGTTTATAAATTTTATTCAAGACAGAGCCTTAATTGATTTGGGTTATACTGTACCTGCTTTTACTTGGTCAAATGGTGTTATTGTGGAGAAGCCTATATTTGAGAGACTTGACAGAGCAGTGTGCAATACTGATTGGTTCTTTATGTTCTCGGATAATGGGGTTCTTCATCTCCCAAAGATCAGTAGTGATCATGCTCCCATCCTAGTAAACACTCATAGAAGCAACAAGAGGAGGAGAAAACATTATGCAAATAAATTTGAGTATTACTTGATAGAGCACCCTAGATTTAAAGACGTGGTTTACAATTCTTGGATTGGAAGCCGGCATGATATTGTCAAGAAGATTATGGATGTTGGGAAAAAGTTGAATGAGTGGAGTAGGAAAACTTTTGGAAACATTTTCAGAACTGTTGAATATCGTAAAGAAAAACTGCTAAAGGTGCAAATGGAGGCCCATCTAAGAGATACCAGAATGGAACAGAAGGTGCTTTGTGAGGAGTTTGAGCAACTAAATGTAATGCAACAAAGATACTATGAACAAAGAAGCAAAGTTAAATGGATCCCAAATATGGAAAAAAACACTAGAGTCTTCCACTTGTCTGTTATGCAGAGGAAAAAGAAGAACCAGATTGATGCTCTAAAGCTTCCTAATGGCACTTGGGTGACTGAAGCTAATGATATTATCCATTATTTGGTGAATAATTTCAATGGTCTTTTCAAGAAGGATCCTGATGAAGATAGGTACCAAATCCAACTTCAAGCAGAGGCTCAAATTGATAGCAGGAGCAATACCAGTATCTCAATGGTACTAGCAAAGGAGGAGGTTTGGAATACACTTAAGAGGATGAAAAGCTGAAAAGCTCCACGACCTGATGGAATGCCTATTATCTTCTACAAAAGCTACTTGGGAACTATTGGTGATGAGATCACAAAGATCATCCAACGCTGCTTCGCTTCAGCAACACTCCACAAGGGCTAAATCATACTAACATTGTGTTGGTGCCAAAGGTAAAAAACCCTACCCTCCCTTCTGATTTCAGACCTCTAGCTCTGACTAATATAATGCATAAAGGATCATTACAAAAAATTTGGCTTAGAAAATTAGAGGTCACCTAGACAACTAGTTGATAAAGCATAGTCTGCATTTATTCCTGGTAGGCAAATCATTGATAATATAGTGACAGCTATAGAGATCTTTCATACTATGTCAAACTCCAAATCTATTCTAGGAGATTTTGCTTTAAAGATCGACATAAGTATGGCTTATGATAAGATTAGTGATTTTTAAGCCACTGTCTTAGAATATTTGGAATTGTAGGACATACCCATGATCTGATCATGCATTGTATTGGTACTGCTAGTTTTTCTATTGTAGTAAATGGCAGAAGGCTTCTTTGTAAGTGAAAGGGGTCTTCGGCAGGGATGTCCCTTATCGCCATACTTGTTTATTCTATGCTCTCAAGGCCTGTCTTGGTTGATGAGGAAAATGGAAGAAAATGCGATGTATAATAGGTATAGAGCAGGTAGAAATGCTCAAGTCATATCCCATCTTATGTTTGCAGATGATCTGCTGCTTTTTGGCACTGACAATATGACTATTCAGACTTCCATGCAAATTCTATTCATCTACGCTGCTTGGTCGGGTCAGAGTCCAAATATGCAGAAGTCAGCCGTCTACTTCGGTAAAGGTGTAAGAAGTAACAGAAAATTGGAAGTAACAGGTATTCTGGGGGTGAAGCATATGGAGAGTACTGACAAATACCTGGGACATCATCTCCTAAAATCATCCCATCTCATATCTTCGCATAAATTTCTTGAAGAAAAATCTGCCTCAAAAACTGCAGGGTGGAAGAGGATTTTTTAACCCATGCTGGCAGGACAATGCTTATCAAGATAGAATTAGGTATGATCCAACCATTTTATATGGCTACTTCTCTTCTTCCTAAGAAGACGCTAAATCAACTAACTAGAATTATGCGGAATTTTTGGTGGGGCCAAGACAAGGAGGTCAAGAAGATGCATTTTATTAACTGGGACCAGTTTGAACTTGAAAATGAGAAGGGTGGTTTGGGAATAAGGTCTCTGCAGAAATTGAATAAGGCCATGATTGCTAAATTGGTGTGGAAGTTTTTGGAGGATGAAGACTGCCTATGGGGAAAAATCATGAAAGCTAAGTATGTTAAAAGAGGAAACTTTTGGGAGGTCAAAAACCAACTAGCTGCTCATCCACATGGAATGTTATGTTAACTGTCAGAGAGGACATGAGAGATATAAGTTGTTGGTCTGTTGTGAATGGAGAGAGCATTGATATGTGGGATGACCCTTGGATACCAGGACTCCTAAACAAGAAACCTGATAGAAGAGCAGAAGAAGACCAAAGAATCACCAAAGTAGAGGATCTTATTATTCAAGAAGAACACATGTGGGATGAAAACAAGCTGCAACAGCTATTCAAAATCCTTTCTCAAGTCGATGAATGATAACACTCCTTCGCCTTCAAATATCTATGAGTTTCATTGGAAGAAATTTTGGAGAATTAAACACATGCCTCCAAAATTTCAGATTTTTATGTGGAGATGGCTAAAAAATGGATTGCCAGTGGCCAGAGTATTAAAAAACACATAAATGGGATTAATGATAACTGCATATTATGTGACAGGAATGTTGAAACCAATGAGCATCTATTTCATTACTGTCAAGCTACCCAAGCAATACTATTTGCTTCTCCACTTAGTTTAAGAACTGGTGAACAACATGAGTTGCCTATTCAATATTATGTAATGCAATGGCTTGTTGAAAGTGGAGACTATGTGAGGCTGAGAATGGGAGCTTGCATGTGGTAGGACATTTGGAAAGCTAGGAATGTTGTGGTTTTCAAAAGAGAAAAACTGAATATAGAGTCAGTCCTACAAGAAGCCATGTACTAGTATAATATGAAACTTGTGCTGGAGATTTGGAGACTATGCCTGATGAGACTGATATGTTGGAGTGTCAAAATGACAGTTGGATGCCACCAGAAAGACAAAAATTCAAGATCAATTTTGATGGTGCAGCAGGACCAAGGGGTTTTACCTGTGGACCAGTGGCTAGAGACTTTGAAGCGAGATTCCAGGGTTGTCAGAACAAGACTTTAATTTATTGCAAGGCAGTGGAAGCTGAGGGGAATGGGGCATTGTTAGTTGTGGAGTTGGCTCGTAGAAAAGGCTTTAGAGAGATCATTTTGAAAGGGGACTCTCTTATTGTTATAAATGCTCTCGGAAATGCTCAGTATAAGCCCAACTGGAGACTGCAAAACACAATCAACAAAATCAGAGACGAACTCAAGCACTTAAGCTCAGTGGAGTTTGGATACATTAAGAAAACTGCCAATAATGTGGCACACAATGTTGCAGCTTTAGCTGTTAACAACCACTCCTCTAATGAGTGGATTACCTCCCCTCCTTTTTTTTATTGCTCAACTCATTGAGAGTGAGTATTCTTATACTCTGCAAGTTTTTCATGTTTTTTTTTTTATTTTTTCTAATGTTTTTCCTTCAAAAAAAAAAATTATACACACCCCCGGAGGACCGTTTTTCCCGGAGGAGGCGATCCCGGCGATGGGAAGAGATTTCTAGGGTATTGGTTTTCATCTGATCAAACCATATCCTTTTGATCTCTTCTTTTTGTTTTTCGTCTCCTAACCCTTTTCTCCTCCGATTCATTGCACTACCACGTTACCTGTTTTGCAACATTACTGGCTGAAGCTTTCTCCTAAGGTTTTTAGGGTTTAAGATTTCTTTCTGATGCCGAGAACAAACATCTCTTTAAACCTTTTGATATCTGATACTTCTGCTACCCCCTGTGTTGATTCTGGGAACAGAACTGGTCTGTTTCAATGTCCCTTTAAGGGTTTAGATGGGTGCAAAACTGGTGTTGGGGGAAACGATTACAGAAGGTGTCCCTGTTCAGTCATCTGAAGAATCTTCATTACAACATAGAAGGGGGAATTGATAGATGCCGTGAGAGAGTACGTAACTGCTGCGATGTTTACCAAGCCTGGGAGTCCACATTACAGCGTGTCTGGGAGTCGGCTTTGCACCCATTGCATGCACATTTATGCATCAGGTAAGAAATGCACTCATTTGGATTCACATGAACTTGCTCCTCCTCCCGCTTCAGTTTATGGCATTGCTGCTCCCGTCAGCTCTGTCGTTTCGCCTGTTGTTGTTGATGAGGTTGCTACGCCAACTCTGGGTATTGAGTTATTGAACACAGTGTTTCTATCTCAAATACCCACCATCTCGAGTATTCCAGTTAAGTGCAGACTGCACTTTGCGCGGGTTTTTAAAACTGTTTTGCAGAGAGTAGTTGCCATGCCTGGTGAACTGGCATCATGGATCCAACTGCTACTTTTTCCTGTTTGTACCCTTCACGTCGCTGATTCTTGTCAGGAGGATAAAACTAGCACACGAAAGAAGCTTCAGATGAAGTCTGTTAACCGTGCTTTGCGTCTTTGGACCGAGCCTAATGGGTGTGCTGTTTTAGTTCAAGAGGTTCTTAAAATGAATGACGAGAGGAAGAATGCACTTGAAGAGATAAGGAAGAAGGCTAAAAAGGAAACCCAGGATGCCACCAACCTGCGTTTGTGCAGAGATAAACTTAGAAATGGGTTATATGCAGCCGCAATCCGCACCCTAACCTCTAGTGGAGTCGCTCCCAATAATGATGTGATAGACACATTTTTGTGTCTAATTTGTCTCGCTTCTATAAATTGATAGTGCTCATTTTTGTACTTATTATGGTGTTTTATGTGTGTGTAGGTATTTTTGGCCAATAAACATTTTTGGAAAAATCGGCTCGAAAAGTTGTCTAATGCACCCGGAGGAGTTGTTATTGGCACCCACAGTTTGGATAAGGGGCACCTAAATTACTAAGGGGCACCCAGATCACTATTCACCACCAACTGCTATTTGCACCCCCATTTCTGTTAGGGGGACTCCACATTCTTCACATGAGAATTGAAATTGGCGGGAAATGTCACGTTCAAAAGAGTCGGTCATCTCGCATCTCGCTGTGTTGGATTTTGGTCGACAATCTCATTGATATCTTCATGGTAATGAATTGGTATGACCCTGTTACATTAAAACAGGGTATGTAAGGGTTTTGAATCGAGAAAAATAAGGGAGCTACACGGACTTTCTAAAAAAAGGGGAGAAAAAATATCGGGTTTTCGTTGTTTTTTGGTCGAAATTTACACGGGAATGAAGTGTGTGTAGGCCTGTTGCGACAAGTCAGGGATGAGTGACGTGTTTTGAGAGTTAAAACATCTTCGTATATTTGGTAGCAATATAAAACAGAGGTTAGAAAGTCTCGGGATGCTGTTGATTTTTAAGATGGAAGTTACGTAAGAGAGACGAGAGTATTCTGTTATGACTCATATTTATCAAGTTTGGACGAGTTTAGGAAAGTTAGAAGACGCGTAAAGCAAAAGGGAGGAGAAGATTATTCCGAGACTTTTGGAGAAAGAAAACAAGATTTTTTTGGGAATTACTCGACCCTGTTGAGTATATATAGGTGCTGTGAGGTTCAGAGAAGGGGGTCGAGACTTTTGGGGGACGAATAGAGGCAGAGAGGAGAAGAAATCAGAGCTTCAGGAAGTCGCGTTCTGCTGGTGTAGAGGAAGAACACCAAGAACATTAGACGAACCAGAACAGTTGCAGAGGCAGTCGTAATATCATGACACAGGAGGCAGTCTTAAATCGAGCAGTCTTATATTCTACAGAAGTTTTCATATATCTTTTTGTAACAGCTGTTTGTAACGCTTATACAACGTTGCGAACTGTCTGAGTCATTAGTTTTCTCTTGTTTTTCACCCTTTTGAGCTATGAACACCTATTTTGAGCACGTGAATAACATGAGGAGCTAAACCCCTTAGCCGAGGCGACGGAGGAAGCCATTGTTCCATGAAAAGTGGTATATTTCTATTTTAATTAATTTTTGCAATTTCTTTTATGATTATTTGCATGGAACTAATATTGGAAACGGATTTTTATTGAATGATTGTGATTCGTTTTGATGGAGCATGCTCGTTTAAGACTGTTGATGTTTCATGCTTAGTGTTTACAATTGTTACTTCAAAATCTACTTGAGGCAATAAATTAGAATCACTTCAAACGCAAATAATTGCATGAATATTGATTAGATTGAATCACTTAATTGGTCAATGGAGGAATCCTGAGTCTCGGTGCTTTTTATAATCTTGATAACAACTTTGTAAGTTTTCTATTGAGTTTGAACCTAAAATTGAATCTTCACAAGTCTGAGTGAACGACATTCTTACTACCACTTTTCTACAACAACATAAAATCTACATCAAATAAAACTCGTTTGCGGGGAAGGACGACAATTACGATACCGTCTCGGCCCCTCGGGTTCGTACAATCGACATCTGAGTCGGTGGCCTCGAGTCGACTTCAACGGTTCATCGCCCGTCTCGGTACTGGAGGTAAGACTCTATCCACCCACGAATCCCCCGTCGTTGGTTTTATTTTGTGTGACAACTCACACCCCTCGCGAATAGAATGTCGAACCGGGTATAATAATAGCCAATACAACGAATATCCGATCGAGTTTCAAACCGACGTTACTACTTTGACCATAATGTGAATCGTGGTTGGGAACATCAGCCTTTTGAAGGTTATGGTCCATACCATGTTGAGCCCAATTACTATCCATATTCCCACCGGTCATACGAGCAAAATTCCTCTCTATTAGAGTCCGCACGTAAATTAGCTGAGTCAGCACAAAAGATACTTAAGTCGACACGTAGTTCAGATGAGATGAATGACTTGATATGGACGAAAGCAATACAACATGTGAACTTTCTTTCCTAGATAAAATCAGGAAGTCATGTGAGTCGACTCGAAAAATGTTGTTAGAGGCCCGAGAAAGAACCGCTCAAGATAGTCTTAATTTCCAATATAGTGTTTCCAATAGTACCTTTGAAAATGAGGATAGTTATTTGCATAATCAAGATGACGAGGATAAATTTGGTAACACTACTTGTTTAGATAAGGTTCAACCATTTTCATGTTATTATAATAATGATTACGATGAGGATAGTGTTGATGAAGAATTTGAAATAAGTAGGCATAGTGATCATGAATTTGTTACTCCAATTGAACTTAATAATGATAATGTTTATAGTTCAAATCCAAATAATTTTAAATAATTATTCACCTATTCAAAAGGACGAGGATTTGACTAGAGATACCACCGTTTTAGACGATGTAGTTTTTCCTTATGATTACGAAGCCGATTATGGTTTAGAGGAACGAGTTTCTTCTGAGAACATTGTTTTAGAGTCTAACGATTTAGAAACATTAGTCTTAGACAAAGAAGATGAACTCGTAGAGCTTCCAAATATGATGAGTGAGGATGCACCTTCCGATTATAACTTAGAAGAAGCAATTGACCATTTTCAGGATTCCGAAGATCTAGAAATTAGGGAAATTGTAGATAGTCTATCTAGAGACACCCAAAACTCTAAGTTTGGGGGTGATTATCATTCTCCCCGTGCTTTACCTTTAGCTCTTGTAGAGATCCCTCACTTGGGACTTGATATATGTGCCTCAACCATTGAGCCAGATTGCCTTCATACTAGTTCTCCAAAACCTAATAATGTCCAGGAAGAAGTTCAGTTGTTAGAAACCCATCCTCTGGTTGATGTGGTTAGCCCAAAGATACCTGTATTGACTTTGTTTTCCCACCAAATATTTTTCAACCAATTGTGGGAATGTATGAGTTTAAAATGTGTCATTATTAAGTTCGAGACCAAACCTAATTATTTTAGGAGAATAAAACGACACATTTGCTTAAGATTGACCGCCGCTTTCATCGTGGTCAATTGTGTGAGTCAAAACCGATTGACTTTAAGGATCCGCAATTATTCACAAGGTTATTATTATGTGCTTCTAAATTCTTATTTGAGTTTTTACAAACTTTAAAACTTTGAACCTGATTAGCTTTGAGGAAATCCAACCCATGAAAATATTTTATCTCACCCAAATATAGATCCTGAACCTGAACCACAGCTAGATATAGTTGTCTTAAACAGGAAACTAGACAAGGGTGTGCTTTATTTGTTTATTTTCTTGACATGTTGCAGATTCCTTTTACTTGTGATAGCTCTATTTGGTTTTGCTGACCCACAGAAATTCAGGCTATTACTTTATGATTTTATGAGGTGACTAATCCTTTCTTAGTCCTGGGTCGAAGACGTTAAACTTAGCACCCTGGGAGGTAACCCAACATTCATGTGACACGGTAATATCTTTCCTTATCTCTTTGCTTCAAATGGTAACAGCTTTCTCCTTGTTCATGCTTTAAATTTTATCTTTAGAACATTGAGGACAATGTTAGATTTAAGTTTGGGGGTATACTTTTAGTTGCATTGTTAAACTCCAGAGCCTAGAAATTTATGCTTATTAAGGATAGCACTAACCAATCTAAGTGGATGGAAGCATTTTGGTTGTAGAAGTTGAGGAACCAATCTGATTAGATGGAAACATCTAAAAAGTCTATTCATAAAATCACATAGCTCGGAGTGTTAGAAATAACATGATAGTTTCACCAATCTCGTTGAGTCCTTTTCACTTGTTTTTATTTTGTTTTGTTTTTAAACTATGTTTCTCTAAGTGATTAGGTGGGTCCCACGAATCAAGTTGTTACCAATGCTAGGATGAATTAGAGTGATTGAGATACCATGAAAAAAAAAAAAAAACAAGTGAAAAAGTTGGAAAAAAAAGTGAAAAAAAAAAAAAAAAAAAAGTGAGACGGACTATCGACCAACTAATAAATTTAATAAAGTCGACCACCGGAACCCTTGTATATGCCGGTTGTGTTGACATGCAGTTAGGTTTATCGACCACTCGGTTCCCTTGTATATGCCATTGTGTTGATATTAGTCAAACTAGTATCTCAAATGTCCATTAGGATAGGTTCATTTTGGCGGAGGCCTTCTGGACAGAGATATGGAAACACCATTCACTTAGTAAACATCAAAACCATCTATGTTTTTATCTATATCCATCTTCTTGATCTATCTATGTGATTAGTTTTGACTCCGGATATTGATGTCCATAGTGCAACTATCTGAGTAGAGCTCTGTCACTTATATATGAATTTTAGTATGCTTGAGTGCAAACTCGCAAACAACAATTGGAATTTCGCATCGGGGTACTTCATCCCGTAGTCAATAAGTATGCCAACCAAGGAAATTCTTTAGTGCCTCCCCGGTTCTCCGTAGATAGTTAGGGTATGGAGTAAAGGTTTTGTGGGTACACCTCCGGTAAACCCTCCCGAGACTATAACTCGGCCACTAGGGCCACCTAGGGTTTAAAGGCTTATTGCATACGCTAAATGCAATCGATGATGCTCATGCATGCAGTGATTTAGGATTTTATTTTATTTTTGCTCGAGGACTAGCAAATAATAGGTTTGGGGGTATTTGATAGACACATTTTTGTGTCTAATTTGTCTCAATTTTTTATAAATTGATAGTGCTCATTTTTGTACTTATTATGGTGTTTTATGTGTGTGTAGGTATTTTTGGCCAATAAACATTTTGGAAAAATCGGCTCGAAAAGTTGTCTAATGCACCGGAGGAGTTGTTATTGGCACCCACAGTTTGGATAAGGGGCACCTAAATTACTAAGGGCACCCAGAGATCACTATTCACCACCAACGCTATTTGCACCCCCATTTACGGTAGGGGGACTCCACCTTTTTCACATGAGAATTGAAATTGGCGGGAAATGTCACGTTCAAAAGAGTCGCTCATCTCACAGATCGTCTCTGTGTTGGATTTTGGTCGACAATCTCATTGATATCTTCATGGTAATGAATTGGTATGACCTCATTACATTAAAACGGGGTATGTAAGGGTTTTGAATCGAGAAAATAAGGGAGCTACACGGACTTTCTAAAAAAACAGGGGAGAAAAATATCGGGTTTTAATTTGTTTTTGGTCAAATTACACGGGAATGAAGTGTGTGTAGGCCTGTTGCGACAAGTCAGGGATGAGTGACGTGTTTTGAGAGTTAAAACATCTTCGTATATTTGGTAGCAATATAAAACAGAGGTTAGAAAGTCTCGGGATGCTGTTGATTTTTAAGATGGAAGTTACGTAAGAGAGACGAGAGTATTCTGTTATGACTCATATTTATCAAGTTTGGACGAGTTTAGGAAAGTTAGAAGACGCGTAAAGCAAAGGGAGGAGAAGATTATTCCGAGACTTTTGGCGAAAGAAAACAAGATTTTTTGGGAATTACTCGACCCTGTTGAGTATATATAGGTCTTGTGAGGTTCGAGAAGGAGGTCGAGACTTTTGGGACGAATAGAGCGAGAGAGGAGAAGAAATCGAGCTTCGGGAAGTCGCGTTCCTGGCAATTGTAGAGGAAGAACACCAAGAACATTAGACGAACTGAAACAGTTGAAAGCGATCGTAATATCACGACACATGAGGCATCTTAAATCAGCGATCTTATATTCTACGGCGGTTTTCATATATCTTTTTGTAACATTTGTTTGTAACGCTTATACAACGTTGCGAACGTATCTGAGTCATTAGTTTTCTCTTGTTTTTCACCCTTTTGAGCTATGAACACCTATTTTGATCACGTGAATAACATGAGGAGCTAAACCCCTTAGCCGAGGCGACGGAGGAAGCCATTGTTCCATGAAAAGTGGTATATTTCTATTTTAATTAATTTTTGCAATTTCTTTTATGATTATTTGCATGGAACTAATATTGAAACGGATTTTTATTGAATGATTGTGATTCGTTTTGATGGAGCATGCTCGATTTAAGACTTTTGATGTTTCATGCTTAGTGTTTACAATTGTTACTTGAAAATCTACTTGAGGCAATGAATTAGAATCACTTCAAACGCAAATAATTGCATGAATATTGATTAGATTGAATCACTTAATTAGTCAATGGTGGAATCCACGAGTCTCGGTGCTTTTTATAATCTTGATAACAACTTTGTAAGTTTTCTATTGAGTTTGAACCTAAAATTGAATCTTCACACAAGTCCTGAGTGAACGACATTCTTACTACCACTTTTCTACAACAACATAAAATCTACATCAAATTTTTGGCGCCGTAAACGGACTTGTATTTAGATTTGTTTTAGGTTTTATTTTATTTTTATTATTTTTGTTCTTTTTAAAGCGTTTTGGTATTTTCGATTCTTTTGGTTTGGGTAGAGCTACGAGGAAAAGAAAAAAAGGGCTATAAAGGAAGCATCGCCAAATAAGGAAAGAAAAGAGGAATTCAAAAGAGTGAAGAAGATTTTTGTATATAGATATTTTGTTTTATTTTTAGAAACTGTAAATAGGGTTGTATTTTTATAATTTTTCTTTTATTTTTGGACTTTTTGGACTTTTTTTTTTTTTTGGACTGGACATTATTTTTAAAACCCTAAGGAAGGGTTAAAAATTAAATAAAACTGTTTGCAGGGAAGGACGACAATTACGATACTGTCTCGGCCCCTCGGGTTCCCCGTCTGCGACGCCGGAGTCGGTGGCACAGGTGACCTGTGGTTCATCGCCCGTCAAATGCTTGGAGTAAGACTCTATCCACCCACCCAGATCCTGAGTTGGTTTTATTTTGTGTGACAACTCACACCCTGCCTGCGAATAGAATGTATTTGGTATAATAATAGCCAATACGAATATCCGACTGAGTTTCAAGGCTGGAGCGTTACTACTTTGACCATAATGTGAATCGTGGTTGGGAACATCGGCCTTTTGAAGGTTATGGTCCATACCATGTTGAGCCCAATTACTATCCATATTCCAGCGGTCATACGAGCAAAATTCCTCTCTATTAGAGTCCGCACGTAAATTAGCTGAGTCAGCACAAAGATACTTAAGTCGACACGTAGTTCGGATGAGATGAATGACTTGATATGGGCGAAAGCAATACAACATGTGAACTTTCTTTCTAGATAAAATCGGGAAGTCATGTGGTCGACTCGAAAATGTTGTTAGAGGCCCGGGAAAGAAGCTGCTCAAGATAGTCTTAATTTCCAATATAGTGTTTCCAATAGTACCTTTGAAAATGAGGATAGTTATTTGCATAATCAAGATGACGAGGATAAATTTGGTAACACTACTTGTTTAGATAAGGTTCAACCATTTTCATGTTATTATAATAATGATTATGATGAGGATAGTGTTGATGAAGAATTTGAAATAAGTAGGCATAGTGATCATGAATTTGTTACTCCAATTGAACTTAATAATGATAATGTTTATAGTTCAAATCCAAATAATTTTAAATAATTATTCACCTATTCAAAAGGACGAGGATTTGACTAGAGATACCACAGTTTTAGGCGATGTAGTTTTTCCTTATGATTACGAAGCCGATTATGGTTTTAGAGGAGCAGTTTCTTACGAGAACATTGTTTTTTAGAGTCTAACGATTTAGAAACATTAGTCTTAGACAAGAAGATGAACTCGTGAGCTTCCAAATATGATGAGTGAGGATGCACCTTGGGTTATAACTTAGAAGAAGCAATTGACCATTTTAGGGATTAGAAGATCTAGAAATTAGGAAATTGTAGATAGTCTATCTAGAGACACCCAAAACTCTAAGTTTGGGGGTGATTATCATTCTCCCCGTGCTTTACCTTTAGCTCTTGTAGAGATCCCTCACTTGGGACTTGATATATGTGCCTCGACCATTGAGCCAGATTGCCTTCATCTAGTTCTCCAAACCTAATAATGTCAGGAAGAAGTTCGATTGTTAGAAACCCATCCCTCTGGTTGATGTGGTTAGCTTGGGGCTATGATACCCAGATTGACTTTGTTTTCCCACCAAATATTTTTCAACCAATTGTGGGAATGTATGAGTTTAAAATGTGTCGATTATTAAGTTACGAGACCAAACCTAATTATTTTAGGAGAATAAAAAGCGACACATTTGCTTAAGATTGACCAGTCGGTTTCATCGTGGTCAATTGTGTGAAGTCAAAACTGATTGACTTTAAGGATCCCACAATTATTCGGGTTATTATGTGCTTCTAAGTTCTTATTTGAGTTTTCACTGAGACTTTAAAACTTTGAAATAGGATCTGCTTAGAAATCCAACCCATGAAAATATTTTATCTCGACCCGGTTATAGATCCACGGACACAGAACCACATCTAGATATAGTTGTCTTAAAGGAAACTAGACAAGGGTGTGCTTTATTTGTTTATTTTACAGGCATGTTGCGAGATTCCTTTTACTTGTGATAGCTTCTGTTTGGTTTCTTGACCCACAGAAATTAGGCTATTACTTTATGATTTTATGAGGTGACTAATCCTTTCTTAGTCTGAGAAGATGTTAAACTTAGCACTTCTTGGGAGGTAACCCAACATTCATGTGACACGGTAATATCTTTCCTTATCTCTTTGCTTCAAATTACTAGGTTTCTCCTTGTTCATGCTTTAAATTTTATCTTTAGAACATTGAGACAATGTTAGATTTAAGTTTGAGGGTATACTTTTAGTTGCATTGTTAAACTCCAGAGCCTAGAAATTTATGCTTATTAAGGATAGCACTAGCAATCTAAGTGGATGGAAGCATTTTGGTTGTAGAAGTTGAGGAACCAATCGATTAGATGGAAACATGTCTAAAAGTCTATTCATAAAATCACATAGCTGGGTGTTAGAAATAACATGATAGTTTCACCAATCTCGTTGAGTCTTTTTCACCCATTTTTATTTTGTTTTGTTTTTAAACTATGTTTCTCTGGTGATTAGGTGGGTCCCACGAGATCAAGTTGTTACCAATGCTAGGATGAATTAGAGTGATTGAGATACCATGAAAAAAAAATGAAAAAAGAAAAAAGTGAAAAAAAAAAAAGTGAGACCAGACCATCTGACCAACCGGAATAAATTCAATAAAGTCGACCACTGGAACCCTTGTATATGCCAGTTGTGTTGACATAGAGTTAAGGTTATGACCCTTTGGTTCCTTGTATATGCAGTGTGTTGATATTAGTGAACTAGTATCTCGTCCATTAGGATAGGTTCATTTTGGCGGAGGCCTTGAGGGCAGATATGGGAAACACCATTCATAGTAAACATCAAAACCATCTATGTTTTTATCTATATCCATCTTCTTGATCTATCTATGTGATTAGTTTTGACTCAGGATATTGATGTCCATAGTGCAACTATCCCCAGTAGAAACTCACTTATATATGAATTTTAGTATGCTTGAGTGCAAACTCGTGTACAGCAATTGGAATTTCGCGTAAGTACTTAATCACTGTAGTCAATAAAGTATACCAACCAAGGAAATTCTTTAGTGCCTCCCAAGGTTACGCGTAGATAGTTAGGTGCAGGTAAAGGTTTTGTGGGTACACCTCACGGTAAACCCTCCCGAGACTATAACTTCAGCCCTAGACCCACCTAGGGGGTTTAAAGGCTTAAATGCATCACCCTAAATGCAATCGATGATGCTGCGGCAGTGATTTAGGATTTTATTTTATTTTTGCTCGAGGACTAGCAAATAATAGGTTTGAGGGGGTATTTGATAGACACATTTTGTGTCTAATTTGTCTCACTTCTATAAATTGATAGTGCTCATTTTTGTACTTATTATGGTGTTTATGTGTGTGTAGGTATTTTTGGCCAATAAACATTTTTGGAAAAATCGGCTCGAAAAGTTGTCTAATGCACCGGAGGAGTTGTTATTGGCACCCACGGTTTGGATAAAGGGCACCTAAATTACTAAGGGGCACCAGGATCACTATTCACCACCAACTGCTATTTGCACCCCCATTTCTGTTAGGGGGACTCCACCTTTTCACATGAGAATTGAAATTGGCGGAAATGTCACGTTGCTAAAGCTGCTCTGTCTATCTTACTTTTGTGTTGGATTTTGGTCGACAATCTCATTGATATCTTCATGGTAATGAATTGGTATGACCACGTTACATTAAAGCGAGGGTATGTAAAGGAGTTTTGAATCGAGAAAAATAAAGGAGCTACACGGACTTTCTAAAAAAGAGGGGAGAAAAAAATCGGGTTTTCTGTTGTTTTGGTCGAAATTTACGGGAATGAAGTGTGTGTAGGCTTTTTGTTGCGACAAGTCAGGGATGAGTGACGTGTTTTGAGAGTTAAAACATCTTCGTATATTTGGTAGCAATATAAAACGAGAGGTTAGAAAGTCTCGGGATCTTTGTTGATTTTAAGATGGAGAGTTACGTAAGAGAGGCGAGAGTATTCTGTTATGACTCATATTTATCAAGTTTGGACGAGTTTAGGAAAGTTAGAAGACGCGTAAAGCAAAAGGGAGGAGAAGATTATTCCAAGAGACTTTTGGCGAAAAGAAGATTTTTTGGGAATTACTCGACCTGTTGAGTATATATAGGTCTTTGTGAGGTTCGAAGAAGGGTCGAGACTTTTGGGGACGAATAGAGGCGAGAGGAGAAGAAATCGGGAAGTCGCGTTCTCTTTGGTGTAGAGGAAGAACACCAAGAACATTAGACGAACCGAGCGATTGCGAGCGATCGTAATATCACGACACATGGCGATCTTAAATCGAGCGATCTTATATTCTCTGGCAGTTTTTCATATATCTTTTTGTATGACTGTTTGTAACGCTTTATACAACGTTGCGAAGCTATGCAGTCATTAGTTTTCTCTTGTTTTTCACCCTTTGAGCTATGAACACCTATTTTGATCACGTGAATAACATGAGGAGCTAAACCCCTTAGCGAGGCGACGGAGGAAGCCATTGTTCCATGAAAAGTGGTATATTTCTATTTTAATTAATTTTTGCAATTTCTTTTGCCATTATTTGCATGGAACTAATATTGGAAACGGATTTTTATTGAATGATTGTGATTCGTTTTGATGGAGCATGCTCGATTTAAGACTTTTGATGTTTCATGCTTAGTGTTTACAATTGTTACTTGAAAATCTACTTGAGGCAATGAATTAGAATCACTTCAAACGCAAATAATTGCATGAATATTGATTAGATTGAATCACTTAATTGGTCAATGGTGGAATCCACGGAGTCTCGGTGCTTTTTATAATCTTGATAACAACTTTGTAAGTTTTCTATTGAGTTTGAACCTAAAATTGAATCTTCACAAGTCTGAGTGAACGACATTCTTACTACCACTTTTCTACAACAACATAAAATCTACATCATGATGCCACCTTAGATGAACTTCGATGCAAGCATCCCCTTGCCGGTTTCCCGGTGATCCCATCCACTCCACCTTCCCAAAATTCCATGGTAGCCGACGGAGTTGGTGCTCGGCGAGTTGAAGAGTTTCCCCAAAGGGACCTCGTGCGAAAGAGACCAGTTTCGTGCGCAAAACCTCCTCGATGCTCTAAGTGGAGCTCTTCTTTCTTATCGGATGATTTAATCGCATCTATTACGGATGTTGTTAACTTGTGGTTGGCAGCTCTTGTCCATCTGTTTTGGGGGCTTTTGTGGCTAGTGCTCCTCTCACCCCACTTACAAACTGGTGGTGGTTTGCGTATGATTGCAGTGGGCACAATTTGGAGAAGGCTTGTTTCTAAGTGCGCTTCTTCCTTCGTTGGCCAGAGATGAGCTCTTATCAGGTGACTTCCGGTTTGGAGTTGGTGCTAAATGTGGTGGAGAAGCAATCTTACATGCGGTAAATCATGTGTTGGAAGAGAATGGAGATCAGGATAACCTTTCCATGTTGCTGGTGGACTTTCTAATGCATTCAATCTCATCGATAGAATCTGCAATGATTTAGAAGTAATAATTTGTGTCCCTCTATATCCCGTTGGGTTAGAATTTTTCTATGCTTAATGGGCACGCCTATATTACATGGATAATGTTCTCTCTTACTCCAAGGAGTACAACAAGGTGATCGGCCCAGGACCGCTTTTATTTGCTCTCACTCCCACCCTTTAATCTTGAATATTGCCAAACGATGTGAGCTAGAACTGCAAGCCTGGTATCTTGATGATGGCACGGTGATTAGGGATACTTTGATGGTTGCAAAAGCTCTCCAGATCATAGAGGATGAAGGTGCTGCTAGGGATTTTTCGAACATCGAAAAAGCGAATTATTTTGGCCTTCTCCGATCACGGAGCATCCCGGTGGGTGTTTTCACGCGGACATTAGTAGGCGAGAGAAAGGGTTAAGCTGCTTGGAGCTCCGTCGGCCTTGATGCCCAATTTATTATCGATATGGTTGTGAAAAGAGTGCATAAAGCGATTGGAACTTATTGATGTAGTTGAGAAACTTGAAGATCCACGGTGTGAACTTCTTTTATTTAGGAATTGTCTTTGGAGTTTCACGCCTATATTTTGCTCTTGAACCACCATCTTAGGACTACACGTTTGAGGCTCAACATTTGTTTGACTCCCGACTGTATAAGTTTCCGTGGCATGTGATTACAGGCGATGGGCCTGGTTTTGGGCCCCTGCAATAGAGGTTTTCCACCTTGCCACTTAGTTTGGGGGGTCTAGGGGTTTATTCGATGCAAGATACCATGTATTATTGCTATTTGGCATCTTGTTTACAGACCCTTGAACTCCCGGTCTGTTATCTTGAGACGCACTAGCATCGGTGGTTTCAGCACCAACCTCATGCGAGCTGCAGGCTTCCTTCAACTTTGTATGTAGTCTGTTTCTCTATATGCATTGATAGCTCATCACCCATTCAATGAAAACCACGGCGGTTGTTTACTTGATGCGATAAAGAAGGACTTGACTACCAACTTTAAGTTATGCGAACGGGATTGATGCTTTGGCGGAAGTAATCAAATGAAGCACGCTTTGGATTTTTATTAGCCATCCCTATTGTTGGCTTAAATCGAAAAATTGGCGCAAAGGCGATTGGTGCGGTGTTATGTTATAGACTTGGGATTCCCTCTTTGAGTTGGACGCGTGTGCCCCTTTTGCAAGAGAGAAATGGGCGTCTTTGGTGATCACGTTGTGCATTGTGCTAATGATGTAGGTCTAAAATTTAGACATGATCTAGTCGTGATACAATTGCGGACATATGCTATCGTCTTTGGAGTTCAGGCACATAAGGAGAGTGGACTTGGGGCTCCTTGCTAATAATGGCACTTCTTTGAGACCGCGGACATTACAGTTCACAATTGGGATAATGGTCGTGATGTTTGTTTGGATGTGGCCCGATTGTCTCGCCATTTGCGGGAGGCCGTACTTGGAGCGGGACAAGCTCTCAAGGATGTTGTCATTCGTAAGAACACCAAGTATTTGGAGAAATGCAATTCACAAGGCTATGGGTTTGAGGCTTTGGCTTTTACTACTCTCGGTGAGCTTGGGTGTGAAACGATTAATTTCATTAAACGTCTTCGCAACTATATGGCCAGTTATGATGCTAATGTGCGTGTTGGGGATTTTCTTTTCCATAGGCTAAGTGTGGTAGTACAAAAAGGGGTTGGAGCCCAGCTTGTTGCTAGGCTCACGATAAGTTTTTTGTCAGATGAGTTTTCTTTTGAATAATGTATTTTTCATTAAAAAAAAATAATAATAAAAAAAATAATTGTATCACGATTCATGACCTGTAATACACCAATATGCTTTAACAATGGGAATATTATCTATATACCCCTACTATGAGACCCCTTGCAAAAATACCCTTATGAACTTTACAAATACCCCTAAGCCTAATACATTACTAAAATACCCTCTTTTGTATAGTATATATACAAAACCTGGATTGATTGGGGGCCATGATATTTTATTTCCACCCCAAATTTTTGAGGGGCGTATTAATCCGATATTGAAAAGACTGTTTTGCCCTTTACTAAACACAAATCTTAAAAACCCGTTAACACTAATTTGAAATCATAATTAGGCCCCCAATTCATATACCCTAAACTAAACCCAAAAAAATCAGTTTCTTTTTTTCTTCTTCTCTTCTTCTTCTCCTCTTCCTCTCCTCTTCCTCTCCCACAACCACCATTAATTGACCCCAAGCGATTTTTTTCTTGACCGATTCATCGTCGATGTTAGAAGATAATCGACGATTACCTTCTTCTTGAAACATGGCTCGTACAAAACAGACCGCTCAAAAAGAACGTCAAATCCCCAATCTCCTCGGCGCCCAAAGGAAAGGTAATCGTGGGAAGAACCCCAAAACCCCAAAATCGAAATCCAAAGAAGATATGGGTCCAATTAGAAGGTATGTGAAGTTAAACCCACCTTATATGCGTTTTTGTTGTGTTTTGATTGCGAATTTGAGTGCAGTAATCCCAGAAATTTTGCGGTTTTGATTAAAGGGTCGTTAGTATCGTAGTGGATACCCTAACGACTTTTCATTTGCATGTTTATTTTATGAAAAATCGTTAGCCTATTAGGTTGAAGGTGCGACCCTTATACGCTACTTCGGTGAATTTTGCCTAGAATAGAGTCGTTAATCTTTTATGTTGCGAGATGACGACTCTTGTTTTGTTGCGACCCTTATTTATTCACTAACGACTCTAGATGGAACTCGAACAGCCCTCTGTTCCAAAAATTGATAAATTCGTCATCTCATTTCCCCTTGAGTCGTCACTTAGGTATGTGCCCTAGAGTCGTCAACCCAAATCGTAGGATCGTTATTGTCTTTTTGACGACCCTTTGTTATTTGTGAGAATTCGTCATCATATGACTTTAGTCGTCACAATAATGCTTGAGGGTCGGTTGTGTTTTAGATTATCGTATTGACGACTCTTGATCGATAACCATAAAGTTGATGTCTTGTTGGGTTTTTTGTTTTTGTTTCGAAACCAAATGCGGAACCAAAGGCAAGGTTCCAATGACGATAACTCCACCTTCCAAACCTCACGCCATGATAAATACTTACTTGCCGGTCCATTCTGCGGTAAGAAGCCGAGTGAGGTATCATTTTCTATCACCGAACCAAGAGACAAAGGTGATGAGTTGTCGGATTCATCAGAATCAGACTCACTTTATTATTTAAAGCTAGCGGTAGTGGTGAAGAAGAAGAAATCCAACAAGAGGAGATACAAGAAGATCCTCCCGTGCGAGGTGAAGAGGATGTAGAGAGTGACAATGATGATGAAGGTAATGTTAGTGGTGATGATTCGATGATGGTAATGGTGATGATGATGAGCGGGGAAGGGGATGGAGGTAATAATGGTGGTCATGAGGAGGAAGAGGATGAAGGGGATGATGGTGGTGGTAAGGATGATGAAGAGATGATGGTAAACAAGATGTAGAAGGCTGAAGAACGAGGATGCAAAAGAACGAAGCCGTTAAAGAGGGTTAAGAAGGATGGAACCGATATTGCACCCAGTAGCGAGACACATTCCCTAATCGTTTGATGTTGGAGCCTCTTCGAAATGGTAAACCAAGAGGAGAACCTAGAGATGGGGGCAAAGTTCTATTTGGATATCTTGGATCGTGGGCTCATACCATCTATGAGACAATCGTAAGAATCCCAACTTTGCTTGCTATATGATTAGTTTGTTGATATTACTTTTCTAATATGTTTTTAATACTTATTTGTTTATTTTTTGCGGGATCATAAGAATGCCGCACGTCTCTTGAGGCACCAATCTTCTTTTAAGAAAATGGAGTTGTGGCCGCTAGAAGGTGAATGTGCAGAGTTAAAGAATATGTTGAAAACTTCTGGTTTGTACAATGCCGTTGTGAACTGCTGTGATTGCGTATGACAAGGTCGCGATATCTAGTTTACGTTGAAGGTATTACACCTGTGAAGTCGACACATTCCAACTTCCTTTTGGCGAGATGGCATTGACTCTGATGATGCGGAGAGCAGATATTAGGGGTGCGGAGTCGAAGGTAAATCAACCGGTGAGAATTTCAAGAGAAGGCCTAGTTGGGATGAAATTTATACATGGACCAAGAACTTGTTTGGGTGGGATAAAGAGAAGAGTGGATGGGCTTTTGTCTTGGGAGCTAAGTACCGGAAGAAAGAGTTCAAACTTGTGGACATTAGGCGGATGTTTCTTTGGTACATGAGAGAAGGAAAAAAAAGGAGGTCTCTACGATATGGAATGTCGTTATGCGGCGGCGGCTTATTTGTTGTGCGTCCTTGCATCGGTTGTATTTCCCTGACTGACAAAGGTAACGGTGAGCGCCAACCTTCTTGACTTTTGGACCCCTTAGAAGATGTGAACAAGTACTCTTGGGGGACCATAGTTGCACATGCTGAATGGTCGGCTTTCCCGGGGATATCGCGACGAACTTCTCAAATTAATGGGAATTTGGCTCTAATCCCGGTATTTGGATTGATGAAAGTTGTCTTCTTTTAGTATGTTTTTTTCCTTCGATATATTTTTATGTTTATTTGATTGTGTAAAATAGGTGTGGATTTATGATCATTTCCCCTCCTTTGTTCAAAGACAATGAAGATGTGAAAATCAACTCAAATTGGAGCCCGGGTAGTCCAACGGGAACCCGTTGGGTGTACTCAGGTTCTCGGGATAGGGAACAAGCGATGCCTTGATAGAAATGCGTAAAAAACTTGACAACATCACGGCGGAAGAGGTAATCTTTAGTCCTTACAAGGATGCTAGAGTTGGCGCGATGGAAGATGTCGTGTATTACCATGGCCCTTTGTTTCACCCCAACGGTTTTTCAATGTACAATCCTTTGAGAATCATGCGTCAACTTGGGTTTGTTCAAGATTCACCCGATGAAGACGATGTACCCAGTTCAAGCACAATTTGAACAAATGTGAGGCGGCAAGGCTGAAATAAAAGTGGTTTACTGAACACCTGCAATCATGTCAAGCATTGGAATAATAGACATTCTAGCCTCGTAGATATTACATTTTGGGTGCATGTGGATAAAGGTTACGAGGCAACAACGGATTACTATCAATGAGTACGACTTCTCCATGGTAGGGTCACGGATCGATCGGAGTTACGGGTAGGAGGACCATGAGCATCCACATCTTCTTCTCAAGGCGACGGTAGAGATGATACTACCATTCTTAAACTAGTGGTGAGTATTTATTTGTGTAATTGTGTTATTCATTTACATACAAATATACGTCGGTTCATTAAATTGTTTTTTTAATGTATATATATAGAGGGAAACGAATGAAGCTTTTTGTCAAGGCTTTTTGTTGCTCGGTGACAAAGGGAAGTGATTGATCTGCGAAACAACGTGTCTGTCTGATTGTTGCACGCACATTGAAAATCCCAATGCAAAGAAGATGTTTTTTGGTGGCCAAGGAAGGTAAGAGGACCGGAAAACACGTAGCCGAGCACAACAAGGTGGTGAACGAGGGCAAAGTAGCCAACATCATGATGAACAAGGTACGGAGAAGATGGTGGTTCCCAGGGGCCGTGAAACTCGGGGTCCTCCTCCCCAGAAAAGCGGGAAAGTTTCCGGTCGGGGAAGAAGTAAGGAGGAGGTCGCGGTCGAGATGGTGGTCTTTACTCAAGGAGATGTTACCGTCTCCGTCTCCTTGAGATGTTACTTTATAACTTGAACTTATGTGTTTGTTGAAACTACTTATGTGTTTGGTTTGGCTGGTTTGTTGAAACTACTTTGTTTTAAGAAGGATGTTTACTAGTATGTTTGTTAGAATAATGTAGTACTCTAATGCGAGACAAGATTATATCTTGTGATAGAGTTAGGGTCGTTATCTATGGTCCATGTAGAAGTGTAACGACTCTATTTGTGATACTTATAGTCGTTATGTGTTTCAATTAAAAGTCTAACGACTCGGAGAAAATGAAGACTGATGTTTTTTTCCTGTGCCTAGAGTCGTTATTTAGTATATGGAAACTAATGACGACTCTAGGTCAAAAACATCCGGGAGATGAACCATATTTTCTATGCCTAGAGTCGTTATTTAGTATATGGAAACTAATGACGACTCTAGGTCGAGAAAACATCCGAGGAGATGAACCATATTTTCTACATGCCTAGAGTCGTTATTTAGTATATGGAAACTAATGACGACTCTAGGTCAGAAACATCCGGGAGATGAACCATATTTTCTATGCATAGAGTCGTTAGCGGTATCAAATAGCAGTTAACGACTGTTACATGTGTATTAAATCCAGAAAATACATCTTACGGTATACAGAGTCGTTGCTTTTATATGGGATATATTGGCCTTCTGACCAGGAGAAAGTTAATATGGGTATTCTTGAATTTGACATCAAATGTTCGTCAATGAACCTTAGCGCTCGACGATACAACGTTGTATATTCTTTGTGGTGAATGAACTTAGTATCCCCATTCGTTATTGTCCATAACCCGTTGAAATGTTCGAGTTGAAATTAAACGAGGAATGTTATATGTTAGTAACGTTGAAGGATGAGGAAAGTATAAATATTAACGAATTACTCACTTTTTCCTTAAGAGGAGCTCATGGATGATGGTCGTACACCATATTTCTAACTTTTACATACTCTCTCATTGCACTTTTAATGTAGTTGAATCGAAATGCCAAGTCTCTCCATTTTCGGTTATTAGGATTAGCGGTACGCCCGTAGAAGAACTCCTTAACTCTCTTCCAAAACATTGAATAGATTTCATTTGGACGTTCACGAAGGTACTAGCAAAGCGATTTAACGAGACACAAATCTTCATACGGTTCCCATTCAGCCATTGCAATTGAAAGATTACGTAGTTTGGTGGAAAAAAGAATGGTTTTGGGCTATTTTCTCTAGAGGATGGGGTGGTATTATATAGAAGAAAATCCCAGTCGTCGTTTTTTGAAAATCACAACGTGAGTCGTTAACTAAGTTATCAAAGGTGTTGACGACTTAAGATCGAGGTTGTTGCAAAATAAGTCATATAGCGACTTAGGTATAGTCGTCAGCTGCATTAACAAACCCGAGATAACACTGTTCATTAAAATAAATTGAATCTCGATTGAAAGGAAACTTGGAATTGTAGCATATTAAATATTAATTAGAAGGTGGATATTCCTTTGAACACATTACTTGTTGTTCATGTTTGAGTGCGAGATTCAACTAGCATGGCGGCTTCAATGTGATAAAAAGGCTCTCCTCTCCATTTGGTATATACGGCACGAAGCGGCACACCTATCCCTTTGTGCCTCGCGAGAACTCGTTGTACTTGGTGCACCATTTCATAACAAGAATCGTCCTATGACTAATGTGGGACGGAAAGTAAGGATATCGTAGTTTGTTGTTGTTATTAACGAAAGGACCCGAACCAACTTGGCTCCAAAATATACTATCACGTTCATGTTCTTCGTGGAGATCCTTGACAATGTAATAATTTTTAACCCATTCGGTCTCTTCCTCGACTTGCTTGAATCTTTCACGGAGTTGGGATTGTTCTTGGTCTCGTCGTTTGGCCTCGCGCAACTCTTCTTCTTCCTTCGTAGGATATGGCGCATGTTTTTTAGTAGGTCGCATGTTTTTTTGCGTATCTCTTCTTCCTTTGCCAATATTGATTTGGTTGGTCGCTTGCATCTTCTAAGTATGTTATCAATTGAATTGGGGGTTGATGAAGGATTTGCCATTATTGAGGTGGTTTTCAATTGAATTTGCTCTGGAAGTGTTCCTCTATATATACAATAATTACCAACGGCTATTTTTTTTTGGGAAAAAGTGTATACAAAAAAGCCGTTGGGGTTTTCTTATAAGTCGTCCATGTATACACTATAATGATGACGACTCTAAGGCGTATAACTAGAGTCGTTGCTTTGTATGTATATATGCTTCACGACTCTTAGTATATAAACATTCGGGAGACCATCAAATTTTTATGGTTAGTGTCGTTAATGTTTATGGCGAGATGACGACTCTTAGTAGGAAAACATCCAGAGACTGTCAAATTTTAACATTAGAGTCGTTAATGTTTATGTATATATGGATGTGGCCCCGTATTGTTGCAAAACATTCTAAGGTATGAGTCGTTAACTTGGATGTTTATATGTATAACGACCTTTAGGCGTAAAAACATCCGGAGACTAGCAAATTTTACATTAGGGTCGTTAAGGTGTATGTATATATTTACGACTACGTAACATAATTCAAATTAACATAATCCAACTAGGATAAAAGGATAAAACGCATTGTATTCATTAAGCATTCTTCAAATACAAATATCTAGGTAGAAGATACAACCATTATCAAAAAGTATGCTTCAAAATGCAATGCATTGTTTAGAATAAACATCTTCTCTCACGATTCATTTCCCAAGTCTAAATAAACCGGGGTTGGGTCCATAGCATTCAAATGTTCATTCCATACTCATCTTGGTTTGTCCACTCCTTGGTGTACTCTCCCCAATCACCATACACCCGTGGTAGAGGACATTCTTCTAAATCTTCAAGCCTATGTAATGGTTATCATTGACATGTGCCATTACAATTCTTCTTTCTTTATCTCCGTCTCGCACCTAGTTTTGGAAGGTACGTACATACAAGAGGCTCGGGAAGCCTTTGCTTGAATACAATTACTACACAAGTGAATGTGTCCATGAAAAGTTGGCCACCAAAAGGCATTTGCATCCAAAACTTATAACCGGCCTTCTTGACCCCTTCCTCCATTTCACGTTTGAAACCAACTCCCTAAACTTCAATTCCCTCTCTTTTTGGTCTCCTTCCATGAGCATTTTCAAATATAGTTGTTTGTCTGAACTAGTTTTTACGCCATTTTTTTTCTTGCATATTCGATTTGGGTGAGCTTAAGTTAAATCGGCCTCGTCGAAATGCCTAATTGTTCCGTTGCAACATGGTAACCACAATTTCCATCGCCGTCGACGTCGTCGGTGGATAGAAGGTGATCAAGATGACGTGAGGAAGTTGGTCGTATACTCTTTATACAAAGTGTAAGCAACACGATGTGGTCTTCCTTGGGAATCTCTAGGGGTGCGCGGATTACCTTTTATTCCTCGTATCGTAACCATTCCGCTCGTTTGGCTTTGATGGGTACCGACCACATGGTCTACAACATCCATGTCTTCCTTTAGCGGACCCCTTGCCTTGGGTACGAAAGAGTTCTCATACTCCGTATATTCCGCTGGACATACGATGACGTGACGAGTCACTTTTGCAACTCTTAGCCGCTTTCACGGTTTCTCTAAAAGACTTTTTAGTTGTGGGTCTACCCGGTGGTTTTTGTTTGATTGGCTCTTCTTCTACTCCTAAGCTCTTACGGACGTGACCCAAATTAGAAACCCGATGCTCTGTCTTCTGCACAATTCGTTTTTGATATTTCTCATTGATATACTTGCCAATCTCAAGGTCTCCAAATTGTTCATCGGCTCTCTGTGGGATTTGGGATGAACCCAAGTTGCTTCCAAAAGGATCGATATCTTCAATGGGAATGAGCCCCTTGTACCCACCGAGCTTATGTTTACGGGGAGGCCAAGCCACGTCTCGGTTGTACAATTACATTTAATGACTTTTCCATCGGAAGATTTCGCTCGAAATTTGTTAAGTTCGATCATCATATGCTTTATTGCCACCATGATACTTGGTGCGAAAACCCCACGTAGC
Organism: Papaver armeniacum; assembly: GCA_023531295.1. Classification (NCBI taxonomy): domain Eukaryota; kingdom Viridiplantae; phylum Streptophyta; class Magnoliopsida; order Ranunculales; family Papaveraceae; genus Papaver; species Papaver armeniacum. Next base: position 303,951 of record JAJJWW010014514.1, on the reverse strand, counting down.
AATTCTTTGTCTTCCATGTATTGCTTCAAAAACGGTCCTTACTATACTCCATCCGAGTCACTATCTTGCTTAGGTCATCCTCGGCGTGCTCGTGAATAGCTTCTGTCTGTAACTACCCCACCCGGTGTTCTCTTGAAGAATTTTTTCAAACGTCCATGGGACTGTTACTGCAATACTCGTGGACTCATTTATGTAGTGCTTGAACTTATTGGTCCATGCATAAACAAACTTTTCCTTCCAAGGATTCAACCATGTATCTAGGAAATAATCGACAACCTTCTTATGATCCGTACTCCAATCATCAATAAACTTTTGAAGATTTGCATAATACTTTACTTGATGTCTTGAATGAGCCAAATGGTCCCAATCTTTGCAGAAATCCTCCCATAGATCACCATCTTGACATATTTTTCCTTTTCTTTCATTTTCTCTTGACTTTCTCTTTTTTGAAAGTTTACTTAGGCTCGTCTTCCTCCTTGGAACGTTGATTACCCTTTTGCGGGCTTGATCTTTTGAATCGATTCTTGCAATTAGAAAAAATATTCATTTGGATGTGCCACGTCTGAAAGAAAATGTTGAGCATGTGGAAAAACTTGACGAACGGCACTCATGACCCAAAATCCCTATCAAGTAATTATAACCCGCGGTGTGCCTTCGCCTCGGTAAATCAACCGAACTTGTTCCAAAGCCCAAACATAGTCCTCTATTTCTTCCTTTTCCATAAAGCACCATGCCACGGTGAATGATTGCTTATCCGAAGTATGACTAACCACGTTCAACAACGGCATGTTATACTTGTTGGTCTTATAGGTGCAATCTATGAACAAGACACAGTAAAAACACTGAGCCAAATCCACCATCCTAGGATGGGCAAGAAAAATATGTGTCACTTTGTCGCCCCGACCCACCCTTGTTTGCATGGCGTAGTTAAGTTTTTCTCGCCAACCACTGCGATTGTTGCATAATTAATCTACCATCCCATTCGGTTCTCATGATCGTTGCTTTGGCGGCGTAGATGGTGGAAATAATAGACAAGTTTGTCTTATCCTCCGCTCTTATTGCATTTAGGATGCGAAGGGGCCTACATCGCTTCATCAATCGTACCTTTTCCATTTGATGTGGTTTCAATCGGCATATCTTTGGGTGCCCTAAAAGAGTACTAGGTGGAGGATGGTTGTGACGACCATCCGGAATACTATACAACCTCCATAGATTAGTTTCAAGATGCCTTTTGAAAACAATCCTGAAGGGGCATTGTATCTTCTTCGACGAAGTTTTGTAGACCCTCGTCGTCTTCTTCTCATACTTGTAGTTCTTCCCTTTGTGACTTTCTTCCTTATCCCCGCTCTCTCGCATACCATCTCCATTTGCTTATAATCAACGTGTTTGCTTTGAACAACTACGCACATCTTCTCTTTTGCCTTGGAAATAATCCATTCCTTGACATCGACCTTTGTCTCCCACGTCTACATTAAAACCAATGTCACGTTCATGATGCAACACTAATTAAATAATTTTCATAAAGATATACATCGATTCAAACATTAAAAACGTACCAAATCGGTCATATAGTGTTGGGAGGTATCCAGGACCGATAATAGAGACGGGTTCGGGTTGAGAGCTCGCCCGTACAACCAACTACATAGAAAAGAAAAACATATCATTCAGCGTTCGTTAATTTACGAGATGTAAAAATGACGACCCCAACGATGCGTCATCTTTATTTACGGGTTGTGACACTACGATGCGTCAACATTATTTTTGCGGAACAACGACCCATTCCTCGACAAATGGCGACCCTCTTTATACACTGACGACTTTACATTCCCAAATATAAACCATCTTTGCCCGATTTTCACCTTGGTCATTCTTGTTTATATATATCGGCAGCGACTCTAGACGAACTAAGTGGAGAGAATTTGAAAATCAACGGTAACTTTGACTAGTAGGAGCGATTATTGCGAAATGCGTTTTTATTTAAAAACTAGCCGTTGGGTACATTTTTGCTATAAATAGAGACCTATCTCTTCCAAACTTATTCACCCATCACTTTCAATCTTCCTAAATCAGTCACCCATCACTTTCAAACACTAAAACATGGCTCCAACTCCGTTCAATAATCTATAAGATGTTGCTATTGTCGAGCACACACCACTCTCACAAAGCACTCCAGTTGAGGAAGCGCAATGGGTGGCGATGGAAGACCCAACAAGAGGGCCTTACTTTGGGCATGATCAAAACACTAATGCTTGGTGGAAACGGGTGTTTAAGGTATTCAAAGCACTAAGCGGAAATCGTTACGGGAGGACGCTCCCACAAATAAGGGGAAAGGTACGCATATTTATACAATGAATGCGTCTTGCTAAGAAACAATTGAAAGCTCGTAAGGACGCTATGCCGAATGAACCTCGAATGAATAGAGTAAGTTTGTGAATCAATAGGCCTTTCATCAAAAAAATTTTATTTGGTTATCATTATTCAACAACGCTAACTTATTAAAAAAATTGTTTTCCAAGTATACTTTGGGTCGGAGCCAATACGAATTAAAGTAATACGGCCATGAGTTTTTGCACGAGGACTGCTACACTCTCTTGGAGGAAGTTGAATGGCAATTCGCCCAATATAATTAAACGCGTATAGATTTTCTATGGCAATGTATTGAACAATTTTATGTGTTTTCCTTCTATTTTATTTCAACTACATGTATGTTTTTTGATTCAATAAAACACATGACTTCAAATATCGGTGCAATAACTATAGTTCATAAAGGGTCGTCATGATTCTTTAAAGAAAAAGTGACGACTCTAAAGATTGTTTGAAATTCTTGGCATGAGTCGTCATTTATGGAGAAGAACATATTAACGACTCTAAAGGTCACTTGACACGAGAGACTATTTGACGGTAGAGTCGTCATTCGATAAACATAACACATTAACGACACTTTTTATCATCAAGAGTCGTCACTTGTTTAATATACATAATGACGATCCTTAATGCGGTTAATGTGAATTTTGAATTCACCAAATGTGGTTGGAGTCGGGCAACGGTTAAAAATTCAAAAAAATGACCTGTTGGGTCCTTAATCTCTATAAATAGAGACCCATACCTCACACATTCTTCACCCAAACCATAATTCTAAACCTTCACATTCATTCTCATACATTTATTAGCCAAGAGGAAAAGAAGAGGAAACACCATGACTAGTACTTACACTTCGGAAGAGAATTGTGCTATTGTGAGAGCTTGGAAAGCGATCACAAACCACTTTGAAGATTTAGGAAAAGACATTGATCAAACATCGGATGCTTGGTGGAACCGTGTATTCATCGTTTTTGTGGCGTTAGACGGAAATTGCAACTCAAGGTCTTTGAAACTCGTCAAGGAAAGGTTCGAGGAGATATTCTTCGAGTGTGAAGTTTTCAAAGAGAAATCAAGGCCCTTGAGGAAGCCATGCCCAATATTTGGGTGCTATGAGAGTAAGTATTTAAACAAGAGGTAAAACTTATCCAAAGTTTTCAACAATACTAACTGAGTATGTTTGCGTTTTACTGAGTTGAGGAAGGCGTATGGCTATTACGAGGAGCTTCGTGGGAAAAAGTTTGAGTTCGATTGATTGCTACTTTATCTTGGAAGGCACCATGTATAATTACGCCATTTATGATTAAGTGTATAAGTGCACCGCTATTATCTATTGTATTTCATTTCCTTGATGTATCGCTATGAAAGATGTATGCCTTTTACGATTCAATGAAATGATTCTATGAAATCAAAAATTATCATAATCCAACGAAAGGGTCGTTATTATATTAAATAAAACACCGAACGATTTTGTACATAAAATTTGAAATGTCGGGATAGGGTCGTCATCTTATATGAATACATATATGATGACTCTAAGTGTTTTATTTACTGAGAGTTCTGGGTTTAGAGTCGTTTGTCTCTAAACAAAAAACATTAACGACCCTTTTTGACCTAGCTAATAGTGTCGTCAGTGTTTATCACCCGCCCCTAACGATTTTTCATAACCTGGAAAAGTTGCAGGTTTGAGTCGTCATCGGTAGTTCCAATTCACTGACGACCTTTAAGAGTCGTTAATGAATCCAAACCCCGACTATAACGACTCTCAATGGCACGACTTAACGGATGACCATGAATCGACCCCTTGGAGCACCATTCGGACAATTTCAAGAGTATATGAGGTTTACTGATTGTTTTGAGTGCGGGTTCTTCATTTGGAGTATCGGTTCCTTCATTTTGAGGAGTAGGATCTTCATTTCCACCATTATTCATGGCTTCCTCCATTAACATCTCTTCATCAAACATCCAATCCATAGGATTATTAGAGATAATCTCACCATCAATACATTCATGGTTATTGTTTGAACCTTCAACTACCTCATTCCCTCCACTTGAATCACTCATTTCTAAACAACCCTAGTTTTTCCTCCCAAAACCCCTCTTCTTCTTCTCAAAACAAAAATACCCAAAACTTAAATTTCCCAAAAATTTAATCCAAAACCTGATTTTAAACTAAACTAAATTAACACACTAATCTACTTCATTAACTCTTAATACTAATCACTCAAGGCTATTTTAGGCATTTAGAAAGAATTTTTATAAGGGATGACCAAATTAGGATTGGGTGACCTTTTTTGTCCTCTAGTGCTTGGCCCCCAATTAAAATGTCTGGCCCCCAATCAATCCAGGATACAAAACCACCACCAACACTATTCAAAAAAAATAAAAAAATAAAAAAAATCTCTAATCCCACAACACTGTCCACCGCCAACCACCACCACTGTCCACCGCCTCCCACCACCACCGACGACCACCACCACCAACCACCACCACCGACGACCACCATCACCGACCACCACCACCAACCACCACCACCACCGCCGACCACCACCACCGACCACCACCACCGACGACCACCACCACCACCAACCACCACCACCAACGACCACCACCGCCAACCACCACCACTACCGCCGCCAACCACCACCACTGTCCACCACCACACAACCACCGCAGTTGCTAACGAACACCACCACCAGCATCACCACCACCGCCACCGCCAACAACCGACACCTACCGCCGCCGCCAACCATCACCGCCGTCAACCACCATCGCCGCCGCCAACCACCACCACCATGTGGAGTCAACTTGCTGAAGTTGTGTCCATATAGGAGGCAACTAGCTCAAGTTGTCTTCAACAAGTGAAAGCAACTAGCCTAAGTTGTCTCCATATATGGAGGCAACTTGCACAAGTTGTCTCTAAAAAATAAAATTATACACAAATAAGTGAACCTAGTGTGAATCGAACACACATCTTCGACATATAGTCAGGTTGTGCTACCATTGCACCACAGTTCGCCACCCCATCGGTGTTCGACCAACAATTCAAACAACCACCATACAACACCACACCATCCATCTCTCTCTACCGCAACTCTACACTGTATGACTTCATGACCACAACCGTTTATGCACGGTTGAACATGAGCCAATAACTGCAGATTACTTCCATGCCCCTACTCAAACACCATCAGCAACACACAAGCAGTAACAACTTCAATGCCTGGATTCATAGTGAGTTCCTTCTCAACTTCCTAAGCATTCATCTACTCTCTTGACTTTAAAGCATGAGCACCGCCAGCACAACCATCGTCAGCAACTCAACACAACCATGTGTTACCATTGCACCACAAATTAAATCACAAAATACTCTAAGATATATATATATATAAGATAATTTCGGATGAATAAATGGACCCAAAAACATAACCCGATTTTGTCCCATTGGAATCAACTAGCTCAAGTTTCCTCCAAAAGTGAAAGCAACTTGGTCAAGTTGTCTTCAAAGTTGGAAGCAACTAGCACAAGTTGTCTCCAAATATTAGAAGCAACTTGGTCAAGTTGTCTTGATAGGTGAAAGTAACTAGCCCAAAGTTGTCTTCAAAACGAAAGCAACTAGCCCAAGTTAATACACAAATCAATACATATCTATATATTCCTTCTTGTTAATGAATTCAACTCGAGAAAATTAATACAAGCCTTATATTGTATCTCTCCTTCTTCATGTTGTTGTTTCTCGTAGAGAAATGTGAGAAAAAGAAATTGTTGCAGCCATGAACACCATTTTCCCTCATTCAAACCATATCGATTCTCCGTGAGTCTCAATCTCACAACCGTAGCAGCAACATCTCATTCCTTCATTTGTTTTGTTATCCCAAAAATCACCAGAACACCACCAACTCGAACTCAAAACCAAACTAATCAACACCCATTTGACCACCAAACACCGACAACTTCCATCTCATAATCGAGACCTATACATCCACCACAAATCCATTTAACCTTATTTGAATATCTTTTTGCTGAGAACCCATTACGCACTTGATTTTTTTCTTGAAACTCCACCTCATGATTAATCCGACCTTTGTAATGTAAAAATCACCAATACACAATCGTTTCGTATCGATCCATGAAGAATCCATCTCCATTTGATAAATCTGTGCAACAAAGATCGAAAAATTTCAGAAATTGAAACATTAAACTCTAAATTCTTTAACCAAAAAATTAGTTTTGATTTGATTTTTAATTTCAAATCTCTAAATCATACCTTAGTTTTCATTTTTATCTGGAAAAGGAAGTTGTTGTTGTTGAAACGATGGATGTCGTCATTGTAACGGTGGTGGTGGTGTTGATTTCTCGCTGAAGATTGTTTTATCGTCGATTCCTCACCGAATCTAAGTTTTGAAGTCTATTTTCTCGTTGATTTGCAGATTAGTTTTGTATCTAAATCAAAATCGATTAATTAAGAGTTGGGTGTGGTGCTATAGGTGGTGGTTTAGATAGTGACGGGTTTGCGATAATGGCAGGGATGAAGATGGTGGTGGCGGAGGCGAAGATGGTGTTGGTGGTTGTAGTGGCGACGGAGATGGAGATGGAGAGAGTTTCATTACTTTTTCTCGAGTGAGAATAAGAAGAAGATGAAGTAGCAGGGATGAAGATGGTGGTGGCGGAGGCGAAGATGGTGGTCTTGGTGGGTTGTCAGTTGCGACGGAGATGGAGATGGAGAGAGTTTCATTATTTTTGTCGAGTGAGAATAAGAAGAAGATGAAGTATATGAAGTAAGGTTAAAAAGGGGATTAGGTGAATTATTTTTTTATCCATAATTTCAATTATGCCATTAGGGGTATTTGTAAAGACCCATAAGGGTGTTTGTACATGACCCATGGATAGTAGGGGCATAAATAACATTCCCACTTCACCAATTTGTCCCACGACTGGCGGAGCCAAAAAATCTCCTATGGGAAGGCAAAATTTTTGAGGGTGGACAAAGAAAGCAAAAACAGATTTTGGATCTCCAAAAACGGGCTTCGGGCGCCAGCCAGGCTCCCAAATATACACTGTCGGTCCGTCACCCATAAACAACCTGTGCGGCACAGACAACCTATGCGGCTTAATACTTGCCACGGCACGATGACGCAAAAAAGACCCAAAATACACTAGTAAATTTATTTCCTTAAATCTCCTCGAGTCTAGATGCTTAAGTTTTACTAGGGTTTTTCGTTCTCAACGTTGTCGCCGTGAATCATCAAGTTTGTGGAACTTCAATTCGGCTCTTCTCCAGAAAGGTATTTTCTTTGATTTTTCTTCTTTACTTATTGGATTTTCAAGAGATTATATAGTACTAAGAAAGTAACTTTCATAATTCATATGTTCTGATGACGGGTCAGATTTCTCTAAACGATCTCCCATTAGAAAACAAGTTTAATATATTTTCTAGGTTACCAGTTGATTCAGTATTAGATTGCAAAAGGGTATGTAGACCATGGGACAATCTCTTACAATTTCAGAATGATACTTACTTTGCTGATTTACATCTTCGAAATCATCTTGGACTAATACCTATTGATTGTGCACCTGATGATATTAGTCATGATGGTTCTGAATTCAGTAATATGAGTTTGATGGTCTTTGATGGACAAAAAGTCTGTTATGCAGAGTCTCACGGGTTGGGGGATTATGTTTTTTACGAAACAAAGAGGATCGATATCAAATTTCCCCTAGATGTGTCTGGATTTGTTGGTTCCTGTAATGGGTTGATTTGTTTATCCGTCAATATGGAATATGAAAGCATCTGGCATCATGAAGAGCCTAGCGAACCTTTGTACATCTGGAATCCCATCACCCGAGAGATCGTGGCTCTTCCACCAATTGCCAACAAAAATTTGGTTAGCCTTGTGCATGGATTTGGTTACCATCCTTTGACTAAGGAGTACAAGGTTGTCAGGATTTCATACCGCAGTAAGAGCAATGATGCGTCCCCCTACAAAGGAAAGGTAGAGGTATATACTGTTGGCAATGGCAGCGGGTGGAGGAGTGTATTAAAAATCGATTACCTTATAGAACCTAGTGGTGAAAACATGAATAATTGTGTTAATGGTGCTCTTCATTGGCTCAAGTATGAAACTGGGGAGATTGTGGCTTTTGATCTGGCGGATGAGGAGTTCCACCTGGTTCATACACCACCAGGTTTGTCCCATGACAGCAATAAAGCATTGTCGTCCAGAATTTTTGTAATGAGAGGGTGTTTATGTCTTGCTTATGAATATGAATTCTATGGTGACTTATGGATGCTAAAGAAGCAGGAGAATGCAGTAACTAGTGATTTTTACAATGCGAAAGACCAGTACTACAAGTCTCGGAAATGGGTTAAAGAGATAGAAATACCATATGAAGATTTAAATCACGCCTTGAAGATTTTTGGCCTCACCAAGGAAGGTGCAGTAGTACTGAAGCACGAAGATGGGTCTATGAATCTATATCACCCAAAGTTCAATGCAAGGGTTGGTAATTCGACTTTTATCAACTGATATCACACATCAACAGCTTTGTTTCGTTGAAAGCACTGGGAGAAGTAAATGTTTTGACATATAACTATAAGGGAGAAGTAAATGTTTTGACATATAACTATAAGGGAGAAGTAAATGTTGCCACGCCCATAGGATCAACAAAAGAAAGTGATGGTGGTCGGAGGAGGAGGAGGAAGAAGAGAAAGAGAACAAGGGCAGTTTAGCATCAGATTTTGAAGATTACTATACTCATAGATTTCATTACATACTCTGGTCTCTTTATCTCTTTTCATTTTTCGGTTTAATTTATGAATCTCTTTCTTGTAGTTAACCTTTTCTTTGTTCTGGCGGGTTGCTTTTTTATATCTGAAATAAGAAGACATTTTCGGTTTGTTTGTTGAAATTCCATTGAATTAGAAAGAAAAAAATTGTCTGGTAACTTTCATTTCTGTAATAGCTTCTGGTATATTCTTAAAAGGCTGGAGCTTGAAAATGATTGATAGAAGATGCCCGCTTTGTAACCGTGTCTTGGTATAATTGATGGGAGCTGCCACTTGCCTGCTACAGTTTAACATACCTGGAATTTAGCAGTTCAGATGATTCCTCTTTTTTCTTGCAAACAAGTCTTGCTAGAAAGAATTTGAAGTTTGATAAATTTTTAGAAACACGAAAGAATTTGAAGTTTGTATCCCATTCCACCAAAATCACAGCTTTCTGCGCTGATCATGCTGCTGATAGTATGATATATTTTTGCCCAGTGGCTCAAATTTTGCTACGTGACCATTATTTAAGCAACCCAGTTTTAGTCTCGCGATATATTTAACTTTTTAGCGTGCCAATTGGCCAACACCTACTACTTCAAATATGCCACGACTAAAATTTGCTAAGTGACCGAATTTGCTAAGTGATCCGGAATACATTAGGGTTAACGCATTTTTTGCGTGCGATGTTTAAGTACTAGGGTTTCTCGCTCTGGACGCTGTTCGAGTGAATCATCAAGCTGATTATATTCATGATTCAAGTCTGCTCTATACAAAGGTATTCCGTTTCATTTTTTTCTTCTTTACTTCTGGATATCAAAGAGATTATAATACTATATAGCTCACACACTTTTGAAGATGGCTCATAATACTTCTCTAAACGACCTCCACAAGAAAACAAGTTGAACATATTTTCTAGGTTACCAGTTGAGTCAGTATTAAATTGCAGAAGGGTATGTAAACCATGGAAAAGTCTCTTACGATTTCAGAATAAAAATACTTGCTACTTCGCTAACTTACATCTTCAGTATCAACGTAGTCGTAGTCGTGGATTGATAAAACAGCAGAAACCTCTTGATTCTTCTGAACCTGATATTAGTCATGATGGTTCTGTATTCAGTAACATGAGTTTAGTTGTCTTCGATAGAGAGAAATTCTACTACGCAGAGTCCTACGAGCGTGGAGATGATGTGCATTATAAAACAAGAAGGATCAACATCAAATTTCCCGCAGATGCGTGTGGTTTTGTTGGTTCCTTTAATGGGTTGATTTGTTTATCAGCCAGGATAAAGGACGACAACGTTCTCAGGTTTTACGATCAAAAGAATTTTTCCATCGACAAAGAAACAAGTTATCTCTATTTTCACCCCTACATTGGCATGAATGTTCCTACTGAATGTGATGAACCTAGGTACATCTGTAATCCCGTCACTCGAGAACTCGTGACTCTTCCAGCATATGACAACAGCACAAGGTTTAAAATTAACCTTGTGCATGGATTTGGTTATCATCCTCTCACTAATGAGTACAAGGTTGTAAGGATTTCATATCGCTTGATCCGCAAAGATCCGTTCAGGGCAAAGGGAAAGGTTGAGGTATATACGGTTGGCAATGGCAGCAGCAGGTGGAAGAATAAAGGAAAGCTCGATTACCTTATTGTACCTAACGATGAAAACAGGAATAATTGTGTTAATGGATCTCTTCACTGGCTCAAGTATGAGACAGGGGAGATTGTGGCTTTCGATCTGGCGGATGAGGAGTTCCGACTAGTTCATACACCACCAGGTTTGTCATCTGACGGCCAAAAAGTATTGTCGTCCAGGGTTTTTGTTATGAGAGGGTGTTTGTGTCTTGCTTATCAATATGAAAAACGCGGTGACTTATGGATGTTAAAGAAGAATGAGCTGGAGAATACAGTTATTAATAATCTTAACAATGCGAAAGACCAGTACTACAAGTCTCGGAATTGGATCAAAGAGTTGGAAATTGCGTATCCAAATGTAACCCATTTCTGGAAGATTTTTGGCCTCACCGAGAAAGGTGAAGTGTTATTGAAGCACGTCCAAGGGTTATTGACTCAGTACCACCCGGAAAAATCTGTAAAGACCTTCAAAACTGAACATGACAATAATCTGTTCTTTTTCCGTCTGATATCACACATCAACAGCTTTGTTTCATTGAAAGCACTTGGAGAAGTAAATGTTTACACATGCAAAGGATCAAGAAATGATAATGACGATGGCGGGAAGAAGGGAATTAAGAGACCAAGGGCAGTTTTCGCAGCAGATTTTGAAGATTACTATACCTTATAGATTTGATTATATATTTTGTTCTCTTTTTTGGTTTAGAGTTTATGCATTAGTGTCTGGCTAATCTATTGAAGGACTAACCTTTTCTTTTCTTGGCTGCTTTTTTTATATCTAAAAAATATGAAGATTTTTCAGTTTGTTTGTTTGATCAGCACTGAGAAATGAAATTTCATTGAATTGAAAAGATGTCTAGTAACTTACTCCCTCCGTTACTAAATAATAGGCTGGTTTCTATAAATCTATGTTTCAAAAAAATAGGCTGGTTTCTTAATTGGGAGAGTCAAATGTTACTTTAGTTTTTAAAGGACCACTTTTCTCTTAACATTTTTTGATGACAAGTGTCATGGGGACCATTCAACTTTCTTATTTTCTTTGAAAAGTGTCGTAGGGACCATTCAATTGACAAGTGTCATGAGGACCACTTTGAATGATTAGTTCTCTTAATTTCCTTAATTTTCTCTAAAAACAAAACCAGCCTATTAATTAGGAACGAAGGAGTACATTATTCGGAACTGTGATTTCACTCACTCGGGCTTCACAACTTATTCTCTGCGGCCATTGTGAGTTTACTCAAGGTACATACATACACTCGGTTATGATGGGAATTCCATCCAACTTTAACTTCTGAAAACCAGCATTCCGTTGATTCTAGGAATTTCCATCCAACTGTCTAAAACAACATTCCGTTGACTCGCCCTAATACCTATATGCCCTTCTTCTTACATTTTATTTACGAAAATGTATAAAGGAAAAAAGAAATTAAAATCAAGATGGGGCATTTTCGGTTTTTTAATAGTAACAATTTCCAATCTTTTTTATCAATTGCACATTTTCGTTAGTCTACATTTTATTAAAAAGTGGTTATAAAGAGACTCTCTCCTTTCGGGCCCTCGGTTGGTCGGCCCAATAATAACTCAAATAGTTTCTAGAACTTAGAATTCATTCTCAATCATGTGTTGTAGATGACAAAATATAACATCTATCAAATAACGACGATTTGTAAGGTCCTAGAGCTAAGTACTAAGACAAAACCCAGGTCGAGATCTTGAGAGTGAGTCTCAGTCACGTGCGAGACCTGAAGGTTCAACGTAATTACGTGAGAGACTTGAAGATAAAGACCTAACCACGTGCGAGACCTGATCGTAGAGTAACAAGAAGAGACGAGACACGAAGTTGTCGAATCCAAAACACTGGAACTCGAGACCTGGATTTGAGATCATGTTGTAAGAAAAAGAATCAAGCCCAGGTCATGCAAGTCATTTAGGGGAAAGTAAATATTGATTGGATTATGACGTCATCTCCACGTGAACACAAATGGTCTCTCATCGATCACACCTTTAGCATGATAATTAAACATGTATATATAACAAAAAATGCTAATCTTAATTTACACTTTCTATGTTGTCTCTCTCTAAAATTTCCCCTGAGATATTATCCTTAATCGACTTAGAAGATAATTCGAAACCCTAATTGAATCATATATCAAGTTAATTAACAAAGAAACACGTAAAGTTTGATAAGTGAAGTGATCTAATGGAAGAGTTGAATAGATCATCGTGTATGTACGTAATCGATATCCTTCCTAAGAATTAGAATTATGCATCTCCATTGGCGCCAACTAAGGCTGCATCGTAACTTTGATTTGTCATCTATATCTAGTTATGAATCATGATTTTTATGCATCTTTAACCTACCTTGGAGTAAATAGGTTAATTCAAGACCTGAAACTCGAGATTTGGATTCTCATAAGATAAAAGAACTTTGAGTAAATAGGATAAGTTAGTCTTCACATACCTTTGTTGATAATATTCTACTTAAATGTCTTCGTTTTCCTTCAGTCTTCAATCTTCAATCTTCGAGGGTATTCGATGATATCTAATACTCAATTACCATGCTCTAATCCTAGTCGGAGACATGACTTTATTATACTAGAAATGAAGATATAGTTTTGTGAAACAACATTGACGACAATCTTGATATATCAAAACCTGTGATTTCGATCGAGCAACACTCTAACAACTCGCATCTTGATCAACTTTTGAGGCATCTTCTTCTTCCGAGTTCCGATGAATTTGTACTTGCGTCCTGTAGGTTGGTCATTAAGAAAATCATCTATGATTTCGATGCAGAAATTGGATTTCACACAACGTGTGAAAGTGCTCATTCAAATAATGCCAACATAAGCAAAATGAAGGATCTATCGTGCCAAACATTAACAACACATTTCGAAAAATATAAATGATAAAATCAATTGAATTACCTGGAGTAGACTTAGATTCCCTTTAATTTTCCTAGTGTGTATTTTTTAAGCCTTTCCCAACCCTCTCATCAAGTGGGACACTAATGCAGCATCCCGCGAATGCTTATGCACCTTGATAGACACATTTTTGTGTCCTCAGTATCTCTATTGTTAGTCTCGATTTTTGTACTAATTTTGGTGTTTTTATGTTTGTTTAGGTGTTATTGGAGAATTACACTTATGCGGAAAAAGTTGCTCGAAAATTGCTTTTTGGACCCCCGGAGGACAATTGCTATACGAAACCTCACTTTTGCTAAGGGGCACCCACGGCTATATATAGCCCATTTATCCATCGCACCCATCTTCAACATTTCAAATTTTTCATTTTTGGCGGGAAAGTTTGGTTCTTCCCTGGCAGATTAGGGTTCGAGAATTCAAGGTGTTTTAATGAGACTCAATCGCTGAAACTTATTGGATGGACCTGTTTGAGCGTAACAGGCGTGGTGTAGTTGATTTCGTCATCTAAAATTGGCTAGTTACTCGATGAGAAGAAAACAGAGACGGGAGATATTCACGACTTTGCACGAGATATTCATGGATTTCCTGTGCGTATTAGAGGATAGCGTGTGTCTCAACAGAATTTTACTCCAACTGGACCTGTGGCCGGGAGTATTTCAACACCCGTGAAACGCATGAAAAGATAAATCAGGGAAGAAAATATTCCCGAGTTTATAGCCTGACAGAGAGAATATTTGGAGCAGTTATGAGGAGATATTTTGTCGTTGTCGAGTATAAAAAGGTGGGCTGGGACTCAGAGAAGAAAATAGGAGAGTTTGGGAGAGTTTGGAGCACAACAGAGTAAGGATTGATCGAGTTGCAAAGAACATTTTTCTGCTCCTGTGGAAGACGAAGAACAGACAGCCAAAGACCGTCGTTCTTCAACAGTGTCAACGACAGAACCTTTATGGTCGTACTACTGCAGAGCTTGTGACGCATATTTATTATCGTTCTTTGTAACAGTGTTTTGCAAAGTGAGGTTCCGTATAGCATTTTCTCTCCATTTCATCTTTGTAAACAATTTTTGAGCATGAATCAATACTTTGAGAAAGTTTACACAATGATGGGCTAAACCCAATCCTTGGGGCGATGGAGGAAGCTATCTTTCCAATGAAAAAGTGGTAATTCTTAATTATTTAATTTGTGCAATTTTTAATCATGATTATTTGCCTAGATTAAAAATAGATTTTATGATTTTTGTTAAACAATTGTATTTTCTATTGATGGAATATGCTTAGACTAGGGTTTTGATATCCCATGCTTTGGATTAACATTTGTTGTTTCTAAAAAATCTACTTTTGCAATAATTGAGAATCAGATTGAACGTGTGAAATTGCATGATTGTAATTAGTATCACTTTGGAATTGGTAAATAGCGGAATCCTAGCCCCAAATTTCTCTCCATAATTTCCAAACAAACTTTTCAATTGAGCTTGTTATTTTTATTTACAAAATTAAGTCTAAAAAAATCTGCTTTCACAAGTCTTGAACGAACCTATTACTTTAACATCATTGAAAATAACCATCACACCTCATCTAGGGGAAGCAAAGCTGAAGAAATCTAGAATCAACACTATTTCGGTCATATCATGGAAGTCACTGTTGGCCATGATGTATATCAAATAAGCGGTCTCCGTTGCAAAATCTCACATTTCATCTACTTTTTCTTCCTTCCCATCAACATCAACGGTCCCACTACATGTCTCCTTCAACTGCATTATACTGAACTTTTTGATTTTATAACCTACAACAACCAGAAACATGAATTCTAACGTCTGAAAACAAGCTCTTGGACAGTTTTTGAAGTTCACCCTAAGGAAGATTATGATTATACCTATGTTGGGTGGATTTTCCTTCAACCTAGAGACCCTAGAATTTAGTGCTCGATTTTGTATTTATTATGACTTTTTTTGTTTTTATAGGTGTTTTTGGAGAAATACATTTGTGCGGCGAAATTGGCTCGAAAAAGTGGTATTTGCACCCCGGAAGGAATTGGACGGGACCCAAAAGTATGTTGGAGACACCCTAGGACATGTGTTATTTACACTCTTCAAATGGATAAAAGGTTTTCAGGTTGGGCAAGGGCCACCTGGGGCAACTACTAATCGCACCACATCGTAGGATAAGGGGGCACCCATCTCCTTCGTTTGAAATCCAAAAAGGGCGGGAAAGTTAGCCGCAGTTCTGCGTATTTTCTAGGAAGATTGGATCGAGATTCTTATGAAGTTTTTACGGGCTTAGATCGGGAATTAGCTTTGTTGCGATTAAACGAATGGATAATGAACTTGGGTGTGAAAAATAAGAAGATTTTTATGCGGGTTCGGCAAAACAGGGCATGGAACTTTCCAAGCTTGTTTGGATATTTTGGGAGATTCTTAAAGCTTTTAATGCCAGACTAAACTTTACCGTAATAATAGAGACGCGTACGTGTTGGGGGATACAAAACAAGGATCTAATAACCTTGTAATTGATAGTTACACGGACACGGGGAGACAGGTTCCTCGGGATTTTTGTGGATTATACTTGGAAGTTGCGTGAAGGTTTGGGAGGAGATAATCTCTTCTATATTTAACTCTATCTAATATTGGAAAGAGTAGGAAACAATTCAAGACCGACGCGTAGAAAAGAAAGAAAAAGTCGAGACTTGTGGGAGAAAAAAGAGGAGATTTACCTCAGTCTTAGGGTTCTTGTTGGTATAAAAAGAGTTGTGGGAGGTCGCACAAGGTCTGTCGAGACTTTGAGATAGTTTGGGGTAGTTACAGAGCTCGAACCAAGGCGTCAGAACTCGATTCAACATCAGCAGGTGAAGAAGAAGGAGAAGGGTTGCAGACGACACTACAGAAGTGTCGTTCTCAAGAACCCTAATCCTTAGAACATTGGACCAACACTGACTATCGCAAACCAGCTACACGTAAATCTATCGTTCTCGATAGTCTTAAAAATTGTAACAACGGTATTGTAACGACCATTAAGCGTTGCCCAGTTCTCTGCATTATTACTCTTATTCAATAAAGACACCTTTTTGAGCCATGATTTATTATTTTGAGCGTGTTTTTGATATGAGGAGCTAAACCCTTTGCTGAGGCGACGGAGGAAGCCATATTTCATGCATGTGGTAATTATATTTAATTCGTTTATGACTACTTGCACTATTATCAATCGTTTTATGATTTTTCTTAATTGATTGTGATGTTGTATGATGATGTATGCTTGGTCTAAGTGCTTTTGATGCATCATGCTAGTGATTTACAACAATCTTTTAAGAATCTACCTTGGCAAAGAATTAGAGTCAATATTATTTGAGCTATAATTGTTTGGAATAAATATAATAATCGCATGAATGAGTTATGGTGGAATCCACGAGTCTCATTAATCTCGATTTTTGTGACAAACTTGTGAATATATTTTCTTTGTTTTTAGTATTTTAGAAATCAAATCTTTACAAGTCTGAGTTGAACGAACTTTACTACCACTTTACAAACAACAATTAAAATCACATCGAAGACGAAAGTGAGGATTTCATCTGAGGAACAATATTTTACATGTGTTCTAAGGAAGTAAGTTCATAAACTTGTTTGTGAATCGAAAAGGAAATCGCCAGGCGTTCTTGGTTTTGTTATTCACAAAGGCCTGACTTATGTATTGGTATGACTTTTATTAGTGAAACTGATCTTAAGTAATCACACGAGATGGTATGATCGGGTTTGTGATTTTTATCGACCAAATATGGGAAAGGGGAACCGATCCTAGTAAGAGTGTGCAACACATCACAAAGGGGAACCGATCCTTGTGATGAGGTGCAGCAAGGTTTATAGCAGAAAGGGGAACCGATCCTATGGACATGTGCACATATAAGTTAGATACCATATATATGTGGGGAACCGATCCTAGTACCTAGTCAACCGAATTTTGGAAAGCTAGTGTGACTATGCACAGTACTCACATGGAAGGTAGAACCGAAACTTGTTTTGGTAGAACCGTTTAAACCCATGATTGTGATTGAATGTTATTTGATCAACCACATAGTTCTTGAAAGTCAGATGAACCAATTCTAAACTTGTTTGGAAGTGTGGCAAATCGGTTTCAAGGTTGTAAGTGTGAAAGAGAACTTACAAAGTTAAGATGTCGACATACTTTGAACACGTCTTGTGAATGTTTATTTATTTAATTGGTCAAAATTATTCCTTAATAGCTAAGGGAATAGAATCCTAGGATCGAAACATAAATAAGTTAAGAATATTTTAATTAAGGTATTTAACTTCATTTTGTAGGGAAATAAGAATTAGTAAAGTGCATTTACTAATTAGAGATTTTCTTCGAGATTTGATCATTATTTTTGGACAGAGCATTTCAGGAATTATAGTACTTGAATTTGTGCTTTAATGAATATCTTGAGAATATTTTCGGTTTTGGAAATTCCTTGGTGTCCAAACTTCCTTGTCTATAAATACTTGAAGTTTGCCTTTCTAGCAAACTAATCCTTCGTAACAACAGACTTCCTCTTTGTTGTGTTGTTACTGGTGTAGCCGCCTATTCGGAGAGGAGAGTAACCTAATTAGGTGAAATCTCTTACGACCGCTCAGTTTAAAGTCTTCTTTGGGATTGAGAAGCTCTACGAGTACCGTTGGTTGGAAACTAGATAATTGTGGTTTATCTTTTGTTTTCATTGATTTGATTGACTAACGGTGGTTGAACTTTGATTGCACCTAGTTTGTTTATGCTTGAGAATCTTGTCTTCGGATATAAGATTCACTCAAACTAGTTCGGAGTTTCGACGGGGATTTTTAGGCATTGTTAGTTCTAAAGATGATCTTGTGATAATCCATTGTTACCGACTCCGATTACGTGCGTGATTGATCACAAGACATTCAAGTGATTGTGTGCAGGTGTTTATTGAAGATCTAAGAATATTTGAAGACAAAGAAGATATTGAAGATTTATGTTTTGTGGGTTCATAATCTTTGGTGTACACAATACTTGTTTCGGGTAAAAGAGGATCCAATTAATAATCGGTTTATCTTTGTGATAGATTGGATTGATTAATTGAGTGGGGCTTTTCTGCAGTTGCGGTTTCCTCGTTAATGAAATTCTTTTGTGTGTGTGTGTGTGTTTGTGATTTTTACTTTTTCGCATCTTTTGATTGTTAAAATTACTACAAAACTTATTCATACTCCTATCAAAACGAAAAAGTTGGTGGTGTACTTGGTAACCCCACGTTTTCAGGGATCATAACCTTTTGGTTAGTATATGTGTGTGAATTGTGAGAGGGGTGTGAGAAGTTGCTTATTTTCTATGGGTTTTTAATAAGAAGTTTATTTTTCTACAATTGAGTAGGCACATGACTCGACCTCTATAATTATTTGTATTTCTAGTTTAAATTCTGCAGAGTTTTTTTGTTTGTTTGCGCGATAAGATCTTAGGGTGTCTAGGAAGTAGTTAATCTTAAGCTTAACAAGGTTGAGATTACTTATGATCATAGATTAAATTTCAGCAGCCCACGAGTCCTTTTATCCAAAAAGCATATTTCCACAATCTTCCAATAGCCTATAGACTAGCAATTTCTATTTTGGTTTAACTTCAAGTAAGAGGGGGGAATATGTGAATCACTATCTTTCTTGGGTTTTTTATCCTTTTTTGTAAATTATTTTTCTTCCACAACTTATTCTTCTTCATCACCATTACCTTCTTATACAGGAACTTCATTAATACCATGATCTCTATCATCAGGAACTTCATTATCATCATCTATGTTATCGGGAATTGATTGATCTTCATCATTTTTCTCATCACTTTTGTCTTCCAATGATAATTCTTGAGTAGGATTACCTTTATGAATTATGAGTATTCCCATATTATAAATTTTCCTTTAAGTGGTGTCATAAGGATTTTATCGCCTTTGCGAGGAAGTCTTGAAGAAGGAGGAGCCTTATTCTTTCCTTTCTTATTTTTGGAGCCTAAAGAATAAAATAATATACAAGATAACACTTTAAATTCCATTTTTTTAACTACCTTGTGAGGAAAAATTACGTGCATTTCTAACAATCGTCATGGAGGAGTTGTATCAATAATGACGACTATAAGTGTTGTTCCACATTCGTCATGGTTCAATTTCTAAACAATGATGACTAATGTGTTTCATTCTTAGAAGTCATCATGGTTTAATATTCAAACCACGAAGAAAATGTGAGCAAATACGAAACAATTTTTTTTTTTATTTCACACACACATCTAGTCGTCATGGTATAACATTTTCAACACGACGACTACAACAAATGTTTAACTAGTCGTCATGGTTCAGGGATTATGACCAAGAGAACTCTGGTAATTGTTCTTTCAGTGGTAAAAAACAACATAAATGGCGTCATGGTATTCAACCAACGACAATGACGACTAGTAAGAAATATTAAAAGTCGGCATGGTAATTGAAACAATACCACAACGACTAAAACACTGATATTCAACATAATTCAATTTTCTGACCTAATATGCAATTAAAAAAAAAACAAAATAAATTAATTGATTGAGTTTATGAGATCATTAATATCTCATTTTCGCCATTGCTATGATTTCTTCACCCATATCATGGATTTCTTCTCTGGGAGCTGATTTACATTTTCGTTCGTATTTTTAAAATGTCATATTGATTTCAGGATCGGTACCTTTAGGATTTCTTTTAATTAGTTTCATATGCTTCATGTTTGAAAGATTAACCGACGATGAAGAGTTTCGGATCAAAGATTATCGCCGAATTAATCGAAAAGTTTTTTCGTTCGTAAACAATAAAATATACATATGGAGAGAGGGGTTATGTCGTTAAGGTAATGAAGAAGAAGGAAATGAAAAGGTTCAGGAAAAAGGGACTAGTTTTAACTAGAATTAGGGAAGAGCGATGAGGTTACTTAATACTCGATCTGTTTTTCAAAAGTTGAACTATTTATTTTAAAATTTTGTATCCTAAAAGTTAAGGTATTTCATTAAACAAGACAAAATTTCTAAAATCACCATTTTTATTGATTATTATTAGTATAAGAAATATGTATAATTTGATAATCATGTTTAAATTTGTTAAGTAGGTTTTTTTAGAATACTTTCCAATGACATAAAGTGTATAAATATATGTGACATAGTCTGAGAGATATTACTTTTAAATTATATTATTTTATTATCCTAAACCCAAGCATATAGTTGGGGTTTTAGCTTGGCTATAGCTACATTCTAGCATAACCCAACCACTATGGGGAATCGCTTTGCTCAAATATAGTGAATTAGCTTGGCTTGGCTAGTGAGTGGATCACATCTGTTTCACCTAATGATACCTGATGGAAACTTTGTATTCAATTTTTAATAAGTGTGCTAATGTTTGAGGATGAAAATGGTTTATGCTGATTTCGGTAATTTCGCGTGAGTGGGTGAGAAACTGAGTCTAAACCCTAAACAATGTACTGCAAGGGAGTACTTTAGATTCGAGAGATCAATCTGTATAAATCCGGCCTAAACCAAGAAATGGACGTTCCAGACTTGCTTCGGTCACAAAGTGAAGGAGAAGGGTTGGTTTTAGGAGGGAAGCGAAGAAAGTGTTGAGACCAGAATAGTTGATTCTGGAAGAGTAGTTGTTTGACTTGTATCAAAAAGTGAAAGTTAACAGATGGGAAAGCTAACAAATGATTTCTAAGTGTTGTATGCTCCTGATCAAAACTTTGTCGTTTGATGGAAAATAGGTAAGACCTATTTATACAAGTCGTAACATAACGTACTCTGGTCTCGTAGAAAATGGAAACGGCGAGTAAAGTGGAAGGAGGTGATAAATGGGTAACGCCTTGAATTGATGTTCCATAATGAAAGGAGCGTTTCACCATTATTCCTTGTATTTACTAACCGACTCATTCTTATGACACTTTCATGTAACGGGCGTAGTGTACGCCGCACGCCGTAAACCGCCAAACCAATACCCTTTATGAGCATCCCCGTTTGTGACATGTGTTAGATGTCTCGAGTATTTTCATGGGAAAACGTGTAGCAAGGTGTTACGTGTGTCATGGTGGCATGCCAGTGGCCATGGTAGAGTCGATATGGCTTTGCCAAAAAATAGGCGCGGCCAAATTTGGGGTTTAGATGCAAACCGTGATGTTTTGGCTTTGGGACGTAAGTTAGGTGGAGAACTTGATCGGTCGAGATCCGCATCTCAAAGGGAAGGATAGTCGTTGATTATTGCAACCCTCTGATGAGTGCCAAATAGTGCATATTTATACACCTTTTTATTGGCATTTTACTCATCTTTTGCACTTAGAAATCAGATATTTTCCCATATTCTGTATTTTCCTTGTTTTCAAGAATAAATATTTGTATTAATTAATTTTGTGTTTTTAGGTAATAAATAAAGCTCGGAGAAACTAAGGAGCAAAAGAGCAGAAGAATTGGAGTCAAGCATCTATGGAGCAGATAGCCAAAGCCCGCGCGCGAATCAGTTGCAACCCAGCAAGGGAGACTTGGGCTAGAGCTACCTATGACCCGGATCCGAGCCCGTTTCTTCTGAGACGTTGAGATCTCTTTCTCCCTCATCCAACGGTCGCTGCTTCCACGTGCATCGAAGATCGCTGCTCCCGTGCTACACCAGATCACATCAAAACCGGCTACCTTCCTCAACCGTTCAGATCAACACAGCTTCATCCTCGCTCGGTGAGGCCTTCATCGAGTTTTGCTGTCCCTCGCTTCACCCGAAACGCACCCTACCCCTATACCCTAATCGAACCAAACCATTCTCTCCTTTTTCTTTCTTCTTCTCCTCTCCGTCGCTCTCACCTCTGCAAAACCCAGTCCACCACCATCACCTTCCTGACACCAGCCAACAACTCCTCTAACTCCCTCACCGCCACCCTAGCTTCATTTGTCTCCTCCTTAGCTTCTCACTTACCCTAGAAGCTAGGATTGAGACAATTGAAACTAGGGTTTTCACCCACAGTCGATGCAGAGCGATTTGACAGAAGAGACGCACGATTCAGAGGATTCAGAGTATGGGTTGAATTAGTTTTGCAATTAATTTCAATTTTTAAAAAGAATTAGGGTTTGCTGTTTTGGGGGAAACATTGCATGTATAAATAGGAGTGATGGGTGTTGATAGAAACCACGCCTGGGTTAGCCAGAGTGTCATTTAGGTTTAATTTTGTGTTTTAATTTAGTGTGAGGGTTTGAGATGAAACCCTAATTCACGCTTGTGTTTAAACTCGGTTGAAATGTTCTTGTATGCTTAATATTTATTAGATAACCCAATTTTATCACTTCAACTCTTTTCTCTCACGGTGCATACCAAAGCCATGGATGCACTTTGTAGTTAGGTTAATTTTGAGTTGAGAGTGATTCAGCTCTTGTTTCAATTATTAAATGCTAATTCCTTTGATTAGTTATACTTGATTAGATAACTAATGCTGCGGGTTAGTACCCTTAGCTGGTATTTGAAGTTTTACATGGAGAAACTCCTTAGTTAAGTGGCGAATTGACACACCGCCCTTAGCTACTATAGGAACAAGACATTTAACTTAGTTGAAAGCACATACTAGGAATTTAGTGGTGGAATTGATAACTCAAACATACCTTTGTCTCTCATTTTATACCTTAGTTTAGGATCACATTTAAACATCAGCCGTATCGGCACATTACCATTTTGTTACTCACACCTTTGAAATTTCGGTTGAAGAAGCCTTAGATCATATAAGAGCACCCTCGTCTCGTGGATCGACCCGTACTTGCCGTCTCCAATAGACGCCGTGCACTTGCGGTATAACCCGTAGGCCATAATTTATAAACATCTTTTCGGGCCTACCAAGTTTTTGGCGCCGTTGCCGGGGACTTGGCGCGTGCCTTGCTGATATTGGCTCGCTTTACTGATTTCCATCCTATCCCTGTATATATTCATTTACATTTTTTTGCTTTGTAACACCTGTCTTAGTATAGTTTAGTTAAGCTTTATCTTTGAATTTTATTGTCAATACATACTCGCATTATAGTCTAATTTCATCTACCATTTGCATCTTTGCATCTAGTGCATATTTCCTTGCATTGTAGTCTTGTATTATTAGTACAACTTTGTATAACTTAGATTTTCTTTTACTCTTGTAATTCCATTTATATCATGCTCTGTACCAGCCCTGTATCTTAGTCACTTGTACCCTCATTTCCCCTGTGACAGTCCAAGTAACCAAGCTTATCACACCGCCCGAGCCCATTTCGATCAAAAGACTTTCAAGCTTATGCCGTGACCTTGTTCATTAGCTTTGCCTTAACACGCACATCCCGAAAAACTAAAATTCTTTGTTGAGCTGCGGTACTTGCCGAGCTTGTTGTGTTCTTTGTGCTTGCCGAGCGGTTGAGCTGCTAAGCAAGCCTAAGAGGCCAAGGAAAAGCGCGGGGCCTGAGCATCCACTTCGCCGAACCTAGTAAGTCACCCGCCCCGAAATCTTGGGCATAGTTGCGGCAAGAACACAACCATCTTGGCTGCACAGGTTGGTTACTCCACCGCAATTTCCATTTTGAATGCTAAGCCGCCATGTGTGCATGCTCGAAAAATCTGCCCCGTGCACATCCGAGTTGAGAATATAATCTGCTTGATCTGTACCATAATTGTTAAACTCAATCTGTTGTGTATCCGCCTTGCCGCTCATTGAATGTATGCCATGTAACTTGCTTGCCGAATGAACTTTGCATGCTCGAGTTGAT
Source organism: Papaver armeniacum (assembly GCA_023531295.1). Lineage (NCBI taxonomy): Eukaryota > Viridiplantae > Streptophyta > Magnoliopsida > Ranunculales > Papaveraceae > Papaver > Papaver armeniacum. The sequence goes on along the minus strand of JAJJWW010014514.1, from coordinate 279,513 downwards.
GTTGCTTGCAGCTTTGTACTTAAATCGTAGCTAGGTTAGACTTTGCTTAAACTCTAAGTTGCAGCCCCTTTTAGCCATTGTCCGCTTTGTGCTTAGTGCGGTCCCACAAAGCCGTGGGGCTTTGTTGCAACTTAGCCTAACCAAACCGAGCACATAACCGTGTGCTTGAGCCGTGAGCCCTGCTACATCCGTGAAGTGTCCTATCTTTATCATCTTTGAAATGTTAAATCCATGATGCTTTGAATTGTTATGCTAATCTCGTGATGAATGGATGATCTTTGTGAAGGGTATAACCCGTTGACCCCGCATACTTGTGCTTGAACCAAAACTTGAGGTACATAGACCATCTGAGCCGCCAATCTCCAGCCCCACAAGTCATGTGAGTTGAGCTCCACTTGAGGCTTCCAAGTTTGTTCAGCCCCGTGAGCCACCTGCTCCCCCCGCATAACCCCGACCTCTTTGTTAAGCCTGCTTGCCTTGGCTTTAGCCCTGTTGTATGTTTGCACCTAAGACCTGAGCATAAGCTTGTGTGAACTAGCCTGTGAGTTTGAGCTATAACCATCCCATGAATGCCTGATAGACCAATTTCATTGCTAAATGCGGCATCGAGTGCATGACCGAAAGTTAAGCGAAGCTAAACCGCATACCCGGCATAACCCCGAGCATGTTTTGCATCCGTGAACCTATGATGTCTTTGTGCAATATCTGTGGTAATTGTGAAAAGCTAGATCACCTAACCTCCGGCCCTACAAATTGTGAGTTAGGGCAAACTTAAGCCGTGAGTTGTGCAATCTAAACCTTGTAATTTGTGCAATCTAAACTGTGAGCTAGGGCAATAGTGATCTGTGCGCTGTGAATGAACCAAACCTGTATGTTAACCCTGAGCTACCACTACCCTGAGCTCAATCTCGTACCTCACTTTGCCATTATTGCTCGAGTGAGCATAGCTCAAGCTCAGTTCACCTGTAAGCCGAGAAACCCTGTGCAGGTGGGGATAACCAAAACTAGGCCTACCAAGGTCGGAACCCAGTTCCACTAGGCATTTCACAAATCAATCGGCTGCTAACTTGCCGACAGCTGAAACCCAACCCTTGGGCTCAACATAAACCAACCTGCCGAGCCCATGGTCTCGCCGGGCCGATCAACACAACTTTGAGTGGGCTTACACCAAAACTCAGCCCAACTCAATCCACTTCTGGGCTATACATTTTTCAACTTGACCTGGGCTTTTGCACTCTTCCACTGGGCTAGTTAAACCCACATCTGTTGGGCTGACCATTAGCTGAGCTTTCTCCTTTTGGCCGCAACTAGGCTAAACCTATTAGCTGGGCTGTGCAGCAAATTGAGCCCACACAACCTAGGCTTTGCACACAATTGCTGGGCTTCCTACAAACCAAAACCCACATAAACCAAACTTTCCCAACAAACCAAATGAAATCCCAACAAACCAAAACCCAAATAAACCAAATTCCCACATAAACCAAAGCCCATTTTCATGTTGATGTTTCTGTACATTATTTTTTTGGTTAACCCTCAACTTTTTAGTACTTGTTAAATTTTCTTTTTAGGACTTTTTAGGACTTGTTAAATTTTCTTTTCTTGATTCGGTTGAGTCTTCTTGCACATATATTATGCTAATCCGATATGACCTCCACTGAGAATATTGGATTCTAGCCTTGACGAATGAAGCCCAACCTTGCTCCGCCGATATCCGGTAATCTCTTCCCTTTTCTCTTATCAGCATAGTTCTCTCGGTATGTGACTGTTTAAAATTTTTTCTATATGTCGACACATTGAGGACAATGTTTGATTTAGGTTTGGGGGTACATTTGCATTTGCATTTAGAGTTTTTAGTCTTTTATTTTTTTAATTTTACTTTTAGTCTTTTATTTTATTTTATCTTTTATTTTTTTCAAAAAAAAAAAAAAAAAAAAAAAAAAAAAAAAAAAACACTTTTTGTAAAAACCTCCAACTTTTAGAAATTTTAGAGTCACTAGCATGCTTTTAGATATGTTTACATAGAAATTCGACCGAAATAACAAAAGTTAGAAGTCTTGGAGAACACAATCGGGTTCCTTAGTTGATTAGAGCGTTAAAGTTGGATTTAACCATACCGGAGGGCGAATTAAGTCTTTGTTTAGATATTCGGTAGTAGAATTGTGATCACCCATAGTGGAGACTACCCAATTTACATCAAGTGAGGCACCAACCTTCATTTTTTTGCAACTTTCTAGAAAAGTCATGGAGTGTGTGTCACCGTACGTAAATTCTGGGTAGGAATGGTGAGCTACCCAACTTCGCACCATTTTCAGCACTACTTTTGATCTCTTGAGTGCTAGTTTTTGTCAATCATGAGGGTGACGTCTAAAGATGAAAACTCCTTCTAAATACCGATTTGTAGTTAGCATCATTCTCTCTCTCAATCAGAAAGACCCATAGAAACACATCATCGTCAGCAACCGGAGGAGAAATCAGAGTATTGAAAGAAAAATTGATATAGTCCAAGGTTTTTGTGCAACAAAGAAAACGAAAAGAAAATAGGATGAGAATTAATAAAATTTATAAAATCAAGACAATACAAGTTGTGGAAAAATTGAGTGATAAAGTCCTTTGTCCATGGAGTTAGTTGTTTCATTATTTGTATTTGTATTTTTATTTTCACTTATTATTAAAAAAAAAAAAAAAAAAAAAAAAAATAAAAAAAAATATGTAGTTTATTTTTGCTACCACCATGGTAAAGAGAGTTCAAGAAGAAAAATCCAAACAACAAGGAAATTGAGTATAAAAGTTAAAAATTGTCAAGTTTTGTGAAGTTTAGAAGTTCGTCATCAACAATTAAAGACCGAAGACCGAAGATTGAAGACGTTTCTATGGTTCTTATGAGAGAGTGATGTTAATTGCCGATCGGGTGAAAAGGTAGTGAGTACTCCCACCCTTGCTAATGGTTGATTTCCTTTCTTAGAGATCATCGAGAAAAAGATTCTTTTTGTCCACATTTACGTGGAGTCTCAGTTTTATTTCGGAAGGTTATCCTTCTTACCTACAACGTGTGCGGGATTTCTCTCTTTATTCCCGCTGCACACATGAGAGACTAAAAAAGCGATCTTTTTGAGTGCAATTATCATAAAATCCTAATGGTGAGGCGAAGTCGAGGCTTATGATCACAATCGAATCAAATTCTTTCATATGGTATGGTTACTTCTCGCTCGGCACTTAAGGATGAGAATGCGTTCTTCGATAGTTCTAACCTGTTACTAGCATGCGAAACTCTATGTCCTCATAGCTTCTTGGAGGCTTGAGACTCTTTTACACTCTGAAGTTGGAGAAGGTTTTGTGGGTACACCTCTTGTAAACCCTCACGAGACTACAACTCGTCCACTAGGGACACCTAGGGGTTTAAAGGCTTAGTGCATACGCTAAATGCATTCGAGAGACTGCGACGGGGGGTATAGTTAGGATTTCTTATTTCTGTTTCACTTGAGGACAAGTAAAATTCAGGTTTGGGGGTATTTGATGAGTGCCAAATAGTGCATATTTATACACCTTTTTATTGGCATTTTACTCATCTTTTGCACTTAGAAATCAGATATTTTCCCATATTCTGTATTTTCCTTGTTTTCAAGAATAAATATTTGTATTAATTAATTTTGTGTTTTTAGGTAATAAATAAAGCTCGGAGAAACTAAGGAGCAAAAGAGCGGAAGAATTGGAGTCAAGCATCTATGGAGCGAGATAGCCAAAGCCGCGCGCGTCGGTTACAACCCGACCAAGGAGACTTGGGCTAGAAGCTACCCATGACCGGATCCGAGCCCGTTTTTCTTCGAGACGTTGAGATCTCTTTCTCCCTCATCCAACGGTCGCTGCTTCCACGTGCATCGAAGATCGCTGCTCCGTGCTACACCGAGATCACATCAAAACCGGCTACCTTCCTCAACCGTTCAGATCAACACAGCTTCATCCTACGCTCGGTGAGGCCTTCTCATCAAGTTTTGCTGTCCCTGCTTCACAGCGAAATGACCCTACCCCTATACCCTAATCGAACCAAACCATTCTCTCCTTTTTCTTTCTCTTTCTTCTCCTCTCCCGTCGCTCTCACCTCTGCAAAACCCAGTCCACCACCATCACCTTCCTGACACCAGCCAACAACTCCTCTAACTCCTCACCGCCACCCTAGCTTCATTTTATCTCCTCCTTAGCTTCTCACTTACCCTAGAAGCTAGGATTGAGACAATTGAAACTAGGGTTTTCACCATCGATGCGAGAGCGATTTGTGAGAAGAGACGCACGATTCGGAGGATTGAGTATGGGTTGAATTAGTTTTGCAATTAATTTCAATTTTAAAAAGAATTAGGGTTTCTTTGTTTTGGGGAAACATTGCATGTATAAATAGGAGTGATGGGTGTTGATAGAAACCACGCTTTGGGTTAGGCAGTGTCATTTAGGTTTAATTTTGTGTTTTAATTTAGTGTGAGGGTTTGAGATGAAACCTAATTCACGGTTGTGTTTAAACTCAGTTGAAATGTTCTTGTATGCTTAATATTTATTAGATAACTTCAATTTTATCACTTGACTCTTTTCTCTCACGGTGCATACCAAAGCCATGGATGCACTTTGTAGTTAGATTAATCTTGAGTTGAGAGTGATTCAGCTCTTGTTTCAATTATTAAATGCTAATTCCTTTGATTAGTTATACTTGATTAGATAACTAATGCTGCTGGTTAGTACCCTTAGCTGGTATTTGAAGTTTTACATGGAGAAACTCCTTAGTTAAGTGGCGAGAATTGACACTTTTGCCCTTAGCTACTATAGGAACAAGACATTTAACTTAGTTGAAAGCACATACTAGGAATTTAGTGGTGGAATTGATAACTCAAACATACCTTTGTCTCTGTTTTATACCTTAGTTTAGGATCACATTTAAACATCAGCCGTATCGGCACATTACCATTTTGTTACTCTGTCACCTTTGAATTTCAGTTGAAGAAGCCTTAGATCATATAAGAGCACACCCTCGTCTCTGTGGATCGACCACTTGCCGCGTCTCCAATAGACGCCGTGCACTTGCGGTATAACCCGTAGGCCATAATTTATAAACATCTTTTCGGGCCTACCACCCTCCATTTTAGTAGCCAGCGTTGAGCATGGCTTTGCTATAGAGTATGAGCGGCCAAATTAGGGTTTAGGTGCAAACCGTGTGTTTTGTCTTTGGGCCGCAAGTTGCCATGCGTTAGGTGGCTAACTTGTGTATTCGAGATCTGCATCTCAAATAGAAGAGTAGTTGTTGATTATTGCAACCCTTCGTTTGTAGCAGCCAGCGTTGAGTCATGGCCTTGTCAAAGAGTAGGCGCGACCGAATTGGAGTTTAGGTGCAAACCGTGTGTTTTGGCTTTGGGCCGCAAGTTTCCATGTGTCAGCTGGTGACTTTGGACGGCTAAGATCTGCATCTTAGATGGAAGGGTGGACGTTGATCGTTGTAACCCTTCGTTTTGGCATCCAATGACCTGAAGGAGAGGCTGGCATGGTATACGCGCGGCCAAAACTAGGGTTTGGTGCAAACCGTGGTGTTTGGCCTTGGGCCGCAAGTTGTCATGCGTTAGGTGGTGAACTTGGATGGTCAAGATCTGTATCTCGAAGAGAAGGGTAGCCGTTGATTATTGTAATCCTTCGTTTCAGCGTGGAGAAGTGGCTGGCATGGTTTGCCAATGGCACGGTGGAGAGGCGGGCATGGTTGGCATGCCTTGGCGCAGAGACGTGGCTGGCATGGTTTGCCATTGGCACGGTGGTACGACTGGCATGGTTGGCATTCCTTGGCGCAGAGACGTGGATGGCATGGTTTTCCATTGGCACGGTGGTGCGGTTGGCATGGTTGGCATGCCTTGGCGCAAAGACGTGGATGGCATGGTTTGCCATTGGCACAGTGGCGCGGCTGGCATGGTTGGCATGCCTTGGCCAGCGAGACATGGCTGCATGGTTTTCCATTGGCACGGTGGTGCAGCTGGCATGGTTGGCATGCCTTGGCGCAGAGACGTGGCTGGCATGGTTTTCCATTGGCACGGTGGTCTTCTTGGCATGGTTAGCATGCCTTGGCGCGAACGTGGCTTGCATGGTGGCGCCGGGCGCATGGTTGGCATGCCTTGGCGCAGAGACGTGGATGGCATGGTTTGCCATTAGCACGGTGGCGTGGCTGTCATGGTTTTCCATTGGCACGATGGCGTGGTTGTCATGCCTTGGCGCAGAGACGTGGCTGGCATGGTTTGCCATTGGCACGGTGGTACGGCTGGCATGGTTGGAATTCCTTGGCGCAGAGACGTGGATGGAATGGTTTGCCATTGGCACGGTGGTGCGGCTGGCATGGTTGGCATGCCTTGGCGCAAAGACGTGGATGGCATGGTTTTCCATTGGCACGGTGGCGCGGTGGCGAGGTTGGCATGCCTTGGCGCGGGAGACATGGTGGCATGGTTATCCATTGGCACGCAGTGGTGCGGCTGGCATGGTTGGCATGCCTTGGCGCAGAGACGTGGCTGGCATGGTTTGCCATTGGCACGGTGGTGCGGCTGCCATGGTTGGCATGCCTTGGCGCAGAAACGTGGCTGGCATGGTTTGTCATTGGCACGGTGGCGCGGCTGGCATGGTTGGCATTCCTTGGCGCAGAGACGTGGCTGGCATGGTTTGCCATTGGCATGGTGGCGTGGCTGGCATGCTTTGCCATTGGCACGATGGCGTGGCTGGCATGCCTTGGCGCAGATACGTGTCTGGCATGGTTTGCCATTGGCACGGTGGTGCGGCTGGCATGGTTGGTATGCCTTGGCGCAGAGATGTGGATGGCATGGTTTTCCATTGGCACGGTGGTGCGGCTGGCATGGTTGGCATGCCTTGGCGCAAAGACGTGGCTGGCATGGTTTGCCATTGGCACGGTTGGCATGCCTTGGCGCAGAGACGTGGTTGGCATGGGTTTCCATTGGCACGGTGGTGCGGCTGGCATGGTTGGCATGCCTTGGCGCAGAGACATGGATGGCATGGTTTGCCATTGACACGGTGAGAGAATTAGGGTTAGGTGTATACAGAGGTGATGTCAGTTAATACTAAGGGTTGTGCCGTGGAAAATGACACATGTATATAAGAAAAAGGTACCACAGTAATTCTTACATAAATACGATTGATTTAATAAATGCGCTGTTGGTCATAGTGACGTCATGTCGGATGTATGCGGTTTCACGATTTTATCCCTAAGCTAAAAACCACCATCAACATTAAGTCCCTGCGTAGCTCGGAACATGAGCGTTGTTGCGAGGTAAGCATAAGATGGTGACAGAGACAAGGACAAAATCGAAACAATGGTCATGAAAGATGACTAGGAAGATTAAATCTAACCTTTTTCGAGTGTTTTGAGAATTCGTGATCCTTGTGTTGGCGGCCTTGCATGAATTCTACTTTGCGTCGTTTAATGGCTAGGCTAGTGAAAATAGTAGATGTGATTGTTGGTTGAAATGCATGATGTCAGCTTAATTTGGCAATGTGTCAGCTTGAAATGGGAGCCGCAGGTATTGCACGGCTCGGAATGGAGCCGCTAGCGATCGGTTCGGTGAGGCGTTAGAAGAGGTTTGGCGCAACTTGGCTTGGCGCAGCTTGGACACGGCTTGGGTTGGGCGCGACTCGGCTCGGGCGCGGTGCGACTTGGGCGTGACTTGGCTCGGTGCGGTGCTATCTCGTCTTGGTGCGGCTTGGGTGCGACTTGGCTCGGTGCGGCGCTGGCTCGGCTTGGTGCGGCTTGGGATCGACTTGGCTCGGTGCGGCGGCTCGGCTCGGCAGTGCGGCTTGGGCGCGACTTGGCTCGGTGCGGCGCTGGCTCATCTTGGTGCGGCTTGGGCGCGACTTGGCTCGGTGCGGCGCTGGCATGTCTCCGCGGGCCCAACTGCCTCTCGACGCAAACAGGAAGTTCTTTCCCTATTCAAACTCCAAAGTTTCGCGCCTATAAATGGGATCGGTCTCTCCATTTTGTCTCACACCTTTGTTCTTACATACAGGCTGTGCGGTAGCCGAATAAAGTGGCGAGTGTATTCAGTATGTTTTCCAAAGCATTTCCTTTTCAAATTGTTTTTCTTATTTCTGGTATTGATTCAAACCTAGCCACAGGCATGCCTTTCATATAACTGTAAAAAATATTGTTCCTCCGTACCGGTGCAAACCCTAGACGTAGGTAAGGTCCTCATGGACTTGTAGAAATCTTTAGCGTGAACACCGCGTTAGCGTCGAGCACCTCAATTATTATGCAATAGTAGGCATGCATGGGTAAACGACTGCCATCAATCCCTTTTCCATGAAAACCTTAGTTGTTTAGGGTTTCCTTTTTCGTGGCGTGGCCGTGTCTGGGTTTCTGCGGAAACCTTAGTGGACTCTTCGTTGTTGACAAATAGCTCCCAATGCACTTTGTAGTAACTTATTTTCTTTTGCTTGTGGCGTAGTTAATTTATTCTGGAAGCAACGTAAAAATCTGTTAGGATGTCGCACGAGGAGAGCCCGTTGTGCCAATGGACGTTGGCAACTCTAAACCAAACGTGGATGATGAATTTTTCACGATATTTTCTGCCAGGGAGAAGTCATCCTAAGCATGTGCCGATTCTTATGACCGGTCCGGAGAGTTATGGAGGGGCTTGGTCGGTCCCGCCAGGGGACGTTATACGATTTTGCCTTCATAGGAAAAAGTATCCCGACTCTCCTGTTGACTTTAAAATCTCCGTGAGTCCTTAGTGTTCCTTTGACAAGTGGATGCAACTTATGATAAGTCAAGACTGTGTAAGGGCTAGCTTGACCATGGCGTAAATCATTGAAGCTGTCGCGGGTTCTGCAGCACTTCAAATCAGGAAAGATATCCCAAGTTTGGTTGCTTTTATTTCCAGATGGTGTCAGGACATTCACACGGCCATATGCGAGGTGGGGTGAAATGACTATCTCCTTAGAAAGCGTGGCGTTTTTATTGAATCTTCCCATAACGGGAAACCTCAACATCGAGTTATTGGAAGATGAAGAAGGAATCTGTGGCCACAGTTGCGAAGTCGAAAGGGTTCGTTCGGAAGGAAAACGAGAAAAGGTGTTTCTACAACTGGTGGGTGTCTCAATGGTTTCCCGATGGGTTGGAACCGGATCAAAAGAGTAGTACGCTTCATGTTGCGGTATTTTTGGGCCTTTGGTTATCCAGGGATGTTTTCGATGATGGATCTGGTAAGAAGGAGATAAGGCCAGAGCTTGTCAAGTTTGCCATAAAATTAGCGAAAGGTGTCGTCCTCCCCATTGGTAGCTTGTTTCTCGGCTCTCTGTACACACACTTGGATCATATGGTTGCGGACATGCGTGCTTCAAATGGATACATGAAAGTGGACTCGTATGTTCATACTGCTTTCCTCCCGGGCATGGTTATGGGAGCACTTCGAAAAATACGCTCATATGCGGGTTAGCTCCACTTCCAGAGTCTTGTGGTGGTTCGAGGATACTTCGTTGGTCAAATAGGCGCCCAAAAGCTAGTTCAAGGCCGGTTGATTTCCTCGGCCGGCTTCGTACCACGATCAACTTTCGTTCGTGAGCCCACGGTGTATACCTCCATAGTTCGGGTTAATACTTTTGCTTACTCGAACATGTCTTTGCTTTCAACGAAAGGAATATGAGCGTTGGGCGGTTGTATTCATGCGAAGTTGTATGTCTGGTTATATATCGTCTTTCTTTCGAGGCTCATGTCTGGCAGTCTCTTATAATATTGATCGGGCGTATCGGCATATGGGTTTCTGATAGACACATTTTTGTGTCTAATTTGTCTCGATTCTTTATATTTATAGTGCTCATTTTTGTACTTATTATGGTGTTTTATGCGTGTGTAGGTATTTTTAGCCAATAAACATTTTTGGAAAAATCGGCTCGAAAAGTTGCGCCCGGAGGACACCTACTATTCGGACCCTCGCTACGGATAAGGGGTACCCAAATTACTAAGGGGCACCCTCAGGACACCCATAAGGCACCGGTTATCGGCACCCCATCAGAGGATAAGGGGAGGTCATCTTCAACATTTCAAATGGAAATTTTGGCGGGAAATTTGTTAAGCAGCGAGAACAGTTTAGGGTTTGATTTTTAAGCGATCTTGAAGGAGATTCAATCGCCGTATAAAGTTAGACTGGACTCTATTTAGCTAAACAGGCTTGGTATGGTTGATTGGATAGGCTAGAATTGGGCTGCATCATCAAAACGAAGTTAAACATGGGAGGAGGAGATTACCGGGTTTTGGATTAATTTTGAGGAGAGTTTAGTCGGAGTTTCTGTTGGATATGGGTTGTTCTAAGCCTGTTAAACCATAACAGGATTCGTAGAAGGTTCGATTGCGAGAAAAAAAGGAATGTATCATTGTTTCACGATAAAACAGGGGAAGAAGAGTTTCTCGGATTCTTAAGTGGTATATTTAGAAGATACGTGAAAATATAGGGAATGTATACTGTTGGGATTCGATTAGTTTCCATCATTAAGGGATTATGACAACCCCAGGACGCGTAAGAAAGACAAAAAAAGGAAGAAATCCCGTGGGTGGCATGAAAGAAAAGGGAGTATTTACGGAGATTTCGTGGATTCTGATGACCTGCTAGTGTATATAAAGAGTGGGGAGAAGTGAAGGAAGGACTACGTACACTTTGGGGAGGTTTAGAGGAGAACAGGGAAACCGAAATCACTAGTTGAAATATTTTTCTCTTTGCTGCAACAAGGAAGAACACGAAGAACAAAGGCCATCAACGACGGTCGTTTTAGGGGTCTTAAAAACGACATAACGATGGTTGCGGCGGTTCCATTATAACGGATTCTATTATAACAGTTGTTTTGTAACGCCGATACACTTTACATTACAAATCGATTGTGTTATTACTTTTCATCCTTTTAATCAACTTTTGGGCTATAAACATGTATTTTGAGCAAGTGATTAATATGAGGAGCTAAACCCCTTTCTTTGAGGTGACGGAGGAAGCCAATTTTCCATGATGTGTGTGGTAATTTCTATTTTAATTAATTTTTGCAATCTCTTTTAAGATTATTTGCCTTGATTGAAAATTGATTGAATGATTTTTCCTAAGAAATTGTGATTTCTCTTGATAGATTATGCTTAGACCTAGGTTTTTGATATTCTATGCTTTCGAAATACACTTGTTATTCTGAAAATCTACTTATGCAAAATATTAGAACCACTTTAAATGTAAAGAGTTGCATGAATATTGATTAGCTTAAATCACATAAAAATTGGATATTGGTGGAATCCTGAGTCTCAGTGCTTTTAAAATCTTGATACAATTTATTCTGAGTTTTCTAGTTTTATTTGAGTCTAAAAATCCTTCACAAGTCTGAGAGGAACGACATCTTTCTTACCACTTTCTACAACAACTTTAAAAACCACATCAATTTTTGGCGCCGCCGACGCGGACTTGTGTTTAGGTTAGGTTTTAGAGTTATTTTTTTTAGGTTTTTATTCTTTTGTTCTATTTTACGTTTTCTTGGATATTTGTCTTGTGGTTACAGGTTTTGGATCTCGGATCGAAAAGAAAGCTGAGCCAAAGATTTGGTGAATAATTAAAGACTTGGAGTCAAAGACAAAGCGAAAAGAAACGAGGAAAATAAAAGAATTTTATTTTTATTTATTTTTTAGGGTTTTTCGAAAATTGTATTAGGGTTTATAATTATTTTTGTAATTTTTCTTTTTATTTTTGGACTTTTTGGACATTTTTGGGACTTTGGACATTTTTTTTTTTTTTTTTTTTAAAACCCTACAGAAGGGTAGTCTTAAATATAAACTGTTTGCAGAGAAGGAGGACAATTACGATATTGTCTCTGCACCTTGGGTTCGTACACTGACATAGGAGTCAGTGGCCCGAGTCGACTACAACCGATTCATCCCCTGTCTGGAACGGAGGTAAGATTCTCGAACACTCGCGAATCCCCGTCGGCCGAGTTCTTGGACTCCTTCGTTTGCATATATGCCGAGGACTTGAATAGTAGGCTGCTTTAATTTTCTAGTAAAGGGCAAGGCCTGGCCATACAAGATAAGGGTTCGGATTTCATCACCGTTCTCTTCTTGCCCGCCTTAGGAACACGTAACCTACGCGAACCTAAGCCTTAAAATTTTGACTAGAACAAGACCGATAGGTAACGAGCTTAATAGGAAAGTCATTCGAAAATATTGGTTACTCTTTTAAGCACACTTCAAAGTTCATAAAGGTTTCGTGAGTTGAATGCGTGACTGCGCCGCATTGTAATTCCGGTGAGGCCTTGGGTATCAAAGCTCCACCGAGCTTCCCTCGCCTCTATTCAACTTACTTTGACTCGGATTGATTCCAGAGGGGTTTGCTTAAATTGTAACGAATTCCCTTTCGAAGGATTAGAAGGCTGGTCTAGAAACAATCTAAGTGGAGCCATCATGCTTTTTGTTTGCTAGAAATCAATAGGTTTGATTTGGTTGAGTCGGCCTTGTTTTGTGATTGCATAGAATCCCCTTCCTTATTCGTTTGCATGCCTGAACGTAAAAGAGACGCCCTAGGTAGATTTGTAAAGAGAAACCTAGTAGTTCTAAGCGTCTCGATTACCTCAATTTAGAAAGTACGATTTTTGAAGAGTCTGTTTTTGAACCTCAGTTTAAGGAGACAATCCCTAATATTCCGATAGTGCCAGAAATGGCAACTTTGAAAGCTTTATTGAACCCGACTAGGACTACTCGTCCCTCGTGTATCAGGTTAGCTGAAACGGAAGCAACTTATGAACTTAAACCTGGAACCTTACAAACTGCTCCCAATCTTCTTAGGGAAAGAAAATGAAAACCCCTATTTCCATGTTAGGGACTTTGAGGAAATTTGTAGTACCCTAAAAGATTAGAAACCTTGATGATGATGCTTTGAAACTCGGTTATTCCCTTTTTCCTTGAAAGATAAAGCCAAATCGTGGCTATATAGTTTGGCTTCTGGTTCAATCGAAACATATGAACAACTTACATCTGCCTTTTTGAACAAGTTTTCCCTAGGCACAAAACATCGTCTATTAGGACGCAAATCTGCACGTTTTCTCAAAAGGAGGGAGAATCTTTGTATAGGTATTTGGAAAGGTTCAATGATTTATTAGCCCAATGTCCTCATCATGGTTTAGAAAAGGTTAGGTTAGTTCAGATCCTTTATGAGGGTTTAGATTATTCCACTACGACCACAGTAGAATCTATGTGTATAGGTGGGTTTGAAAACCAAACAGTTGATGAGGCGATGACATATTTGCATGAAATCGCCGAAAAGACCCAGCAATGGGAAAATAGTAGGGAACCCAAGAAAACAATTCTTCTAGGAAGAGGAAACGTTAATAGGCTAGAAGGAGGCTTTGAATCAGATGCCAAAATTGCAGCAATAGCTAAAAGGTTAGAAGCTTTAGAATTGGGTCACACTAGTGGTAGAGTAGAGCCTTTTTGGGAAGGCCAGACTATTGAAGAGCAAGCCAATGCTCTTTATAATAATAACACTAGATTTGATAACCGTAAAAAGTTTGACCCATATTCAGAAACCTATAATCCTGGTTGGAGAAACCATCCGAACCTCTCATGGTCTAAGGACCCGAGAACCAAGGTCAGGTTTAGTAATTCGAATGCTCCCCTGGTTTTGGCTATACTAAGAATCCTTCGGGATTAGCTCGGTTTCAAAACCATCCGATAAGAAAATTTTAAGTCTAGAAGAAACTCTTGCCTCATTTATTCGAAACACCTAAAAAGTTGCACCAATCACTTTCACAAAGTGTAGAAGTTAGTAACAGGATAGGGCAAGAAAATAGTCAAGCTATTCTTTGAGTTAAAAACGCAGTTAGTCGATAAATGAGTCATTGAGAGAAAATATAGGTTCCCTAGTCAAACACAACCCAACCCTAGAGGAGTTCATGAAGTAGGTACAAAATCATCACATCGGTTGAATTCAATTTAGAACCCTTAGGAGTGGCGAGTAGTAGACAATCGGAGTAACCATGCCCGATAGTGAGCATACTTGTAGATCACCCCTCAGGACCATCCATAGCTGAGGGGACTGATAAAATCTCTGATGATGCCGATTCGGTTCCTGAGAGGCCCTATTTTATGCCTAGAGCCCCATTTCCACAGCTATTAGTACCAACAAAGAGTGAATCCAACTTTAATGACATAATGGAGGTTTTTAAGAAAGTTACCATAAACCTTCCGTTACTAGAAGCAATTAGGCAACTTCCGGCTTATGCCAAATTCCTTAAGGATATGTGTACGCGAAAGCGCAAGATTAGTGTCCCTAAAAAGCCTTTTTAGCTAGTCATGTAAGTTCGATCATTCGAACAACACAACTCTTAAATATAAAGACCCAGTGCCCCTACCATTGCTTGCACGATAGGAAAACATCGGGTAGATAAAGCTTTACTTGACTTAGGAGCTAGTGTGAACTTACTTGCCGTACCATGTGTACTTACAGCTAAGACTTGGTGAATTGAAACCTACCAAGATAACACCTGCAGTTAGCCGATAGGTCTCATTAAAATTCCTCGTGGTGTGATATAAGATGTTCTTATTGAGGTCGACAAGTTTATTTATCATGTGGATTTCGTGGTCTTAGATACCCAACCTGTCCCTGACCCATAGAACCAGATACCGTGATTTTAGGTCGCCCATTTTTAGCTACGCCTAATGCGATCATAAATCACAAAATGGTATTATGAATCTATATTTTGGTAATATGACTATTGAGTTGAATATTTTTAATGTCAATAAGCTACATTCTGAGCTAGATGACACGTGCATTGAAGAGGTGAACATGATAGGAACCTTAGTTCAGGAGTCATTACCAAACATCATATTGGAAGATCCATTAGAGAGTTGTCTAGCCCATTTTAGCATGGATTTTGACGATGATAGCAACATTGAACAAGTAAATGCTCTGTTGGATTCTATTCCTATGTTAGATACCGATAAATGGAAAGCTAGGTTCGAACCATTACTAGCTACTGAATCTACCTTAAGCCCTTGTTTCGAAAGCTTAGAGATCCTCCTAAGTTGGACCCTAATTATGCATTTTTAGGCCCATCCGAGATTTTGCCTATAGCTTCCGATTTGGATAGTGATCATGAGAGTAGGCCAGGTGACCGCACTTCAAGACAATAAGGAAACTTTAGGGTTGCCCATAGAGGATATGAAACATATAAGTCCTACGGTTTGTGTTCCTCAGATGCATTTAGAGGATGAACCACCCGATTATAAATTAGAGAAAGCAATTGACCTTTTTTAGGAACCTAATGGTCTAGAAATTAGGAATATTGTGACTAGTCTATCTAGAGACACCGAAAATTCTAAGTTTGGGGGTAGTAATCGTCAAGTATCCCTATTTGAAGTCCCTAACTTGGGACTCGAGCCTAGTGTGTCTGAGGTATTACCTCGAGTCTCTTCCGACTCCACAACCCGATCCTCCGATACTATCCAGAGGAAATCCACTATTTGAGACTCGTTATTTGGGTAAATCCGTTTATCAAGACACTCATATGAAGCCCAAGTGGGCACCACAGAAAAACCCAGTTGTCTTGCAGGAAACCTTGGATGAGGATGTGCTATGTCTGTTCATTTTTTTGATTTGGTGCGCTTGTCTCATAATTGTGGCGATTTTAATTGATTTTGATGATCCACAAATTGTTTCGACTATTGATATACGATTTGAAAGGGTAATTAGCCATTTTTGGGTACGTAATGTCTGGCTGAAGACGTTAAACTTAGCACTTCTTGGGAGGTAACCCAATATTCATGCGACACGGTAATATCTTTCCTTATCTCTTTTGCTTCAAATGGTAACAGTTTCTCCTTGTTCATGCTTTTAATTTTATCTTTAGAACATTGAGGACAATGTTAGATTTAAGTTTGGGGGTATGGGAGAAACTTTTTAGTTGCATTGATAAACTCCAGAGCCTAGAAATTTACGCTTATTAAGGATGGCACTAACCAATCTAAGTGGATGGAAGCATTTTGGTTGTAGGAGTTGAGGAACCAATCTGATTAGATGGAAACATCTAAAGAGTCTATTCATAAAAGCACAGAGCTCAGGTGTTAGAATTAAAGAAAAAACACGGTAGTTTCGCCATATCTCGTTGAATCCTTTTCACTTATATTTTTATTTTGTTAAATTATGTTTGTCTAAGTGATTAGGTGGGGCTAACGATTCAAGTTGTTACCACTGCTAGGGTGAAATAGAGTGATTGAGATACCAAAAAAAAAAAAAAAAAAAAAAGTTGAAAAGAAAAAAAAAGAAATTGAGACCAAACCATCGTACCAACCTAATAAATTCAATAAAGTCGACCACCGGAACCCTTGTATATGCCGATTGTGTTGACCTAGAGTTAGGATTATCGACCACTGTTCCCTTGTATATGCCAAAGGTGTGTTGATATTAGTTCGACCAGATCTCAGTCCATTAGGATAGGTTTATTTTGGTAGTGGCCTTCAGACAGAGATATGAGAAACACCATTCACCTTAGACAACATCAAAACCATCTACGTTTTTCTATATTCATTTCTTACTCTATCCATGTGATTGGTCGACTCCGGTTATGATGTCCAGAAACTATCTGAGTAGAGCTCTGTGACTTATATATGAATTTTAGTATGCTTGAGTGCAAACTCGTGTACAACAATTGGAATTTCGCATCAGTGTACTTCCTCCTGTAGTCAATAAGTATGCCAACCAAGGAGATTCTTTAGTGCCTTCCAAAGTTCTCGCGTAGATAGTTAGGGTCCTGGAGTAAAGGTTTTGTGGGTACACCTCTGGTAAACCCTCCCGAGACTATAACTCGCCACTAGGGCCACCTAGGGGTTTAAAGGCTTATTGCATACGCTAAATGCAATCGACGATGCCTGCGACAGTGAGTTAGGATTTTATTTTATTTTTGCTCGAGGACTAGAAAATAATAGGTTTGGGGTTATTTGATAGACACATTTTTGTGTCTAATTTGTCTCGATTCTTTATATTGATAGTGCTCATTTTTGTACTTATTATGGTGTTTTATGCGTGTGTAGGTATTTTTGGCCAATAAACATTTTTGGAAAAATCGGCTCGAAAAGTTGCGACTGGAGGACACATTCTATTCGGACCCTCGCTACGGATAAGGGGTACCCAAATTACTAAGGGGCACCCTCAGGACACCCCTAAGGCACCTGCTATAGGCACGCCATCAGAGGATAAGGGGAGGTCATCTTCAACATTTCAAATGGAATATTTGGCGGGAAATTTGTTAAGCAGCGAGAACAGTTTAGGGTTTGATTTTTAAGCGATCTTGAAGGAGATTCAATCGCCGTATAAAGTTAGACTGGACTCTATTTAGCTAAACAGGCTTGGTGTGGTTGATTGATAGGATAGAATTGGGCTGGATCATCAAAACGAAGTTAAACAGGGGAGGAGGAGATTACCGGGTTTTGGATTGATTTTGAGGAGAGTTTAGTCGGAGTTTCTGTTGGATATGGGTTGTTCTAAGCCTGTTAAACCATAACAGGATTCGTAGAAGGTTCGATTGCGAGAAAAAAAGGAATGTATCATTGTTTCACGATAAAACAGGGAAGAAGAGTTTCTCGGATTCTTCTGAGTGGTATATTTAGAAGATACGTGAAAATATAGGGAATGTATACGCTGGGATTCGATTAGTTTCCATCATTAAGGGATTATGACAACCCACAGACGCGTAAGAAAGACAAAAAAAAGGGAAGAAATCCCGTGGAGTGGCATGAAAGAAAAGGGAGTATTTCTGGAGATTTCGTGGAGTTACAATGACCCTGCCGTGTATATAAAGAGTGGGGAGAAGTGAAGGAAGGACTACGTACACTTTGGGGGAGGTTTAGAGGAGAACAAGTCAAATCACTAGTTGAAATATTTTTTCGCCGGTGCAACAAGGAAGAACACGAAGAACAAAGGCCATCTACGACAATCGTTTTAGGGGTCTTAAATTCAACGACTTAGCAATCAACGGTTGCGACAGGGCCCATTGTAACAGTTCTATTATAACAATTGTTTTGTAATGCCGATACACTATTACAAATCAGCTGTGTTATTACTTTTCATCCTTTTAATCAACTTTTGGGCTATAAACATGTATTTTGAGCAAGTGATTAATATGAGGAGCTAAACCCCTTTGCCGAGGTGACGGAGGAAGCCAATTTTCCATGATGTGTGTGGTAATTTCTATTTCAATTAATTTTTGCAATCTCTTTTAAGATTATTTGCCTTGATTGAAATTTGATTGAATGATTTTTCCTAAGCAATTGTGATTTCTCTTGATAGATTATGCTTAGACCTAGGTTTTGATATTCTATGCTTTCAAATACACTTGTTATTCTTTGAAAATCTACTTATGCAAAATATTAGAATCACTTTAAACGTAAAGAGTTGCATGAATATTGATTAGATTAAATCACATAAAAATTGGATATTGGTGGAATCCTAAGTCTCAGTGCTTTTAAAATCTTGATACAATTTATTCTGAGTTTTCTAGTTTTATTTGAGTCTAAAAATCCTTCACAAGTCTGAGAGGAACGACATCTTTCTTACCACTTTCTACAACAACTTTAAAAACCACATCAATTTTTGGCGCCGCCGACGCGGACTTGTGTTTAGGTTAGGTTTTAGAGTTATTGTTTTTAGGTTTTTATTCTTTTGTTCTATTTTACGTTTTCTTGGATATTTGTCTTGTGGTTACAGGTTTTGGATCTCGGATCGAAAAGAAAGCTGAGCCAAAGATTTGGTGAATAATTAAAGACTTGGAGTCAAAGACAAAGCGAAAAGAAACGAGGAAAATAAAAAGAATTTTATTTTTATTTATTTTTTAGGGTTTTTCGAAAATTGTATTAGGGTTTATAATTATTTTTGTAATTTTTCTATTTATTTTTGGACTTTTGGACATTTTGGGACTTTGGACATTATTTTTTTTAAACCCTAAAGGGTAGTCTTAAATATAAACATTTGCGAGAGAAGGAGGACAATTACGATATTGTCTCGCACCTTGGGTTCGTACACCGACATAGGAGTCGGTGGCCCGAGTCGACTACAACCGATTCATCCCCTGTCCTGGAACGGAGGTAAGATTCTCAACACTCGCGAATCCCACGTCGCCGAGTTCTTGGACTCCTTCGTTTGCATATATGCTTGAGGACTTGAATACTACTTGTTTTAATTTTCTAGTAAAGGGCAAGGCCTGGCCATACAAGATAAGGGTTCGGATTTCATCACCGTTCTCTTCTTGCCCGCCTTAGGAACACGTAACCTACGCGAACCTAAGCCTTAAAATTTTGACTAGAACAAGACCGATAGGGTAACGAGCTTAATAGGAAAGTCATTCGAAAAATATTGGTTACTCTTTTAAGCACACTTCAAAGTGCATAAAGGTTTCTGTGAGTTGAATGCGTGACTGCGCCGCATTGTAATTCCGGTGAGGCCTTGGGTATCAAAGCTCCAATGAGCTTCCCTCGCCTCTATTCAACTTACTTTGAGTCGGATTGATTCCAGAGGGGTTTGCTTAAATTGTAACGAATTCCCTTTCAAAGGATTAGAAGCTGGTCTAGAAACAATCTAAGTGGAGCCATCATGCTTTTTGTTTGCTAGAAATCAATAGGTTTGATTTGGTTGAGTCGGCCTTGTTTTGTGATTGCATAGAATCCCCTTCCTTATTCGTTTGCATGCCCGAACGTAAAAGAGACGCCCTAGGTAGATTTGTTAAAGAGAAACCTAGTAGTTCTAAGCGTCTCGATTACCTCAATTTAGAAAGTCCGATTTTTTGAAGAGTCCGTTTTTGAACCTCGCCTTAAGGAGACAATCCCTAATATTCCGATAGTGCCTGAAATGGCAACTTTGAAAGCTTTATTGAACCCGACTAGGACTACTCGTCCCTCGTGTATCAGGTTAGCTGAAACGGAAGCAACTTATGAACTTAAACCTGGAACCTTACAGCTGCTCCCAATCTTCTTAGGGAAAGAAAATGAAAACCCCTATTTCCATGTTAGGGACTTTGAGGAAATTTGTAGTACCCTAAAGATTAGAAACCTGGATGATGATGCTTTGAAACTCAGGTTATTCCCATTTTTCTTGAAAGATAAAGACAAATCGTGGCTATATAGTTTGGCTTCTGGTTCAATCGAAACATTTGAACAACTTACATCTGCCTTTTTGAACAAGTTTTTCCCTAGGCACAAAACATCGTCTATTAGGACGCAAATCTGCACGTTTTCTCAACAGGAGGGAGAATCTTTGTATAGGTATTTGGAAAGGTTCAATGATTTATTAGCCCAATGTCCTCATCATGGTTTAGAAAAGGTTAGGTTATTTCATATCCTTTATGAGGGTTTAGATTATTCCACTACGACCACAAAAGAGAATCTATGTGTACAGTGGGTTTGAAAACCAAACAGTTGATGAGGCGATGACATATTTGCATGAAATCGCCGAAAAGACCCAGCAATGGGAAAATAGTAGGGAACCCAAGAAAACAATTCTTCTAGGAAGAGGAAACGTTAATAGGATAGAAGGAATTTGAATCGGATGCCAAAATTGGCAAAGAATAGCTAAAAGGTTAGAAGCTTTAGAATTGGGTCACACTAGTGGTAGAGTAGAGCCTTTTTGGGAAGGCCAGACTATTGAAGAGCAAGCCAATGCTCTTTATAATAATAACACTAGATTTGATAACCGTCAAAAGTTTGACCCATATTCAGAAACCTATAATCCTGGTTGGAGAAACCATCCGAACCTCTCATGGTCTAAGGACCAGAATCAAAGGTCAGTTTAGTAATTCAAATGCTCCCCGGGTTTTGGCTATACTAAGAATCCTTCAGAGTAGCTCGGGCCAAAATCAAATTCGATAAGAAAATTTTAAGTCTAGAAGAAACTCTTGCCTCATTTATTCGAAACACTGAAAAGTTGCACCAATCACTTTCACAAAGTGTAGAAGTTAGTAACAGGATAGGGCAAGAAAACATTCAAGCTATTGCCGAGTTAAAAACGCAGGTTAGTCTGATAAATGAGTCCTTGAGAGAAAAATATAGGTTCCCTAGTCAAACACAACCCAACCCTAGAGGAGTTCATGAAGTAGGTACAAAATCATCACATCAGTTGACTTCAGTTAGAACCCTTAGGAGTGGCAGAGTAGTAGACAATCATGTAACCATGCCCGATAGTGAGCATATCGTAGTTCACCCTCAGACCATCCATAGCCGAGGGACTGATAAAATCTCTGATGATGCCGATTCGGTTCCTGAGAGGCCCTATTTTATGCCTAGAGCCCCATTTCCACAGCTATTAGTACCAACAAAGAGTGAATCCAACTTTAATGACATAATGGAGGTTTTTAAGAAAGTTACCATAAACCTTCCGTTACTAGAAGCAATTAGGCAACTTCCGGCTTATGCCAAATTCCTTAAGGATATGTGTACGCGAAAGCGCAAGCTTAGTGTCCCTAAAAAGCCTTTTAGCTAGTCATGTAAGTTCGATCATTGAAATACACAACTCCTAAATATAAAGACCCGTGTGCCCCTACCATTGCTTGCACGATAGGAAAACATCGGGTAGATAAAGCTTTACTTGACTTAGGAGCTAGTGTGAACTTACCGCCGTACCATGTGTACTTACATCTAGGACTTGGTGAATTGAAACCTACCAAGATAACACCGCAGCTTAGCTGATAGGTCCGTTAAAATTCCTCGTGGTGTGATATAAGATGTTCTTATTGAGGTCGACAAGTTTATTTATCATGTGGATTTCGTGGTCTTAGATACCCAACCTGTCCCCGACCCAGAACCGGATACACCTGTGATTTTAGGTCGCCCATTTTTAGCTACGTCTAATGCGATCATAAAACTGTCAAAATGGTAATATGAATCTATCTTTTGGTAATATGACTATTGAGTTGAATATTTTTAATGTCAATAAGCTACATTCGAGCTAGATGACACGTGCATTGAAGAGGTGAACATGATAGGAACCTTAGTTCAGGAGTCATTACCAAACATCATATTGGAAGATCCATTAGAGAGTTGCCTAGCCCATTTTAGCATGGATTTTGACGATGATAGCAACATTGAACAAGTAAATGCTCTGTTGGATTCTATTCCTATGTTAGATACCGATAAATGGAAAGCTAGGTTCGAACCATTACTAGCTACCGAATCTACCTTAAGCCCTTGTTTCGAAGAGCCTAGAGATCCTCCTAAGTTGGACCCTAATTATGCATTTTTAGGCCCATCTGAGATTTTGCCTATAGCTTCCGATTTGGATAGTGATCATGAGAGTAGGCCAGTGACCGCACTTCAAGACAATAAGGAAACTTTAGGGTTGCCCATAGAGGATATGAAACATATAAGTCCTACGGTTTGTGTACCTCAGATGCATTTAGAGGATGAACCACCTGATTATAAATTAGAGAAAGCAATTGACCTTTTTCAGGAACCTAATGGTCTAGAAATTAGGAATATTGTGACTAGTCTATCTAGAGACACCGAAAATTCTAAGTTTGGGGGTAGTAATCGTCAAGTATCCCTATTTGAAGTCCCTAACTTGGGACTCAAGCCTAGTGTGTCTGAGGTATTACCTGAGTCTCTTCCGACTCCACAACCCGATCCTCCTGATACTATCCAGCTATTTGAGACTCGTTATTTGGGTAAATCCGTTTATCAAGACACTCATATGAAGCCCAAGTGGGCACCACAGAAAACCCAGTTGTCTTGCAGGAAACCTTGGATGAGGATGTGCTCTGTCTGTTCATTTTTCTGATTTGGTGCGTTGTCTCATAATTGTGGCGTTTTAATTGATTTTGATGATCCACAATTGTTTCGACTATTGATATACGATTTGAAAGGGTAATTAGCCATTTTATGGTTACGTAATGTCCGGGTCAAGACGTTAAACTTAGCACTTCTTGGGAGGTAACCCAATATTCATGCGACACGGTAATATCTTTCCTTATCTCTTTTGCTTCAAATGGTAAATAGTTTCTCCTTGTTCATGCTTTTAATTTTATCTTTAGAACATTGAGGACAATGTTAGATTTAAGTTTGGGGTATGGGAGAAACTTTTAGTTGCATTGATAAACTCCAGAGCCTAGAAATTTATGCTTATTAAGGATGGCACTAACCAATCTAAGTGGATGGAAGCATTTTGGTTGTAGGAGTTGAGGAACCAATCGATTAGATGGAAACATCTAAAGAGTCTATTCATAAAAGCACGAGCTCGTGTGTTAGAATTAAAGAAAAAACACGGTAGTTTCGCCATATCTCGTTGAATCCTTTTCACTTATATTTTTATTTTGTTAAATTATGTTTGTCTAAGTGATTAGGTGGGGCTAACGATTCAAGTTGTTACCACTGCTAGGGTGAAATAGAGTGATTGAGCAACCAAAAAAAAAAAAAAAAAAAAAAAGTTGAAAAGAAAAAGAGAAATTGAGACCAGACCATCAGACCAACCTAATAAATTCAATAAAGTCGACCACTGGAACCCTTGTATATGCCAGTTGTGTTGACCTAGAGTTAGGATTATCGACCACTGTTTCCCTTGTATATGCCAGTGTGTTGATATTAGTTCAGACCGGTATCTCAGTCCATTAGGATAGGTTTATTTTGGTAGTGGCCTTCAGACAGATATGAGAAACACCATTCACCTTAGACAACATCAAAACCATCTACGTTTTTCTATATTCATTTCTTACTCTATCCATGTGATTGGTCGACTCCGGTTATGATGTCCAGAAACTATCTGAGTAGAGCTCTGTGACTTATATATGAATTTTAGTATGCTTGAGTGCAAACTCGTGTACAACAATTGGAATTTCGCATCAGGTACTTCCTCCTGTAGTCAATAAGTATGCCAACCAAGGAGATTCTTTAGTGCCTTCCAAAGTTCTCGCGTAGATAGTTAGGGTCCTGGAGTAAAGGTTTTGTGGGTACACCTGCAAAACCCTCCCGAGACTATAACTCGGCCACTAGGGCCACCTAGGGTTTAAAGGCTTATTGCATACGCTAAATGCAATCGACGATGCTGCATGACATAAATGAGTTAGGATTTTATTTTATTTTTGCTCGAGGACTAGCAAATAATAGGTTTGGGGGTATTTGATAGACACATTTTTGTGTCTAATTTGTCTCGATTCTTTATATTGATTGTGCTCATTTTTGTACTTATTATGGTGTTTTATGCGTGTGTAGGTATTTTTGGCCAATAAACATTTTTGGAAAAATCGGCTCGAAAAGTTGCGCCCGGAGGACACCTACTATTCGGACCCTCGCTACGGATAAGGGGTACCCAAATTACTAAGGGGAACCCTCAGGACACCCCTAAGGCACCTACTATCGGCACCCCATCAGAGGATAAGGGGAGGTCATCTTCAACATTTCAAATGGAAATTTTAAGGAAATTTGTTAAGCAACGAAACAGTTTAGGGTTTGATTTTTGGAGCGATCTTGAAGGTGATTCAATCGCCGTATAAAGTTAGACTGGACTCTATTTAGCTAAACAGGCTTGGTATAGTTGATTGGATAGGCTAGAATTGGGCTGCATCATCAAAACGGGTTAAACAGGGGGAGGAGGAGATTACCGGGTTTTGGATTGATTTTGAGGAGAGTTTAGTCGGAGTTTACAAGTGGATATGGGTTGTTCTAAGCCTAAGATAAACCATAACAGATTCGTAGAAGGTCTTTTGCGAGAAAAAAGGAATGTATCATTGTTTCACGATAAAACAGGAAGAAGAGTTTCTCGGATTCTTCGAGTGGTATATTTAGAAGATACGTGAAAATATAGGGAATGTATACTGCTGGGATTCGATTAGTTTCCATCATTAAGGGATTATGACAACCCACAGACACGTAAGAAAGATAAAAAAAAAAGGGAAGAAATCCCGTGGAGTGGCATGAAAGAAAAGGGAGTATTTCTGGAGATTTCGTGGAGTTACAATGACCCTGCCGTGTATATAAAGAGTGGGGAGAAGTGAAGGAAGGACTACGTACACTTTGGGGGAGGTTTAGAGGAGAACAGGAAGCTGAAATCACTAGTTGAAATATTTTTTCTGCTGCTGCAACAAGGAAGAACACGAAGAACAAAGGCCATCTATGACGGTCGTTTTAGGGGTCTTAAATTCAACGACATAGCAACAGTGGTTGCGACAGTTCCATTGTAACAGTTCTATTATAACAGTTGTTTTGTAATACCGATACACTGTTACAAATCGGCTGTGTTATTACTTTTCATCCTTTTAATCAACTTTTGGGCTATAAACATGTATTTTGAGCAAGTGATTAATATGAGGAGCTAAACCCCTTTGCTGAGGTGACGGAGGAAGCCAATTTTCCATGATGTGTGTGGTAATTTCTATTTCAATTAATTTTTGCAATCTCTTTTAAGATTATTTGCCTTGATTGAAAATTGATTGAATGATTTTTCCTAAGCAATTGTGATTTCTCTTGATAGATTATGCTTAGACCTAGGTTTTTGATATTCTATGCTTTCGAAATACACTTGTTATTCTGAAAATCTACTTATGCAAAATATTAGAACCACTTTAAACGTAAAGAGTTGCATGAATATTGATTAGATTAAATCACATAAAAATTGGATATTGGTGGAATCCACGAGTCTCAAAGTGCTTTTAAAATCTTGATACAATTTATTCTGAGTTTTCTAGTTTTATTTGAGTCTAAAAATCCTTCACAAGTCTGAGAGGAACGACATCTTTCTTACCACTTTCTACAACAACTTTAAAAACCACATCAGTTTCGACCAGGGGGTCTGGTAGGCCTTTGGATGTGTATAAATTATGGCCTACGTGTTATACCGCAAGTGCACGGTGTCTTGGTTGTAGGACTGAGCAAGTGCGGGTCGAACCACAGAGACTTGTGGTGCTCTTGTATGATCTAAGGCTTCCTAAACTGATTTCAAGTGTGACAGAGTAACAAAAGGGTGTTTTGTGCCGAAACGGCTGAGTTTGAACTCAAGTGACGCTAAACTAAGGTAAAAGATACAAATTAAAGAGCCCTAGGGTCTTTGAATCCACCACTAACCTACACTTGTAAATTCAGCTACTTATCTTACTCTTGCCCTTATAACGTGTAATGGAGAAGTGCCAAGTCTACCATTTACCTAAGGTGTTTCACCAATGGATGATTTAATCACAACTAAAGAATCAATCCTAGCACTAATTGTCTAATTAAGCACAAATAGTCAAGGAATTAACAAAAATCTCTAAAGCATGAGTTGTAGCACTATCAATACAGGATATTCTAACTACAATTGCATCCATGGCATTGGCATGCACTTTGTGAGGGCAAAGTATTGAGCACTAAGATTAATTCTATCCTAGAAAATATTCAAGCATTCAAGAGAACTATAAGTAACATGAATCACATAGCGAAAGCTAGGGTTTCATCTCAAACCCTAGTAATTTAAATTAAAGCATCAAGAAAAATAAACAAACTACAAATTAACCTAATTGAATCCTAATTGACGACCGCAGCCTGCATAAACCCTAACAAACTCAGTTCACTCCTATTTATACATACACAAACCCCAAACCCTAGTTCTTGATAAAACAGAAATTAAAAATGAAATAAACTCTCACCCACTTCTCTCGAATCGCGTGATGGCTCTACTCAATCGTCTCTGACCTCTGAATCGACCATGCAAAGGGTTTGGTGGAAACCCTAACTTCAATCATCTCAACCCTAGCTTCTAGGGTAAGTGAGAAGCTACGGATGGAGATGAGTGATGTGAGGGTGGCAGAGAAGGTGGTGATGGCTCTGACGCGGCTGACAGAAGAAGGAGATGGTGGTGATGATGAACTCTGCACTGGTATGGGAGGTGGAGGAGAAGGGATGGGTTACTGCAGGTGCGGGTGGAGAAGAAAGAGAAGATGGAGAGAGGAAATGAATTGGTTTTGCTCGATAGGTATAGGGTTAGGTTGATAGGGTGTTGAGCGGGTACAGCGAAGTGTCGATGGGAAGGCATCAGCGAGCGTAGGATGCAGCAGCTATGATCTGAACGGCTGAGGGAAGGCTCAGAGTAAACTGGTGTTGAGCGGGAGCATCAATCGTTGATGTGCTAGGCGGAGCGACCGTTGGATGTAGCCAGGCGAGATCTCGACGGCTCAGGATGAGCGGGTTCGGATCTGGGTCGCGGGTCTTGGATAGCTTGAGCCCATGTCTTGTAAATGGTTTGCTCCTGATGCGCGCGCGGGCTTTGGCTATCTGCTCCATAGATGCTCGACTCAATTCTTCTCTCTTTTGGCTCCTCGCATTCTCCGAGCTTTATTTATTGCCTAAAAACACAAAATTAATTAATACAATTATTTATTCTTGAAAACAAAGAAAACACGAGAATGCTGGGATAATATCGATTTCTAAGCGCAAAAGATGAGTAAAATGCCAATAAAAAGGTGAATAAATATGCACTATTTGGCACTCATCAAATACCCCCAAACCCGAATTTTACTTGTCCTCAAGTGAAACAAATTAAGAAATCCTAACTATACCCCTCTGTCGCAGGTCTCTCGATGCATTTAGCGTATGCACTAAGCCTTTAAACCGCTAGGTGTCCCTAGTGGACGAGTTGTAGTCTCGTGAGGGTTTACCAGAGGTGTACCCACAAAACCTTCTCCAACTTCGTAGTGTAAAAGAGTCTCAAGCCTCCAAGAAGCTATGAGGACATAGAGTTTCTGCATGCTAGTAACAGAAGTTAGAACTATCGAAGAACGCATTCTCATCCTTAAGTCTTTGAGCGAGAAGTAACCATACCATATGAAAGAATTCGGATTCGATTGTGATCATAAGTCTCAACTTCCGCCTCACCATTAATGTTTTATGATAATTGCACTCAAAAAGATCGCTTTTTAGTCTCTCATGTGTGCGGGAGTAAAGAGAGAAATCCCCGCACACGTTGTAGGTAAGAAGGATAACCTTCCGAAATAAAATCGGAGACTCCACGAAGTGTGGACAAAAAGAATCTTTTCTCGATGATCTCTAAGAAAGGAAATCAACCATTAGCAAGGGGTGGGAGTACTCACTCACTTCTCACCCGATCGGCAATTAATATCACTCTCTCATAAGAACCATAGAAACGTCTTCAATCTTCGGTCTTCGGTCTTCACTTGTTGATGGCGAACTTCTAAACTTCACAAAACTTGACAATTTTTAACTTTTCTACTCAAATTCCTTGTTGTTTGGATTTTTCTTCTTGAACTCTCTTTACCATGGTGGTAGCAAAAATAAACTACAATATTTTCTTGGTTTTTTTTTTTTTTTTTTTTTTTTTTTAATTACAAAAAGTGATGATAAAAATACAAATAATGACACAACTAACTCCATGGACAAAGGATTTTATCACTCAATTTTTCCACACTTGTATTGTCTTGATTTTATAAATTTTATTAATTCTCATCCTATTTTCTTTTCTTTGTTGCACATAAACCTTGGACTATATCAATTTTTCTTTCCATATTCGATGATGCTCCGTTTGGCGATGATGATGTGTTTCTATGGGTCTTGCTTGATTGAGAGAGAGATGCTAACGCAAATCGGTATTTAGAAGGAGTTTTCATCTTTAGACGTCACCCTCATGATAGCACTCAAGAGATCAAAAGTAGTCTTTTTGAAATTGGTGCGAAGTTGGGTAGCTCACCATTCCTACCCTGAATTTACGTACGGTGACACACACTCTAACAACTTTTCTAGAAAGTTGCAAAATTGAAGGTTGGTGCCTCACTTGGTGTAAAATGGGTAGTCTCCACTATGGGTGATCACAATTCTACTACCGAATATCTAAACAAAGCACCTAATTCGCCCTCCCAGTATGGTTAAATCCAACTTTAACGCTCTAATCAACTAAGGAACCCGATTGCGTTCCTCCTAGACTTCTAAGTTCGTTATTTCGGTCGAATCTCTATCTAAACATAGCTAGAAGCATGCTAGTGACTCTAAAATCTCTAAAAGTTGGAGGTTTTTACAAAAAGAGTTTTGATTTTTATTTTTTATTTTTTATTTTTATTTTTTTTTTGTTTTTTGAAAAATTAAAAGATAAAATAAAAGACTAAATGTAAAATTAAAAGATAAAATAAAAAGACTAAAAACTCTAAATGCAAATGCACCCCCAAACCTAAATCAAACATTGTCCTCAATGTGTCTACATATAGAAAAATTTAAACAGTCACATACCGAGAGAACTATGCGATAAGAGAAAAGGGAAGAAATTACCTGGATGTCGGCGGGAGCAAGGTTGAGCTTCATTAATCAAGGCAAAATCCAACATTCTCAAAGGTGATCATATCGGATTAGCACAAAAATGCACAAGAAGACTCAACCGATTCAAGAAAGAAAAAATTAACAAGTCCTACTTGGATTATATACAATGAAGATAATGTACGTAAACATTAACATTCTTACAAATATAACAAAAAAATGGGCTTTGGTTTATGTGGGAATTTGGTTTATTGGGCTTTGGTTTTGTTGGGAGCTTTGGTTTATGTGGGAAGCCCAGGTTGCTGTGGGCTCAATTTGGTTTTAGTGAGTTTGGTTTTGTGGGCTTTGGTTTGTTTGGGATTTGTTGTTTGAAACCCAGGTTTTGTGAAACTGCACAAAAAAGTATAGCCCCGAGGTGGATTGATTGTGAGCAGCCCAGATTAGGTTGAGTTGGGCTCGGTTTGGTGTAATCCCAAGTTAGATGAACATGTGCAGCCCAGCGAAAAGGGGTATAGCCCGGTAAACAGACTATGGGCTCGGTTTGGTTGCAGCCCGAGTTGAGTTCATGAGCGCTTCAAGTGCTCACCCTAATATTTGGGCTTCAACTTATGCAGCCCCGAGGTTGTGCGGTTGCACAGCCCGTTGCTGACCCAATATTTGGGCTTCGGATTTGGTTTTGTGGGCTTAGTTGTTTTGCACTTAGGTTGAGCCCAATGGGTGGGCTTCGGTTGTGTGTGCTTTTACTAGTTCTCGGTGTGCACACAATCTTTGCAACTTAGCTCGGGGTAGTAGCTCACTAGGCACAAAGTTGATGCTCAAATTTACAACTCAAATGGCTATACCAAAGATAGCATCGGGTTTGTCAACGGGTTTTTGCACCAAAAGTGTAAAGCGAGATGGCTCACAAAGTCACACACGGTTTAGAGCTAGTTACAACTTAGACAACCAGGTCAGTTTAACCTACCAAAGGCAAAGATTTCGTGTGTGAGAAACGCCTAACACGGTTTATCATGCAATCAAAGCCTCGGTTTTCACTCAAGCTCACGACTTGAGGCACCTGCCGGCTAAGGACAGGGCAATGCAAGGCAAGGTTTCACAGTACACACAAGGCACAGGGCAGAGCTCAGGGTTATGCCAGGGTATGCAAGGTTCACTGCAGATGCAACAGCTGAGCAGTTGCAGCTTAAGCTCTCAGCTACAGGGGCTGGAGTTAAACTCAAGTGCTGTTGAAAACCCAAACTTCACAGTGAAGAGACGGCTAGTTCAGCCAATTTTCAATGCACAGAGCACACACACAAACAGAGATAGCTCAACAAGATCAATAAATTTTCATTTACGCACCATAAATAGCCACTCGGTTACCAAGTAATGGGTTTGCATAAGTTTACAGGCCTACACAGCACAGTCTACACAGGGGTACACACAGGGTTATGCTCAGGGTGATGTGCACAGGTTTTCAGGCTGGGTTCAAACATGCATTCAGGGTCTGCAAAAATGGGTTATGCTCAGAGCTTGGCAGCCTTACAAGGTCTGTTATCATCAACAGTCAATTCAATGCTACATGAGACTCACAAAGTACCGCATTTGGTAAGCTACCTTATTTGTATGTTAATACAAGGTTCAATTACAAACTGACCTCAAGTTCTGTGCTCCTTGCCTTCCCTTTCTTTTGGTTGCTCAGAAGCAGTAGCACAGCCAGTCTGCATGGCACAACGAGCCTCAGTACCTTACGAGTCACAGGGCTTGCTCAACAGATACCACATGCACCTATTAGCTCAACAAAGAAGTTTCTGGTTCAAGAAAGGTGCATGTTAAAGCAAAGAGATCAGTAATTGGACTGACAGGGATTTGACAGGCTAAGCTATACTAACACAAGGCTAGAGTTAACAATGCAAGGTGAACTGAGCTACAAGGTGAACTGAGCTACAGCTATAATGCAAATTAGAATGAAAATTACACCAAGTTACACTAAGTTACACTAAGTTAAACAAGAAAAGGAAGATTACAGATGTATGATGCTCTAACAGATGGAATGAAAGGTTGAAAAATTAACAACAATAGATGCAAGTAGATGCAAGTAACAAAAATAGATGCAAGTAATAAAGGATGCAAGTGATGGTTGAAATAACTAAGTTACACTAACACAGAGTTAAAGATAACAATGCAAGGCATATATACAGGGTTGAAAATCAGTAAAGCTTAGCCGAAAATCACAGGGCACACGCCAAGTCCCCGGCAACGGCGCCAAAAACTTGGTAGGCCTTTGGATGTGTATAAATTATGGCCTACATGTTATACCGCAAGTGCACGGTGTCTTGGTTGTAGGACTGAGCAAGTGCGGGTCGAACCACAGAGACTTGTGGTGCTCTTGTATGATCTAAGGCTTCCTAAACTGATTTCAAGTGTGACAGAGTAACAAAAAGGGTGTTTTGTGCCAAACGGCTGAGTTTGAACTGAAGTGACGCTAAACTAAGGTAAAAGATACAAATTAAAGAGCCCTAGGGTCTTTGAATCCACCACTAACCTACACTTGTAAATTCACTACTTATCTTACTCTTGCCCTTATAATGTAATGGAGAAGTGTCAAGTCTACCATTTACCTAAGGTGTTTCACCAATGGATGATTTAATCACAACTAAAGAATCAATCCGGAGCACTAACTGTCTAATTAAGCACAGCTAGTCAAGGAATTAACAAAAATCTCTAAAGCATGAGTTGTAGCACTATCAATACAGGGATATTCTAACTACAGTGCATCCATGGCATTGGCATGCACTGTGAAGGCAAAGTATTGAGCACTAAGATTAATTCTATCCTAGAAAATATTCAAGCATTCAAGAGAACTATAAGTAACATGAATCACATAGCAGAAAGCTAGGGTTTCATCTCAAACCCTAGTAATTTAAATTAAAGCATCAAGAAAAATAAACAAACTACAAATTAACCTAATTGAATCCTAATTGACGCACTGGCTAGCCCAGGCATAAACCCTAACAAACTCAGTTCACTCCTATTTATACATACACAAACCCCAAACCCTAGTTCTTGATAAAACAGAAATTAAAAAATGAAATAAACTCTCACCCACTTCTCTGAATCGCGTGATGGCTCTACTCAATCGTCTTTGACCTCCAATCGACCATGCAAAGGGTTTGGTGGAAACCCTAACTTCAATCATCTCAACCCTAGCTTCTAGGGTAAGTGAGAAGCTACGGATGGAGATGAGTGATGTGAGGGTGGCAGAGAAGGTGGTGATGGCTCGACGCTGGGCCGACGGGAAGAAGGAGATGGTGGTGATGATGAACTCTGCACCGGGTATGGGAGGTGGAGGAGAAGGGATGGGTTCTTCAAAGCGGGTGGAGAAGAAAGAGAAGATGGAGAGAGAAATGAATTGGTTTTGCTCGATAGGTATAGGGTTAGGTTGATAGGGTGTTGAGCGGGTACAAAGAAGTGTCGATGGGAAGGCATCGAGCGAGCGTAGGATGCAGCAGCTATGATCCGAACGGGCCGAGGAAGGCTCGGAGTAAATCGGTGTTGAGCGGGAGCATCAATCGTTGATGTGCTAGGCGGAGCGACCGTTGGATGTAGCCGAGCGAGATCTCGGCGGCTCGGATGAGCGGGTTCGGATCTGGGTCGCGGGTCTTGGATAGCTTGAGCCCATGTCTTGTAAATAGTTTGCTCCTGATGCGCGCGGGCTTTGGCTATCTGCTCCATAGATGCTCGACTCCAATTCTTCTGCTCTTTTGGCTCCTCAGATTCTCCGAGCTTTATTTATTGCTTAAAAACACAAAATTAATTAATACAATTATTTATTCTTGAAAACAAAGAAAACACAGAATCTGGGATAATATCTGATTTCTAAGCGCAAAAGATGAGTAAAATGCCAATAAAAAGGTGAATAAATATGCACTATTTGGCACTCATCAGGGTCCCTCTCGTACGTCAGTCGGTAGCCCCGGGGGATTCATTACCAGCCGTCCTTGATGCTAGTGTTCTCATGCCGGGTAAAAGTCTCCCTTTCTTTCCTTCGGAAAGAAATCCTTCGACTACCTCCAAGTATAATGCATTCTGGCAGAGTGAGTTCCTCATTATCCAGCAATTTGTGAAAAACTGTAGCAGAAAGTACCCGTGGTAAGCCTTCTCCTGCAGTCCTGGCGAAGCATCCACTGCTGAGGGATCTTTCCTTGACCAAATGAAAGTCGCCTAGCCCGGACGTGGATGGCTCCCAGAAAAAGGAGCGGAGGCCTAAGGACCGTGCAGGTGGTTTTCAGTCGGGCTCGTCAGCTCTCGTGACTTTCAGTTCCTTCAACACACGGGATCACATGGCTCCTTCTAAATTCAACTGATTCATACTAGCTCGCCGTTTTACTCCCCCTCTCACTTTTTTTTTCTAAACGCCTTCTATTTCTGAACTTAGGGTCTTGACGACGCGAGCGCATTTGCTAGGCTTTCGCATAGTCAGAAATCGGCGAATAAGTCCCCTAAAGATGAAGGAGAGTTTGAAGAAGAAAAGGGTTCGGGATCTAGTGGTGAAAACGTTTCCGTAGGTAATGCTTAGTCTTCTTCTGGCGAGCCCGCAAATGAGTTGGTAAGTTTACGCGTTACTCTCCTCCTTTTCCTCTTGTTTTTGGAACAAAACTAAAATTTAATGTTACAGGGAGGAAGTGTTTCTAGAGACGGCCTTGAGGTGGAGACTCACCGCAACGAAGGTCCAATCGTGGAAACCGCGCCCACATGTGATTTGGAAATTGATATTGACAGCACTGAAACCCAGGTGGTGGAAAGTACTTTGGCGACTGTCGGTGCAATCGTGGTCAGAAATCCTTTGCCAGTCACAGATTCGGTTGCGGGCGCCATTTTTGTGCCTCCATATTTGACTCCTCACGAAGATCATGTGTTGATTGGAGGCTTTAGCGTGCCAGCTAAGCATGCAGAGTTGTATACCAGGATATGGAAAAAGTACGGATATATCGCCACGATGAAGAAGCTTACTAGCCGACTTGCATTAATCAAGCGCGTGGAAGAAGCTTTATCTTCGATTCATCATATGTGCAACATGACTGGTCACACTGTTTCTGGAGATGTGATCACGAGCTAGAAGTTTCACCGGGATATGTGTGTAGACCTTGAATTTAATGTTTCCACGGTTACGCAAGGATTTTCCGAGATCCAAAGACTGCAAGTGCGAAACGGTCGACGATCCTTCCGCGATTCGATTACTCATCAGGAGGCGGAGGTTGCTAAGTTGTCCCAAGAGTTGGAGAAGTTATCTCAGGAGTTGAGCTGAAACAGGCGGCCCTTCAAGATATGCGGGACGTTTTATCCAAGAAGAACGAGCTGTTGTTGAGTGATTTTCCTTGAGCGTATTATTTTTCTGAAACTCCTTTCCTTAGTTTTTTTTTTTGAAAGGCAAAGAAACGCCTAGCTTATTGTTCGTTTTTTTTTTAATTGATAGATGATTGCTTTTTATAAGAGTTTTTGGATTATTTTGGGATAATGGTCTTTTGATATGTTAAAGTATGAGTTGCAAGTGTAGGTAGCAAATCATCTAGGAAAATCATGAAACCGTGAATGTTGCATGACAGGAAAGTATGAGATGAAACTTGGGAATAACATGGTGTTTGGTTTCAACATGGAAACCCATAGTAATCGGTTATGTATCCTGACCGGACTTACTTGTTTTTTTTTTATCACCTGCTTCAATAAAACGGATCCCAAACCGCAAGTCTGTGTTTTATGGGAGGCGTCGAATTGCCTTGAGAAGTCCCCAGTTGTTCCTTGTTGCGTGATTATTGATGACTGGGTCGCCGATCCTGAGCGGATTGTTTGCCTTTTCCATCTTGGAAGTCCCCAGTCAGCTCTTGTTGTATTACACTTGGTAACTGTTACGACTGGTAACTGGGTCGTTAATATCTGAGCGGATCATTCGTTGCTATCGTTCCAAGATCTAAGTCAAACGATGAGATCGACAGTTGAAAATTGATAGCGTAACCGAAAGATCAATCCTCCCTCTGTGGTCGCCAATTGTTTGAGGGTGAAAACGGTTTCTGCTGATTTCGGTATTTTCGCGTGAGTGGGTGAGAAACTGAGTCTAAACCCTAAACAATGTACTGCAAGGGAGTACTTTAGATTCAAGAGATCAATCTGTACAAATACGGCCTAAACCAAGAAATGGCATTCCAGACTTGCTTCGGTCACAAAGTGAAGGAGAAGGGTTGGTTTTAGGGAGGGAAGCGAAGAAAGTGTTGAGACCAGAATAGTTAATTCTGGAAGAGTAGTTGTTTGACTTGTTGTTGATGGTGGATTTTCATTTAAGGTTAAAATTGTAAAAACCAGAAAATCATGCGCTAACATCTTGTAAAAGATAAAGCCATTAATAAGTGTTGGATAATCCTTCACTTTACTAATTCACCTAGAATGGAACATGTGGCAACAATCCCATTCTGTGAATTAATTACACGAAATTCATCCAGGTTGGAGCATGTAGCAACAATCCCATATACCCTGTGAATTTATAGCATTATTAATTAATGCGTAAAGGAACTTGTATTTCTGTACTCATTATCGCCATGGCATGACGATCGAAAGTGTTGCTCTCGCAGAGTAAACACGAACTTCCAAGCATTATAATGAAAGCATGTACGAAATACCCGTACAAAAGTTGCAACTCTCGATGTGTTATACTAGCCCGATTGAGCATCCGGACTGTCCAGACGTCGATATGATCTCGTTCATCCAACCTCACCAGCCGTGATTGGATGGCCCAGATCAATTCCATAACCCCCAAGCAAGTATGAAATATTCACTGCCGAACCAACGCGGACCTCGCATGGTTGGCCTCCCCAAAATATTGGCATAGCTTGCCAAAACGTCCAAACCATAGCGTATGGACGGAAAACCCTAAATTAGGGTTTGCAGCATATTACATGTGTCGCAAAACAGCCTCAACCATCCATCTTCGCAGGTATAGATGGAGGACGTAGATGTAGATTCAAAGGGCCCAGAGCATGTCAACACAATCACCGTGGGCCCGCCTAAATACTGACGAATCTGGTCAAAGACCAACCATGGTTGGTCATCCCACCGTGCGCCCGAACAGCATGACGCACGACCGTGAAACCCAAAATTAGGGTTTTGAGCATCACGAGCGTCCATCTTCTCCGGCACGAATGGAGGATCCCATATTAGATTAAGCAGTCCGTCCATACCAAAGATGACCACCATGGGCCCGTCTATCCCCTAACCTGATCGGCCAAGGAATATCATGTCTGGCTATCCCAAAGCGCGCGTCCAAACTTGCGTGGTCACACTTCCCAAAATGCAAACTGATCTCGACCACTCAACTTCACCGGACGATTTGAGTGGCTTAGATCACGTTTTCATGGGACAATCGAGTATAGGCGTGAACATAAGCCTACCACCTACACTCCGAGACCGATCGGCCAAGACCGACCAAGAATTGGTTATCTTGGAACGCGCGCCTGAAGATGGCGTGATGTGCTGCTCTTGCGGCACTAGTTTTCTGTCACAAATTAATCTCGACCACTCAACTTCAACGGACGAATTGAGTGGCCCAGATCATACTTTCGTGAGGTAATGGGGTATGGGCGCCTGCACCGTCATGCCGTCTACACGCATGTACGATCGTCCTGGCGAAAATCGTCTCCCAATCTTGGATTCGACCAAGCTGGAGAATGATGCATGCGCACCTCTTCAAAACCCTAATTCCATCAACGGTCGCAGATGAGTGTCTCAAAGATCATCTCGTCCGTCCAACTTCACCGGCTTGGTTATACAACCCCAGTCGAGTTAATTGGTCGAGTGAGGCGTCATGGTGATCACCACCCGTCACTTTACCACACCATGATGCAAGACTGCACATAAAATACACATGATACTTCACAAGTATCAACTTCCTGAATAACGCAGTTATTCAATTTAGCATTTGTTTATGGGTGAAAACTACTCCTGTTGAATTTGGTAATTTGGGGTGTGTGGATGAGGAATGAATCTAAACCCTAAACAAATGCACTCACGCGGTGAGTGCTTGTAGATTCGAAGTCAATCTATGCAAGTCCGGCCTAAACCAAGAAATGGCCGTTCCAGACTTGTTTCGGTCACAAATTGAAGGAGATGGGGTTGATCTTAGGGAGGGAAGCGAAGAAGGTGTTGAGATTGTGAAGTTGTTGGCTATGAATGACTTGTAACAGAAAGATGAGCAGGCTTACGATTGATGCAAGTAGGCTCTGGGTGTTGGAATACGTTTTGTATTAACACTTGCCTCTGTTGTTTTTTTTTCTTTTTTTCCTGTTTTTTAAATAGGGCGGAGAACCTATTTATACAAGTCATTGAGCCTTATTCACGTCTTTCGTGGGAAGTGGAGGAAGTGGAGTGATGGAGTAGTGGAGTTGTGCGTC
This sequence comes from Papaver armeniacum, assembly GCA_023531295.1. NCBI lineage: Eukaryota > Viridiplantae > Streptophyta > Magnoliopsida > Ranunculales > Papaveraceae > Papaver > Papaver armeniacum. The sequence continues at coordinate 241,866 of JAJJWW010014514.1, read as the reverse complement.
GGTGCCACACGACCAGCCTTTCCCACTTCTCCTGTTCATCTCTTACCGTCCATGACTTCCTAACACGTTCTTGTGATGGCGCATTGCACGCTGCACGCTGTAAACCGCCAGACCAAATTCTGATGAGCATCCCCCAGTTTATGACATGATTGATGTCTGGAACGTGTGGATCGTGGATCCACGATAGGTAGCATGTAATGCTAATTTGAATAACTGCGTTATTCAGGAAGTTGATACTTGTGAAGTATCGTGTGTATTTTATGCAGGTACTACATCATGGTGTGGTAAAGTGATGGGTAATGACGCCTCACTGACCAACTAACTCCTGACCAGGGTTGTATAACCAAGCTGGTGAAGTTGGACGGATGAGATGATCTTTGAGACACTCATCTGCGACCGTTAATGAAATTAGGGTTTTGAAGAGGTGCGTAGGCATCACTCTTCAAACTTGGTCGAAACCAAGCATGGGATACAACTTTGGCCCAGGCCGACCATATATGCGTGTATACGGCATGATGGTGTAGGCGCCTATACCCCATTACCTCACGAAAGTATGATCTCGGGTCACTCAATTCATCCGGTGAAGTTGAGTGGTCGAGATCGATTTGCGACAGAAACCAAAGGCCGCAAGAGCCGCACGTCACGCCTACTCGTGCACACGTCCAAGACGACCAATCTTGGTCTGGTCTTGGCCGATTGGCCTGGTGTGAAGGTGGTAGGATGTTGTTTACGTCTATACCTGAATATCCCATAAAAACATGATCTGAGCCATCCAAATTGTCCGGCGAAGTTGAGCGGTCGAGATCAGTTTGTGGTTTTGGGAGGTGTGACCACGCTAGTTTGGGCGTGCGTTTTGAATTAGCCAGGCATGATATGCCTTGGCCGATCGGGTGAGGGAATAGATGGGTCCACGGTGGTCATGCTGGTATGACCGGACCTGCTTAATCTAATCTTGGACCCTCCATTCGTGCCGGAGAAGATGGACGCTCGTGATGCTCAAAACCCTAATTCTGGATTTTAAAGTCGTGCGTCACCCCTTGTTTGGGCGCACGAATTTGTTACGACCAAGCATGGTTGGTCTTGACCGATTGGTCAAGTGTGTAGGCGGGCCCTCGGTGATTGTGTTGACATGCTCTGGGCCCTTTGAGTTTACATCTACACCCTCCATCTATACCTGCGAAGATGGATGGTTGAGACTATTTTGCGACACATGTAATATGCCGCAAACCCTAATTTAGGGTTTTCCGTCCATACTGCTTGGTATGAACGTCTTTTGGCAAGCTAGGCCAATGGCTGGCCATGCGGGGTCGGCGTGGGTATTCCATACCCGCTGGGGGTGATGGAATTGATCCGGGTCATCCAATCATGCTTGTGGAGTTGGATGATCATGATCATATCCTGACTGATACGGCCAGGCCGGATGCTCAATCGCGCTAGTATAACACACCGAGAGGGGCTCAATCGGGCTAGTATAACACACCGAGAGTCAGCCTGTACGGGTATTTCGTACATGGTTTCATTATAATGCTTGGAGGTTCGTGTTGCTCGTAAGAGTAACACTCGATCGTCATGCCGCACCGATAATGAGTACAGGAAATACAAGGCTGATTGCGCATTAATTAATAATGCTAGAAATTCACAGGGTATATGGGATTGTTGCTACATGCTCCAACCTGGATGAATTTCGTGTATCCATAGAATGGGATTGTTGCCACATGCTCCATTCTTGGTGAATTAAGTGAGGGAGTATCCAACACTTATTAATGGCTTTATCTTTTACAAGATGTCAGCGCATTATTTTCTGGTTTTTACAATTTTAACCTTAAATGAAAATCCACCATCAACATTAAGTCCCCTGCCTAGCACATAATGGTTACACTATTGTGGGGTAGGCATGAGATGGTGACAAATTTTGTACATTGAAATGACCAAGCTAAGGTGAATGTATATTTACCTGGATAGGCCGACATCGTCAGCGTTTCCCGGGAACCGGTTGGTCCCGATCGAAGTTGTGAAGGAAGTAGGACTTGATCTCGGTGAGTCGCTTTGGTTCCCCTTGTGTATATCCGAGCTTGGTCCCTTTCTTGGGTTAGGTGTACTCCCACACTTTCCTCGGATATATCCGATAAGCATCGTTGATTGTTATCCCGAATTGGTAGCCTTTATAGGTGGTAAGTAAAGACATCTTTTCTCCTGGGATTCTGTCGACTTGCGATATTATAAAGAATCATCTCACGCAGTCGTTTATTCTATATCTTAGGTACTTCTCCGCACTTATTTGATCTCTTGATTAACTGATCGATTGATTGATTGATGATTTTTCTTTTTGTGCTCATAACCTCTTCTCCTTTGCAGTTTATCATGGAAGCGGTGGACGATCATTCTATCGCTTCTCCGTAAAGAAGCTTCAAGTTGACAAGCCCGAAACCCATGCGCATGAAGAAGTAATGGCTAAGATTGATCTTCCACTTCGTGAAGTCGGCCGTGCTATACAGGGGATGTCTATCCCGCACCTGCGTATTGCCGGGACGCATCCGTGCGCTTTCACTGCGATTGACATGGAGGAGCGGTGGAGGCGTGAGGAAGCGTTGCAAGTGCTTTAGTAAGCGCAAGGGAAGAGAGATATGCAAACATGGTTGAAGAGGCGGAGAGTTGAGCATAAACATCCTCTGACTGAAGATAAGTGTGATTACCCGATCCGGGAAGGCGTGATAATTCTTGACTCCGACACAGAGGAACCTGAACATCTGAAAGCAATTGGTACGACTCCTAATGTTGATGCGCTCTTTAATGATCCCGTTGATGATGTTGGGATGGAGTGTGCTGCTGCGGAGCTGCCTGATGCAGAAGTTGAGGTAGATTCGAAGGGAGGAGCATCAACAGTGATGGCGCAACGGCGTAACCCGACAAGTGGTGCAGGCGATGTCGATCCTCTTGACGACTAAAACCTCTTTTTTTTTTTTTTTTTCGCTTTCCAAGTATATTCCGTACATTTGAACATCTTCCTTGTATTCAGTGGCAGCTGAGTTCAAGGTTTTCTTCTATTTGATTGTTTGAATAAAGGTTCTTTTTTTTTATAACCTTTTGTCAAGACTGCAATTGAAATTTCTCAGGCGCAAGGGTGCGCCTTTACACATAAATCTTTGTGATAAAAGAAATAATGCCATAATAAAATATCCACGGACTGTGTTCCGATGCAAGATCTTCCGTCTTTGCCGCGTATGGCTCATATCGTTTTCCTTTTGTGAACGCGTTCTGTTTCCTTCTTCTCATGAGATGTTTGCCTAAGGTTTCCTTCCTTGCTCTAATGGGTTGATTTAGGCTGACTCAGGACCTTTTGTTTTTTAGGGGTAGAGAGGTTCTCAGGTGGAAATGCTTCAATTAAATTGAAAATTGAAAATTGAAAGTCCTAACTATGAATGCAAGTATTGCAATCATTTTCTGGGGAATTACAAGTATGACATGAAATTGTAAAAGGAAACACGCTGGAAAAAATAGCACAGCGTTTTAAAGGGTGGAGGACGCTGGAAAGTGGTAGCACAGCGTCTTAAGTTCGGTAGGGTTTGAGCCATTGTGAGTGAATTGTTACGCCTTCTAGTTTATCAGTTGTTGATGAGCTTGCAAGAACCGCCTAGGATAACATCTGCTACTGTGTACGGTTCCTCTTCTCTTTCGATGGGTGAGTCAGGTGGAGTGATCATTTTCACCGTCATGCTCCCAACCTTGAATTTAGTCGTCTTCGTCACCAGGTCTCCAATTCCAAATGGGTTTGGGCGTGCAGATACTTGGACCTTGGCCTTATCGTCTTTGACCAAGATAGCCTCTACGCTCTTGATAAAACGTTTGAAAGGGACGGCTTCCCATTCACATCTCCTAGCCGGGGTTGGTTTGTTGGTTGGAGCCAGTCCGGACTTGTTAGAATGAGGGGCGGTAGGTTGCAAAGAGAGTTGCGCGATGAGACTTACTTGAGATCGAACCTTTCAATGTATCTTGACTGTGCTCTCTCCGGAAGTCGTGTCACGTTGGCAAGTTGTCGGGTGCGGTGCACCGACAGCCATCGGGTCCGAAGGCGTGTTGAGATTCTTTCAGGTATCGAAACCGGTAGAGGACAGCTTTCTAGTATTGCTTTGTTTTCGTGCATCCAAGGGCGTCCCAGGATCATGTCGTAGTTGGGGTGATCTTTGACTATGTAGAACTTTGTTTGTGTCGAGGCATCACCCAATTTGACTTCCAGATCAATATATCCGTATGCATCTCTGAGCTCTCCTTCTGAATCTTTAACCACAATTAGGTAACGAGTAGCTTCCTGCTTTGAAATCTTTGCCGCTCGCAAGGTCTTGACAGTAATGATGTTAAATTCGGAAGCCGTATCAATCAACGCGCTATCGAACTCAGCATCTCTCAAACGAGTGACAATTAGGAGTCCCCAGTTTCCTTTGCTCGCGTCCTTCAGGAAAGACTGGGGTTCTTGGACTGCTTCTGGATACAAACGCTTGCCTGACACAACGTGGTTGAGGGCCGTAAATATGTCTTGACGCTGCCCTTTGGAGAAGTACAAGATTTCACACAAGTGCTCCATCATAGATTGTACAGTCTTGCGAATAGAATCCCCAGAAATCATGCAGTTCCTCATAGGGAGAGGGTCTCTACGAACACCTTCGTTTCCAAGTTGGAGTTCCCCTGTCTCTATCTTTTCCCTGAATATTTGTTTCAACCTGTTACAATCTTTGGTTGGATGATGTACGAATCTGTGGTAGCAACAGTATTTGGGATCTGCCATGTCTTTCTCAGTTGGAGGACGCCTGATAGGAGGCAGCTTTGACGGCATCGTCTTGGATCCATGCTTCCAAGAGTTCTATCACTTCATTCATGGGGAAAGGAAAACCTGTATCTTCGGTGTCTTGTGCAGGAGCTTTGTCCGCTCCTTTCCGAGACGAAGTCTTGTGTGCCGGGGATGTCCGCTTGGTTTGTTGTTCCGTCACTGGAGCTTTCCTTTTCTCTCCTCCGCCCACTACACTCACAGAAGGACCAGTGTTGTATTGCTTGTTCGTGAGGCGCCTGCTCCCTCGACTTTCACGTGAATCTTAACTTCGAACGACTGGTTCTTTCTAGCAACGCCCGGTGCGATTTATTCTTTGAACGCTTGCGCCTTCATGGAGTTCGGAGAACGTTTGAAATCCCGTAGATTCTCTAACGAGAGCGCGGTATATGGGTATCATCCCGTTGATGCACAACTCCACCAATTTTCGTTCGGTGACGTTCGGTCGTGACAATCCAAATTGGGTTCTCAACCTTTTGACGAAGTCGTTAGGATGCTCGTTGTTCCGCTGAAGAATTCTTCCTAGATCTCGAAAAGGTGATTTGTTCGGACACGAAGAAATACTTTCGTAGAAAGCACCGACCATCTCGCTCCAATTGGATATGTTTGTTAGGCGCGATATTGTTGTACCTGTGTACGCCCTCCCCGTAAGTGATTTCGAGAATTCTTTCAGGTGCAGAACATGATTGTATTCATGTTCCCCCAGGGATTCCAAGAATCGAGAGACGTGTACACGAGCATTACCAGTACCGTCGTAGAGGGAGAACTGGGGAGAGATGTAACCTCTTGGAAGAGGAATTCGTTGTACATCTTGAGGGTACGGTGGTTGATGTTGGTGTACATCCGTTCGGTCCCCTTTTCCTCGATTTTGGAGAAGTCGTTCTAGATCATCACGTGTAATGAAGTTGGAAGGTTGGTCCTCTCCCTTTGGCGCTCGGGAGCAACACGAGTTTCTTCATTCGTGTGGGTCCGAGTGGAAATGCCTGCTCCGGTGTATTGAATGCATCTCTTGTCGACTCCAAGGGTTGTCGTGAATCTTGCGGCAATCGTTCGGTCAAAGTTTTAAGGAAAGTGAGTACCTCTTTACGAGTTGCGGCCATATCCGTTTGAGTCTTAGCAAGAACTTCCTGTTTCTCCATCAAGTCTGCAATGGTAATAGACGGTGTCCCTCCTCTTGTGCCTCCGGCTCCTCGTCCTGATGAAGGAGTGAAAGTGATAGGGTGTAGAATACATCCTATTTACTATCTATTGTTTATGCTTTCTTTGCTATTTTTCTTGTAAATTATGTATTTTACGCTTGTTTTGAGTTTTATAGCTACTTTGGAGTCGCACGGAGGAAAGAAGAAGAAATCACCCAATTTGAGCCAAAAGGGCAAAAAGGTCATTTTACGGCGATCGATATATGGAGCCCAATTGAGGTTAAGGGGCAACCCAATTTGGAGGAGTACTAAAGCCGGTCCCAATCAAGGCTAAGGGGTTGTCATCGGGGTACCCCTTATCATTTATCGAGGGTGTAATTATCTCTCGGGGTATCCCTTATCTAATGAGAGGGATGGTCCTTATCACTTGGGTGCAAATATCCACCCAAGTACTTATACCCTAAATGTCGAGAAGATATTATCTTCTCTTCTTTCTTCCTTCCACCTGAAACTAAAATCAAGCGATCATAGGCTGCCGGCCGCTAGATCGAAGTGAGAATCGAGAATTGAGAGAAGAATTGAAAAGCAGTCATGGCTGCTGCCGTTAATCGAGAGCTGTTAGTGATGATTAAAACTGTTGTTGTCACGGATCTAATTGAGCCTGAGAAGAACCGATTAATGGAGCTGATGAAAAAGTAGAGATCGAGAGTAAGTCTTTGAGAAGAAATTCATGAAGAATGATGGTTGGGTTTGATTTGAATAAGGGATTCGAGATCTCAAAAGAAGAGATGGTGCCATTTGTTGATGTCGAGAAGATGGAGGAGATAATATGAAGCCGAGAAGAAATAAGGGTTCGATATAACCCGAGATTCGATGGTAAAATGAATTGGTTTAATCTGTGAAAGATGCGAATGGGTATGGTGGCGATTTGAAGACATGGAGAAGAGTAGATTCGAGTTACGAGGTGTTCTTCTTGCACGGGAGATGGTGGTGGTCTTTGATGTTCGGGAGATGAGGATTAATGAATTGAGATCGAGTGAATGTTAAGCCAGGTATTGGTTGGCTCAACGAGAGGGATTATCGGTGGGTATTGGCGGTGATGATGGTCGAAAACAAGAAATATGAGGTCTTTGTGTTGTGATTGAATGAATGGGTTCTCGGGAATGAAGGTTTGATGGAGTCTGTTGCGAGACGAGGAACGATGGATTGAATTGTGAAGAGTGATGTTGCCGAGAAGAATTGAGAATGAGAAATTGATACGAAAGAAGCTAATGATTGTAGATGAATGGTGAATTGCTTGAATAGATTACGAGACGAGGAATGGTGCTAGTGAAGCAATGGGTGTACTTGGTTGCTGTTGGTGGTCATGAACATGATGCAGTGAAAGAAATGATTAGCTTTAGCAGCATGCTCGGCTCAAGTGCAGAGAGTAATTTGCAGCAGAAAGCAGGTGTTGGAGAATGGCTGCTCTGATGGTGTTATGGAATGGCATGACTAAGCTGCAGGATGTGTATGGCATTGCAGGGAAGAGTATGAAGCTGGGCTGAGTGAAGCTGTTGAACTTAATAGATGGATGTATAGGTTCTTAACGGAGAAGACCCAAGGAAACGGCTTGAATTTGGCCTGTGCAAGTCCAGCAAACAAACAGAACTCGGCCAGTTTTCTGCTCCGGCGAGTTGACTCAGTGAGTCCGAGGAGCGATCCAGCAACCGATCCAACTCACCCAGTTAGACCAATCAGCCGAATCAGAAGCTGACTAGAAGCTGACTCCTCCTTCCCTTGACCCGATTGACTAACAGTTGACTGACGGTTTGACCACTTTGACCGTTAGTCCTAACGGTGGACTGACGGAATATTCCGTCGAATATTCCCTTGACGGCAACAGAACTCAGGTGGCCGCGCGACTATTCCTGTCTTCTCGGATTCGGCCATAATACCAAGATTTTAAATGAGCAAAATTCCAGAATTTTCTATGGACTTCTCTCATGGGTGTGAAGACTTGGACTAGGAGTTGGATGGAGAATTTGGCTCAAATTTGGAAAGAGAAGATGAAGAGTTGAGAAAGACTTGAATTTGGAAATTGAATGGCTAAAGGAAAAGGATTCTATTCCTTGGAAGATTTGGAGAATATTGAAGCCTATAAATAGAGAAGTTTTCTACATCTTTTACACATCTCTACACACACAACACTTTTCTTTTCTTATTCTTTGTGTGAACTTTTAGCATGAGTAGCTAATTTTCTTATTGATTGAGGATGAATTCCTAGTTCTTAATGTATGATTTGAGTTTTGTTTCAATTCTATCTTGAAGTTTTTCACATGATTATCGTTTGTTTTTACTAATAGGAATGTTTATTCATTCATGATTGATTGATAGATTGTTTAGAATGCATGCTAAATTGATTTGTTAGTTTAATCTAAATCTAGTATAAGTTAGGGAATAAGTAATCGTTCTCGACACTTTACACAAGTAGAAAACACGAGACCTTGCGGAGGGATTCCGTGGAGCGATTGTGTGTAAAAACAACACTAGAAAGTGGACCAAGCGAACCGAGTTTAACTACTAGTACTAAACCTAAATTCATAGATCTTAATGCATTCGGGGAATTACATCTTGTAAGCGAACCTCAAGGTGGTTCTTTTGAATAGAATCGATAACTAAGCGGACTTGTTACTCGGTGAAATAAGGGATTTTGGGGCTAGCTAAGCGGACTGCTATCCTACGGTTGGTGATAATCTGTGACTAATAACAAGTAGAAAAGAACATAATTTGATTCATTGTTTTGCAACGAAGAAGGATTCCTTGATCTTGTCTCTCTTATTGCTTTCAACTTTATCTTTTAATTGCTTTGTTTATTTTCTTTTGCTTTTTACACCCCCTTTCGTGACAATTTTTACAACTAGAATCTCTTGCTCCTCGTGGGAACGAACTTGACTTCCATTATATTATTTTTTTTAATTGAGTGGAAATATTGATTAATTTGATTGCACCTACGACACGCATCAGAAAGTTGTTGCTCTGGTGACTATCGGAGGTGTTACACTTGAGGTGATGCCGGGATTTGCGGCTGCTCTGGCTCTGGTGATGGGAGGCGTTACACTTACTGGAACACTTCCTACTACGCTGGTGCTGATGGTAGAAGTGACGGCTCCACGAGATGTATTGACCACGGTAGCTCCACTGACAGGTACTTCGACACCAGGATTGTTATCACACCAGCTCCATCAGAATTGATTGCTGACCCAGACCTTAATTCCACCACCTTAAAATGAATTGTTGATTGAATTGATTCTAAGATCTACCCTTTTTGAAATTGATGAAATTGAATCGAATTTGAAGAAATTGACCTTACAACCGAGAGATTAACCTCCCACTGTGGTCGCCAATTGTTTATGGGTGAAAACTACTCTTGTTGAATTTGGTAATTTGGGGTGCGTGGATGAGGAATGAATCTAAACCCTAAACAAATGCACTGCGCGGTGAGTGCTTGTAGATTCAGAAGTCAATCTGTGCAAGTCCGGCCTAAACCAAGAAATGGCCGTTCCAGACTTGTTTCGGTCACAAAGTGAAGGAGATGGGGTTGATCTTAGGAAGGGAAGCGAAAAAGGTGTTGAGATTGTGAAGGTGTTGGCTATGAATGACTTGTAACAGAAAGATGAGCAGGCTTACGATTGATGCAAGCAGGCTCTGGGTGTTGGAATACGTTTTTGTATTAACACTTGCCTCTGTTGTTTTTTTTTTTTTTTTTTTTTCCTTTTTTGAAATAGGGCGGAGAACCTATTTATAAAAGTCATTGAGCCTTATTCACGTCTCTCGTGGGAAGTGGAGGAAGTGGAGTGATGGAGTAGTGGAGTTGTGCGTCGGTGCCACACGACCGGTCTTGCCACTTCTCCTGTTCATCTCTTACCGTCCATGACTTCCTAACACGTTCTTGTGATGGCGCATTGCACGCCGCACGCCGTAAACCGCCGGACCAATACCCCGATATGTATCCCCCCAGTTTGTGACATGATTGATGTGCGGAACGTGTGGATCGTGGATCCACGATAGGTAGCATGTAATGCTAATTTGAATAACTGCGTTATTCAGGAAGTTGATACTTGTGAAGTATCGTGTGTATTTTATGCAGGTACTACATCATGGTGTGGTAAAGTGATGGGTAATGACACCTCACTGACCAACTAACTCCTGACCAGGGTTGTATAACCAAGCTGGTGAAGTTGGATGGATGAGATGATCTTTGAGACACTCATCTCGCGAATCGTTAATGAAATTAGGGTTTTGAAGAGGTGCGTAGGCATCACTCTTGACTTGGTCGAAACCAAGCATGGGATACAACTTTGGCCAGGCCGACCATACATGCGTGTATACGGCATGATGGTGTAGGCGCCTATACCCCATTATCTCACGAAAGTATGATCTGGGTCACTCAATTCATCCGGTGAAGTTGAGTGGTCGAGATCGATTTGCGACAGGAAACCAGTGCCGCAAGAGCCGCACGTCACGCCCACTTCAGGCACACGTTCCAGGACGACCAATCTTGGTCGGTCTTGGCCGATTGGCCTGGTGTGAAGGTGGTAGGCTGGTGTTTACGCCTTATACTCGAATATCCCATAAAAACGTGATCGAGCCATCCAAATTGTCCGGCGAAGTTGAGCGGTCGAGATCGGTTGTGGTTTTGGGAGGTGTGACCACGCTAGTTTGGGCGTGCGTTTTGAATTAGCCGAGCATGATATGCCTTGGCCAATCGGGTGAGGAATAGATGGGTCCACGGTGGTCATGCTTTGGTATGACCACTTTGCTTAATCTAATCTTGGACCCTCCATTCGTGCGGAGAAGATGGACGCTCGTGTTGCTCAAAACCCTAATTCTGGATTTTAAAGTCGTGCGTCACCCCTTGTTTGGGCGCACGAATTTGTTACGACCAAGCATGGTTGGTCTTGACCGATTGGTCAAGTGTGTAGGCGGGCCCTCGGTGATTGTCTTGACATGCTCGGGCCCTTTGAGTTTACATCTACACCCTCCATCTATACCCGCGAAGATGGATGGTTGAGACCGTTTTTGCGACACATGTAATATGCCGCAAACCCTAATTTAGGGTTTTCCGTCCATACTGCTTGGTATGAACGTCTTTTGGCAAGCTAGGCCAATGGCCGACCATGCGGGGTCGGCAAAGGGTATTCCATACCGCTTGGGGTGATGGAATTGATCTGGGTCATCAATCATGCTTGTGGAGTTGGATGACTGCGATCATATCCGGACGATACGGTCATTCGGATGCTCAATCGGTCTAGTATAATATACCGAGAGGGGCTCAATCGGGCTAGTATAACACACCGAGAGTCGGCATGTATGGGTATTTCGTACATGGTTTTATTATAATGCTTGGAGGTTCGTGTTGCTCTGTAAGAGTAACACTCAGTCGTCATGCCGCACTGATAATGAGTACAGGAAATACAAGGCTGATTGCGCATTAATTAATAATGCTAGAAATTCACAGGGTATATGGGATTGTTGCTACATGCTCCAACCTGGATGAATTTCGTGTATCCATAGAATGGGATTGTTGCCACATGCTCCATTCTTGGTGAATTAAGTGAGGAAGTATCCAACACTTATTAATGGCTTTATCTTTTACAAGATGTCAGCGCATTATTTTCTGGATTTTACAATTTTAACCTTAAATGAAAATCCACCATCAACAGCATTACATGCTACCTTTTGTGGGTCCCACGATCCACATATTCCAGAAATCAATCATGTCACAAACTGGGGGATACATACTGGGGTATTGGTCGGGCGGTTTACAGCGTGCAGCGTGCAACGCGCCATCACAAGAATGTGTTAGGAAGTCATGGACGGTTAGAGATGACAGGAGATGTGGGCAAGACTGGTCGTGTAACACCAACACGCGCCTCCACTACTCCATCACTCCACTTCCTCCACTTCCCACGAGAGACGTGAATAAGGCTCAAATGACTTGTATAAATAGGTTCTCCTCCCTATTTTCCAAACAAGGAGAGAAACAACACAAGTCCAGACGAGACAGAAACCAAGTGTTAATACAAAAACGTATTCAAACACCCAGAGCCTGCTTGCATCAATCGTAAGCCTGCTCACCTTTCTGTTACAAGTCAAAGCAAGCCAACACCTTCACAATCTCAACACCTTCTTCGCTTCCCTCCCTAAGATCAACCCCATCTCCTTCACTTTGTGACCGAAACGAGTCTGGACGGCCATTTCTTGGTTTAGGCCGGACTTGCACAGATTGATTTCCGAATCTACAAGCACTCACCGCGTGAGGCATTTGTTTAGGGTTTAGATTCATTCCTCATCCACATACCACAAATTACCAAATCCGGCGGAATAGTTTTCACCCATAAACACTTGTATCAGAAAGTGAAAGCTAACAGATGGGAAAGCTAACAAATGATTTCTAAGTGTTGTATGCTCCTGATCAAAACTTTGTCGTTTGGTGGAAAATAGGTAAGACCTATTTATACAAGTCGTAACATAACGTACTGTGGTCTCATAGAAAATGGAAACGGCTGAGTAAAGTGGAAGGAGGTGATAAATGGGTAACGCCTGGAATTGATGTTCCATAATGAAAGGAGTGTTTCACCATTATTCCTTATATTTACTAACCAACTCATTCTTATGACACTTTCATATAACGGGCGTAGTGTACGCCGCACGCTGTAAACCGCCAAACCAATACCCTTTATGAGCATCCTCCAGTTTGTGACATGTGTTAGTGTTTATGGGTAAAAATCGTTTCCGCCGATTTTGGTAAATTCGGTAGGTGAGTGAGAAACTGGTTTAAACCCTAAACAAATGTGCTGCACGTGAGCTCTTTATAGATTCGAGAGATCAATCTGTACAAGTCCGGCCTAAACCAATAAATGGCCGTTCCAGACTTGCTTCGGTCACAAAGTGGAGCGAAGGGTTGATTTGGGGAGGGAAGCAAAGAAAGGTGTTGAGACCAGAATAATTCTGGGAGAGTCGTGTCTCGACTTGTATCGTAGAAGTGAAAGCTTAGGAAGCTTGCAAGAGTTGAAAGCTTTTTTGGAGAGCTTGCAAAGTTGCCTTTTCTGAGAGTGTTGTATTTTTCTCCTGACCGAGACTTGTTGTCTGGTGGAAATAGGTAAGACCTATTTATATAAGTCGAGATTGAAACATACCCTTGCCCCATGAAGGAAGAGAGTTGGTAGGCCTGGAAATGGGTTTATATTAATGCCTACGAGTAATAACCGCAAGTGCATGGCGTCTATCGGAGACGTGGCAAGTACGGGTCGAACCACAGAGACTTGTGGTGCTATGGTTGATCAAGGGCTAAGCTAAACTGAATTCCAGATGATATTGTGACAAACAAGGGATTTTGTTGCCGATACGGCTGATTCAAGGATAAAACAATGAAGTAAAGGTGAATTACAAACAGTGAGAGTAAATGGTTGCTAGGATTGTCAAATCCACCACTAAATCATGTTATGTGCTCAACTACATAGAGTTTTCTTGTTCCTGAGGCAGACAAGGATAATGTGTCAAGATTATCACCTATCTAAGGATGTTTCACCTAGTGACACTTCAATATTCAGCTAAGATACTAACCTAGAGCACTAGTTGTCTAATTAAGCACAACTAGTCAAAAGAATTAGCAATTATGATTATGGATTGAGCTGCAGCACACTCAAAGCAGTTGTAACCTAACTACAATGGATACAAGGCATCCATTGTGATAGAAAAGCCTTGGGTACTAGGATTGAAGACATCTTTATAGTTTAAGCATTCAAGAATGACTCAAACACAATTGAAATCACAACATGGATTTAGGGTTTCATCTGAACCCTAGCAATTTGAATTAAAACATGATACAAATATAAATTAACCTAAATTAACTCTCATTGGTGCTCTGGCTAACCCATGCATGAACCCTAATACACACAGTTCACTGCTATTTATACATGCAAAGAAAATATCAACCCTAAATCTTTTCAAAACATGAAATAAATGCAAACCCAATCTCTGATAGCCTCTGAATCGAGCTCTCCTCTGCTTGTGCGGCCCTTGATTGATGTTTGCTCAATTGATTTGATATAGGAGAAACCCTAGCTCTAGTTGTCTCTAACCTAGCTTCTAGGGTATGGAGTATCTATGTTAGAGACATCTCGAGACAGAGTGATGGAGCGGCTGGGTAGGTGCTACTGATGGAGTTGTTGGTGATGGAGGAAGGTGATGAAGATGGCGGCTGCAATAGGTATGGTCGGGAGAGAGGGAATGGGTTTTGCGAGAGGAGTTGGTCGGAGAAGAAAGAGAAGATGGAGAAGAGAATGGGTGCGCTCGAGTGGGGGTATAGGTATAGGGCAATTTGTTGTGAAGCAGGTGCATCAGGGGAAGATGAGGATGCCGTAGCGACCGTCGGATGAGGAGTATATGATCTGAACGGCTGAGGAAGAATGGGGGTGATCTGGTGTTGAGCGGGAGCAACAATCTTCGATGCGCGAGGCTGCAGCGACCGTTGGATGCGGAAGATAGAAATCTCAACGGCTTGGAGTGGACGGGCTCGGATCCGGGTCGCGGGTCTGGTCTAGCTCAAGCCCATGTCTTGTAGATGAGTTGCTACTTATTGGGTTGCAACTGTTGCGCGCGCGGGCTTTGGCTTTATGCTCCATAGACGCTTGCCTCCAATTTTCTGCTCTTTTGGCTCCTCCATTTCTCCGAACTTTATTCACTACCTAAAAACACAAAATTAATTAGTACAAATATTTATTCTTGAAAACAAGGAAAATACAGAATATGGGATAATATCGATTTACGAGCACAAAAGATGAGTAAAATGCCAATAAAAAGGTGTATAAATATGCACTATTTGGCACTCATCAAATACCCCCAAACCTGAATTTTACTTGTCCTCAAGTGAAACAAATTAAGAAATCCTAACTATACCACTGTTTGGTCTCTCGAATGCATTTAGCGTATGCACTAAGCCTTTAAACCCCTAGGTGTCCCTAGTGGACGAGTTGTAGTCTCGTGAGGGTTTACCAGAGGTGTACCCACAAAACCTTCTCCAACTTCGAGTGTAAAAGAGTCTCAAGCATCCTAGGAGCTATGAGGACATAGAGTTTCTGCATGCTAGTAACACGAAGTTAGAACTATCAAAGAACGCATTCTCATCCTTAAGTCTTTGAGCGAGAAGTAACCATACCATATGAAAGAATTCGGATTCGATTGTGATCATAAGCCTCGACTTCTGCCTCACCATTAGGGTTTTATGATAATTGCACTCAAAAAGATCGCTTTTTTAGTCTCTCATGTGTGCGGGCGGAATAAAGAGAGAAATCCACGCACACGTTGTAGGTAAGAAGGATAACCTTCCGAAATAAAATCTGGAGACTCCACAAAAGTGTGGATAAAAAGAATCTTTTTCTGATGATCTCTAAGGAAGGAAATCAACCATTAGCAAGGATGGGAGTACTCACTTACCTTCTCACCCGATCGACAATTAACATCATACTCTCATAGAAACCATAGAAACGTCTTCAATCTTCGGTCTTCGGTCTTCAACTGTTGATGACGAACTTCTGAACTTCACAATTTTTTTTTTTTTTTTTTTTTTTTTTTTAGTTGGTGGTAACTAGACTCAGAAAATAAACTAACATAATACATGAATTGAAAATAATAATACAACACATAATTTTTTTTGTTTTTTTTTTTTAACATAAATAATAAAACAATAAAACTCAATTTTTCACAAACTTCATTAATTCTCATCTTATTTTCTTTTGTTGTATGTAACCTTGGACTATATCAACTTTTCTTCCAATATTCTGATGATGCTCCGTTTCTTTGATGATGATGTGTTTCTATGGGTGTTGATTGAGAGAGAGAGTGATGCTAACTGCAAATCGATATTTAGAAGGAGTTTTCGTCTTTAAACGTCACCCTCATGATTGACAAAAACTAGCACTCAAGAGATCAAAAGTAGTGCTGAAATTGGTGCGAAGTTGGGTAGCTCACCATTCCTACCCGGAATTGACGTACGGTGACACACACTCTAACGACTTTTTCTAGAAAGTTGCAAAAATTGAAGGTTGGTGCCTCACTTGATGTAAAATGGGTAGTCTCCACTATGGGTGATCACAATTCTACTACCGAATATCTAAACAGCACCTAATTCGCTCTCCGGTATGGTTAAATCCAACTTTAACGCTCTAATCAACTAAGAAACCCGATTGTGTTCTCCGCACTTCTAACTTCTCGTTATTTCGATTGATTCTCTATGTAAACATAGCTAGAAGCATGCTAGTGACTCTAAAATCTCTAAAAGTTGGAGGTTTTACAAAAGAGTTTTTTTTTTTTTTTTTTTTTTTTTTTTTTTTTAACAATAAAAATTTAAAAAGACTAAAAACTCTAAATGCAAATGCAAATGTACCCCCAAACCTAAATCAAACATTGTCCTCAATGTGTCGACAGATAGAAAAAATTTAAACAGTCACATACCAAGAGAACTATGCTGATAAGAAAAGGGAAGAGATTGGGATGTCGGCGGGAGCAAGGTTAGAGCTTCACTAGTCAAGGCTAGAATCCAACGAGATCATATCGGATTAGCACAATATATGTACAAGAAAACTCAACCGAATCAAGAAAAGAAAATTTAACAAGTCCTCTTTGGATTATATACAATGAAAATTCACCATATACCAACAATCTAAAGAGTTGAGGATCAACCCAAAGACAGTATGTACAAACATCATGAGTCTTACACAAATATAATATGAGAGTGCAAGTAAGACTGTGTGTGTGAATGAGTTTCCCCCAAACCTAAACTTGTCAACGGATGTGTTTGTGAGCACAAAATCTTGCAATTTTAAAGGTACATCATGCAAAAGGTCTAACTCAAAATGAGTTTTGTTAAGAACAAAAGACATACACATTCCAAGCGTGGTTCCAGTAAAAGTGTTATACTTTGATGCAAAATAGTCCAGAGGACTTGGGAAGCACAAAGCTCTAGGCCTAAATTAGGCATTTTGGAAAAGTTGGTTTTGCAATTTTGTTACAAACTACACCTAGGTTTGGTGGAGGAGTGTCAATCAGGCCTTAGGAGAGAGATTAGGTACATCTAAGTTGTTTTCATGTATAAGAGTATTTGCACCGTCACACACTTTCCTAAGGTCGAGAAGAAGGTAAATCATGTCCACACGCATAAAACAGTTCATCAATCTCCATGTCATAATCATCATTGCTCAAAAGTTCATTCTCATGTATGACATAATCGAAAGAAATAGGTGATATAGCATGCTCACTTTCACAGGACAATTGCACAGGCCCCAAATCAGCATCACATGTATGAATATTAGAAGAAGCATCATTCACGGGGTTCACTGAAGAAGAGACGCCTAACGTCTCGAACCAAAAGATTCCATCATATTTTACTTGCATGCACATGCTCTTCTAACATATCATATTCGTCATCATCATCATCATAACAAAAATGTATTTCCCTATTAGCATTTCTAGTATACTCATTTACCTCTAGATTAGGTTCATATTCGGTGTTAGTTGCATGAGTAGGAATAGAAACACTATTTTCAAGATTTACTTTATTAGGGACAATAATCATCCTATCATGAATCGCCTTCCATTCTTCCTTTTCTAAATGAATAAGGTTCATCTTTAAGAACATGTGACATTGTTCAATGGAGGAGAGTCTTCAATAGTGGGTATGCATGTTTCATATGAATAATCATTAAATGGTTGTGCACATGGTTCACTAGAGAAGGGATGATCATGCATGTTGCTATATGGATGGTCATGTATTGCATTCAGTTCAAGCCTAGCATTTTGCACCATGAGAGTTTCCATTAGTGATTGTAAACAAGGAGTCGGGGGAGTATAAAATTGTTCAACTCCCCACTGTGGTGATGATACATGTGCTCATGATGGTTAGGGTATGAGTATTCAAGGTCAGGGCCCTGAGAAGGCTCATAAAATTCCCTAAAATCACTATGGTATGTGGGGAGTTCATATTGTGAAGCATGCCCGTAAGCAAGCTCTCTAATGGATTTGTTTCCATCCCCAGTTGCAGACCAAAATCCTGACATGGTCTAGCAACTCGAATAGCCTAGCACATATCAAGCATGTTAACTATTGATGTCTCAAAGCAGGGAAGCTAAGCCCAAGTGATGCAAAGCCCAGTTTGTGGGAAGCCTAGTGGACAGTGGGCTTTGTTTGGTTTAAGAGGGTTTTGGTTTATTGGGTTTAGTTGTAGGCAGCCCAGTGCACAGTTTGGTTTATTGTGGGCTGATTTGGTTTATTGGGATTTTGGTTTAAGTGGGTTTTGGTTTGTGCAAATAGCTCATGCACAGAACAAGTTTGTACACAGCCCAGAGAGATACAACCCACAAAAGAAAATGACACCTGATTCTAAGTGTAAACCCAAAATGTTGCTTTTTGATGTTGCTAAGCCCAGCTGAATAGGTGTATTTCAGCCCAGATGATGTGGGCTTTGTCTGTGTGTAGAGCCCAGGTGGGTGTAGGCTGAAAGTTGGCAAAATGCGAGCCCGGGTCATGCAACTTTGCACGGCCCGGTGATGTGAAGCCTGGTGTGGGTTCCGGGATATGTTCACCCAGTGGTTATGGGCTTCAAATGTGTGCGAGAGGCGAGTGTTGTGCGGGGTTTAGGCACACGTGTTTTACGTGTAGGTTTTAAGTACAAGTTGAGTTGCACGAGAGCAAGGACAACACAAGGAAACCCGAAAGCGACTTATGCTCGGGTTGTGTGCACAAATTGGCAAATGAGCACACACGGGTGAAAGTGCAACTCTCAGCACAGCACAGGATGTATAGGGCAGGTTGCACACAGCCCAAATTAGGTGCAGCACAGCTCATGCAAAGCACAACACTTTATGTGGGTTTCAACACAGATTAAGCACAAATGCACACAAAATAACACCTAATTCAAGCACACAGGAGATTACAGCACTGGCAGGGCACAGATTGCAAATGAGCACAACACAGTTTCACACCAAATGATACAGCCTAGTGGTTGTGCAGGCTGGTCTATACTCAGCACAAGTTAAACTTATACACAGCACAGCTTAGCAGGTTTGTGCCCAGGTAAGTCTCAGCACAGAGTTAGGGCTAGCTTTTTACAACTTGGCTCAACAGGGTCAATTGAGCTCAAAACTCAAAGATTATATAGAAGCATGCAATTATCACAGGGTTTTGTGCTCACGAGAGTATCAAAGATGCAAGGTTTAGCGAGATATCAAGGCTTAACGACCAACTTCTGGAGCTCGGGCGAATGAGATATGCTCAAGTTATGGCTTCTCGGCTAGCAAGGTGGCGGGGTGGCTCATTCAACGGGGTTACACAGATGTACAATGGCAAAGGTGCAGAGCAGGTGGCTCATAACCTCAATCTCACAGCTCATACACAAGGATACCAAATCTCAGCAAGCATACATTCAACTCTCAGCAATTCAGGGTTTGAGAAGAATATACATGGATCTAATAATCTCACGAGGTTGCACAGGCTGATAAACCAGAGTATGCACAAACTCAAACTCAACAGCTACAGGGGCTGGGCTGAGTACAGGGTATGTTGCAGTCTAGGGTGTAAAGTGAGGGGAGTCAACTGGTTCAGTTGACTTCACTTTGCACAGGTTATACTCAGGTTATATAGGGTTCGTTCACAGCTCAACAATGTCACAGGGTCACACAGAATTAAGCAAAAATCCCAGAGATGGAGCTATACCTAGCTAGGCAGCTAGTTTATCATGCAAAGATGGCTCAACATTCACAGGTCATGCTCAGTTTTCACACAAACATACAGGTGCAGGGCAGAGTAATACCTAGCAAGGTTGCTAATTTCTCATGCAAAGATGGTTCCAAGATTCACAGGTCAAGCCCAAATTACACACAATCACAGGCCTTAGATTTACCACAATTACTCAAGTGTCACAGATTAGTCGAAAATTTCGGAGATGGAGCAATATGCGGCACGATGGCGTTCAACGTAATCGGTGAGGCTAGGTTTATGGGAATGGCAGCTCATTCATATATGCATACAGTCGGCACACATTCATGTAATTATCGCATTTCATGCAAGACAGCATCAAGTTTGAAAATACGATACCGTTGGTATTAGGTTTTCCACGGATTTCCTCCTTGTTCCTCTCCTTGGTGTGTATTTCGACTTCTCACGTGCACTGGTTACTCAAGGGAGAAGATCGGTTCTCGTTATACAAGTGAAGCAAAGGATTTCAAAGCCGAGAGTTAACACTTATGCAACTGAACCACGAATGCAACCAAATGTTTTCTAAACCTGCAGATGCGAGTATACTATCATCTTATGATTTAGTCATATGGATTGCGAGAGAGAATAGAACAAAACTTAGGCCACCGATGATTCACCCAACTCAAGTGCACAAAATTCCAGAGGATGCGCGGCAGTGTGTGGACGTGACGGACTAGAGTCACGGATTTGATGTTCCAAAGCACTCTAAGCACTAAAGTTTTATTGTTGGTTAAGCTCAAAACTGAGCACCAGGCATTAACCATGATAACCATGAATAACTAACTACAACTAAAATTTTCAAATTCCTATATGAATGCTTATGGATGCAAGTATGCAAAGGGATGCAGATGTAAAGAAATTTCAGCTAAAATGCAATGATAGAGTAACAATATGCTAAGTTACACTAAAACAGGGTTACAAGCAAAAATTTAAAGTGATTATGTACATGGTGAAGTGAAACTCAGTGATAACCGACCAATAAACAACGGGGCACACGCCAAGTCCCGTACGGCGGCGCCAAAAACTTGGTAGGCTTTGGAAATGGGTTTATATTAATGCCTACGAGTAATAACCGCAAGTGCACGGCGTCTATCGGAGACGTGGCAAGTACGGGTCGAACCACGAGAGAATTGTGGTGCTATGGTTGATCAAGGGCTAAGCTAAACTGAATTCCATATGATATTGTGACAAACAAGGGATTTTGTTGCCGATACGCCTGATTCAAGGATAAAACAATGAAGTAAAGGTGAATTACAAACAGTGAGAGTAAATGGTTGCTAGGATTGTCAAATCCACCACTAAATCATGCTATGTGCTCAACTACATAGAGTTTTCTTGTTCACGAGGCACAAGGATAATGTGTCAAGATTATCACCTATCTAAGGATGTTTCACCTAGTGACACTTCAATATTCAGCTAAGATACTAACCTAGAGCACTAGTTGTCTAATTAAGCACAACTAGTCAAAAGAATTAGCAATTATGATTATGGATTGAGTCGGCAGACACTCAAAGCGGTTGTAACCTAACTACAATGGATACAAGGAATCCATTGTGATAGAAAAGCCTTGGGTACTAGGATTGAAGACATCTTTATAGTTTAAGCATTCAAGAATGACTCAAACACAATTGAAATCACAACATGGATTTAGGGTTTCATCTGAACCCTAGCAATTTGAATTAAACATGATACAAATATAAATTAACCTAAATTAACTCTCATTGGTGCTCTGGCTAACCTGGGCATGAACCCTAACATACACAGTTCATCGCTATTTATACATGCAAAGAAAATATCAACCCTAAATCTTTTCAAAACATGAAATAAATGCAAACCCAATCTCTCGATAGCCTCGAATCGAGCTCTCCCTCGCTTGTGCGGCCCTTGATTGATGTTTGCTCAATTGATTTGATGTAGGAGAAACCCTAGCTCTAGTTGTCTCTAACCTAGCTTCTAGGGTATGGAGAATCTATGTTAGAGACATCTCGAGACGAGTGATGGAGCGGGCTGGGTAGGTGCTACTTGATGGAGTTGTTGGTGATGGAGGAAGGTGATGAAGGTGGCGACCGCAACGAGGTATGGTCGGGAGAGGGGAATGGGTTTGCGAGAGAGTTGGTCGGAGAAGAAAGAGAAGATGGAGAAGAGAATGGGTCTTCTCGAGTGGGAGTATAGGTATAGGGCAATTTGTTGTGAAGCAGGTGCATCAGGGGAAGATGAGGAGGCCGTAGCGGCCGTCGGATGAGGAGTATATGATCTGAACGGCTGAGGAAGAATGGGGGTGATCCGGTGTTGAGCGGGAGCAACAATCTTCGATGCGCGAGGCTGCAGCGACCGTTGGATGCGGAAGATAGAAATCTCAACGGCTTGGAGTGGACGGGCTCGGATCCTGGGTCACGGGTCCGGTCTAGCTCAAGCCCATGTCTTGTAGATGAGTTGCTACTTATTGGGTTGCAACTCATGCGCGCGCGGCTTTGGCTTTATGCTCCATAGACGCTTGCCTCCAATTTTCTCGCTCTTTTGGCTCCTTCATTTCTCAGAACTTTATTCACTACCTAAAAACACAAAATTAATTAGTACAAATATTTATTCTTGAAAACAAGGAAAATACGTAATATGGGATAATATCTCGATTTACGAGCACAAAAGATGAGTAAAATGCCAATAAAAAGGTGTATAAATATGCACTATTTGGCACTCATCAAGAGTAAAGGGTGAAATAATGGGAGGAGGTGGTAACCGCATGGTGTTAATGGGTGAAAACGTTTTCACCATTATTTCTTCATTTATTTGACCGCTTTATTCCTATTCACGCTTTCTTAATGTGAGCGTAGTGTACGCTGCAAGCTGTGACCGCCAAACCAATACCCTAGAAAGCATCCCCCAGTTTGTGTTGATGTCTCGAGTGTTGGTTGCATCTTGAGTGCAAGTGGTGCTGCTAGGGGCGCATGTGGCATGCGCCAATGGCATGTGCGAAATGCCTTTGTTGCGAGTTGCACCTCGAGCGCAAGTGGTAATGCCAGAGATGCTAGTGGCGTGTGTGGCATGTGCCAATGGCATGTGTGGAATGCCTTGGTGGTAGGTTGTACGTTGAGTGTAAGTGGCAATGCATAGAGTTGCTAGTGGCGTGTGTGGCATGTGCCAATGGCATGTGCAGAATGCCTTGGCGGTAGGTTGCACGGTTTGCAAGTTAGGCTACCAGCGTGGGTTTTGGCATGTGCCAATGGCGCGTACGGCCAAGTTGGCCTAGGTTGCACGGCTTGCAAGTTGGGCTACCAGCATGCGTGTTTTGCATGTGCCAATGGCATGCGTGGCCAAGTTGAATCATGGCCCGTGTTTAGAAAAGCTACCAGCGAGCGTGTTGGCATGTGCCAATGGCATACTCGGCTATTAGGGCGCGCCTAGGTAGAAAAAGTTACCAGCGAGCATGTTGGCATGTGCCAATGGCATGCGTGGCCAATTTGGGTCGCGCCCTGGTAGGAAAAGCTACCAGCGAGTGTGTTGGCATGTGCCAATGGCATGCGTGGCCAATTCGGGTCGCGCCCTGGTAGGAAAAGCTACCAGCGAGCGTGTTGGCATGTGCCAATGGCATGCGTGGCCAATTCGGGTCGCGCCCTGGTAGGAAAAGCTGCCAGCGAGCGTGTTGGCATGTGCCAATGGCATGCGTGGCCAATTTGGGTCGCGCCCTGGTAGGAAAAGCTACCAGCGAGCGTGTTGGCATGTGCCAATGGCATGCGTGGCCAATTTGGGTCGCTCCCTGGTAGGAAAAGCTACCAGCGAGCGTGTTGGCATGTGCCAATGGCATGCGTGGCCAATTTGGGTCGCGCCTTGGTAGGAAAAGCTACCAGCGAGCGTGTTGGCATGTGCCAATGGCATGCGTGGCCAATTTGGGTCGCGCCCTGGTAGGAAAAGCTACCAGCGAGCGTGTTGGCATGTGCCAATGGCATGCGTGGCCAATTTGGGTCGCGCCCGGTAGAAGAAACTACCCGGCGAGCGTGTTGGCATGTGCCAATGGCATGCGTGGCCAATTTGGCCTAGGTTGCATGATTTGCAAGCCTAGGCGTGGGCGCCATTTTGGCATGGCATGGTTAGGGCCAAGGTAAGGGTGCTTGGCTTGGCGTGACGTAACTAGCGTAGCTAGGGCCAAGGCAGAGTGTGTTTGGCATGGCGCGGCTAGCTCGGGCTAAATGTGGCTGGCATGATTTGCCATTGGCACGGAGGTGTGGCTAGCATGGTTGGCATGCTTTGGCGCGTTTGGTGTGGCTGGCATGATTTTCCATTGGCACAGAGGTGCGGCTAGCTTGGGCTAGGTGTGGCTGGCATGACTTGCCATTGACACGGAGGGGAATTAGGGTTTTGTTCGTCGTAACCCTAATTTTAAAAAATACCCCCTATTAATTAATGATTACATGCATTAAATGTCCTAATAAATGTGTCACTAGTGACATTAGGTTATTTGGGGTTTTTACGATTTTACCCTTTGTTTAAAAACCACCATCAACATTAAGTCCCCTGCTTAGCTCGGACCAGGAGCTTTGTTGCGAGGTAAGCATAAGATGGTGACAAACTATCAACAAAGAATTGTAAAGAGAAAATTGAGGAGGCTCGTCGACCTTTTTATAAATAGGATTTGGAATCCTTTCCTCTGGCGATTTGCGTAAATCGGGAGGCTGGCACAATTGGGAAGTTAGTGTCGTGAGAGACAGGAAGCTGGGCGGCATTGAGAAGTTGTTGCGAGTTGGGAAGCTGAGCGTGCTAGCTGGTGGGACCGGCGCAAGGTGGGGAAGCTGAACGTGCTTGCTGGCGGGACCGGCGCAAAGTGTGAAGCTGATCGTGCTAGCTGGCGGGACCGGCGTAAGATGGGGAAGCTGAGCGTGCTAGCCGGCGTGACTTGGGCGGTTGTAGGGAAGTTTGGTGAGACTGGCGCAAGCTTGATGGGACCGGTGAAAACAAGGAGGGAGTAAGTGTTTCTATAGATAGCAAAGTTTCCTTATTTTGCCTTCCTTCACGCGCGGCTTCAATCGGGGGCATCATCCATGCCAAAAATCTGGAAGCGTTACGTCCATCATTACTTCCTTTCCTTCTTTAAGTTTCCGAATTCATACCCAACGTAATTGCATCATCTCCCTCATTTGAGAAAGGATTCTTCTTGTTGAATTTTTCCTCTTTGTCATGTCGCACGAGAGACGAATCATCTTCTAACCAAACCAATTCTCCGAGTGAAGGCGCGAGTCGACTCTTGCAAAAGCACCCCGACTAGGGTTATTCGGGCTAAGAAGATCATACCGGTATGTTTTCTTCTTCTTCTCCGTTCGTGTTATCCTCTTTTTATATGTGTATAGATATGATGGAACTGGATCATTTTCCCCATCTTTTGCAGTGTATGATGGGACCCTCCAGGGATGGCTGCGCCTTTAACTCTTCGGAGAAGGGCTTCAGACTTGGCGGAGATCGATCTTCTTCTCTTGAGGAGGCATTGGTTGGGATTGAATCTCCATTCCACGAAGCTAGTGAAATCATTAAGGACCTCCCTTCCATCTATCCCCATGAAGAACAGGTGCATGTTCGGACTTTCTTGGGTTCAGTGAGCATGGAGGAGGGGCGAGAGAACAAGGAAGAGTCTTGGCATGTTGAGAGGTTTCAGTGCGGCAAAGCCTTTCCTCGATCCGGGTATGGGGCGGATCGGACCGTTTCTAGGTTGAAACGACGGAAAAGTGAACGTGTGGTGGTCTTGGAGGAGAGCGCCATGATTCTTGACTACGATGTGGATGAATCAAAAACTTTCTCCGAAGTGTCGGCCGAGAAAACCTTCGAAGGAGCATATGACGGAACGAGATACCCTCTCGAAGTTGATGCCAAAGGTGTCATTGGTGATACCGGAGGGGTCATGGTGGCGTATCTTTGGACCGGTCGTCGGGAGGACACTTGTTGCCGCTGTGGTTGCTTCGGGATGGGATGTTGAGGTTGTTGCTTTGCTAACACCGTTGAATGGAACCTTTGTTGCCCGAGGGATTCTTTGGGGGAAGTGCTTGAAGATAGTCTTACCCGAGGGGACTTGTACTCCGTCCTTCGAGGGCTAGTTCTTCCCTTTTGTTATTCCTGTTAGCTGCTTTAGTTCCCCTGGTGTCCCCTTTTTTTTTTTGTAAACTCGTCTTTTTCTTCTTCTTCTTCATCAGTCAACATTTTGCTTCATATATATTTTTGAAAGAGGTTGTGGTATGATGGCTCTGCAATGGTTTTCTGGGTTTATCTGATGTATTTCTCTGATATCTGGAGGATTCGCTTGGAAAGAGATGTATTTATGTTTTTTTTTTTTTTTGACAAAAAGGGAATCCCTATGGAAAAATACAAACGGTGTATTCATCTTGGGGAATTAAAACTATTAAGAGGAACTGTTAAAGGAAATATTAAAAGGGGGAGTGATTGGGAAGTACAGCATTTTAGGGATTGGATTCCTTGAGCCATCGCGAGTGAATTATCACGCCTTACAGTGTGACCGCATTGATGAGCTTGCAATATCCTCCCAAAAGGGTATCCGCAACCGGATCTGACTCGTCTTCTCCTTCATTGGGCAAATCCATTTTTACCGTAATCTTCCCAACTTGAAACGAGCTTTCCTTAACCACTACATCTCCAATTGAAAACGGGTTCAGACGCCGTGCAACCGTTTGAGTCTTGGCTTCGTTGGCTTCAATAGAAGTTTCCAAGCTTCTTGCAAAGTGTACAAATGGTCCAGCTCCCCATTCACATTTCTTGACAGCGTTTGTGCCGATGTCGTGCCGAGTCCCCATGACGGAATGGGGAAGGAAAGACTGGTTGCAGAAAAGGTTTCTTGGTCAGACTTACTTGCATTTGAAAACCATGAGCTAGCGCCAACGGGTCCTCTCCGGATGCCTGGGTTCCTTCAATAGCTCGTTGATGCGATAACCCGTGGGATGATTTGTTGGGAATTCCTTCGGGCGTGGACGTCGGCAGAGGGTGTACATCCAATTTCTCTTTGTTGTCGAGCACCCATAAGCGTCCCAATATCATGTCATGATCTAGTTCTTTGACAATGTGGAACTTGTTATGCGTTATAGCGTCTCCCATCTTGATCTCTAGGTTGATGTAGCCATGCGCGTTCAAAGTTTCTCCTCTCAAGCTCTTAATCACAGACGGGGAATAGGTAGCGTCTTGTTTTGTAAATCCTGCTGCCTTTAGTGTATTGAAAGTAATGATGTTGTGGTCAGAGGCCGTGTCGATGAGCGTGTCGTCAAATTCGTTACCTCTTAAACAGGACGTGGTCAGCAGTCCCCAGTTCTCCTTTTTGGTTCCACCTGTTTGGAAAGCTTGGGCCCCTAGCGTGGATTCCGAGGAGAGAAAAAGTCGTTTGCCGGATACAAAACGATTGAGAGCTGCGAAAATATCTTGGCGCTGCACCTTGGAAAGATAGAGAATTTCGCATACATGTTGTATCATGGATTGTACAGTCTCGTGCACGGAGTCCCCCAGGGACCCGCAGTTTCTTATTGGGAGTGGGTCTCGATGCACTCTTTCATCTCCCGGGTTGGAGTCCTCCCTTCTATCCTTTCTTTGAAAATATGCTTTAGTCTGTTGCAATCGCCGGTCGGGTGGTGAACGAACCCGTGGTAGTGGCGGTGCCCAGGGTTCGCCATCTCGGCCTCGGTTGGTAGACGTGCGGGAGGTGGCGATCCCGATAATATCATCTTGAACCCGGGCTTCTAGGAGGTCAATCACCTCCTCGATGGGAAACGGGAAATCAAAGGTATTTCCTTCGGTCTCATGATGCTTTGCATGGGAGTTTTAGTGACGGTCTTTCGTGGTGGGGGGGTTCCGTTGCGCCGGCGCTTCACGTTTTTGGCTGGTGGCTTGTAGTTGGGGCTTTCCTTTTCCCCTTTCGTTTACTATGTTCACGGAGGATGAGACGGCATTAAATTGTTTGCTGATGAGGCATCTATTCCCGCGAGTTTCACGCGTGTCTTGGTTCGATTTGGCTTAGATCTTTCCAAGTAATGCTTTGGTGCTTTGTTGTTGCGAGATCGTCTGGCGGCTTCATGGAGTTCGGAGAACGTTTGGAAGCGCAAGTTTTCTAGTAGGGCGCGGTAAATTGGAACCATACCATTGATGCATGCGTTCACCAGTTGTTGCTCGGTCACGTTTGGGTCGTGACAGATCGAGTACTTGAACCACGAACCTTTTGACGAAATCATTCGGATGTTCGTTATCCCACCGCTACATTCTTAGAGGTCTCGAGAAAGTAACTTGTTCGGACACGAAGAAGTATTTCTTGTAAAACGCAAAGTGACCATGCTACTCCGGTTAGGAATGTTGTTCGGTGGGATCTTTGTTGTACCATGTATACGCCCTTCCAAAGAGTGATTTTGAGAATTCCCTTAAATGAAGAACGTGATTATATTCATATTCACCTAGGGATTCCGGAAACGAGAGACATGCTCATGTGCATTCCCGGTACCATTGTACGGGGTAAATTGAGGAGAAGAGTACCCCCTTGGGAGAGGGATTCTCTGCATTTCGGATGGGTAGGGGGTTGGTTATGATGCACGTCCAACTCATCATTCTTGATTCGGTTGCGGAGAAGTTGTTCCAAATCTTCTCTCGTGACAAAGTTGGGCGGCTGATTTCCTTCCAACGGGATTCTAGCGCGAGTTTCCTCATCCGTGGAGGTGTGCTCCGCCGAGGTGCTGGCGTCGGGGTTGTTGGAGACGTTCCTAAGCGGCTATGGAGGACGCGACTCACGTGGTAGTCGCTCTGTCAGGGTCTTGAGAAAGATGAGTACCTCCTTCAAGTTGAAACCATATCCGTCCGTGGCTCGGCGAGCATCTCTTGTCGTTCCATCGAATCAGCGATGGTGACGTAAGGACGACTTCCTCTGGTCCCTCCGGTCTCTCGTCCCGTCGGCGGGGTAGTTGGAACCTTAGTTGTGGTCGGAGGCGCCATCCTAGACGAAGCATTTGGGGTCGTAGCGGCGGCTCTAGCCCTGGTGGATGGTGGCGTGACACCCGAAGAGATATTTCCGTTGCCATGATTAGAGGGTTGTGCAGAGACACTAGAGGAGGCAGTGGATCTGGCCCTGGTGATTGGAGGTGTTACACTTGAGGGAGTGCATTCGATGTTACTGTAGTCAACAGGTGATGCAACAACGTTATTGGGAGAGACGCTAACATCGGGGATGCGTTAAAGTGCTTTGTATTCTCGCGCCCACTCCGGACCCGAGTTCCACCATGTTGGGATTTGACGTTCGGAAACGAAATCGGAGTCAGAGTTGGTATTGTAACCGATAGATCAATCCTCCCGCTGTGGTCGCCAATTGTTTATGGGTAAAAATCGTTTCCGCCGATTTTGGTAAATTCGGTAGGTGAGTGAGAAACTGGTTTAAACCCTAAACAAATGTGCTGCACGTGAGCACTTTATAGATTCGAGAGATCAATCTGTACAAGTCCGGCCTAAACCAAGAAATGGCCGTTCCCAGGACTTGCTTCGGTCACAAAGTGGAGGAGAAGGGTTGATTTGGGGGGAAGCAAAGAAAGGTGTTGAGACCAGAATAATTGCGGGAGAGTAGTGTCTCGACTTGTATCGAAAGTGAAAGCTTAGGAAGCTTGCAAGAGATGAAAGCTTTTTGGAGAGCTTGCAAAGTTGCCTTTTCTCGAGAGTGTTGTATTTTCTCCCGACCGAGACTTGTTGTGCGGTGGAAATAGGTAAGACCTATTTATACAAGTCGAGATTGAAACGTACCCCGGCCTCATGAAGGAAGAGAGTAAAGGGTGAAATAATGGGAGGAGGTGGTAACCGCATGGTGTTAATGGGTGAAAACGTTTTCACCATTATTTCCTCATTTATTTGACCGCTTTATTCCTATTCACGCTTTCTTAATGTGAGCGTAGTGTACGCTGCAAGCTGTGACCGCCAAACCAAGACCACCGGAAAGCATCCCCGGTTTGTGTTGATGTCTCGAGTGTTGGTTGCATCTTGAGTGCAAGTGGTCTTGCTAGGGCGCATGTGGCATGTGCCAATGGCATGTGCGGAATGCCTTTGTTGCGAGTTGCACCTCGAGCGCAAGTGGTGCTGCTAGGGGCGCATGTGGCATGTGCCAATGGCATGTGTTGAATGCCTTGGTGGTAGGTTGTACGTTGAGTGTAAGTGGCAATGCATAGAGTTGCTAGTGGCGTGTGTGGCATGTGCCAATGGCATGTGCGGAATGCCTTGGCGGTAGGTTGCACGGTTTGCAAGTTAGGCTACCGGCGTGGGTTTTGGCATGTGCCAATGGCGCGCGTACGGCCAAGTTGGCCTAGGTTGCACGGCTTGCAAGTTGGGCTACCAGCATGCGTGTTTTGCATGTGCCAATGGCATGCGTGGCCAAGTTGAATCATGGCCCGTGTTTAGAAAAGCTACC
This sequence comes from Papaver armeniacum, assembly GCA_023531295.1. Taxonomy (NCBI): domain Eukaryota; kingdom Viridiplantae; phylum Streptophyta; class Magnoliopsida; order Ranunculales; family Papaveraceae; genus Papaver; species Papaver armeniacum. Next base: position 211,706 of record JAJJWW010014514.1, on the reverse strand, counting down.
AGCGAGCGTGTTGGCATGTGCCAATGGCATGCGTGGCCATTAGGGCGCGCCTTGGTAGAAAAAGCCACCAGCGAGCGTGTTGGCATGTGCCAATGGCATGCGTGGCCAATTTGGGTCGCGCCCTGGTAGGAAAAGCTACCAGCGAGCGTGTTGGCATGTGCCAATGGCATGCGTGGCCAATTTGGGTCGCGCCCTGGTAGGAAAGCTACCAGCGAGCGTGTTGGCATGTGTCAATGGCATGCGTGGCCAATTTGGGTCGTGCCCTAGTAGGAAAAGCTACCGGCGGCGTGTTGGCATGTGCCAATGGCATGCGTGGCCAATTTGGGTCGCGCCCTGGTAGAAGAAACTACCAGCGAGCGTGTTGGCATGTGCCAATGGCATGCGTGGCCAATTTGGCCTAGGTTGCATGATTTGCAATCCTAGGCGTGGGCGCCATTTTGGCATGGCATGGTTAGGGCCAAGGTAAGGGTGCTTGGCTTGGCGTGACGTGACTAGCATAGCTAGGGCCAAGGCAGAGTGCGTTTGGCATGGCGCGGCTAGCTCGGGCTAAATGTGGCTGGCATGATTTGCCATTGGCACGGAGGTGCGGCTAGCATGGTTGGCATGCTTTGGCGCGTTTGGTGTGGCGGCATGATTTGCCATTGGCACGAGGGTGCGGCTAGCTTGGGCTAGGTGTGGCCGGCATGATTTGTCATTGGCACGGAGGTGCGGCTAACATGGTTGGCATGCTTTGGCGCGTTTTGGTGTGGCTGGCATGATTTGCCATTGGCACGAGAGGTGTGGATAGGGCCAAGGTAAGTGTGTTTGGCTTGGCGTGGTGTGACTAGCGTAGCTAGGGCCAAGGCGAGTGCGTTTGGCATGGCGCGGCTAGCTCGGGCTAAATGTGGCTGGCATGATTTGCCATTGGCACGGAGGTGCGGCTAGCATGGTTGGCATGCTTTGGCGCGTTTGGTATGGCTGGCATTATTTGCCATTGGCACAGAGATGCGGCTAGCTTGGGCTAGGTGTGGCTGGCATGACTTGCTATTGACACGGAGGGGAATTAGGGTTTTGTTCGTCGTAACCCTAATTTGAAAAAATACCCCCTATTAATTTGATTACATGCATTAAATGTCCTAATAAATGTGTCACTGGTGACATTAGGTTATTTAGGGTTTTACGATTTTACCCTTTGTTTAAAAACCACCATCAACAGTTAGATGTCTCGAGTGTTTTCATGGGAAAACGTGTAGCAAGGTGTTACGTGTGGCATGTTGGCATGCCAGTGGCCATGGTAGAGTCGACATGGCTTTGCCAAAGAATAGGCGCGGCTAAATTTGGGGTTTAGATGCAAACCGTGGTGTTTTGGCTTTGGGTCGTAAGTTAGGTGGCGAACTTGAACGGTCGAGATCCGCATCTCAGAGGGAAGGATAGCCGTTGATTATTGCAACCCTCCGTTTTAGTAGCCAGCGTTGAGCATGGCTTTGCCATAGAGTAGGCGCGGCCAAATTAGGGTTTATGTGCAAACCGTATGTTTTGGCTTTGGGCCGCAAGTTGCCATGCGTCAGGTGGCGAACTTGTGTGGTCAATATCTGCATCTCAAAGAGAAGGGTAGTCGTTGATTATTGCAACCCTTCGTTTTAGCAACCAGCGTTGAGTCATGGCCTTGTTAAAGAGTAGGCGCGGCCCGGGTGGGGGTTTAGGTGCAAACCGTGTGTTTTGTCTTTGGGCCGCAAGTTGCCATGCGTCAGGTGGCGAACTTGTGGTCGAGATCTGCATCTCAAAGAGAAGGGTATACGTTGATTATTGCAACCCTTCGTTTTAGCAGCCAGCGTTGAGCATGGCTTTGCCATAGAGTAGGCGCGGCCAAATTAGGGTTTAGGTGCAAACCGTGTGTTTTGGCTTTGGGCTGCAAGTTGCCATGCGTCGGGTGGCGAACTTGTGTGGTCGAGATCTGCATCTCAAAGAGAAGGGTAGCCGTTGATTATTGCAACCCTTCGTTTTAGCAGCCATCGTTGAGCATGGCTTTGTCATAGAGTGGGCGTGACCAAATTAGGGTTTAGGTGCAAACCGTGTGTTTTGGCTTTGGTTCGTAAGTTACCATGCGTCAGGTGGCGAACTTGTGAGGTCGAGATCTGCATCTCAAAGATAAGGGTAGCCTTTGATTATTGCAACCCTTCGTTTGTAGCAGCCAGCGTTGAGTCATGGCCTTGTCAAAGATTATGCGCGGCCGAATTGGGGTTTAGGTGCAAACCGTGTGTTTTGGCTTTGGGCCGCAAGTTGCCATGCGTGAGCTGGTGACTTTGGACGGCTAATATCTGCATCTTAGATGGAAGGGTGGCCTTTGATCGTTGTAACCCTTCGTTTTGGCAACCAATGACGTGAAGGAAAGGCTGGCATGGTATAGGCATGTCCAAAACTAGGGTTTGGTGCAAACCGTGGTGTTTGGCCTTGGGCCGCAAGTTGCCGTGCATTAGGTGGAGAACTTGGATGGTCGAGATCTGTATCTCGAAGAGAAGGGTAGCCGTTGATTATTGCAACCCTTCGTTTCGGCGTGGAGAAGTGGCTGGCATGGTTTGCCAATGGCACGGTGGAGTGGCGGGCATGGTTGGCATGCCTTGGCGCAGAGACGTGGCTGGCATGGTTTTCCATTGGCACGGTGGGGCGGCTGGCATGGTTGGCATGCCTTGGCGCAGAGACGTGTTTGGCATGGTTTTCCATTGGCACGGTGGTGCGGCTGGCATGGTTGGCATGCCTTGGCGCAGAGACGTGGCTGGCATGGTTTGCCATTGGCACGGTGGTGCGACTGGCATGGTTGGCATGCCTTGGCGCAGAGACGTGGCGACATGGTTTTCCATTTGCACCGTAGCGCGGCTGGCATGGTTTGCATGCCTTGGCGCAGAGACGTGGCTGGCATGGTTTTCCATTGGCACGGTGGCGCGGCTGGCATGGTTGGCATGCCTTGGCGCGGAGACGTGGCTGGCATGGTATGCCATTGGCACGGTGGCGCGGCTGGCATGGTTGGCATGCCTTGGCGCAGATACGTGGCTGGCATGGTTTGCCATTGGCACGGTGGTGCGGTAGCATGGTTGGCATGCCTTGGCGCCGGTGACGTGGGCGGCATGGTTTGCCATTGGCATGGTGAGAGAATTAGGGTTAGGTGTATACGAGAGGTGATGTCAGTTAATACTAAGGGTTCTGTCGTGGAACATGACACATGTATATAAGAAAAAAGGTACCCTGGTAATTACTACATAAATACGCTGATTGATTTAATAAATGCACTATTGGTCCTAGTGACGTCATGTCAGATGTACGGTTTTACGATTTTATCCCTAAGCTAAAAACCACCATCAACAGCTAAATTTTAGGGATTTTCCTATTTTACAATAGAAATCCATAATATCGGATTTAAATATCCGTATACAGAAACTCAGTTTTCGTCACCATAAGTCAATAAATGCATCTCTACCATAGTGGTCACAATGTTTCTCTCTTTTTGCTTGGATAGATTAGAGTTATAACCAAGAAAAATGGCCAACTATAGTGCTTAGCCTACGTATACAATCAAAAAAATACCTAAAAATATTTCTTTTTCCTCGTAACTTAAGAATTATGCAAACTTAAAATAGCTCAACTTTTTAGAAAACGAAAGGAACATATAACAGACACCTCCTTCAACACACTATTTTTGTTCAGAACAAGATTTTGGGGGTAATCCCTAGTCGAGCGAGAATATATATGCTGCAGTTCTACCATTTGAACCATATATAAGCTACAATTTATTAAAGAAAAAGCCACATAAGCTATATACTACAACAAAGTCGAATGGCATCAAAATCAATATGATAATGTTGGTACAACTTATTTCTTATCATTAAATTGAATCTCAACCGTTGATTTCATCATCAATACTCTAACTAAAACCAACAAGGTCCTACTTCCAATGTTAGAATTTTTTGCGCTAATAATATGTAAAAAGGGATAGTAAAGAACAAACAAACAGAAACGGCTAACGCTAATGTCGTGGATGATTGTATATCTCCCCCCGTTTAAGGAGAGCAAGATTAAAATCAAAACCTTAGCAAATTATTAATAACCAAACGGAATATTCTCTTTAATGAACAAAACAAGGACTAACACCAAATGAAATAAGGATAAAACGTACATATATCAGGGATTTCCATAATGATATATGTAATTTACAGAGACTAAAATACAAATATGTCAGAAATTATTTATGTACGAAAACGTCATTTTTATAAAATTGAAAATAAACAAACTTCATATCTTTGAAACCGTGCGTCGGATTTTGGTGAATTTTTATATATTTGTAAAGTTCTTTGAATTATCTACGCAACGAGCATAAACAACAATATTAAAAAAAAATCTTTTCACTTCTCCAAAAAAATAGATGTAATTTAAAGGTAAAATAAAAGAACTTATACCTTACATATTGCTTTTTTTTTTTTTGAAGCAATATATTGCTTAAATGGTATTCAAAAAGTTTATACATAAGTATATAACAAAAGAAATAAATTTAAGTTTCAGATGACAAAGTATAACATTAGGTGCAACGTATTGAGCATAAAAAGTAAAAATGTCGACGTTCACTGCATGTGTGCACTACTTATATGTTATAACTGGGGATGTACCTAACGATGAACGCTAAAAGTTGAACCATTAATGTCATGTCAGACTTCAATAAGATAAATTGACTTGTCAAATCAACATTAATATCAGAAAAGCCACCAAATATAGTCGTTCGATAAATGGCTCCAGTTGCATAATGTTATTACAACTTCCCAAAAATACCCTTTATTCTCCTTTCTTCGTGTAAAACAAGTTATCTGACTCATGCTTGGAGAAATGGATACTGTCGTCCCGTATATAAGGAAAAACTCATGTCATTTTTTTCTTTTGCCACTTTTGTTACATTTACTTCACTCTTAAAATGGAAGATAATATTAATAATTTAATATTAATAGCCCTAAATCTTATTACGTTGTGACATTGTCGGTCCTTTTAAAGGTGTTTCTCAAGTGAACTCCTGGATAAGAATATGAAGAAATCAACAAAAAGATTGATAATCAAACTTTCTCAGAAAAACAAAGGTAAAAAATATGGATATGGTACTAATCCTAATAGCCCTAAACACGTTTTATGTCTGAAAAGAAAATCTTCTCCCTACATTGCTAGATAAGGCGGTCCTTCAAAAGGTTCTTCACAAGATGAACTCCTGGATGAGAATATGAAAAAATCAACTAGAAGATTTATATTCAAACTTCCTCAGAAAAACAAAGTTAAACAATCTGGATCTGGTACTAATCTTAATAGCCCTAACCTTATTTAGTTTCATCCAATAAAAGAAAAAGGAAATCTTCTGCTTCTGATGTTGATGTCCCTTCTAAGTAAAGGAAGGTAAAACATTTGGATCTGGTGCAATGAATAAGAAGAAAAATGATTCATATAACGATCCAGACAAAATTCTAGATCCAGATGCTAAGGTTTGTTTCTGTTTTTCCTGATTTTTAGTATTGATTTTTGAATTGTCAGGGTTTTTAGTTTTAATAAGATCGTAAATAAAAAAAATCTCATTTCTACGCACTTAATTAAACTTCAAGTGCTTTAACATCTCCATCATTTTTATTTCCTTCACTTTCAACATCATCCCTTTTCAACTCCTCCTTATAGATAGTTAGTTTTCTCAAAGGACCTTCACCCCAATGAAATAGATTCAATATAATATATATTGTAATATCGCAAATTAAACCATAAATATAGAATAAGTCAATGACCTTCTCAGTCTCTTTGTCGAAAAATCACCTCCGGGATCAACGGGACACCCACCTAACATAATACAAATTAATCAAGATAATGAGTGTAAGTTTGCCAATGTATAACTAAGCTTAAAAAAGAAATTTCGAATAACTAAGTGAATTCCCATCAAACTTTAGTCATGTATGTATGATGCTAAAAAGAAACTTGTATGCTAAGTTAGCTTATTTTTCCTTCAAGAGTACTTACATGATGTACTAACTATAAAAGTAAAAAAAAAAAAAAAAAAACCACAATACAATACGAATTGGAAAAATATAAATGATATGTATTGCATCAGTCATGCGACATCTTTGAGGGATGAGGGATTAAAGGACCTTGTTTTGTAAAATCATTGCACCAGAATAAACAAAAATAAATTTTAAGACGAGAATGAGAAAAATAGCATTATGTTCTTAACACATAAGATACATTGTCGTAATAAATCTAATATTATCACATAAATTTCCGAGCTTCATTTACTCAATAAAAAGAGATCACTTATCTCCCACTATACCAATGCAACAATAAAAAAGATTCATTCTCACAAGGAGTATTGAACATATAGTTGTTGTTAGAGCTAATGCTCGGTTTAGCCTTCATTACCTTCGCATGTCAAGTATGTTGTCATATTTTAGGTGACAAAATTATTTCTTGATATTATTCTAATAAAGTCAACTTCGGTTCGGAATCAATTAAGTAGTAGAGTTTTAGAATTTTCCAATTTATTCAAGGCGGATGAAGAATTGAAGATCACACGAAGACATCCATTTGAAGAAGCTTCATCAAGGTAAGTAACTGAGACTTGTCTTTTCCTATTGAACTCGTTTCCATCCATCTATATGTCGTACAAAAAGTCGGGGACTTTAGTAGTTCATCATAATTTAAAGAAGATTATATCAATGATTAGCTTCTTGCTAAGTCTAGTGATGTTTCGACTTCTAACAATTAAGTATGTGAACCAAAGCTTACTGAACTCAAAACTCAAGGAAAATAATGCCTTTGAGTTTCGAACCTATTACGGTAAGTTCATGAACCAAAGTTTCTCTAAAAGCATTTGTCTTTTGAGTTCACGAACTTATTACGGTGAGTTTGGGAACCTAAGAAGAGATTTAAATGTATTTGAATTCACTATCCTATATGATGAGTTCGTGAACCTATTCAAAGAGATTTTTCCTGAGATTTTTAAAGCATTTGAGTTCGTGAACCTAACATGGGGAGTTCGAACCTAAGAAATAAACAATGCTCCTGAGACATATTTGCATTTGAGTTTGCGAGCCTATTATGGTGAATTCGTGAACCTAACAAGTTTTGATTTCTTCTATAAGTGAACCTAACAAGTTTTGATTTCTTTTATAACTTTGTTTGCGTTTGAGTTTGTGAACCTACCTATATGGGTTCCCGAACCTACAAGGCTAATAATTTATACTTTTTCTTTTTTGCTCCAATGACTAAGCCTTCATATACTTAAAACCTTAATGACACAAACCCGTAACGTCTATATCTATGGGCTCATTCATTCTTATTTGAATTTCAAGGCTAACTTTCTACACTCTTACTAATTGCTATCCACAGCTAATTCATATGGCTAGAAAATCTATTTCTTTTCTTGAAAGTTTGAAGTTACCTTTAGGAGTAATTCTTTTCATAAGAATTTACTTGGGCTTACAATTATCTAAAAACTTAAAACCATGAAAAATCTCATTGCAAGCATAATCATTCCCAATGAAACAATTTTAAGGAACGACTTTGTTTTAGCAATTGAGAATTAACTTCATCCTTATTTCATCACTATAAATTGGAGAGACTAAAAACACATAAAACTCTACCCCTACACTCATGTGTATCTTGTTAAAAAGTTGTCCTCTAAAACCTAGAAGATCTTCGAGATTTAATGTTCGACTTTGAAAGACTTCACTTGGGATTCGTAAAGCACATGTTTACATATCTTGAAAGAAATATAGTTTCGATACCCGTATTCATATTTGTGTTTCGTATACTTCATATATTCTCTTCCGATATAAGGTCATTTAAGAATTACAGATCAAATCTAGATTTGATAGAAAACTATAAACACAGTTGAGTATAACTCTTATATATTGAAATTCTACATGCGAGTTTTACACCTGAATGCAACATATTTTTTCTTAGCTTGTTATTTTTGTGTAGATAGAAGTTTAGGTATCTATAAGTCTTGAAGATCATAAACCCTAATCTTGGATTTAGATCGGTTTTTATCCTTGATCTAGTATCGAAAATAAATCTTTAAAATCCATGTTAGAGGCAGGGTATCGCTAGTCTTCCTGCCGGACTATGGAGCAACTCCTAGGGATATAAAGGACATCGACTAGGGGAATCAAGTTGTTTATGGGTGAAAACTACTCCTGCAGAATTTGGTAATTTGGGGTGTGGATGAGGAATGAATTTAAACCTTTAAACAAATGCACTGCGCGGTGAGTGCTTGTAGATTCGAGAGATCAATCTGCGTGCAAGTCCGGCCTAAACCAAGAAATGGCCGTTCCAGGACTTGTTTCGGTCACAAAGTGAAGGAGATGGGGTTGATCTTAGGGAGGGAAGCGAAGAAGGTGTTGAGATTGTGAAGGTGTTGGCTTGCTTATGACTTGTAACGAAAGGTGAACAGGCTTGTGATTGATGCAAGCAAGTTCGGGCGTTTGAATACGTTTTTTGTATTAACACTTGGTTTTCTCTGTCTCGTCCGAACTTGTGTTGTTCCCGTTTGAAATAGGGCGGAGAACCTATTTATACAAGTCATTGAGCCTTATTCACGTCTCTCGTGGGAAGTGGAGGAAGTGGAGTGATGGAGTAGTGGAGTTGTGCGTCGGTGCCACACGACCCGGTCTTGCCCACTTCTCCCCGTTCATCTCTAACCGTCCATGACTTCCCGACACGTTCTTGTGATGGCGCGTTGCCGCCGGACGCCGTAAACCGCCGCACCAATACCCCAAGATGTATCCCCCCCCGCCTTGTGACATGATTGATGTCTGAATGTGTGGATCGTGGATCCACGAAAGATAGCATGTAATGCTGAATTGAATAATTGTGTTATTCGGAAGTCGATACTTGTGAAGTATCGTGTGTATTTTATGCAGTACTTGCATTATAGTGTGGTAAAGTGATGGGTAATGATGCCTCACCGACCAAATAACTCTGACCGGGGTTGTATAACCAAGTCGGTGAAGTTGGACGGATGAGATGATCTTTGAGACACTCATCTGCGACCGTTAATGAATATTAGGTTTTTTGAAGAGGTGCGAAAGCATCACTCTTCAGCTTGGTCGAAACCAAACATGGAAAGGGATTTGGAGAGGACCGACCGGCATGTGTGTAGACGGCATATCTTAGGTGTGCACGCCCATACCTCACCGTCCCATGAAGGCGCGATCTAGGCCACTCAATTTGACCGGTAAAGTTGAGTGGTTGAGATCGGTTTGCGGCAGAAATTGATGCCGCAAAAGGCTGCGCATCATGCTTTTTCGTCGAGCGTTCCAAGACGACCCAATTTGGTCGGTCTTGGTCGATGGGTTTGACGTGAAGATGGCGGTGGTGTTCATGCCTATACCGAATATCCCATGAAAACGTGATCTAAGCCATTCAAATCATCCTATGAAGTTGAGTGGTCGAGATCAGTTTGCAATTTGGGAAGTATAACCACGCATGTTTGGGCGGGCGTTTTGGATTAGCCGGGCATGATATGCCTTGGCCGATCACATGAGGAGGTAGATGGGCCCACGGTGGTCATGCTGGTATGACCTACCCTTGTTTAATCTAATCTCGTGACCCTCCATTTGTGCCTGAGAAGATGGACGCGCGTGATGGTTTGAAACCCTAATTTTGGCTTTCAAAGCCGTGCGCCATCTCTTGTTTGGGTGACGATTCTCCTCACGGCCAAACATTGTTGGTCTTGACCGATTGGTCAAGTGTGTAGGCGGGCCCACGGTGATCGTATTGACATGCTCTGGGCCCTTTGAATCTATATCTACACCCTCCATCTATACCCATGCAAGATGGATGGTTGAGATTGTTTTGCGACACATGTAATATGCCGCAAACCCTTATTTAGGGTTTTCCGTCCATAATGCTTGGTATGAACGTCTTTTGGCAAGCAAAGGCCAATGGCCGACCATGCGGGTCGGCCGTGGGTATTCCATACCGCTTGGGGGTGATGGAATTGATCCGGGGTCATCCAATCATGCTTATGGAGTTGGATGATCTGCGATCGATCATATCCGACCGATACGGTCCAGTCCGGATGCTCAATCGGGCTAGTATAACACACCGAGAGGGGCTCAATCGGGCTAGTATAACACACCGAGAGGGGCTCGGGCTAGTATAACACACCGAGAATCGCCAGTATGGGTATTTCGTACATGGTTTCATTATAGTGCTTGGAGGTTCGTGTTATTCTCAGAAGAGTAACACCTCAGTCGTCATGCCACACCGATAATGAGTATTGGAAATACAAGGCCGATATGAAATTCACGGGAAGGGATTGTTGCCACATGCTCCAACCTGGAGGAATTTCATGTATTCACGTAATGGGATTGTTGCTACATGCTCCATTCTTGGTGAATTAAGTGAGGGAGTATCCAACACTTATAAATGGCTTTATCTTTTACAAGATGTCAGCGCATGATATTTCTGGTTTTTTATAAATTTAACCTTGAACGAAAATCCACCATCAACATTAAGTCCCCTGCCTAGCACATAATGGTTACACTATTGTGTGGTAGGCACGAGATGGTGACAGTTAAAGATAATACTTATGAGGCAAAGTTAGATGTTACCAAAGTGAGACGGGTCATCCTGTCCCTTGGAGTATGTTACGTTTAAAAGGCATATAGAGAGCGTTCCCTAGTATGATGTTTGTCTTGCCTCGCTTCGATCGACCTTTCTATGCCTCGCTTCGTCGAGGGCCCGCTCCGTGCTTGCTCCGCTCGATCGTGGGGTTGTGCCTAATCGACGCACCGCCGTGCCGCCTCGCCGTTGGTGGGGCCATCGCGCCCGCTTGATCGAACGTGGGATTGAATTTCGTGAACATGATTCTCATGACATAAGAGAACCGTGTTGTGCAAATAAATGTGGTCCCGCCATATATGCTTGATTGAACGTGGGTCCCATATCGTGTATGCCTGACCGAATGTCAACTTTATACCAGCCTCGTGCCCTTGACCAACACCGATCTTGAAACTTGAACAATACCGGACTTGACTTGATCAATACCAGACTTGAATATTAAGCAATACCAGACTTGAAACTTGAGTGATACCGGACTCGTCACTTGATCAATACCGGACTTGAAGCTTGAGCAATATCGGACTTGTAACTTGAGTGATACCGACTCGTCACTTGATCAATACCGGATTTGAAACTTGAGCAATACCAGCGTTGTGCCCTTGACCAACACCAGACTTTAAACTTGTACCGGACTTGAAACTTATACCGGACTTGAAATCAATACCAGACTGAAACTTGCACCTGACTTGAAATCAATACCAGACTGAAACTTGCACCGGACTTGAAAACTAATACCAGTCTTGAAATCCGTTCCGAATTTGAGCCGGACCGGTTTTGTGTGCTCCGATGTGAGTTGTGTCTTGCCGTGTGTGACTACATCTCTCATGTGCTTTCATACAAGTTCTAACTCCTGCCTTTTATTTCATTATGGAAGAAAAGAATCCATGTTGAGATGTCTTCTGGAGATAATGCTGGTACCAAGTCAGAAAGTGTTGGCAGCTTCAAGGATATGCCGAACATTGATGGTGAGTTGTTCACCGCGCCCTTCCAACTATATGAAAATATCCGTTCCACGGGATAGCCCTCCTCCTATCGACTTCGTGGTTTTTCATACTCCGCCGGGTCCTCATGAAGGATGGATGAGACATATGTTGAGCAATGAGTACATCAAAGATAACTTGACCGGAGCGCAGATTGTTGATGTAGCTTGAGTGTTGAAACGACTTGAGAGGATGTTAAAGTGGCTTCTGGTACGAACGTTGAGGTGGATCCTGGAGAGTGTTGAAGCAGGATTCTGAAGCGAACAGGGTCCCAGAGAGAGCATTGAGGCGGCTCTTGAATAGACCATTTAAGCAGCTTCTGCTGGAGGGAGCGTTGAAGTGGCTTCCTCTTCAGTTCGATTTACCCTTGCGAATTCCATGATTCTTGACTGACCATCTTTCTCGTGTTGAAGAAGTCCTCGATCGACGGTGAAGGAACTCCATGCCGAGCCTCGGTCCCCAAGCGTGGTTTACATGGTTTGTTCGTAGTGGTTGTTGTCGAGCCGGGTATGGAATATCTTGGACGTTGTTTCATCATTGTGGGAGTCATGCATGTGGTAATCGGAGTTGGATTTGATGGACGCGCAGGATGTTGTATCTTGGTGGTTTTCCTCTGCGCATAAGGAACTGCTACGTAAGGTCAAGGTTGTATCGCCTGTTGGTGAGATATATGCCCCGGATCTTGTTCAACCACCGTCCGATAGGGTAACTCGCCGGATCTTGCTCGATATGACGGTTGGACATCGTTATCTTCTTGAGGCTGCTCCCTTGAGGTATCGGCTCCAGTGGAAGATTACCATCATAGAGCGTTGATACGTTGCACCGGTATTCCTTAAACCAAATGGCAGTATGGTATAATAAAATTTCCGAGAGGAGTTCGAAAAGATATCTTACTTGCATCATGCTCGTACATTCTTATCTGGTTGTAGCCGCTGCATCCATCCATGGAGGAGAACATGTTGTGTCGGCTGTTTGCATCTACTAACATGTCGATGTCAGGTAGAGGAGGATTGTTTTTTGAAGCAGCACCTGTTCAAGTTTCTGAAGTCTATGCAGCACCTTATCTATCCATTTTCTCGTGTCTGAACTGCAACTGTTTAACCGACTTGGATCCAGGTATGACATGTAGATGATGGATGACCAATTTTCATCTAAATCCGGCATTTCTTCATATCTCCAAGCGAACATGTCATGATACTCTTTGAGAAGTTCCACGAGCTTCGTGCGTTTATCCGTACACAAGGTTGAGCTGATGGAGATAGGCCTATGAGATTCCTCAACGATTTCAATCTCATCAGTTGTGGAGTTGGTGCCCTCTTGCAGCTGTTGTGGAGCATCTAGCACTTGCTCTTGTGGTTTGTTGCTGTTGTAGCATTCCATTGGGTGGAGAGAGACTGGGTAAATGCCTCCCAAGCTAATTCATAATGGCAGTGTCGGTATACCGTTTTCCCTTTCTGGTCACGACTCACCACAAAAGTTCGTTCCCTCTTCGTGTGAACTTGGGTCGTGGCTTCATAGGATGGAGAAGAATGCTTCGTCAACAAAGATGCATCGTGGGTACTAGACCTCAATGATGCAAGCCGGTCTTCTTCCTGAATTGACGCCCACGTGGGGAGTGGGTTGCAACGAACTTGTCTGATTCTTTCCGCGGGAGTTTCTCCCGTATGTGCCGGTTTGGTTTCCTCGAAGTCCGTCATTGTGGTAGGATTCCGTACGACCTTCCCGAGATAACCTTGTATGCCCCGAGAGTCTTGAGAGTAATCACATTCAAGACGTTCCTGTGTAGATAAGGGCCATCTTGAACTCTCGAATCCTTGATGCGTGCGGTGACATGTAGGTCACGGTCGTGACCTCCTCCGGTTGATTGCAGCAGAAACGTCTCCGCGCGCCGATTCTTCGAGAGGTGTGAAAGTTTGCATAAACTTTCCACTAGAGAAACCGCTTCCCGATCCACCTACCTCTCGGGTTCATAGTGAAACTATTGACTTGAGGAAGATCGCTGTGGGGATCGGTCCCAGTGTAGGAGCCTCCACGACAGATCGCTCATATCTCGATGTCGCTTCTTTGATCGGGTCCATGTAGGTCCGTTCCATTGAAGTACCTTCTCCTGGCAAGCGTTGAATGCATTTCTTGTTGGCTCCGGTGGGCTGTTGCGGGTCATGTGGAAATCGATCGCTTAATGTCTTAAGAAAAGTGAGTACCTCTTTACGAGTTGCGTCCATATCCGTTTGAGTCTTAGCAAGAACTTCCCGCTTCTCCATCAAGTCTGCAATGGTAATGGGGGATGGTCCTCCTCCCGTCCCTCCGACTCCTCATCCCGATGAAGGAGTGGAAGTTGTTGCTCCGTGACTACGAGGAGGTGTTACACTTGATGAGATGTCGGGATTTGCGATCGCTCTGGCTCACGTGATGGGAGGTGTTGTAATATCACCGCTGAGTGATCGAATTGAACGTTCCCATCCTCTCGTACTCACGTGTTCCTTGATTGATCTCTCCTTCCTCAAGCATTTCTTCACTTAGTTGAAAGGTCGATGCGGATTGAACAGCCTTCCGAGCTTCGACAAGGGTCTTGAGATATAAATCTTCCAGCAGGGATCCGTAAGCTGCAGGCTCCATTTCTTTATCCGGTAGACTTTGTGGTACCCCGGACAAGTCTTTTCCTCTGTGGAGTTGCCTCGAGTCTTCGTCGGCTGGACCATGTTGTTCATCTTTCCTGAGTCTCCAGCGGTTGCGCGCTATTTTTTCCTCTCCGCCGGTAAAGGTGTGACTCCTGACTAAGGATTTAGCATTTCTTGCACTGCTTGAGTAGATGCATGCCGACCCTTCTTGTAATTGTGCTTGCTATATCATTCAAAAGGCTAATGTCTCGCTCGTCTTCTAGTGATACCGCTTGATTTGCCAAGACATCCTCCAAGCATTCTAGCTACACTCCCCATGGTATCTCGAACCGCCTGTGGTTTCTTGATGAGGATGCATCGTGAGCCGAAAACCGAAAAATTTAGAATTCAATTTTTTGCAACCGATGGATCAACCTCCCACCGTGGTCGCCAATTGTTTATGGGTGAAAACTACTCTGCAGAATTTGGTAATTTGGGGTGTGGATGAGGAATGAATTTAAACCTTTAAACAAATGCATCACGCGGTGAGTACTTGTAGATTCGAGAGATCAATCTGTAAGTCCTACTAAACCAAGAAATGGCCGTTCCTGCATTTGTTTCGGTCACAAAGTGAAGGAGATGGGGTTGATCTTAGGGAGGGAAGCGAAGAAGGTGTTGAGATTGTGAAGGTGTTGGCTTGCTTATGACTTGTAAAAAAGGTGAACAGGGCTTGTGATTGATGCAAGCAAGTTCGGGCGTTTGAATACGTTTTTGTATTAACACTTGGTTTTCTGCGTCTCGTCCGAACTTGTGTTGTTCTCATTTGAAATAGGGCGGAGAACCTATTTATACAAGTCATTGAGCCTTATTCACGTCTCTCGTGGGAAGTGGAGGAAGTGGAGTGATGGAGTAGTGGAGTTGTGCGTCGGTGCCACACGACCAGTCTTGCCCACTTCTCCTGTTCATCTCTAACCGTCCATGACTTCCCGACACGTTCTTGTGATGGCGCGTTGCACGCCGCACGCCGAAACCGCCGACCAATACCCCAAAGATGTATCCCCCAGTTTGTGACATGATTGATGTTCTGGAATGTGTGGATCGTGGATCCACGAAAGATAGCATGTAATGCTGAATTGAATAATTGTGTTATTCAGGAAGTCGATACTTGTGAAGTATCGTGTGTATTTTATGCAGGTACTGCATTATAGTGTGGTAAAGTGATGGGTAATGACGCCTCACTGACCAAATAACTCCTGACCGGGGTTGTATAACCAAGCTGGTGAAGTTGGACGGATGAGTGATGAGTGCCAAATAGTGCATATTTATACACCTTTTTATTGGCATTTTACTCATCTTTTGCACTTAGAAATCAGATATTATCCCATATTCTGTGTTTTCTTTGTTTTCAAGAATAAATATTTGTATTAATTAATTTTGTGTTTTTAGGTAATAAATAAAGCTCGGAGAATTTGAGGAGCCAAAGAGCAAAGAATTGGAGTCGAGCATCTATGGAGCAGATAGCCAAAGCCCGCGCGCGAATCAGTTGCAACCCAACAAGGAAGACATGGGCTAGAGCTACCCTCGACCCGGATCCGAGCCCGCTCTCTCGAGCCGTCAAGATCTCGCCTCGGCTACATCCAACGGCCGCCCATCGCTTACATCTATCTCTCGATGATCCCGTACAACACCAGATCACACCGAGACCGGCTACCATTCTCGTCCGTTCGCATCTTCCCGCCTAAATCCTACGCTCACGAGGCATTCCCATCAAACTCCTCACTGCGCCCGCCTCACAACGAAATCCCTAACCCTATACTACCCTTTCGACCGAACCCTATTCTTCTCTTCCATTTCTCTTTCTTCTCCACCCGATCTCTGCAGAAACCATCCCCCTCCTCTCCGACCAAACCATGTTGCAGCCGCCCGCACCTTCTTCTTCTCCATACCCCGACACGGAAACAACCGCACCACCTCCTACTCTACCTCTTTAGCTCTTATTTTCTCTCTCTTAGCTTCGCAACCCTAGAAGCTAACTTAGAGAAGATAAGAACTAGGGTTAGGTCACAACAACCATGCATGGCGTCTCCGAGGCGATTAGACGTAAGAGGGAGCGAATCAGAGTATGGGTTCGATGTATTTTCAATTAATTGTTATTTTAAATGAATTAGGGTTAGATATTTGGGGATACTTGGGCATGTATAAATAGGAGGAGTAGAGAGTGAAATTGGTACGCCTAGATTAGCCAGAGCAGTCACTTTAGGTTTAATTTTGTGTATTTGTTATTTCATCATGTTTTAATTTAGTGCTAGGGTTTGAGATGAAACCCTAATTCATGACTGTGTTCTTCATGCTCCATATATTGTTCTTGATTGCTTAAATCATTTGTAAGATAGTCTTTAATCTCGGATGTCAACTCATTGCTCTCACGGGCATGACAAAGCCATGTATGCACCGTAGTTTGATTATATCCCCGAGATGATTATGCTACAACTTAAGCTCATTAGATTAATGTTATCTACAGATTAATTGTGCCTTAATCGCATGGGTTAATACTTAGGATAAATACCTTAGTTGCGATTAAAGTTATCGATCGGAGAAACATATTTGACATAAGGCGACTTGACACCTCTCCTTTATCTGTCAAAACAAGAATAAAATCATGAGTTGAAGAACATAGTATAGATTAGTGGTGGAATCAAAGACTCTAGTACCCCTTTGTTACTGTTTCATCCCTTAGTTTAGGTTCACACCATCTCAGTTCAGCCGTATCGGCACAAAACACCATTTTGTTACTCTGTCACACTAAGAAACTCAGTTTAGCATAGCCATAGATTATTGAAAGCACCCCTCGTCTCTGGTGGATCGACCAGACTTTTGCGTCTCCAATAGACGCCGTGCACTTGCGGTTATTACCGTAGGCTCAAATATAAACATCTTTAGAGGCCTACCAAGTTTTTGGCGCCGCTGCCGGGGACTTGGCGTGTGCCCTGTCGATTCTTGCTTGCTTTACTGATTTCAACCATTGTAAATATTAGCTTGTATCATTTTAGTATAACGTAGTTTAAATTGTATCGGTAACATTAGCCCTGCATATTAGCTTTCTTTGGCCTGTTTTTGCTGTTTTTAGTCCTCATGTTAGTATAACTTAGCTAAAGTTTTCTCTTTCTTTTTCTTGCATCTTTTCTTTGCATCTGTGTTCTCTCTGTAACTTGAGCTTAACACCCTTGCAACCCAGTCAGTCCAATTTGAGCTTAACAAAATTTGCTCCCCTGTGTCATTACAAGTTAACCTCAGTTGCAAATACCAGATCGGGCCGCTAATATAATCGTGCAACCGAGAACCGAGTTGAAATTGAGCCGTGCTTAGCTCTGTTGCCTAGCCCTGTGCTCTGAGTGCTTTGCTCAGAGCTTAGCTCTGTCATTGTAGCACTATAACTCCTTTGCTTCATCTGTAGTGTAATCTTGAGAACTAAAATCTCATTCTGAGCTAGCAGGTACCTTTGTGCTGCTGTGTAAGCACAGAACCAGCCCAAGGAAGGCATGGAAGCACAGAACTTGAGGTGTTTGTGGAGCAGCTGAACCATCCCAGGGAAACCAAGGGAAAACCTGTGTCGTGTAGTTGTGCTGCTGTGCTGCCAAGCTGCTAGCTAACCTAAGGAACAAAAGAAAAAGTGCAAACTTGAGGTGCTGGCTGAGTTGGCTTTGTCGGGGCTGTGCTAGGCCGTGCTTGCCAAAAGGGAGAAAGACGAGGCAAAACCCGGGCTTGAGGTTAGTCCCCCCGTATGCCACTAAACATCCTGTATGCTCAGCCATTGATGCTCAACTCTTATGCATGTTTGATTTTGATTCGAGCCTTGTATGAGCTTTGTTCTCATTAATTTCGCGCATGCTCTATCCTGTTGCATCTGTGCTTCTATGAACCCATCCCTGCAATTTATGAGCATTCACGAGTGAGAACTAGTGCACCTGTGTATTGTTAGCCTGTACTTGTATGCCCTGTTCGGTGCGGTTAAACCTTACCATGTTGAACCCTGTTGAGCCAAGCCCGAGCATTAACTCAGTGCAACCCCACCCCTCGAAGCCGTGGGGCTTTGTTGCAACTTGGCCTGACTCAAACCGAGCACATAACCTTGTGCTTGAGCCGTGATTCTGCATTGCCGTAGCCGTGCACACAACCATGACAGTTGCCAACTCGCACCAACAGACTCCTGGGCCTGCAAACTTGCTCACCACCGGCCCGGCAATTTGCCTTCAACCCAACTACACTGGCTGTCACAAAAGCCTGAGCCGTGTAAGCTAAACCCACTGGCTTGCACATACCAACCGAGCCCAATAAACATAATCGTGCTAACTAATCAAACCCAAAGACCATCAATCTGGGCTTGCACATACATCCGGGCTTGCACCATCAACTGGGCTCCACATACACTCGCACTAATCATGAGGGTCGAATAGAAAACTTTACATCACCCGAGTAAAAGTCCGAGTGGAGAGCCGAGTGAGTGAACCGCATCGCTCACCGAGTTGAACCGTCCGAGTTGAGTTGACTCCTAAATCGCCGAGTCAATCTCTAACTCGCCGATTCACCGAGTTGAATCGATTTTCATTTTTCATAATTTGGGCTTACACCAAACCGAGCCCAACTCAACCTAAGCTGGGCTGCACTCGTTCATCTAACTTGGGCTGACACCAAAACTCAGCCCAAATCAAACTCAGCCCAAATCAATCCACCTCTGGGCTTAACAATTTCAAATAGCAACTGAACATTCCCAAATAAACCAAAACCCAACAAAACCAAACTTACCCAACAAAAGCAACTAGCCCACAACAAACCAAAACCCAACAAACCAAATGAAACCCAATAAACCAAACCAATCCCACCAAAACCAAACTTAGTCCACTTCAACTGGGCTTTGAGTTCAATTTGAGAGCTAGACCATGTCAGGATTTTGGTCCGCATCTGGGGATGGAACAAATAAATCCCTTAGAGAGCTTGCTTACGGGCATCTTTCACAGGATGAACACCCCACATACCATAGTGACTTTAGGGAACTTTATGGGCCTTCTCAGGGCCCTGACCTCACATACCCTAATCATTATGATCACATACATCATCCACCACAAAGTTGAAAATGAACAATTTTCTCATACCCAAATCATCACTTTTAGATCAATTAGAGGCTCGACTATCTCGCTTTAGATAGGCAATCTGCTTTAGAAAGGCAATCTGTCGAATCTAGTTTTTCTAGGCAATATGAATTGCATGCTTGCACCTTATGTGGTGGCTTAGACCACCATGCTGAGTACTGTTATATTCTGCATGCTTTTAGACATTCTAGGGAAAACCATGATAATCCAATGAACGAAGTGTCTAGAAGTGACTATTGGGACCATAATCAACCTACACACATGCATCATTCACCACAGTAGGGAGATGAACAATTTTATACTCCCCCAACTCCTAGTTTGCAATCAACAATGGATACACTCATGGAGCTAAATGCTAGGCTTGAAATGAATGCAATGCATGACCATCCACATAGCAACATGTCTGAATTTCCCTTCTCTAGTGAACCTCATGCACAACCATACAATGAATATCCATATGAGGAATGCATACCCACTAGTGAAGACTCTCCTTCAATGGAACAACTCAAGATGATTCTTCAAAGGAACCTGATTGAGTTACAAAATGATAGGATTGAAAATAGTGTTTCTAGTTTTACTCATGCAACTAACATTGAATATGAACCTAATATAGAGGTAGATGAGTACACTAAAAATGCTACGCTTTTGAATGGAGAGATGGATTTTTGCTATGATGATGATGATGATGATGATGATGATGAATATGAAGAGCATGTGTATTTTGAAAATGTAATAGAATCTTTAGGTTCAGAGACATTAAGTGTCTCTCCTGTGAACCCTATGAATGATGCTTCTTCTGATATTCATGCATGTGATGTTGATATGGATCCTGTGGAATTGTCCTGTGAAAGTGAACATGATTTACCCTCTTTTGACTTTAGGAAAGTGTGTGATGGTACAAATGATTTTATACATGAAAATAACCTAGATGTACCTAACCTCTCTCCTGAGTCACAAATTGAAACTCCTTCACCCAACCTAGGTGTAGTTTGTCACAAAATTGCAAAACCAACTTTTCTGAAAATGCCTAACTTAGGCCTAGAACTTTGTGCTTCCCAAGTCCTCTTGGACTATTTTGCATCAAAGTATAACACTCTCGAGGAGCCACAGTTGGAATGTGTATGTCTCCATTGTTATTAGTAAAACTCAATTTGAGTTAGACCTTTGCATGATGTACCGTTAAAATTGCAAGATTTTGTGCTTCCAAACACACCCGTTCACAAGTTTAGGTTTGGGGGAAACTCATTCCCATATACGGTCTTACTTGCACTCTCATGTTATATTTGTGTAAGATTGTTGATGGTTGTACATATCGTCTTTTGGGTTGATCCTCAACTCTTTAGACTCGTTGGTTTATGGTGCATTTTCATTGTATATATCCGAGGGACTTGTTAAATTTTTCTTTTCTTGATTCGGTTGAGTCTTCTCGCACATATATTATGCTAATCCGATATGATCTCCGTTGAGAATGTTGGATTTTGCCTTGATTAAAGAAGCTCAACCTTGCTCTTGCCGACATCCGAATCTCTTCCTTTTTATCTTATCGGCATAGTTCTCGTGGTACGTGATCATGAAATTTTTCCTATCTTGTGACACATTGAGGACAATGTTTGATTTAGGTTTGGGGGTACATTTGCATATTTTTGCATTTAGAGTTTTTAGTCTTTTTAATCTTTTATTTTCATTTAAAAAAAAAAAAAAAAAAAAAAAAAAAAATTCAAAAACTTTTTGCAAATAAAAACCTCCAACTTTTAGAGATTTTAGAGTCACTAGCATGCTTTTAGCTATGTTTACATAGAGAGTCTGACCGAAATAACAGAATTTGGAAGTACCGGTGAACGCAAATCGGGTTCCTTAGTTGATTAGAGCGTTAAAGTCGGATTTAACCATACCGGGGCGAATTAGGTGCTTTGTTTAGATATTCGGTAGTAGAATTGTGATCACCCATAGTGGAGACTACCCATTTTACATCAAGTGAGGCACCAACCTTCAATTTTTTGCAACTTTCTAGAAAAGTCATAGAGTGTGTGTCACCTTACGTAAATTCGGGTAGGAATGGTGAGCTACCCAACTTCGCACCATTTTCAGCACTACTTTTGATCTCTTGAGTGCTAGTTTTTGTCAATCATGAGGGTGACGTCTAAAGATGAAAACTTCTTCTAAATACCGATTTGTAGTTAGCATCACTCTCTCTCTCAATCAGCAAGACCCATAGAAACACATCATCGTCGAAGAACCGGAGCGTAATCGAATATGGAAAGAAAAATTGATATAGTCCAAGGTTTATGTGCAACAAAGAAAAAGAAAAGAAAATAGGATGAGAATTAATAAAATTTATAAAATCAAGACAATACAAGTTGTGGAAAAATTGAGTGATAAAGTCCTTTGTCCATGGAGTTAGTTGTTTCACTATTTGTATTCGTATTTTTATTTTCACTTATCAAAAAAAAAAAAATCAAAAAAAAAAAAAAAAAAAAAAAATCAAAAAATATATTGTAGTTTATTTTCTTATTTTTGCTACCACCATGGTAAAGAAGAATTTAAAAAGAAAAATCCAAACAACAAGGAATTTGAGTAGAAAAGTTAAAAAATTGTCAAGTTTTGTGAAGTTTAGAAGTTCGTCATCAACAATTGAAGACCGAAGACCGAAGATTGAAGACGTTTCTATGGTTTCTTATGAGAGATTGATGTTAATTGCCGATCGGGTGAAAAGGTAGTGAGTACTCCCACCCTTGCTAATGGTTGATTTCCTTCCTTAGAGATCATCAGAAAAAGATTTTTTTTGTCCACACTTTTGTGGAGTCTCCAGATTTTATTTCGGAAGGTTAGCCTTCTTACCTACAACGTGTGCGGGATTTCTCTCTTTATTCCCGCCTTTGCACACAAGAGACTAAAAGCGATCTTTTTGAGTGCAATTATCATAAAACCCTAATGGTGAGGCGAAGTTGAGACTTATGATCACAATCGAATCCGAATTCTTTCATATGGTATGGTTACTTCTCGCTCAAAGACTTAAGGATGAGAATGCGTTCTTCGATAGTTCTAACTTCGTTACTAGCATGCGAAACTCTATGTCCTCATAGCTCCTTGGATGCTTGAGACTCTTTTAGACTCGAAGTTGGAGAAGGTTTTGTGGGTACACCTCTTGTAAACCCTCACGAGACTACAACTCGTCCACTAGGGACACCTAGGGGTTTAAAGGCTTAGTGCATACGCTAAATGCATTCGAGAGACTGCGACAGGGGTATAGTTAGGATTTCCTAATTTCTGTTTCACTTGAGGACAAGTAAAATTCAGGTTTGGGGGTATTTGATGAGTGCCAAATAGTGCATATTTATACACCTTTTTATTGGCATTTTACTCATCTTTTGCACTTAGAAATCAGATATTATCCCATATTCTGTGTTTTCTTTGTTTTCAAGAATAAATATTTGTATTAATTAATTTTGTGTTTTTAGGTAATAAATAAAGCTCGGAGAATTTGAGGAGCCAAAGAGCAAAGAATTGGAGTCGAGCATCTATGGAGCGGATAGCCAAAGCCCGCGCGCGAATCAGTTGCAACCCAACAAGGAAGACATGGGCTAGAGCTACCCACGACCCGGATCCGAGCCCGCTCACTCTGAGCCGTCAAGATCTCGCCTGGCTACATCCAACGGTCGCTCCATCGCTTACATCTATCTCTCGATGATCCCGTACAACACCAGATCACACCGAGACCGGCTACCATTCTCGTCCGTTCAGATCTTCCCGGCTAAATCCTACGCTCGCCGAGGCATTCCCATCAAACCTCGCTGCGCGCCGCCTCACAACGAAATCCCTAACCCTATACTACCCTTTCGACCGAACCCTATTCTTCTCTTCCATTTCTCTTTCTTCTCCACCCGATCTCTGCAGAAACCATCCCCCTCCTCTCCGACCAAACCATGTTGCAGAGCCGCCTGCACCTTCTTCTTCTCCATACCCTGACACGGAAACAACCGCACCACCTCCTACTCTACCTCTTTAGCTCTTATTTTCTCTCTCTTAGCTTCGCAACCCTAGAATCTAACTTAGAGAAGATAAGAACTAGGGTTAGGTCACAACAACCATGCATGGCGTCTCCGAGGCGATTAGACAGAAGAGGGAGCGAATTCAGAGTATGGGTTCGATGTATTTTCAATTAATTGTTATTTTAAATGAATTAGGGTTAGATATTTGGGGATACTTGGGCATGTATAAATAGGAGGAGTAGAGAGTGAAATTGGTACGCCTGGATTAGCCAGAGCAGTCACTTTAGGTTTAATTTTGTGTATTTGTTATTTCATCATGTTTTAATTTAGTGCTAGGGTTTGAGATGAAACCCTAATTCATGACTGTGTTCTTCATGCTCCATATATTGTTCTTGATTGCTTAAATCATTTGTAAGATAGTCTTTAATCTCAGCATGTCAACTCATTGCTCTCACAGTGCATGACAAAGCCATGTATGCACTGTAGTTTGATTATATCCTCGAGATGATTATGCTACAACTTAAGCTCATTAGATTAATGTTATCTACAGATTAATTGTGCCTTAATCGCAGACAGCTTAATACTTAGGATAAATACCTTAGTTGCGATTAAAGTTATCGATCGGAGAAACATATTTGACATAAGGCGAGACTTGACACCTCTCCTTTATCTGTCAAAACAAGAATAAAATCATGAGTTGAAGAACATAGTATAGATTAGTGGTGGAATCAAAGACTCTAGTACCCCTTTGTTACAAGTTTCATCCCTTAGTTTAGGTTCACACCATCTCGGTTCAGCCAGTATCGGCACAAAACACCATTTTGTTACTCACACTAAGAAACTCGGTTTAGCATAGCCATAGATTATTGAAAGCACCCCTCGTCTCTCGTGGATCGACCCATTTGCCTTGCCGCGTCTCCAATAGACGCCGTGCACTTGCGGTTATTACCGTAGGCTCAAATATAAACATCTTTAGAGGCCTACCAATGAGATGATCTTTGAGACACTCATTTGCGACCGTTAATGAATATTAGGTTTTTTGAAGAGGTGCACAAGCATCACTCTTCAGCTTGGTCGAAACCAAGCATGGAAAGGGATTTGGAGAGGACCGACCGGGCATGTGTGTAGACGGCATGCCGGTGTGCACGCCCATACCTCACCGTCCCATGAAGGCGCGATCTAAGCCACTCAATTTGACCTGGTAAAGTTGAGTGGTTGAGATCGGTTGCGGCAGGAAATTGATGCCGCAAAAGGCCGCGCATCATGCTTTTCCGTCGAAGCGTTCCAAGACGACCTAATTTGGTCGGTCTTGGTCGATGGGTTTGACGTGAAGATGGCAAAAAAAAATGGTGTTCATGCCTATACTGAAATATCCCATGAAAACGTGATCTAAGCCATTCAAATCATCCGTGAAGTTGAGTGGTCGAGATCGGTTTGCAATTTGGGAAGTATAACCACGCATGTTTGGGCGGGCGTTTTGGATTAGCCGGCATGATATGCCTTGGTCGATCACATGAGGAGGTAGATGGGCCCACGGTGGTCATGCCGGGTATGACCGGCCCTTGTTTAATCTAATCTGTGACCCTCCATTTGTGCCGAGAAGATGGACGCGCGTGATGGCTTGAAACCCTAATTTTGGCTTTCAAAGCCGTGCGCCATCTCTTGTTTGGGGTGACGATTCTGTCACAGCCAAACATTGTTGGTCTTGACCGATTGGTCAAGTGTGTAGGCGGGGCCCACGGTGATCGTATTGACATGCTCTGGGCCCTTTGAATCTACATCTACACCCTCCATCTATACCTGCGAAGATGGATGGTTGAGATTGTTTTGCGACACATGTAATATGCCGCAAACCCTTATTTAGGGTTTTCCGTCCATAATGCTTGGTATGAACGTCTTTTGGCAAGCAAAGGCCAATGGCCGACCATGCGGGGGTCGGCCGTGGGTATTCCATACCGCTTGGGGTGATGGAATTGATCTCGGGGGTCATCCAATCATGCTTATGGAGTTGGATGATCATGATTGGATCATATCCGGACTGATACGGTCAGTCCGGATGCTCAATCGGGCTAGTATAACACACCGAGAGGGGCTCAATCGGGCTAGTATAACACACCGAGAGGGGCTCGGGCTAGTATAACGCACCGAGAATCAGCCTGTACGGGTATTTCGTACATGGTTTCATTATAGTGCTTGGAGGTTCGTGTTACTCTGTAAGAGTAACACTCAGTCGTCATGCCACACTGATAATGAGTACTGGAAATACAAGGCTGATATGAAATTCACGGGAAGGGATTGTTGTCACATGCTCCAACCGGAGGAATTTCATGTATTCACGAGAATGGGATTGTTGCTACATGCTCCATTCTTGGTGAATTAAGTGAGGGAGTATCCAACACTTATAAATGGCTTTATCTTTTACAAGATGTCAGCGCATGATTTTTCTCGGTTTTTTACAAATTTAACCTTGAACGAAAATCCACCATCAACACAAGTGCATAATTTCTTACGAGAATCAATAGATGTATGGGCACAACTTCAGCAGATTAGCTTGGAGGTTTTATTATGTCTCAATTACATTCCGTACTAAAGTCTAATAGTAGCATAGTATTTGTAACAGATTAATATAATGTGTATTCAAACTAGACAAGGTCGCGGGGTTTTACTGCTGGCTTGCAGGTTTCCTCGTTAATAAAAATTTGGTGTCTTGCTTTACTTTTAATTTTCACATTATATTGATTATATCTTTATAATTAAAAGTACAAGCAAGTTTTACATTAATTAATCCTTGTGATTCAACAATCTCTTTCAAGAAATTACCTAAGGATATTTTATTGTCTGCTTTAATCATTAGATTAAAGTTCACGCAAGAAAATATTTTATAGGCTCCATAACAAAAAAAAATGGTGGTGTACTCGGTACCCTCCCCTTTACATATAGGTTCCGTGATGAAAAAGTTGGTGATTTACTCGGTACCTCCCCTTCATGAAAAAGAAATAATTGAGTCATTGTTAAATATCTATTATTTGGTCTCTATGGGTGTAAACTAATTTGAAAATATTTAGTTGTAGTATTCGTACTAATATACAAATGGTTTATACCTTTATAGGGTTCAGCCGAAGACCAATTATTTCTTTTTATAACTGACTAATCGTGTAAGCTAAACAATTTAAAAACCTGACATATTATTGGTTTAGCTGAATAGTTTTGTCATCCATATTTTATAGCAATGGAGGTTAATTAGGATCGTAGGGATTTAAAGTTTAAACATGCCAAGAAGCCCTAGATAAATCAAACATGCTCAATGTCAAAGATTAGTATATATAAAGAAAATGGTTATAAACTCACTATGTTGGGTCCCTGGTATTGATTGCACGCTTGAAGAAAGTTCATTTCCTCTTAGACGATTCTGGCAGAGGATATATATGTACTGATATAGTTCATAGGTATAGGCTTGGTTCTGCAATAGATAAACTCCAACAAGTAAAGAGGAAAACGAGACAGAAGGTATATTATAGTTCAGTTTATGTTTTCTTGACATTAAAGTTGTTTCCAATCTCATATTTATGCGAAAATGGAAAAAGCTATGAATTTACATCTCCATGAAATAGCAAAGTCTCAAAAAATAAATAAAAAAACAAACATACGTGGAAAAATTCATTGTTTGCTAATCGTTTATGTATTTGCGGTTTCAAAATCTATAGCCAGCATTGTGGATTTTGATAAATACACTAGTTGAGGATCAACAGATGTTTCAAAATATCACATGTAATACGAACACCTCAAAGCATGTAAATGTACTAAGTTTCATTAATAGTTTGTCTATTAACTTCATTGGTTCACTAATTATGTGAGCACAAGAATATATCCGTACATATACATAAAGAGAATAGTAAGAAAAAGAAAAACTTCTAAAATTAATGTTAGTTTTTAGTGTTGTAGAAGCTATGTCAGCTGAATTTATCACGTGAACTTATGATTCAGGTTACATTTTAGGTTCCAGATTGGATGGCTTGAAATAAGAAATACACTATTGCCTAAATATTGTATGATAAAATGTCATGTTTGTATATACTTAAGATATTATTATGCAATAAAAAGTCTATTTTGTGGGTCTCAATGTTTATCATTAGTTCAAAAAGTCTGTTTTGCATAAATAACATATATACGAGAATATCTACTTAATCAAGCTCAACAAAGTTGTAAATTTTTAGTATTATTGGCAACGATGATTGTCCAAACAACCTTGTTATATAAATAGTGAAGTTTGTTCTTCTTACAAACTATCCTTATCCAGGAGAACTTCATTATTTCCGACGGAGACGACTACCAGTATAAATTGTAATACTATATCGGAGAGAAAAGTACCCTAATTAGGAGAATTCTCTTACGTCGGCTCATTTAAAGACTTCTCTAGGATCAAGAATCTCTAGCAAGTACCATTGGTGGGAAACTAGACAATAGCATTGTTGTTTAGTTTTCGATTATTGATTTGATTGTGTTAGAGCATTGCTCGGTCGAACTCACAAGTGTTGCTATCTCAAGCTTGTTGTCAAATTTGGTTGTCAAAACTATATCTTCATTTCTAGTCTACAATTAGTTAAGTCTCGGATTAGGATAGAAGTATGTAGTTTAGAATCGAACATCATTGCGTTCTACCGTTTGAAGTCGAAGATCAACCGAAGCTTTTGGAAAACTTCCTCAACAAAAGGTAAGTGAAGACTGAACCACCTATTTCTCAATTTATATTTATCCTTATATCTATGAGACGTCCTCGCATGATTAATTATACTATTGCAAGCATAACAAGAATTTCGAGTCAAGTTTATTTTGATAATTAGTTCTCGAAATATATATGACTAAGCTTAATGAACATTTGTTTATACTTGATGAATTTCGGCTAAGAACAATTTATTGTGCATAATCTAAATCGTGATTCAAGAATTCTCATTCGAAAATAGCCAGGTACAGTGATATGTGTCATTGATGTTATTTGGGAAT
This sequence comes from Papaver armeniacum, assembly GCA_023531295.1. Classification (NCBI taxonomy): domain Eukaryota; kingdom Viridiplantae; phylum Streptophyta; class Magnoliopsida; order Ranunculales; family Papaveraceae; genus Papaver; species Papaver armeniacum. The sequence goes on along the minus strand of JAJJWW010014514.1, from coordinate 183,381 downwards.
GTTTCGAATTGATTTAGAGAGAAATATAGAACTACTGTAAATCTGGATACATGACAGTATGCATACCAGTTTACATACTGGTGAAAAACTGTTATAGGTCCGGAACCGTATTACATGTACTAAGTACACGTACCAGAGTAGTTATGTGTCGAGAGAGACTTAGTGGAGTCTTCGTGAACTTGGATTTGTACGCATACCTTGTATGCATACGAAAAAAGAACTATTGGTTTTGAAACTGGTGTGATATACATACCCGGTACGCAAACCGAAAAAAAATTGTAAGATCCGAAACCTTTTTTGTATTAAGGGTACACATACCTGGTACATGTACCATGACAAAAATAGTCACGAACAAGGTAAAGTACAGGTACCTGGTACACGTACTTGCCTTGTCGGATATTTTCAGATGCACATAAAATTATTTCTATGAGATAATTAGCTTTTGAATAAATCTCTAAAAACACTATAGACATGATTAATCACATTATAACCTATGGGTGTGATTCAAACTTAAAAGTATTAAGTGTTTATGAAAATGATTAAGCTTATGGTTGAATCGGCTAGTTTCGGCTAACCGTCCATGAAAAATGTCTTTATACACGATTCGGTTACGGTTCATCCTAACCAGAGTGTATATCTTGTTATATCAATCACATTTCAAAGATTCATCTAACGATGGAAATTGTTTGCTTGGTTCCAAAACTATCTTAGCTTAAACCTAAAGCAACTTATGCTTTGAAAGTCTATAAAAGGGGATCCTCAAGCAACTGAGATCTTTGAATCCCGACACTACTCTTGTGTCTCCTAGTTGTAAACTAGAGTCGTCCTCTTCCTAAAACCCTTCTAGGGTTTAGCGACTAAAAAGACTTCACGGGGGTTTCGTGAAGCCAAGTCCAACTATCTTATATCTTGATAGTTCGTGTATCTTGTCTGATTGTTGAGTTTCTCACTCGAAGAAGATAGATAGAAATCACAAAGCTTTCTTTCGCCCCAGACTTTGTGATTCCACATGTTTAATACTTGTGAGGTGAATAATAATCTAGGCTTCTCTTTGGGAAACATAAGTCCGGATTTTGAGGTTAGCTAGACTTTGTCTATTGCTATCAATTTCCAGTCTCACCTTGATTTACGATCAAAAAGGAAATCACCATATAGGCTTATATGTGGGAGGCGAATTATTTTAATTTCTTCAATTAAGTTGAAGCAACTCTTAGGCTGTAAAGAACGTCAGCTAAGGGAATCATTTGCGCAGAGTCCTGCTGGGATTCAAGAGGAGTAAAAAGCGCGATTATAACTGAATTGATGTGAGGGTTTAATTCGGTCTCAACTACATTCCAGTTCGAAGTTAATTGTTAATAGGCTAGTGTATGTAGCGGTTTAATACAGTTTGGTGTTCAATATGGACTAGGTCTCGGGGTTTTTCTGCACTTGCGGTTTCCTCGTTAAAAAAAATTATGGTGTCTGTGTTATTTCTTTTCCACATTATATTGTCTATCTTTATAATTGAAATATCACATATTGTACGTGAATCAATCAAAGTAGATACATCCATCCTTGTTTGTTGGATACGACTTGATTGATTCTTGGATATTGATTTTTGAGATCGTCCAAGAACTCTCACACATAATTAGGTTCACGGACTTGGTTCTGTAAATATTCTAATTGTGAGAGAAAGAGATATAAATCTGAATATTATTCCTCGATTGAGATTCATTAAGTTGAACTCTCGGAATTGTATTTAGGTTTTGTCCATACAGGTTTCCTAAGAAAAAGTTGGTGGTGTATTTTGGTACCCCCCACGTTTTCAGATTGACTAACGGTTGTTGAAACTTTGATTGCACCTAGTTTGATTATTCTTGAGTTCCTTCTCTTATAACATAAGATCACTCAAACTATATCAAAGTATCGACGGGATCTTTAGAAATGTTTTTTTAATCTGAAGACAACTTGTGATCATCCATTGTTAACAGACTATGTTATGTGTGTGATCGATCATAAGTGGAATCAAGTTTTTGGTGTGCAGATACAACTAAAGACAATTGAAGATTTGAAATCAAAAAGATTTTTCTGATTGGTTTTGCATCCTGTGATATTACTTTAGGCACACATCTTGATTGTCCCTGGGATCCAACTAGATCTTGTTTATCTTTTATATACTTGTGATAATATAGTTGTATAGACCGACATCTCTTTGTATTTCTCTTTTGAGATCTATTTAGATTGACTGCGAATCTAGATCTAATTACTTCGGTAAAAAAGATATTGAATGATCTAACCCGACAAAGGAGTTTACTTGTTAAACGGAAGAGCCTTTGTCAAAAATCTACATATCTTTATTCTTATAGATTAATAGAGTGCTTACCAAACAGATTTATTCATTTACTTTTTGGAATACGATCAAAAGGAGTCGAGTGCTTAAGACTTTACATCGGTAAAGCAACTCAAGGTATTGATTTCTATCTTGGGATTCAGGTGTGTTGGACAGGCGATTATAGGTGTAGGGATACTTAGGGAACTAAGTAATTAGGGGTACATTACTTGGTCTCAACTATTCAAAGTTGGCTTTGTTCTTTGTATAACGTCTTAATTCTGATAGTATTCAAAACTGGACTAGGTCCCGGGGCTTTTTTGCATTTGTGTTTTCCTCGTTAACAAAATCTTGTTGTGTGATCTACTTTTACTTTCCGCAGTTATAATTGTTTTGTTATAACTAAAAGTAAATACACTAGTCAGTTAATCCGATACACTTGATTGTGATCCTATAATATATCGATTTCATATTGTAACTATTATCAAGTGTATACCTTGTTGTCGTATTGTCTCGACGTTGTTCATAGACGATCACACTTGGTATCAGACTTATAGGTTGAAACGAAAATATTGTGGTGTACTTGGGTACCCTCGTCATTTCAGTAACACCGTCGATGTCTGAAGCGAGTTATAGTGTAAATTATGGTCTGACCCAACCCACAACCCTAAGTTTATGCGTTTTTTTTGGTTATTGCGCAACATTTGTCTGTGATTTTCCTAACACTCTCCTATTCCATCCAAGGTAAGTGAATGTGCGGCTGTTGGTGACTACAAAGTTATTGAATATATTATTTTATTCTAGGCTTATTAACTTAAAATCTTTTTAAATTTCCAAAAAAAAAAAAATTGGAAATTAACTTTCACAACCATCCAAAATGCTTCGGGGGGGAAAAACAACCCCATCATTTCATCGCCTATATTAATAGATACTACTATTGATAATTTCACATAATTTCACTTCATAAATAATGAAAGTGTGACAAGTAGTATAAGTTTGAAAAGAATGCAACCATCACTATTTGTTTGTATGCGGGTGAATAGTTTTTTTTTTTTTTTTGCTCAAACTTATTTGAGGTTGATAAACCTAAGAACATATTCAGTTGTAACTTCGACATGAAAAATTTGGACAAAAATAGTGTGATTCTGATAATTGCCAAAACTGATAGCAGTAGTTTTTCCTATTAATCTCGTTACGCTGACGATTTTTTTAAAAACGTAAAACCGGTGGATTATGCTTAGTCCCAAATTAAACCGGCCTAGCCTGGCTCAGGCCAAGGATGGGACGGATCGAAGTCAAATCATGCCCATTCTTGTTTGATAAGACGAAGAAAACAGGCTGACCCAGACCAGGTTATGTGCCAGGTTAGGCTTATTAAACAAAGACGGGCCAGTCTGGACCGGCCCTTTTTACACGTCTACAAGTAGTACAAAAAGCATCATTTACAAAAAGCCCTAATTTCTGTGTTCGGTATTTCGCTTCTAGACTTTCTCCACTTCTTGATTGCACTTAGAATTGTTATTCTGGGTGGAATCGGTGTTGCTAAGGATCCATTACAATTGCAACGATTAAGAAAGAAACAACGCCATCTTCTTCGTCTTGGTGGTTCCATTCAAAGAGAGATAACTTCATCTTCTGCTGCTGTTGTTGAAGTAAGTCTGTTTCAACAACTAATCAACATTGGAGACTGTAGTTTGTTCTGTTGATTCACTTCCTCAAACATCTACTACTACTTCCATCAAAGGTATTCTTTTCATTTCTTGATTCACTGATTGATTAAAGTGGAGTAAACATTCCTTATTCTTGTTTACACTCAATTATGTATGCATATACCTAGACTAGTTATCATAGGTAAGATACTTGTTCAATTGATTGATGTTATTTCTATTTCTAAATTTCAGAAAGAATGACATTGAAGAGTCTGCCACCAGATATCATATTAGACATAATTTCTCGATTACCAACTGAGTCTGTTTTAGACTGTAAGGTAGTTTGCAAAAGGTTGCTTAGTCTCCTTACTAGTAGAAGAAATCAGTTCAGGAGATGCACCATCGCCGTCAGTTACTGCAACTTGCTAATGGTGAGTTTGGTAATGCTGCTTCTTCTTCTTCTGTGGTGAAGATGGGTCTTATGTTTTCCTTTTTACTGGAAGAAGAAATGGATAGAGTAGGACCTCGACTCTATTATGGAGACAAGTATAATGATGAGATGAATATCCATGACAGTTTCTCGTACAAGACACTTAAAACGACCAGCATCAGCTATCCTTGTATCACGACTGATAGCCCTAAGAATGTCTTAGTTGGTTCACTCAATGGTTTGATTTGTCTCAACAGGTATCATGACGGAATTCCTGATCCTATTTATATATGCAATCCCATGACCGGAGAATATGTCAATCTTCCTAAACATACCGTATCCCCCCAAAAGTATACAGGCGCATTCGGTTTTGGATACGTTTATTCAATAACCAATGTGTATAAGGTTGTTAGGATCTATTATGAGAAATTCAATGATTCTGCGAAGGGAGAGGTCCAAGTATATACTATTGGCAGTGGCAGTGGGTGGAGAACCATAGGTAGAACCTCGTACTATTTGTGTTTCCCCCAGCCTGTTGGAGTCGTTGCAAATGGAGCTCTTCACTGGCTGGAGATTAAGAATATCGTGGCTTTCAGTTTGGCAGACGAGGAGTTCCGATTGGTCCAACCAGTACCTTGCCTCAGTCGAAACCTGCAAAACTGTACATATGGACTGCAAGCGCTGGGAGGGAATTTGTGCCTTTGTCTGCAAAATATCTCCGAACATCTTCTAGAAATATGGTCATTGAAGGGAACCGGTCCGCAAGAGAGTTGGAGTAGGGAATTCAGCATTGACCTGGCTAACATGTTTCCTTGCGTGCCGTTACTATTTACAAAGAAGAATGAAGTGCTGTTTGTGCACAGAGATTCAGCGCTTTATTGTTATGACCTGACAACAACTGCTTGGATAAAACTTTGGGATGACGGTTCAGAGGAAAATGTGATATTTCTTACTGCATCTTCCCACATGAACAGCTTCCTCTCTTTGAAATCCCTAGGAGAAAAATCTAAGAAGAAAAATAGAGCGAGAGAAGCCGTGCTGACAGTGTGATCAATGAGTTCGACGGAGCATTTCTCAGGTGATCAATTTAGCACTTTGCTGGAGCTATTCAAAAAACATGTAAGCTTATATAGTGCTTCAACTTCTGTTTTCTTTCTTTTATGCAGTTTTACAAATCTAGTTATTCACTTTGCAATTGTTTTTTTGAATATATGAGCCTGCTTGGTATCATGCAATTTTTTGCATTTACGTAAAATTGCGCCTGCTTGGTAAGCCCAACAACAAATACGAGTTGTTTGCACCGATTTGCGGCTGGCCTAAACAATAGGTTAAATTGACTGTGAACATTTGCAGCATTAGAATTTAGAATCACTACAAAGTTTTGAAAAAATTCGCAGCTTACTATATTTTGTAGCTGCGAATTCTCTTGCATACCAAGCAGTGTCTCTACGTAACAAATAATTTATCTGTGTTATTACTTCCATTTTCATGCTTATATACTTGTTCACATAACATTAACTATGTTTAACGTTCCACTTCCATCCAAGAAAAAAAGAAAAAGAAAAAGACTATTTGAATGTCATGCTGAATGTTCTTACTGCTGTATATTAATTTCCTCCCAGATGATTGAAAAAAATGATCTTTTCCTTTTAAAGAATGAACAATTTTGAAATATATACCCGTTTCATAGAGTATAAAGCATAGCATATGTCAAACAAAACCCTGCTGAATTTTTTTTTGAGAAGTACAAAATCAAAAAGATGTAAAAGAGCTTCTCGAGGTGGAAGTAGAATGGTAACACACCAACATCTGTATTTTTTTCCTAATTTTCATCAGCTCACTGAAAAGAACTTCTAGGTATCACCCATGCCTAGACATTGAAAGACAAAAACTCTACTTTAGATGAGAGGTGAATATAATGTGATCCGCATCTGCCTTATCTTGTTCACATAAAACAATAGTCTAACGTGCCATCGGAAGTGAAACCTTTGAGAAGTAGATTCTGGCAAGTGTAGCTGATATTTTTCTTTTGTTTTAAGAAAGCGAAAAATAACTAAGCATATCATACTTGCGCCAGTGGTTTCTAGGGCAATAGACACGCTTGTCATGTCATACTTGCACTTGGTAGAGTGGGAATTTCCATCCAGGAAAGACTTGTTGGAGGTGAAAAGATTTTAACTTCTGAAACTAGCATTTTATGATTCTAGGTTTTTAAATAATGTACTGGCAAGTAGTGCGGATATACATAGAAATTTGATTAAGTGTGGACCTATAAGTGGAGGAGAGAGTGAATACCGACAATCCATGAGTGGAGGTGTACAGACAGAATTTACTGGTGTTACCAAAAGTTCCATGGTGAAGATCGACCATCATTAGGTTCTAAACTTCTGATGCTGAGGAGAATGTGAACCTGAAATTACTTGGAACTGGTTCTGGTGATTCTCACACAGATGCCGACATTGAGCTTCCTCTACAATCATGAGGGTCTGAATCAGGCAGAAACCAATCTGTCTGACATTCCTGAGCGTGAGTTACAAGTTGTGTCAGCAGCAATCTCACTTGATGAAATGTATCATTTTATGTTTGCTCTGAGGAAGAGCACGGGACCCTACTTACTCATCTGCCATCATTGTCTGAGTATTTGCGCAGTGCTGCTTCAGAAAAACTTAAGGTACATCCAAATCTGAATATGATGACTATACAATTGCTTGTATGAAATGAACCCTTTGCAGAGCTTTGGACGTTTTTCTTGAAAAAGATTGTTGAACCCTCAAAGGAAGTTGCATTACAGCTCTTGAGAATCAAGATGTCAGAACTTCATGATAAGGAAGCTGGTTATGGATATGTCTAGGAAGCTCTAGTTACATGAGGACCATGTTCCCCAACTAGTACAAGATGGCTATTATATTGAAGCTGTTCGCTACATATGGAAGAACAAGGGCATTTCAATTTGCCCTTCAACGTTTCTTGAGGCTGCAGTCTCTTTCAATGACTTACAGCATTTATCAGCAGTATTGAGCTTCTTCTCGGATTCCCACATCCAAGAATGCTACAGACTATAGCATGTACCGCCTTATTTTTAATGGAACCAGATCAGCCAGCTTGATGCTCATGTTGAGGAAGACTTTTATATGACAGGACCAACCCTGCTGGGTACTATTCTTAATGAGGACCAAAAACATGATTGGTCTCATAAATCATACTGTATATAATTGTAGTTGGAATGAAGGATTCACAATTGGTACAGTTCAAATGTTGCAGCATACAAATTGGAAGAGTGAGGCAGTTGTACTTTTAGTGCATTATTTTTAAAGATTTTGGTGTTGTTATTTGGCGACATCTGGAAGTGTGTTTTTAAGTTCAGAGCTTGTCCCAGATGATGCAAATTAACCAAGGAGAAAGCTGATTTTGGTTGGAAACTTTTGCTCCATAAAAATCTGGTTCCGTTCAGGTCCTTCAGGATTCTCTATGCGTTCATCTCTTCATTATGTGATTTCTTCAATTTGTGCCAATGGTTCCATATATTGGCTGCAGTATGGGCATAGCATTGAACATGGTTGTGTCAACTGTTGAGCCATTGGTTGTTGAATTGATTGTTGGTAGGGAAGAATTTAGAGTAATCTCACTTCCTAACTTTGTCATGCTACTGCGTATAATTATTGTGCTTAAATGGAGATCGATGGCAATCTGGTTCTGGTTGCCAAAAAGAAAAACACCGCCTAGGATTTCACTCAATGTAATTCTGTACAGTATTTATTTATTTTTAACAAAACTAGCTTGGTCCATATGCATCAAATGAGTCCTTCATGAGTATAAATGTTGGAAAGAATACTTTTCATATCATGATCTTTCCATAACAACAAATGGGCTCTGGCAGGTAGTTATGCATCACATCAGAAGTTGGACACATAATCAACAAGACCTCTTATCACTCCTGCTTACTGACAAACTACCAGCTTGTTTCTCAGCTGATTGATGACTCTCATGAATGGAAACTGGGCATTTTGAGGGAGTTGTTCACCCCACAGCAGGTAGCTGCCATTAGGAGGAAGAAAATGACCAACTTGCCTGCTACAGTTGAACAACATGAGGAATTTTAAGCAGTTCAGCTAATTTCTCTCTTGCCTACCCAACAAAACCATTGAAAATTGTACAGTAGCTGAAATCTTACAGCAACATCGGTCTCAATGCAGACCGAAAAGCTATAAAATCACTATCAAGTTTTCCTGGGATACACACAGCAAATACACTGAAAACAAAAACACCAATACAAATCTCCAGCAGAAGAGCGGCAACCGACTTGGTGAAAAGGAATTTGATGTTTGTATCTGAACCTTGTACCTGCAATTACCCATAGAAGGATTAACAGTTGTTATCAGTCCTAGACCACCAAAATCACAGCTTTCTGCACGCTGATCATGCTGCTGATAATAGCTATTGAATGCGTATGATATATTTCCAGGCCAGCTCATGTTGAAACAAGAACTTCCTACAGACAATGCACTGCAGTCGGCAACTGAACAAGCCTCGAGAGCTTTGGAAGTGACATTAACCAACTCTTTGTTGTTATTGACCACACACCATCTAGCGGGAAGATATTCAACGTCTTGCGCGTTCACAAGATTTCTCTTTCCCTGACCTAAATCAATATGGTACTTGGCTTGACCATCAAAAGTGAATACTCCCCAGTGTCTCTCAAAATTTCCATTCGCTATGCTCCTTTGATCTTCGTCCAACAAGCTAAATATATATGTCTCTGTTGGAGGTTTCTTAGGTCTTAGTGGAGTTCCAGAACTGCTATGAAGATGGGCTATTAGGCCTTTCATGAAAGTCTCAGCAGTGGAAGAAGTAGAGTTAACTGCTCCATCTGTTGGCCACCCAATTTGACCAACGACAATATCCATATCAGGAAATCCTAGCTGGGATAAAGATGTCACCAGGGTATCATGGGTTACATCAAAAAGATTCTTGTAGGTTTTGTGACTGTCATTAAGAGAATGTGCCTTTGGTTCAAAGAGGGCGAATGCGAGTGATATGTTCTTATTTTGGTGAAAGATTGAGAAAGGGTAGATGTTTACGAAGAAAGGAGAGTGGTGCTTGCTGAGAAATGTGAGGAGCTCAATCATGGTTTTGTTAAGGTCGGGTCTAAAGTGCCCCTTTGAAGGTAGACCGGTCACAGAGATGTATGCATCGGAATTGCACGGAACGACAACTTTCACATTGTTTGCTAGATTTGCACCAACAAGAGCTGTTTGGATGTTAATCACTGCATCGATAATGAATGGCTGGAATTGTTGACCATAGCTTTGAAGGAATGGCTCGTCTCCAACAGCAATGTACCTGTAATTAAGTCAAAGAAACTCTCTAATTGAGTGCCCAACAGAACAAACTAATCTCCAAACAAACATTTAACAAAAAGTACAAAACACTCCACCAATAAAATTTTATCTCATACAGCCACTCTTACTCAATAAACTAACTACGCAGGACGGCATGCAAATTGGAGGCTTCGAACTCGGTGTCTTTCGTTATCATAATTCTCAAAACCTATATGAGGTAACACATGCTTACGACTTATAATGAAAACGATACAAAATAAGGAGGGTTCAAGTAAACCAATTGCCGAAATTGCAATAATTGCCAAGCGTCGTAAGTATTTATGTTACTGATGTTTCCAGACACTTGTTTGTATTGTAACTTCAGCGTAAATCTCTCTCCTCTTTATCCCATTTGACTTCCTAATTTTCATGTCTAGATAGGAAATTCATAAACTTATCTCTTACTCACAGCTTCCCATTCAATCCCATTAAACATTCTGATTATAGCATTCTATTGAAACTTTGCTTGACATTTTCACTTCATCTTTATGGATTCTCTCAACTTGTCTAGCATTGACTTATCACTCTAATAAACAAACAAAAAACAGCAGGGCCATTTTTTACCTCAATATGAATAAGCTCAAGAACTACAACAAGATATATAAAACAAGTGCAATATATCCCTACTGATCTAACCAGTAAATGTCAGCCTGTAGGGAATACCAGCTACACTACCATGAAACAAAGAATTACACATTTTATCACCGAATTCGATCTCTATCATCAGAAAACAAATGAGGCAGCACAAAAACATAAAACCCAAAAAATCAAGAAATAATTGCTAAGCCAAAATCAAAGTAGAACACAGAAATTGAGCAAAACCATGTACCGCAAAGCAATGTTGCCAAGGTAGAAACCCTAAAAAATGTAATGCTGCCCACATTGTCGAACCAATACACAAATCAAAAGCATACAAAACCCACATTCACAAAAAATACAAGAAATTAAACAAAATAAAGAACTTGAAAATCAGAAATGCTTACTCTATTTTAACTTTCCCAGCACCATCAGAGAAATATCTAGTAAGATTGTTATGAACCCAACTCTTCGCAACCTTCTTAGAAGAACTCAAGCTTTTAAGCATGGAATTAGGAATGCCAACAGTAACAGAGATTCCAGTACCAGATAAAGCTTCAAGAACATTTGGGTTTGCATCAAATAACTTAACTTTACTGATTTTATTAGCTTTTAATAGCTCAACCACTTTAGCTGGAGGCAATGGATGTGAAGAAGAAGCACCCCAGTTCACACCTACAGCTTCAACCCTTAAATGTGAACAACCCAAAACAATCAAAAAGATCAAAACTTGGTAAGATTTCAACTTCATTTGTGAACAAACTGTAGATTGTTTGTCTAATGTGGAGTTTGATTCATGAAGAAGTGTTTGGATTGAGTGAAAAAGAGTGACCTTTTTTAGAGAGAGAAAGAGAGTAGATGACTGGAGTTAACACTTTTCAGAATGTGGTTTTAGTTTCAAAAATGATCGGTGCACCGTGTGAGAGGAGAGTGGGGCTCACTCCTGCCCCACTCTGTATCCCGATGTTGAGAGGGAGTCGTGGACTGTCCGATCACTCGTTAGGTCTATCACGGCTGTTTTAGCTTATTAGTTTAGCTACTTTTAAGACAAGCGGGGGAAGTGAACGGGGGATATATATCATTTTCGGAAAAAGTTTTGCACTCGCAGTGCGAGTTCAAATAGCGAATTCGTAACATCACAGCCATTGGATATTGCAGATATGATATCATGACTTAACCAAAATTATGAACTTATGTCTTATCTGCAACATCCAACGGCTGTGATGTCATATCTGCAACATCCAATGGCTGTGATGCTGCGAATTCGTTTTTGAACTCGCACTGCGAGTGCAAAATTATTTCCTTCATTTTCGCAACGGGATGCATATATCTCACAGTAGTCACAAATTTTCGTGGTACCTGTGACTTGTGAGAGGACATTCTAGCCACACTGCATTGGCATTGGCATTTGGTTGTAGTGTTTTGCTCGCTCACTGTCATTGGCATTACAGCTGGCCGTATCCAATTATTATTATCCATAGGAGGACATTCTAGCCACACGTAGAAAATTCTACCAAACTCGGCCTATTAACTACTCTAAATCCTTGGTTTCCCACTAACATTCCGTATTTGGACTGTCTTTGTGTATTTCTTGACCTTAACACATCTCCAATGACAAATTTGATGTTTTTGGATCGATAAGTATTGATTTGGATAAATCTTAAAGTTTATCCAAATAAGAGAAATGTTTAAGAATCAACCACTAGGTAACGTTATAAACACGTTTGAACTTTGAACGGCATAGTGTTCGTCAAAAACAAAATTATGATCATTTTGAGTTGTTGACAGTATTGAGTTGACCAATGCTAAGAGTTTGAATCTGCTTGATTTTAATCAACAGTGGTTCTAGACGAACCGTCAAAAAAAAAACCACGAAAAAAAACCACTCTTCAAAGAAATCTGTCTCCAGTGGGTCTCTTCCCTGAGGAGTTTAGCAGGGGCCACCTTTAATGAGTTTAGGCGGTTTTGTCATGATTTTTCTTAGCGGTATGTTCAGAATTTTTGTTTAATTAGATAATGGTTACTTCTTTTTTTCCCAGAAGTGGTACAAAAATTATAAATTCTTTTACCTCTAATCTTAAATAAGAGATTAGCACAAATCAAAATTGAATTCTCCACTTATTAAGAACTCTATTATTGGGCTGCAAGATGTTAGTTTTGGGGCTAACTAAAGGACAAAAAGGAGATAGGAAATAGTAATGTTGAAAACCCTTGTCCAACTAATTTTAGTAATGGCTAATATGGAACCTGCAATTGGGAGATACTTATATTAATTGGGGATATAGGAAAAAGATAAAAACAGGATTTAAATAGTAAATCAAGGTCACCCCATATCCATGTATTTTCACTAATTCCTAATCTACCCCTCATTAATAAGGTTTAGTGGTTAATACTAATTAGTTATGTTAATTGATTAGTTTGAAAATGATTTATAGAAATCTTTATCATTTTGGAGAGATTAGAAGTATGAATGTTGGGTCAAAATTTTTGGTTGAGATGAGTGACCATAGTGACCAAAGAGATGTCTCTGAGTCTTCACGTTAGCAACAAATATGTCTTTTATGTTGAATCTTCTCCAGATGTAACTTTGGATTCACCATGGCTGCACCTGCAAAACATCCTATCGGCATTGATATAACTATGAATACCATGCCGGAACAACCTAAACCGGCATGGTATTCATAGTTATATCAATGCCGGCGCACCATATTTTCACATACCAGGGAATATTCTACCAAAATAGTGTGCCGGCATTTAGTTACGGCATTGAATGTTAGTTACCAAGCATGCCGGCACCATTTTTCGGCATGGTATTCATCACTACCGGCATGATCTTCATCACTTATGGCGATGTAAAAAAAAATATTTCCGACATGGTCTTCATCACTACCGGCATGGTCTTCATCGGTCTTCATCACTATCGGCATGGTATTCATCACTACCGGCATGGTCTTCATCACTACCGGCATGGTATTCATCACTACCGGCATGGTATTCATCACTTCCGGCATGGTCTTCATCACTTCCGAATGTAAAAAAATTAAAAAATCGTTTTCAAAGTGGAGAATATTTAGGTTTCAAAGCCCTAACCCTAACGAGAATGCCGGCACTGAAGATGGAAATGGGGGATAAAATTTTGTTTTTAGATTTTAAGTTTTTAGATTTTTATTTCAGCGCGCGGGTTATAACCCCAAAGGTGTCACTATCCATGTACAAAAACCCCAACAAAACAAATTGTTCACAAAAACCCCATTTAACATAAACTGTCTATATTAACCTTCTAGTTTAAATCACCCCAATAAAAATAAAAACAACCCCACCTTTAATTTTAAATCACCCCAACAAAAATAAAAATCAACTCCACCATTAATTTCTATTATATTATCACCACCACAAAATAACCCCACCAGGCGAACCACCACTGTGCCGCCACCACTGACCACCGCCAACGCCAACCACCACCGAGCCGCCGCCGCCGCCAACCACCACCGCGCCACCACCATCGATAATTACCACCGCGTCGCCGCCTCCGCCAACCACCACCGCGCCACCACCACCGATAATTACCACCGCGTCGCCGCCAACCAACCACCACTACCACCTCGCCACCACCACCACCACCGCCAACCAATACATCGCCACCACCACCATCCCCGAAAAACACCACCGTGACACCGCCGACCACCACCACAGACCACCACTGTCGCCAACCACCACCAGCAGCAACAGCACCATTATCGCCGCCCACCACCACCGACCAGAAAAAAAAAATGATGAAACCAAACAGAAAAAAATGAAACCAAACAGAAAAATGATGAAACCAAAAATAAAAAATGATGAAACCAAAATTGGTTTCATCATTTTTCCACATATTGTCATTTCACCAACACAGCTTCAATGATGAAACCTAATTAGGTTTCTTAACTCCAGCTGTTGCTTGTACTCATATTCAGTACCAAAAGCACCACCTGCGACTCAGCCACCTCTTTCCACTGCAGTTTAAGCTCAACCCAGAACTCAAGCTTCAATACCAGCTGCAAAACATTCCACCGCTGTCATTTGGTATCTCTTTACGGCCTCTGATCCATGCCAAGAACCATCTCCTACTACAGCTTTGTTTGAGCTGCATTAGGTGACTTACTGAAGTCCAGCTGCTCCATAACATTACAAATACCAGTGTAACTCTCAGTCACCACGAGATAACTCAACCACGAGATACCACCCCTCTACAAAGATCACAAAACCTCCATCCGAATCTGGGTCTCACGGCTCCGAGTTTTCCACGCAATTGCAATCAACATCACTGCATCTTCTCAATGCAATTCAATTTACAACTCCATGTGTTCCTGCAATTCACAACACACAACCTAGGCATACATCTATTCATCTTGTAACTTGAACTTCGCCATTTCAGCTTTATCACCGCAACACAATTACCCAAAGACCAACACTGATAACTGCAGCCATTAGCCATAACAACTATCCATGAATCACCAGAACAAAACATACCATTCACAATTGCATTTCAGGTTCAGTGCAATCCTGTTCATCCAATACACCCCCAGGATCGAGCAATTTAACTGCCAGTTCTCTGTAATTCGAACTCAACTACAAAACCCATTTCAATTTCACCAGAGCAACACCAATCTGCACAAATCAATTCCTCTCAGCTTCTCAATCAAATCTGAAACACATATTCACTACAAACCCTAACTTCAATTTATGTTAAAACCCATTCTAACAAACCATTGAGATTTAATAAAAAATCACCACAGAAAATTGGTGGTGAACGAGAAAGAAAAGAGAAAGAAAAACGAGATCGACGAAATCCCTAATCGATGAAATCCCTAATTGATTTACCTTTTCTGCTGGTGGTGATTGTGGTGCAGAGAAGGAGATGAAGAAAGAAGAAAAAAGAAAAAGAAATTAGAGATTCAATAACAGCTCCTCAGAGATGAAGACCGACAACCCTAAACCACCACGGAGGTGTTGCTGCTGGTGTTCGTGGGGATCTATTGGTGCTGCTGGTGGTGATTGTGGTGCAGAGAAGGAGACGAAGAAAGAAGAAAAAAGAAAAAGAAATTAGAGAAGAAGAAGAAGAGAAGGTAAAGGGTATGTTTGGCTTTTTAAAAAATAACAAAAACTAAATTTACTTATTATTATTTGACATGGGGTTTTTGTGCCACTTTTTAATCAAATGGTTTTCATTTATTAAAAGTAATATGGCTGGATTTTTTGTACCACAAGTTTGGTCACCTTGGTTTTTTTTGACTAGTTTTGTTTTTATTTTGAGGGAAGGGTATTTTAGTATTTTTGCCCCCCCAAAAACACCCCTTAGCTAACACTATTGATTGGGGAAAGTAATTTATATCCCCCAATTAATATAAGTATCCCTCAATCGCGCGTTCCTAATATGCTCTTCATAATGCTAATACGAAAGATTAGTGATTATATTTAACTAAATGGTTTGATTAATATTTTGAAAATCTTTTTTTTTTTTTTAATTTACAAAGACAAGGGGATTTTTTTTAGAAACCTTGAAAGAAATATGATGAAACATATACTCAAAATAGTCAAAAAAAAAAAAAAAAAAAAAAAAAAAAAAAAAAAAAAAAAAAAAAAACCTCCTACTTAAGTATCTCTTTCTAAGGTTTAGAATCCCATTGGGTGCAAGTTTCTTTATTAGAAATAAAAAACACGTCAAAACTTTTCCATCACATATACCATAGTCGTTATTGTCCTTCGCCACGACCCCAACAACTCTAAACACCAAAAACTACCCAAATCGCCCAAGAATATTCACGGTCCATTACCACGACCTTGGCAACTTTAGGGACCAAAATGTGGCCAAATGCTCTGCCCGAAAAACCCCTAAAGTCGTCATGGTCGGAATCCCATCATCGTGGGGACTTTTGTTTTAATTTTCTTGTGTCTTGCGTCTCGTTGTTTTGTCTTTAACTTCTTCGTCCATCTTCAGAATAACCTCATTATTTTTACTTTGGCTTTGTCTTTTCGTTATCTTCAAAGTATTTTTTAAGTACTTATGATTTTTTAGGTTCATATTCTTGCCTTTGGGCCGTTCTTGTGTTTTTTCCATTCCTTACCTTTTTTTGTCACATTTCTTCCAATTTTCTTGCCTTTAGGCACTTAAGTACTCGAAGTACTTCATTTCTTAACTCTTTTGTAGATATTTTCGCCTTCCTTAGGATGATTCACCCAATATGAGACATAAGTGTTGATGGTGGATTTTCGACAAAGGTCAAAATCGTAAAATCATGATACTGCATGTTTCTGACCCGGCTTCAGGAACGCATGTGACGATTCATGATTTACGATCCGTGAACCGTTTCACGATCTCTGATCGAGTTCCTCTCAGTGTCATGATGAATATGTTTCTCGAAAGGCCTCCCACTAGCTGAACGTTCGATGCTACGCATTTCATCGTGCCCTCTATGTATAAGAACGATTGGGCGGTCCTCTGGACATAATTGTTTGTCGGGGGGCATAACGCCTTCAGGATGTCGGCGATACTCTTTGTTCCCTGACTACATAGAGAGACCCCCCTCTACATAGAAGAACAATTGGGCGGTTCTCTGTACATAATTGTTTGTCGGAGGGCTTAACGCCTTCAGGACATCGGCGACACTCGTTGTTCCCTGACTATGTAGAGAGACCGTGTATAGATTCAGGAAGCTCTCTGGACATAATTGTTTGCTGCAGGGCTAAACGCCTTCAGGACATCAACGCTGCACATTGTTTCCTGACTATGCACTTTTTCAGAATGAGTATGATGCTTCAAATATCTCATATCTCGATTCTACAATAGATTAATTCTACCGTGACATTCACCGACTGAATTCCTTGAAACTATTTTATCTCATTACTCTGTTCCATGGATGATTCTCGGCTGATTCCATGGATTAGTAATAGATAACTATCTTATCTCAGTACTCCGTTCTTTGAATTCCCCGACTGGATTCATGGATTAGTAATAGATACACAATTCATTTATTACTCCGTTTCATGAATCATTCTCCGCTGAATTTCATGAATTAGTAATAAATATCCAACAATGGCATCTGGACTATCACCGAGTAAGCCCCAATAAAATGGTGCAAGTGTACTCAACAATGATGCACGAACGAGCACCCAAATGCACGAACGAGCATTCAAAAATATGGACAAACAAGGAATCCTACACAAAATAGGAGAGAGAAAATAATAATAAAAAATAGAAAAGAGGCACCTAGGGACCGGGCCCACCGGCCGGCCGTTCCCCCACGCCTCTTCCTTTATTTTTCTTAATTTATTTATTTTCATGAACTCATTAAAACTCCTTCATTCAAGCAACTTTCCTTGTTTGAGCAAAACTCACGGTTTCTCCATATTTTTACGGTTTCATGAAAAATAATAAAAATAGGGAAAGGTGTTGCAGGACCGGTCTACCTAACCGTCCGGCCATGCCCTAGCCGTGGCCGGTCCCACACCTTGCAATCCCTTGTTTCCATAATTATTATTTCCCTCATTTCATGAAACTCCTCCGTTTGAGCAAAAAACCCTGGTTTTTTCATATTTTCTCAAATATTGCTCAAACCATGAAAAAGCCAAAAAGTCAAATGGTCACATGACCGACTAGGCTACTCACGAAAAATATTAAAATATTATTATTTAAATATTCTCAAAATATTGATCGAACGAGCAAAGTCCTACTTGCTCATTCGAGCAAAATCAAGAATTTCAGTCAAAGATCAAACTCTTCTGAAAATCCAAGATATTGCTCAAACGCACATCTGAAAACACCAAAATTCTCAGGATTGAGACATGGACATTATGGTGACACGGGCATGCTTCCTTGACCGACCAAGGCCCGCCCTAAGGCTTGCAAGGAGCCGGTCCCACACATTCTTATGATTTTGACTTAATTTGCTCAATTGCTCATATTGGGTTCAAACTTTTTCCAACCAACTTGGAATTTGCTCAAACGACCATTAGCTGGTCCCACATCACTAAGGGTCGGTTCTATGCTCCCTTGGCTGGTCCCTCACTCTTCCATAATTAGGTTTTATCACCTAATGCTCAGATGAGTATTATTCTAATAAATGGTCAACACCAGTATTTGATCATTCTTTCACCAACCGGTCAACTAAGGACTCTGGTGCACGCTCACTCAAGCACTTGGGCATCACATGGTCGTCCATCATCCCATGAGGTCGGTCCCTCTTTCACTCAGTGACCTATTTTCAACAATTCATCAATTGAAGAACAATTGATCACAATTAGGGTTTCGAACAAACGCTCCACAAATCACCATTCTGAGCAAGTTCAAACACTACTAAATTTATGTTGATCCAGCAACCAACATCCAGATTAATTATATAATATTTGGTAGTCTACCAATATTTTAATTAATATTTTATTGGGTCACGTTACCAATAAATAATTCGTCAAATTAAGCAATACTTGCTCAGTTGCTCGAATATTGATCCAACTATCAATATTCAGTGATTTATCAAATTAAGCAATACTTGCTCAGTTGCTCGAATATTGATCCAACTATCAATATTCATTAATTTATCGATATTCAGTAATTCGTCGAATTGAGCAATACTTGCTCAGTTGCTCGAATATTGATCCAACTATCAATATTCAGTAATTCGTCGAATCGAGCAATACTTGCTCAGTTGCTCAAATTTACAATATTTGCTCAGATGAGCAATACCAACATAAGAACTGTACGTCTGACATGTTCAATCCATGAATCACTGAGCATTCATCACTCATGCTCAATTCAACAAAACTTAGACTCACTGTCTAAAAAGTCAACGAGTGACTAATCAAATACATGTCACGTTCGTGAGACATCAATCACGTCACATGGGGGATATCAATTAGGGTTTTGGTCTGGCGGCGTACAACACGTGTGTTCATCCACGATGAGAAATGTGAGTAAGTCATGCAAGCAGTTGAGGGAGTTGGCAAAGTAGTGGGTGGACGATCGACCAAGTCTCCACACAACACGGAACTGGTTTTACCACGATCTCCCACTTTTTCACTCAAGAAAATGTCACACTTACTGGGATCAATGTGTTCGCTATTCTGACAATATAAATAAGTCCAAAATCGATGACTGAAAACAACAATCATCTACACACAAGTTCTCTCGATCCAACTTATTTACACATACTTGCAGAAACCTTCAAAAAATCCACAATCCTTGATCATCATTGATCCCACAATTCTCAGCTTCCCTCCTATAGATCAACCCATCTCCCTCTTTGTGATCGAATTGACTCTGAAACGGCCATTGACTTTGTTTAGGCCGGAGTCCTACAGATTGATCTTACGAACTCAAAGCACTCCTGTGCAGTGCATCTGTGTGAGATTAAGCAATTTTCTCGGTTGAAGAGTCTCGCCCGCTCGGTGATGAGTGCCAAATATTGCATATTTATACACATTTTTATTGGCATTTTACTCATCTTTTGTGCTCAAGAATCAGATATTATCCCAGATTCTGTATTTTCAAGAATAAATATTTGTACTAATTAATTTTGTGTTTTTAGGTAATAAATAAAGCTCGGAGAAAATGCGGAACCAAAAGAGAAAAGAATTGGAGACAAGCATATATGGAACAGAGAGCCAAAGCCCGCGCGCGAATCAGTTGCAACCCAACAAGGAAGACATGGGGTAGAGCTACCCATGACCCGGATCCGAACCCGCTCACCCCGAGCCGTTGAGATCTCGTCTTGCTGCATCCTACGGTCGCTCCATCGCTCACATCTATTTCTCGATGCTCCGCTCAACACCGAATCGCCCCAGTTCACCTTCAACCGTTCAGATCTCCCTCAGCTAGATCCAACGCTCGCTCCGCCTTCCTCATCAAACTTCGATGCCTCCGCTCCACAGCAAAATCACCTAACCCTATACCCAGTCGACCTAACCTCATTTTCTCCTCCATCTTCTCTTTCTTCTCCCCCCATACCTCCACAGAGAAAACCCTTACCTCCACCTCGACCTTCCCCGTTGAAGAACCATCATCACCTCTCCTATCATCACCAACAACTCCATCAAGACTGCTCCGCCACCCTCGCATCACTCATCTCCATCCATAGCTTCTCACTTACCGTAGAAGCTAGGGTTGAGATGATTGAGTTAGGGTTTTCACCAACAACCCCACATGGGCGATTCTGAGCAAGAGAGAGGCGTGGGTTCGATTAATTTGTGAGTATGGTTGTTAGAAAAGTAGTTTTGCAGAGTATAAATTCATGTTTGAGATGAAAGAGAAAATAGTCAGCTTTAGGGTTCTTAGTTTTAGTTTACAATTTTAATTCAAAGTCTGTTTTGATGTTCATCATGTGCTAAATTTACTTAGCTAGGATTGATATGAAACCCTAATTTAATGTTCTGATTTTCAACTTCACTTGAATTATCTTGTGTATGTTTAAATGATAAGAGAGTTTCAATGTTAACACCTCAATGCCCTGCTCTCACAATGAATGTCATGCATCCATTGTAGTTAGGTTTACATTGTGTTGAGTGTGTTCACTCATATTTTATTGTTATTGCTATCTTTTAGATTAGTTGTGCTTAACTAGACATCTAATGCTCGAGTAGTATTCGAGGTGATAATTGAAACCTCAATTGGTGAAACCCCTTAGGTATATGGTAGCCTGACACACTTCCTTTGCCTGTAATAGGAACAAGAATTCTCAAGTTAGTTGAAGCTCATAACTTGAAATAGGGTGGATTTGATAATCCTAGTGCCTGTCATATCATCATTTGTATTTCATCTTGCCTTAGTTGTGTAATCTCCAACTCAGTCGTAAAGACTATAAACAAAACTCATAAAATTGTGTCACTTTCCATAGAAATCAGTTAAGAAATCTTAAGATCAATCCTTGCATACTCTAGTTCTCTGTGGTTCGACCTGTGCTTGCCACTGCCTACAAAGGCACTGTGCACTTGCAGATTAAGACATAGTCGTAGGAAAATCACTTTTAAGCTCCTACCAAGTTTTTGGCGCCGCTTCCGGGGAACTGGTAGTGTGCCATGTTGTTCATTAGCTTACTCCACTGATTTCATTCTTCTCTGTATATATGTGTTTAAACCTCCCCTGTTTACCATCTGTTATTAGTATACTTAGTTAATTGTATATTGTTGCTATCATCTTTGTATTAGTAAGCATCTTTGTATTAGTTGTTATCTTCATCATTGCCTCTGAAAAGTAAATTAGTGCAGCATCTTAAGTTTAAGTTTTTATTTTCAGTTCATTTGCATAACTGCACCTTATTTTGTCATCCCATGTTGTTAGCTTAATGTATCAACCACCCTTGTATCATCCTTCACATCTGGTTAGCTTTAGTTGTAGTGTTGTTAAACTCTGCATCTCCATCTCATCTTGTAATTTTTCATTTACTCTAGGCCTGCAGTTTACTTAGCTGATTTGCATCATAACTTGTACATCTCTGCCTCAACCAAGTATAGTGGCTGCCTTTCATATTGCAAATATTGTATCCTGTAGCTTGATTCTTACTTTGAGCATAGCCCTGAGCTCTGTCATTGTAGCACTATAGCTCTGTTGATTAAATTGTGCAGTATTGAGCACTGAAGCTTGATGTTGAGTTACAGGTACATGCTGAGCTAAAGCAAAACCAAGGAGGAGAAACAAAGGAGCAGAACCCATTGGTGGAATAGCCTAAACCCAGTTTTATACTGGTGGTATTGTTCTCTAAACCCCATTTCTGCCCTGTGTTGTATGCATGAGCTATTGCTAGACTTTGAACCCTGTGAGCCATCTACCCTTGCTAGCTCCCTGAAGCTGCAAGCTGTGAGCTTAGCCTGTGAAAACTAAGTGAAGTCAACTGAGTGAGTTGACTCCACAGAACCTGTGAACTATCTGCTATATACAATGAGCATTTTCTTCCCAGTCAACCTTACTCTGTTGAGCTAAATTGCTCTGTGATCTTTGCTGGACCTTGATATCTGCTTAACCTTGAGCATAACCGGTGAGCCAGCCACCACCTTGCTAGCCCCATGAAGCTGCAAGTTTGGAGCTACCCCTTGGACAACCAAGTGTGGACAGATCATGACACCCTGAAGTTGTGAGCATTGGAGTCATCTAACCCCTGTGTGACCTGAGCAGAATCTGTTTTGTTCATGAGCTGACCCATTTGCCACATCTGTAAGGTCCATACTTATATTTGAGCAAACCTTGAGCTTACCCAAGTGTAGAGCTTTATCCTGTTGACTTGCTAAGTCATTTGACCTGCAATCTCTGAGCACTTGAGATCACTCAACTAGGTTGACCCTCTGAGCATGCTGTAAGGTGTTAACATTGATACATTTGAAAAATCTGTGTAGTCTATACCTGAACTGTGCTGATCCATTAACTTTATGCTGGCTGTGAACTGTTTTGCAAATATCTGTGCAACAATAACTGTAATCTGTGTGTGAACTTTTGGTGATTGAATGAATGTCAAGTAGTAGAATTTGAGTTGCAGTTGACTTGTTTTTCAAATACACCTCCCAGCACTTGCTTCACCATTGAGTGAGCACATCCATTAACCCAGTGCACCACACAATTTTACTCTCTTTGTTCATCTGCCAAGCTGTGCTGAGCAAACCAACCAGCACATTACTTGTGTTTCGTCTGCTTCACTCTAAGTCATTTGCACCGTAAGCTCCGCCCTACTCTGTGTGTGCTTAATTCTGTGAGAGCTGCCATCCTAGGCTGTCAACCTGTGACCAGCCAGTGCTGTGTTGATAGCACAAGTTGTACTGATCTGTGCAACATAAACACTGGGCTGAACATATCCCAGAACCCAGTTACACTCTCAATTTCAGCCCACAGAACTTGGCCTTCATTGCTGGGCTGCATAAACAGAAACCCGACCTGGGCCGAACCCTTAACAGCTAAGCCCACAACACCACATCTTTTGGGCTATGCACATCAGTTGAGCCCAATCATCTGGGCTGTGCAAACAATCAAAACCTATACCTTTTGGGCTGGGATCAACCTATTCAGTTGGGCTTCACAACTTCAAAAAGTTATCCTTTGGGCTTGAATCTTGCATTAGTGGGTCATTTTTGAGTTTTTGCTTTTCTGTGTTGAAAGTAATTGTATGCTAACATGATAGATGCGCTAGCTAGGCTATGATTGTGTCATTTAGAGACCAAACAAATCGACTAGTTAGAATCCGCCCGGACGAAATCGTAAGCATACCCAGTTCTTCAACCGAAAACCCAAGCCCAGACCTATCTGAAACAGAAACCATGGGTGATGAACCAAACCAACCCCGTAGTCTCAAGGACTACATGTACCCAACTAGGGCAAGCCAGCCCTCTTGCATCATTCTGCCAGCTGATGCTTGTCAGTTTGAACTGAAAGCAAGCACCATTCATATGCTACCCGTGTTTAGAGGGGTCGATCTTTGAAAACCCCTACCATCACGTGAGAGACTTTGAGGATATTTGTGGGACTCGCATTTTAACCAAATGCCGGAGGAGTCCCTCAAATTGAGATTGTTTCCTTTTTCTCTGAAAGACAAAGCCAAGTCATGGCTACATGCCCTACAACCACATCCATTAGAACTGGGATGACCTCACAAAAGAGTTTTTAAAAAGTTTTTCCCCAACCATAAGACGGCGACAATTCGCCAAAGTCTAAATGGTTTTGTGCAATTAGAAGACGAAACTCTAGCAAAATACTTGGAGAGATTCAATGAATTATTACTCAAATGTCCCCACCATGGTTTTGAAAAATGGAGACTCGTCCAAATCTTGTATGAGGGTCTAGATGTTAGAACCCGTACCACGATCGAGTCAATGTGCAATGGTGCATTTATTGACAAGAGTGCTGATGACGCTTGGACTTTCTTAATCGAAGTCGCTGAAAGACTCAACGGTGGGAGTCCATCCGTGAACCGAGAAGGACTACCCCCGCACAAAATGTTCATAGAATCAAGTCGACTTTGAGGGAAATGCAAAAATGGCATCTTTGGCCCTGGAGAATAGAAGTGCTTGAGTTGGAAAAGAATGTAAAATCTAATGCCCCTACTCTCCGTGACCAAATTGATATGGCCACTTGTGCCGCATGCCATAGTTCGACCACTTAGTGGACAATTGTCCCGATATGCATGCATTTCAAGAGTCCAAAGCCGAGCAAGCCAATGCATTATACCGAGGCAAGAGAACAACCCTTATTCTCAAACCTACAACCCGGGGGTGGAGGAACCACCCTAACTTCTCATGGTCCAAGGGACCTGTACAAGGGGGACCAACAAATAACAACCAAGGATACTCATATCCTAGAAACCCCCAAGTACCACCACACCCTCAGTACCCTGTAGAGAAAAAGACTAGCTTGGAAGACTGTGTTGTTCTGTTAACCCAAGGTCTTTCAAAACTTGAGAAAACTACCGACCAACGTCTCACGAACCTAGATCTTAAGATAGGTCAAATCTGTGATGCATTGAATGAGAGAGAGAAAGGCAAGTTCCCTAGTCAACCCCTACAAAATCCAAAGAATGTGTTTCAAGCAGGCTCCTCTACCTGCAATGAAACTTCACATAGTCAAGCAAATGCTGTCACCACTCTCCGTAGTGGTAGAATTGTTGAGAACCATGTAGGTGTACCACCATCAAGCGAGTCTACATCAGACTCACCAGTACACACAACACCACAGAAAACATCTACCGTAGAGAAAGAATCTGAGCCCATTGAGAAAACCAACAGTCCTACTAATATAGATGTTCCTGTGCCAAGTCATGTTCCTGTTGCTCCATTTCCACAACGGTTGGTGCAACAGAAGGGGGGTACCCAATACAACGAGATGTTGGAATTGTTCAAAAGAGTTAACATAAACATTCCATTTCTCGAAGCAATCAGGCAAATACCTGCCTATGCTAAGTTTTTGAAGGACCTATGCACACAAAAGCGAAAGCTTCATGTGCATAAGCGTGCCTTTCTCACCGAGCAAGTAAGTTCAATTATTCAAAACAAAACCCCACCTAAGTTCAAAGACCCATGTAGCCCAACTATCTCTTGTACTATAGGTGAGCATACAATCAGAAAAGCATTATTGGACTTAGGAGCTAGTGTGAATCTACTGCCATATTCTGTGTATGTGCAGTTAGGTCTTAGGGAATTGCAACCCACCCCTGTCACGCTACAATTAGCGGACAGATCTATGAAAGTCCCTCGGGGAATCGTTGAAGATGTGCTAATCAAGGTTGATAAATTTTATTTACCCGTGGACTTCATTGTGTTAGATACACAACTTGTGCATAATCCTAAAAATCATATTCCCGTTATCTTAGGACGTCCCTTCTTGGCAACGTCAAACGCTATCATAAATTGTCGTAGCGGGATATTGAATTTGTCTTTTGGCAACATGACTGTAGAACTGAATGTCTTTCGTGTGAACCAACAACCCATAGAGTGTGATGATGATGAATTGCACGAGGTTAACATGATTGAGAGTCTGATTCAAGACTCATTGCCCGACATTTTGTCAGTGGACCCTGTGCAAGCATGTTTAGATAACTTTGACTTAGATCTCTTTGAGTCTGAGTACATTGGTGAAGTCCACTCTTTGCTAGAGTCTGTGCCACCCATGGATATTGCTAAATGGCAGAATGCAGTGGAACCCCTTCCACTCTCTGATACCAAATCTGCCCCACCTCTTGATACACCACCTAAGCTTGATTTGAAACCATTACCTGATACCTTGAAGTATGCTTTCTTAGGTCCTTCTGACACTTTACCTGTGATTATTGCATCATGTTTAGACACGGAACAGGAAAGTAGACTCTTAGAAGTACTTCAAGAACATAAAGGAGCCTTAGGTTGGACCATCTCCGACCTTAAGGGTATAAGTCCCACAATTTGCATGCATCACATAAACCTTGAGGAAAACACTAAACCATCTAGGGAAATGCAAAGGAGACTTAACCCCAACATGAGAGATGTTGTCAAGGGTGAGATTCTGAAATTGCTTAATGCGGGTATCATTTACCCCGTCCCTGATAGCCAGTGGGTCAGTCCCATTCAGGTGGTACCCAAGAAGTCTGGCATTACTGTAGTTCAAAACGAGATGAATGAACTTGTTCCCACCCGTGTGACCACAGGGTGGCGAGTTTGTATTTATTATAGAAAACTGAACACAGTAACCAAGAAAGACCACTTTCCCCTTCCCTTCATTGACCAAATGTTAGAACGGTTAGCAAAACATAGTCACTACTGCTTCTTAGATGGTTATTCTGGCTACAACCAAATTCACATAGCACCCGAAGACCAACAAAAGACCACGTTTACATGTCCTTATGGAACATTTGCTTATCGTCGTATGCCTTTTGGGCTGTGCAATGCACCCGCTACTTTTCAACGTTGCATGATGAGCATATTTTCCGACATGGTAGATAAGTTTCTTGAGATTTTTATGGATGATTTTTCTGTGTTTGGGTCTTCATTTGATGAGTGTTTGCATCACCTCACATGTGTGCTAATTAGGTGTAAGGAGAAGAGTTTGGTCTTGAATTGGGAAAAATGTCATTTCATGGTTAATTCAGGCATTGTTCTAGGGCATATTATCTCGGAAAAGGCATAGAAATAGACAAAGCCAAGGTAGATCTCATTCAACACTTGCCTCAACCTCGTTCTGTGAGGGACATCAGATCATTTCTAGGCCATGCGGGTTTTTACCGCCGATTCATCAAAGACTTTAGTAAAATTTCACGACCTTTGTGCAATCTTCTTGCAAAAGATGTTGCATTTTTCTTTGATGATGCTTGTAAGGAAGCCTGGGAACAATTGAAGGCTCTCCTTACATCTGCCCCTATAGTCAGACCACCTGATTGGTCATTACCATTTGAGATTATGTGTGATGCGTCTGACTATGCTGTAGGAGCTGTTTTGGGCCAACGAGTAGACAAACTCCCTTATGTGATCTACTATGCTAGTAAAACACTTAACGATGCTCAATTGAATTATTCCACTACTGAGAAGGAGTTGCTAGCTGTTGTGTTTGCATTAGACAAGTTTAGATCTTATTTGATAGGGTCTAAGGTCATCATTTATTCGATCATGCTTTGCATTGAGATATCTTTTGTCTAAGAAAGATGCTAAGGCTCGTCTAATTCGATGGATACTCTTGCTACAAGAGTTTAACCTCGAAATTCGAGATAAGAAAGGGTCGAAAAATGTTGTTGCGATCACTTGTCTAGGTTGAATGTTGAATCTTCTGATAAGTCAGTGTTGATTAGGGAATCATTCCCTGATGAGCAACTGATGCTTGTGTCTGAGATGCCTTGGTTTGCTGATATTGTGAACTACCTTGCTACAGGTAGAATGCCCTTGCATTGGTCTAAACAAGACTTGTAAAGATTTGGTTTCAGAAAATACTAAAAACAAAGAAAATATATACACAAGTTTGTCACAAAATATCGAGAGAACTGGGACTTCGGATTCCACCATGAAATTCATTCATGCGATTCATATATTTATTCTAGACAATTATAGCTCAAATAATAATAAAATATTGACTCTATGTTTTGCCAAGGTAGATTTTTGAAAAGCAACGATTGTATATCTAAAGCATGAGATATCAAAAGACTTAACCTAAGTATAACCCATCAATTGAAATCACAACCATTCAATAAAAACCATAAAACAATTAACAATCCGTGCAAAAAGTCATGAAAGAATTAAATATAATTACCACACACATGAAATATGGCTTCCTCCGTTATCCCAGTGTTGGGGTTTAGCTCCTCATGCTCAAAACGTACCCAAAAGATAGAAACATGGCTCAAAAAAGGTGTTTTTATTGAGAAATATATGAAAACAGAGTTTTGCAATGCTGCATTAGTGTTACAGATGTCACTGTTACGGTTTATAAGACTGTTGAACAACGATACTTTATTAATGATGTCGTTGTATTTAAGACTGCTTCAGCGACAGACTTTGAAAGTTTGTTCTTCGTCTTCTTCTTCTTCTCCACCTGCTGCTGCTGCAACTCTGTAAATCATGATTTCTTCGTACCAGAGCCCTCTGTTGGCTCCCCAAACTCTCTACTCCTCCTGTGAGAATCGAATAACTCTTTTTATATCATCCAGGGCAAAGAAATCCCGATGATATCTCTCTTTTTCTTTTCTTTTAAGTCACGGGAAAATCTCCTTCATCTTCTCTGTACGCGGCTGCTGAGTTGTTAAGAGATCTTCCCTCCGTTGTAAAATAATCTCACAGACAATATATCCTTCCTATCTCCTCGAAACTTCTGAGAATATGACTAAAATACCGAGACAATATATCCTTCCGATTATAAGAATATTTGATCACAACTTTTCTGCCAGAACACGTCACGCTCCCTGTTTTATCGAAACCTCCCCTTTTCTTCCAATCCAAACTCGTTAATACTCCTATCTTGTCGCACAGGATGATGAAAAACCAATCCCTTGAAAATATCCGAGAATATTCACATAACAAAAATAACCCGAGAAGAAAACTCTTGCCCTGTATTATCGTGAACACATCAAACCTTCTCCTTTTTACGTTTTCAAACCAACTGCCTTCATTGTCTCATCAAACCAGGCCCATAACAGTCCATATCCAAGACCAAATCCGAGTTAAACTCGTCCAATATCAAAACAGAAATATGCAGTAAAGCTTGAGCTTTCCCGCCAATTATGTCTCTTCAAAAGCAAAGGGATGGAGTCCCCTTAACAGAGATGGGGGTGCGGATAGTATTTGCCATGGGGTGTAACCAACTAGTGGGTGCATATAGCAGTTAGGTGCCCCTTAGTAATTGAAGTGCCCCTTATCCAAACTGAGAGTCCGAATAGTAATTTTCTCCCACGAGCGCAAATACCACTTTTCGAGCCAATTTTCCCGCAAAAGCTTATTTCTCCAAAAACACCTACAAAGACGCAAAAAGCCAAAATAAATACAAAATCGAGCACTAACAATATATACAATTGAGATTATATCAGACACAAAAATGTGTCTATCAAATACCCCCAAACTTATTATTTGCTAGTCCTTGAGCAAATCAAATCTACAAAATAAAATCCTAACTCACTTGTCATTGCAGCATCGTCGATTGCATTTAGCGTATGCAATAAGCCTTTAAACCCCTAGGTGGCCCTAGTGGCCGAGTTATAGTCTCGGGAGGGTTTACCGAGGTGTACCCACAAAACCTTTACACTCCAGCACCTTAGCTATCTACGCAGAACCTTGGAAGGCACTAAAGAATCTCCTTGGTTGGCATACTTATTGACTACGGAGGAAGTACCCTGATGCGAAATTCCAATTGCTGTACACGAGTTTGCACTCAAGCATACTAAAATTCATATATAAGTCACAGAGCTCCACTCAGATAGTCGCACTATGGACATCAATACCCGGAGTCAAAACTAATCACATGGATAGATCAAGAAGATGGATATAGATAAAAACATAGATGGTTTTGATGTTTACTAAGTGATCGATGTTTCCCATATCTGTCTGAAGGCCTCCGCCAAAATGAACCTATCCTAATGGACTCGAGATACTAGTCGACTAATATCAACACACCGGCATATACAAGGGAACCAAAGTGGTCGATAAACCTAACTCTAGGTCAACACAATCGGCATATACAAGGGTTCCAAGTGGTCGACTTTATTGAATTTATTCCTAGGTTGGTCGATGGTCTGGTCTCACTTTTCTTTTCTTCTTCTTTTTTTTCACTTTTTTTTTTTTTTTTTTTTTTTTTTTTTTTTTTTTTTTTTTTTTTTTGGTATCTCATTCACTCTAATTCACCCTAGCATTGGTAACAACTTGAATCGTGGGCCCCACCTAATCACTTAGAGAAACATAGTTTAAAAACAAAATAAAATAAAAACAGAAGTGAAAAGGACTCAACAAGATTGGTGAAACTATCATGTTATTTCTAACACCTGAGCTCTGTGCTTTTATGAATAGACTCTTTAGATGTTGCCATCTAATCAGATTGGTTCCTCAACTCCTACAACCAAAATGCTTCCATCCACTTAGATTGGTTAGTGCCATCCTCAATAAACATAAATTTCTAGGCTCTGGAGTTTAACAATGCAACTAAAATGTTTCTCCCATACCCCCAAACTTAAATCTAACATTGTCCTCAATGTTCTAAAGATAAAATTAAAAACATGAACAAGGAGAAACTGTTACCATTTGAAGCAAAAGAGATAAGGAAAGATATTACCGTGTCGCATGAACATTGGGTTACCTCCCAAGAAGTGCTAAGTTTAAAGTCTTCAGCCAGACTAAGAAAGGATTAGTCACCTCATAAAATCATAAAGTAATAGCCGAAATTTCTGTGGGTCATCAAAACCAAATAGAGCTATCACAAGTAAAAGGAATCTGCAACATGCCAAGAAAATTAGCAAATAAAGCACACCCTTGTCTAGTTTCCTGTTTAAAACAACTACATCTAGCTGTGGTTCAGGTTCAGGTTCTATAACTGGGTCCAAATAAAATATTTTCTTGTGCTGGAATTCCTCAAAGCTAAGATCCGGTTCAGGTTGTAAAGTCTGTAAAAACTCAAGTAAGAACATAGAAGCACATAATAATAACCTGAATAATTGTGGATCCTTAAAGTCAATCAGGTTTGACTCACACAATTGACCACGATGAAACTGGCGGTCAATCTTAAGCAAATGTGTCGATTTTAATCTCCTAAAGTACTTAGGCTTAGTCTCAAAACTAAATAATTGACACATCTGAAACTTATACGTTCCCACTGGTTGAAAAATATTTGGTGGGAAAACAAAGTCAATCTGGGTATCATAGCCTGGATAAACCACATCAACCAGAGGATGGGTTTCTAACAACTGAACTTCCGTTTGGACATCACTAGGTTCAGGAAAACGTGTATGAAGATAATATTTTAAAATGGTTGAGGCACATGTGTCAAGTCCCAAGTGAGGGACCTTTCTAAGAGTTAAGGCACATGGAGAATGATAATCACCCCCAAACTTAGAGTTTTCAGTGTCTCTAGAAAGACTAGTCACAACTTCCCAAATTTCAAGGTAATCTGATTCCTGAAAATGGTCAATTGATTCTTCTAAGTCGTCTCATCCTCACTCATCTCTACGAGTTCATTTTCTTTGTCTAATGTTTCTAAATCGCTAGACTCTAAAACAATATTCTCAGAATAAACTCGTTCCTCAAAACTATCATCGGCTTCGTAATCATAAGGGAATACTACATCGTCTAAAACGGTGGTATCTCTAGTCAAATCCTCGTCCTTTTGAATAGGTGAATAATTATTAAAATTATTTGGAATTGAACTAGAAATAATATTATCATTGTAAAGCTCAATTGGAGTAACAAATTCCTGATCACTATGCCTACTTATTTCAAATTCTTCATCAACACTATCCTCATCATAATCATCATTATAATAACATGAAAATGGTTGAACCTCATCTAAAGTAGTGTTACCAATTCTAACCTCGTCATCTTGATTATGCAAATAACTATCCTTATTTTCAAAGGTACTATTGGAAACACTATATTGGAAATTAAAACTATCTTGAGCATTTCTTTCCTGGGCCTCTAACAACATTTTCTGAGTCGACTCACATGACATCCTGATTTGATCTAGGAAAGAAGGTTCACACGTTGCATTGCTTTCGTCCAAAACTAAGTTATTCATCTCATCTGAACTACGTGTTGACTCAAGTAACTTTTGTGTCGACTCAGCTAACTTACGTGCGGACTCTAGTAGAGAGGAATTATAGGAATTTTGCTCTCGTATGACCCGTGCGTGTGTGGATAGTAATTGGGCTCATCATGGTATGAGCCATAACCTTGAAAAGGCTGATGTTCCCAACCACCATTCACATTATGGTCAAAGTAGTAACGTCCATTTTGAAACTCAGTCGGATATTCGTTGTATTGGCTATTGTAATACCAGTTCGACATTCTATTGCAGGGGTGTGAGTTGTCACACAGAATTAAAATCCACTGACAGGGGATTCGTGGGTGGATAGAGTCTTACCTCCCGTACCAGACGGGCGATGAACCGTTGAAGTCGACTCAGGCCACCGACTCCTATGTCAGTGTACGAACCCGAGGGGCCGAGACAGTATCGTAACTGTCGTCCTTCCCTGCAAACAATTTTATTTAATTTTTAACCCTTCCTTAGGGTTTTAAAAATAATGTCCAAGTCCAAAAAGTGTCCAAAAATAAAAAGAAAAAATTACAAAATACAACCCTATTTACAGTTTCTAAAAATAAAACAAAATAATTATATACAAAATCTTCTTCTTCACTCCTTGGACTCCTCTTTTCTTTCCTTCTTTGGCGATGCTTTCTTTTGATAGAACTTTTTGTTTCCTTGTAGCTTCGCTCCAAATCTGAAAAGAATCGAAAAATACCAAAAGCGTAAAAAAGAACAAAAAATAATAAAAAGAAAAAGAAACCTAAAACAAATCTAAATACAAGTCCGCGTCGGCGGCGCCAAAAATTGGTGTGATTTTGAAAGTTTGTAGTAAAGTGGTAGTAAGGTTGTCGTTCACTCAGACTTGTAAAGATTTGGTTTCAGAAAATACTAAAAACAAAGAAAATATATACACAAGTTTGTCACAAAATATCGAGAGAATCGGGACTTTGGATTCCACCATGAAATTCATTCATGCGATTCATATATTTATTCTAGACAATTATAGCTCAAATAATAATAAAATATTGACTCTATGTTTTGCCAAGGTAGATTTTTGAAAAGCAACGATTGTATATCTAAAGCATGAGATATCAAAAGACTTAACCTAAGTATAACCCATCAATTGAAATCACAACCATTCAATAAAAACCATAAAACAATTAACAATCCGTGCAAAAAGTCATGAAAGAATTAATAATTACCACACACATGAAATATGGCTTCCTCCGTTATCCCAGTGTTGGGGTTTAGCTCCTCATGCTCAAAACGCACCCAAAAGATAGAAACATGGCTCAAAAAAAGGTGTTTTTATTGAGAAATATATGAAAACAGAGTTTTGCAACGCTGCATTAGTGTTACAGATGTCACTGTTACGGTTTATAAGACTGTTGAACAACGATACTTTATTAATGATGTCGTTGTATTTAAGACTGCTTCAGCGACAGACTTTGAAAGTCTGTTCTTCGTCTTCTTCTTCTTCTCCACCCGCCGGCCGCAACTCAGAAATCATGATTTCTTCGTACCCGAGCCCTCTGTTGGCTCCCCAAACTCTCTACTCCTCCTGTGAGAATCGAATAACTCTTTTTATATCATCCAGGGCAAAGAAATCCCGATGATATCTCTCTTTTTCTTTTCTTTTAAGTCACGGGAAAATCTCCTTCATCTTCTCTGTACGCGGCTGCTGAGTTGTTAAGAGATCTTCCCTCCATTGTAAAATAATCTCACAGACAATATATCCTTCCTATCTCCTCGAAACTTCTGAGAATATGACTAAAATACCGAGACAATATATCCTTCCGATTATAAGAATATTTGATCACAACTTTTCTCGCGTAACACGTCACGCTCCCCTGTTTTATCGAAACCTCCCCTTTTCTTCCAATCCAAACTCGTTAATACTCCTATCTTGTCGCACAGGATGATGAAAAACCAATCCCTTGAAAATTCCGAGAATATTCACATAACAAAAATAACCCGAGAAGAAAACTCTTGCCCTGTATTATCGTGAACACATCAAACCTTCTCCTTTTTACGTTTTCAAACCAACTGCCTTCATTGTCTCATCAAACCAGGCCCATAACAGTCCATATCCAAGACCAAATCCGAGTTAAACTCGTCCAATATCAAAATGGAAATATGCAAAGAAAGCTTGAGCTTTCCCGCCAATTATGTCTCTTCAAAAGCAAAGGGATGGAGTCCCCTTAATGTAGATAGGGGTGCGGATAGTATTTGCCATGGGGTGTAACCAACTAGTGGGTGCATATAGCAGTTAGGTGCCCCTTAGTAATTGAAGTGCCCCTTATCCAAACTGAGAGTCCGAATAGTAATTTTCTCCCACGAGCGCAAATACCACTTTTCGAGCCA
The DNA here is from genome assembly GCA_023531295.1 of Papaver armeniacum. NCBI lineage: Eukaryota > Viridiplantae > Streptophyta > Magnoliopsida > Ranunculales > Papaveraceae > Papaver > Papaver armeniacum. The sequence goes on along the minus strand of JAJJWW010014514.1, from coordinate 148,994 downwards.
ATTTTCCCGCAAAAGCTTATTTCTCCAAAAACACCTACAAAGACGCAAAAAGCCAAAATAAATACAAAATCGAGCACTAACAATATATACAATTGAGATTATATCAGACACAAAAATGTGTCTATCAAATACCCCCAAACTTATTATTTGCTAGTCCTTGAGCAAATCAAATCTACAAAATAAAATCCTAACTCACTGTCGCAGGCATCGTCGATTGCATTTAGCGTATGCAATAAGCCTTTAAACCCCTAGGTGGCCCTAGTGGCCGAGTTATAGTCTCGGGAGGGTTTACCAGAGGTGTACCCACAAAACCTTTACACTCCAGACCTTAGCTATCTACGCAGAACCTTGGAAGGCACTAAAGAATCTCCTTGGTTGGCATACTTATTGACTACAGGAGGAAGTACCCTGGTGCGAAATTCCAATTCTGTACACGAGTTTGCACTCAAGCATACTAAAATTCATATATAAGTCACGAGCTCTACTCGGATAGTCGCACTATGGACATCAATACCCGAGTCAAAACTAATCACATGGATAGATCAAGAAGATGGATATAGAGAAAAATATAGATGGTTTTGATGTTTACTAAGTGATCGATGTTTCCCATATCTGTCCAAGGCCTCCGCCAAAATGAACCTATCCTAATGGATTGAGATACTAGTCGACTAATATCAACACACCGGCATATACAAGGGAACCAAAGTGGTCGATAAACCTAACTCTAGGTCAACACAACTGGCATATACAAGGGTTCCAGAAGGGTCGACTTTTATTGAATTTATTCCGGTTGGTCAGATGGTCTGGTCTCACTTTTCTTTTCTTCTTCTTCTTTTTTTTTGCACTTTTTTTTTTTTTTTTTTAAAATTTTTTCAACTTTTCTTTTTCACTTTCTTCACTTTTTTTTTTTTTTTTTTTTGGTATCTCATTCACTCTAATTCACCCTAGCATTGGTAACAACTTGAATCGTGGGCCCCACCTAATCTCTTAGAGAAACATAGTTTAAAAACAAAATAAAATAAAAACAGAAGTGAAAAGGACTCAACAAGATTGGTGAAACTATCATGTTATTTCTAACACCTGAGCTCTGTGCTTTTATGAATAGACTCTTTAGATGTTGCCATCTAATCAGATTGGTTCCTCAACTCCTACAACCAAAATGCTTCCATCCACTTAGATTGGTTAGTGCCATCCTCAATAAACATAAATTTCTAGGCTCGAGTTTAACAATGCAACTAAAATGTTTCTCCCATACCCCAAACTTAAATCTAACATTGTCCTCAATGTTCTAAAGATAAAATTAAAAACATGAACAAGGAGAAACTGTTACCATTTGAAGCAAAAGAGATAAGGAAAGATATTACCGTGTCGCATGAACATTGGGTTACCTCCCAAGAAGTGCTAAGTTTAAAGTCTTCAGCCAGACTAAGAAAGGATTAGTCACCTCATAAAATCATAAAGTAATAGCCGAAATTTACTGTGGGTCATCAAAACCAAATAGAGCTATCACAAGTAAAAGGAATCTGCAACATGCCAAGAAAATTAGCAAATAAAGCACACCCTTGTCTAGTTTCCTGTTTAAAACAACTACATCTAGCTGTGGTTCAGGTTCAGGTTCTATAACTGGGTCCAAATAAAATATTTTCTTGTGCTGGAATTCCTCAAAGCTAAGATCCGGTTCAGGTTGTAAAGTCTGTAAAAACTCAAGTAAGAACATAGAAGCACATAATAATAACCTGAATAATTGTGGATCCTTAAAGTCAATCAGGTTTGACTCACACAATTGACCACGATGAAACTGGCGGTCAATCTTAAGCAAATGTGTCGATTTTAATCTCCTAAAGTACTTAGGCTTAGTCTCAAAACTAAATAATTGACACATCTGAAACTTATACGTTCCCACTGGTTGAAAAATATTTGGTGGGAAAACAAAGTCAATCTGGGTATCATAGCCTGGATAAACCACATCAACCAGAGGATGGGTTTCTAACAACTGAACTTCCGTTTGGACATCACTAGGTTCAGGAAAACGTGTATGAAGATAATCTTTTAAAATGGTTGAGGCACATGTGTCAAGTCCCAAGTGAGGGACCTTTCTAAGAGTTAAGGCACATGGAGAATGATAATCACCCCCAAACTTAGAGTTTTCAGTGTCTCTAGAAAGACTAGTCACAACTTCCCAAATTTCAAGGTAATCTGATTCCTGAAAATGGTCAATTGATTCTTCTAAGTCAGGTTCATCCTCACTCATCTCTACGAGTTCATTTTCTTTGTCTAATGTTTCTAAATCGCTAGACTCTAAAACAATATTCTCAGAATAAACTCGTTCCTCAAAACTATCATCGGCTTCGTAATCATAAGGGAATACTACATCGTCTAAAACGGTGGTATCTCTAGTCAAATCCTCGTCCTTTTGAATAGGTGAATAATTATTAAAATTATTTGGAATTGAACTAGAAATAATATTATCATTGTAAAGCTCAATTGGAGTAACAAATTGCTGATCACTATGCCTACTTATTTCAAATTCTTCATCAACACTATCCTCATCATAATCATCATTATAATAACATGAAAATGGTTGAACCTCATCTAAAGTAGTGTTACCAATTCTAACCTCGTCATCTTGATTATGCAAATAACTATCCTTATTTTCAAAGGTACTATTGGAAACACTATATTGGAAATTAAAACTATCTTGAGCATTTCTTTCCTGGGCCTCTAACAACATTTTCTGAGTCGACTCACATGACATCCTGATTTGATCTAGGAAAGAAGGTTCACACGTTGCATTGCTTTCGTCCAAAACTAAGTTATTCATCTCATCTGAACTACGTGTTGACTCAAGTAACTTTTGTGTCGACTCAGCTAACTTACGTGCGGACTCTAGTAGAGAGGAATTATAGGAATTTTGCTCGTATGACCCGTGCGTGTGTGGATAGTAATTGGGCTCATCATGGTATGAGCCATAACCTTGAAAAGGCTGATGTTCCCAACCACCATTCACATTATGGTCAAAGTAGTAACGTCCATTTTGAAACTCAGTCGGATATTCGTTGTATTGGCTATTGTAATACCAGTTCGACATTCTATTGCAGGGGTGTGAGTTGTCACACAGAATTAAAATCCACTGACAGGGGATTCGTGGGTGGATAGAGTCTTACCTCCCGTACCAGACGGGCGATGAACCGTTGAAGTCGACTCAGGCCACCGACTCCTATGTCAGTGTACGAACCCGAGGGGCCGAGACAGTATCGTAACTGTCGTCCTTCCCTGCAAACAATTTTATTTAATTTTTAACCCTTCCTTAGGGTTTTAAAAATAATGTCCAAGTCCAAAAAGTGTCCAAAAATAAAAAGAAAAAATTACAAAATACAACCCTATTTACAGTTTCTAAAAATAAAACAAAATAATTATATATAAAATCTTCTTCTTCACTCCTTGGACTCCTCTTTTCTTTCCTTCTTTGGCGATGCTTTCTTTTGATAGAACTTTTTGTTTCCTTGTAGCTTCGCTCCAAATCTGAAAAGAATCGAAAAATACCAAAAGCGTAAAAAAGAACAAAAAATAATAAAAAAGAAAAAGAAACCTAAAACAAATCTAAATACAAGTCCGCGTCGGCGCCAAAAATTGGTGTGATTTTGAAAGTTTGTAGTAAAGTGGTAGTAAGGTTGTCGTTCACTCAGACTTGTAAAGATTTGGTTTCAGAAAATACTAAAAACAAAGAAAATATATACACAAGTTTGTCACAAAATATCGAGAGAACTGGGACTTCGGATTCCACCATGAAATTCATTCATGCGATTCATATATTTATTCTAGACAATTATAGCTCAAATAATAATAAAATATTGACTCTATGTTTTGCCAAGGTAGATTTTTTGAAAAGCAACGATTGTATATCTAAAGCATGAGATATCAAAAGACTTAACCTAAGTATAACCCATCAATTGAAATCACAACCATTCAATAAAAACCATAAAACAATTAACAATCCGTGCAAAAAGTCATGAAAGAATTAAATATAATTACCACACACATGAAATATGGCTTCCTCCGTTATCCCAGTGTTGGGGTTTAGCTCCTCATGCTCAAAACGCACCCAAAAGATAGAAACATGGCTCAAAAAAGGTGTTTTTATTGAGAAATATATGAAAACAGAGTTTTGCAACGTTGCATTAGTGTTACGGATGTCATCAGCTATTACGGTTTATAAGACTGTTGAACAACGATACTTTATTAATGATGTCGTTGTATTTAAGACTGCTTCAGCGACAGACTTTGAAAGTCTGTTCTTCGTCTTCTTCTTCTTCTCCACCTGCTGCTGCTGCAACTCTGTAAATCATGATTTCTTCGTACCAGAGCCCTCTGTTGGCTCCCCAAACTCTCTACTCCTCCTGTGAGAATCGAATAACTCTTTTTATATCATCCAGGGCAAAGAAATCCCGATGATATCTCTCTTTTTCTTTTCTTTTAAGTCACGGGAAAATCTCCTTCATCTTCTCTGTACGCGGCTGCTGAGTTGTTAAGAGATCTTCCCTCCGTTGTAAAATAATCTCACAGACAATATATCCTTCCTATCTCCTCGAAACTTCTGAGAATATGACTAAAATACCGAGACAATATATCCTTCCGATTATAAGAATATTTGATCACAACTTTTTCTGCGCAGAACACGTCACGCTCCCCTGTTTTATCGAAACCTCCCCTTTTCTTCCAATCCAAACTCGTTAATACTCCTATCTTGTCGCACAGGATGATGAAAAACCAATCCCTTGAAAATATCCGAGAATATTCACATAACAAAAATAACCCGAGAAGAAAACTCTTGCCCTGTATTATCGTGAACACATCAAACCTTCTCCTTTTTACGTTTTCAAACCAACTGCCTTCATTGTCTCATCAAACCAGGCCCATAACAGTCCATATCCAAAACCAAATCCGAGTTAAACTCGTCCAATATCAAAACAAATATGCGGTAAAGCTTGAACTTTCCTTGCCAATTATGTCTCTTCAAAAGCAAAGGGATGGAGTCCCCTTAACGAGAGATGGGGGTGCGGATAGTATTTGCCATGGGGTGTAACCAACTAGTGGGTGCATATAGCAGTTAGGTGCCCCTTAGTAATTGAAGTGCCCCTTATCCAAGGCGAGAGTCCGAATAGTAATTTTCTCCCCACGAGCGCAAATACCACTTTTCGAGCCAATTTTCCCGCAAAAGCTTATTTCTCCAAAAACACCTACAAAGACGCAAAAAGCCAAAATAAATACAAAATCGAGCACTAACAATATATACAATTGAGATTATATCAGACACAAAAATGTGTCTATCAACTGCCAAGACCAAATCATTAGGAGATGTGTCCCCAATTCTGAACAAAGGGACGTCATCTCTTTCTGTCATGACCATGCATGTGGAGGCCACTTTAGTGCCAAGAAAATCGCGCAAAGATCTTGCAAAGCGGTTTCTATTGGCCAACACTTGTTTAAGGATTGCCATGCTTTTTGTGTTGCTTGTGACCGATGCCGAAATTAGGAAGTATCTCTAAGAGAAACATGATGCCCTTACAACCTATTTTGATTGTTGAGCTGTTTGATGTTTGGGGTATTGATTTCATGGGACCATTTCTAACTCTCGAAGGTAAGTTATACATTCTTATTGCTTGTTGATTATGTCTCTAAGTGGATAGAGGCCATTGCATCCAAAACCAACGACCATAAAGTTGTTCTTTCTTTTCTTAAGGAGAACATTTTCTCCGTTTTGGAACCCCTAGGGCAATAATCGGTGATGGAGGTAGTCATTTTTGCAATAGACCCTTTGAATCACTAGTGCGCAAGTTTGGAATCACTCATAAGGTTGCAACACCTTACCATCCTCACACCAGTGGCCAAGTAGAAGTTTCTAATAGGGAAATTAAGCATATTCTTGAGAAGACCGTCAATCCTTCTAGGAAAGATTGGTCTTTGCGCTTAAACGATGATTTATGGGCCTATAGGACTGCATACAAGACTCCCATTGGGATGTCTCCTTACTGAAATTGTGTACGGGGAAAGCATGTCATTTACCTGTTGAGTTAGAACACCGTGCATATTGGGCATGGAAGAAGTTGAATTTTGATCTTGATAAGGCTGGAACCCGTAGAAAACTTCAACTCAATGAGTTAGAAGAATTGAGAAACGATGCATATGATAGTGCCAAAACGTACAAACATAGAATGAAGGTGTTTCACGACAAGCGCATTCTGCGCAAGTCTTTCACACCAGGTCAGAAAGTTTTATTGTACAACACTCGTTTGCACTTGTTTCCAGGAAAGCTACGTTCTCGATGGTCAGGACCATTCTTGGTACGTACCATCTTTCCCCATGGAGTCAGTAGAAGTTGAAAACCCAGCAAACAAGAACATTTTCAAAGTCAATGGTCAGAGATTGAAACCATTTCTGGAGCATCTTCCACCAGAAGTTGAGACCGTTGACTTGGAAGACCCCATCTATGTGGACTAGACTAGTTCACTTTTGTACATAAATATGGACTAAAAATCCATTCTCTTTCCCTTTTATTTTTCTTTTTGCATATTTTTGATGTGTGCTAACCAACCTTTTTGTCTTGCGCTCGTGATTGTTTGCTTTCAAAGCATTCATCTTTCTATGGTTTAGCAACACCCTCTTGCATCCTAATCTCTTCCTTTTCTCCTCTCAACATAGTTCTCTTGGTATGTGACTGTTTAAATTCTTTGTATCCGTCGACACATTGAGGACAATGTTTGATTTAGGTTTGGGGGTGTGATTTGCATATAGAGTTTTTAGTCTTTTTGTTTTACTTCTTTGTATAAAAAAAAAAAAAAAAAAAAAACTAAAAAATTTGCATAAAAACCTCCAACTTTTAGAGATTTTAGAGTCACTAGCATGCTTCTAGCTTTGTTTACATAGAGATTCTGACCGAAATAACAGAACTTGGAAGTACCGGAGAACGCAATCGGGTTTCTTAGTTGATTAGAGCGTTAAAGTTGGATTTAACCATACCGGAGGGCGAATTAGGTGTTGTTTAGATATTCGGTAGTAGAATTGTGATCAACCATAGTGGAGACTACCCATTTTACATCAAGCGAGGTACCGACCTTCACTCTTTGTGACTTTCTAGAAAATATTTTAGAGTGTGTGTCACCGTACGTCAATTCCGGGTAGGAATGGTGAGCTACCCAACTTCGCACCACTTTCAGCACTATTTTTGATCTCTTGAGTGCTAATTCCGTCAATCATGAGGGTGACGTCTAAAGATGAAAACTACTTCTAAATACCGATTTGCAGTTAGCATCACTCTCTCTCTCTCTCAATCAACAGATTCATAGAAACACATCATCGTTAGCAAGCGGAGCAACATCAAAATATTTGAAGACAAGTTGAGATAGTCCAAGGTTTATGTGCAACAAAGAAAAGAAAAATAGGATGAGAATTAATGAAGTTTGTGAAATCAAGACAAGTGAAAAAAAAAAAAATAAATAATAATGAGCCTTATTGTTTTATTGTTATTTTCATTCCAAGTTATGTTCTAAAAAAAAAAAAAAAAAAAGGTATGTTTGTGAAGTTCGTTCGAAGTTCGTCATCAACATTTGAAGACCGAAGACCGAAGATTGAAGACGTTTCTATGAATGCCGAGAGAGTGATATTAATTGCCGATCGGGTGAGAAGGTAAGTAAGTACTCCCACCCCTTGCTAATGGTTGATTTCCTTTCTTAGAGATCATCGTAAAAGATTCTTTTTGTCCACACTTCAGGAGTCTCCGAAATTATTTCGGAAGGTTATCCTTCTTACCTACAACGTGTGCGGGATTTCTCTCTTTATTCCTGCCGCACACATGAGAGACTAAAAAGCGATCTTTTTGAGTGCAATTATCATAAAACCCTAATGGTGAGGCGTAAGTCGAGGCTTATGATCACAATCGAATCCGAATTCTTTCATATGGTATGGTTACTTCTCACTCAGCACTTAAGGATGAGAATGCGTTCTTTAGTAGTTCTAACTTCTTGTTACTAGCACGCAGAAACTCTACGTCCTCATAGCTCCTAGGATGCTTGAGACTCTTTTACACTCTGAAGATTGGAGAAGGTTTTGTGGGTACACCTCTGGTAAACCCTCACGAGACTACAACTCGTCCACTAGGGACACCTAGGGGTTTAAAGGCTTAGTGCATACGCTAAATGCATTCGAGAGACTGCGACAGGGGTATAGTTAGGATTTCTTATTTTCTGTTTCACTTGAGGACAAGTAAAATTCAGGTTTGGGGGTATTTGATGAGTGCCAAATATTGCATATTTATACACATTTTTATTGGCATTTTACTCATCTTTTGTGCTCAAGAATCGATATTATCCCGTTACGTTCTCGTATTTTCTTTGTTTTCAAGAATAAATATTTGTACTAATTAATTTTGTGTTTTTAGGTAATAAATAAAGCTCGGGAGAAATGCGGAACCAAAAGAGCAAAGAATTGGAGACAAGCATCTATGGAACAGAGAGCCAAAGCCCGCGCGCGAATCAGTTGCAACCCAACAAGGAAGACATGGGCTAGAGCTACCCATGACCCGGATCCGAACCCGCTCACCCCGAGCCGTTGAGATCTCGTCTTGCTGCATCCTACGGTCGCTCCATCGCTCACATCTATTTCTCGATGCTCCGCTCAACACCGAATCGCCCCAGTTCACCTTCAACCGTTCAGATCTCCCTCAGCTAGATCCAACGCTCGCTCCGCCTTCCTCATCAAACTTCGATGCCTCCGCTCCACAGCAAAATCACCTAACCCTATACCCAGTCGACCTAACCTCATTTTCTCCTCCATCTTCTATTTCTTCTCCCCCATACCTCCACAGAGAAAACCCTTACCTCCACCTCGACCTTCCCTGTTGAAGAACCATCATCACCTCTCCTATCATCACCAACAACTCCATCAGTACCTGCTCCGCCACCCTCGCATCACTCATCTCCATCCATAGCTTCTCACTTACCCTAGAAGCTAGGGTTGAGATGATTGAAGTTAGGGTTTTCACCAACAACCCCAGCATGGGCGATTCTGAGCAAGAGAGAGGCGTGGGTTCGATTAATTTGTGAGTATGGTTGTTAGAAAAGTAGTTTTGCAGAGTATAAATTCATGTTTGAGATGAAAGAGAAAATAGTCAGTTTTAGGGTTCTTAGTTTTAGTTTACAATTTTAATTCAAAGTCTGTTTTGATGTTCATCATGTGCTAAATTTACTTAGCTAGGATTGATATGAAACCCTAATTTAATGTTCTGATTTTCAACTTCACTTGAATTATCTTGTGTATATTTAAATGATAAGAGAGTTTCAATGTTAACACCTCAATGCCCTGCTCTCACAATGAATGTCATGCATCCATTGTAGTTAGGTTTACATTGTGTTGAGTGTGTTCAGCTCATATTTTAATTGTTATTGCTATCTTTTAGATTAGTTGTGCTTAACTAGACATCTAATGCTCTGAGTAGTATTCTGAGCTGATAATTGAAACCTCAATTGGTGAAACCCCTTAGGTATATGGTAGCCTGACACATTTCCTTTGCCTGTAATAGGAACAAGAATTCTCAAGTTAGTTGAAGCTCATAACTTGAAATAGGGTGGATTTGATAATCCTAGTGCCTGTCATATCATCATTTGTATTTCATCTTGCCTTAGTTGTGTAATCTCCAACTCAGTCGTAAAGACTATAAACAAAACTCATAAAATTGTGTCACTTTCCATAGAAATCAGTTAAGAAATCTTAAGATCAATCCTTGCATACTCTAGTTCTCTGTGGTTCGACCTGTGCTTGCCACTGCCTACAAAGGCACTGTGCACTTGCAGATTAAGACATAGTCGTAGGAAAATCACTTTTAAGCTCCTACCAAGTTTTTGGCGCCGCTGCCGGGGAACTGGTAGTGTGCCCTGTTGTTCATTAGCTTACTCCACTGATTTCATTCTTCTCTGTATATATGTGTTTAAACCTCCCCTGTTTACCATCTGTTATTAGTATACTTAGTTAATTGTATATTGTTGCTATCATCTTTGTATTAGTTGTTATCTTCATCATTGCCTCTGAAAAGTAAATTAGTGCAGCATCTTAAGTTTAAGTTTTTATTTTAAGTTCATTTGCATAACTGCACCTTATTTTGTCATCCCATGTTGTTAGCTTAATGTATCAACCACCCTTGTATCATCCTTCACATCTGGTTAGCTTTAGTTGTAGTGTTGTTAAACTCTGCATCTCCATCTCATCTTGTAATTTTTCATTTACTCTAGGCCTGCAGTTTACTTAGCTGATTTGCATCATAACTTGTACATCTCTGCCTCAACCAAGTATAGTGGCTGCCTTTCATATTGCAAATATTGTATCCTGTAGCTTGATTCTTACTTTGAGCATAGCCCCGAGCTCACACATTGTAGCACTATAGCTCATGGATTAAATTGTGCAAGATTGAGCACTCAAGCTTGATGTTGAGTTACAGGTACATGCTGAGCTAAAGCAAAACCAAGGAGGAGAAACAAAGGAGCAGAACCCATTGGTGGAATAGCCTAAACCCAGTTTTATACTGGTGGTATTGTTCTCTAAACCCCATTTCTGCCCTGTGTTGTATGCATGAGCTATTGCTAGACTTTGAACCCTGTGAGCCATCTACCCTTGCTAGCTCCCTGAAGCTGCAAGCTGTGAGCTTAGCCTGTGAAAACTAAGTGAAGTCAACTGAGTGAGTTGACTCCCACGTAACCTCGTGAACTATCTCGCTATATGCAATGAGCATTTTCTTCCCAAATAACCTTACTCGTTGAGCTAAATTGCTCGTGATCTTTGCTGGACCTTGATATCTCGCTAACCTTGAGCATAACCGGTGAGCCAGCCCACCACCTTGCTAGCCCCCGAAGCTGCAAGTTTGGAGCTACCCCTTGGACAACCAAGTGTGGACAGACCATGACACCCCGAAGTTGTGAGCATTGGAGTCATCTAACCCCTGTGTGACCTGAGCAGAATCTGTTTTGTTCATGAGCTGACCCATTTGCCACATCTGTAAGGTCCATACTTACATTTGAGCAAACCTTGAGCTTACCCAAGTGTAGAGCTTTATCATGTTGACTTGCTAAGTCATTTGACCTGCAATCTCTGAGCACTTGAGATCACTCGACTAGGTTGACCCTCTGAGCATGCTGTAAGGTGTTAACATTGATACATTTGAAAAATCTGTGTAGTCTATACCTGAACTGTGCTGATCCATTAACTTTATGCTGGCTGTGAACTGTTTTGCAAATATCTCGTACAACAATAATCGCAATCATGTGTGAACTTTTGGTGATTGAATGAATGTCAAGTAGTAGAATTTGAGTTGCAGTTGACTTGTTTTTCAAATACACCTCCCAAAGACTTGCTTCACCATTGAGTGAGCACATCCATTAACCCAGTGCACCACACAATTTTACTCTCTTTGTTCATCTGCCAAGCTGTGCTGAGCAAACCAACCAGCACATTACTTGTGTTTCGTCTGCTTCACTCTAAGCTGTTGCACTGTAAGCCTGCCCTACTCTGTGTGTGCTTAATTCTGTGAGAGATGCCATCCTAGGCTGTCAACCTGTGACCAGCCAGTGCTGTGTTGATAGCACAAGTTGTACTGATCTGTGCAACATAAACACTGGGCTGAACATATCCCGTAACCCGCCATTACACTCTCAATTTCAAATTACGAACTTGGCCTTCATCACTGGCCGCATAAACAGAAACCCGACCTGGGCCGAACCCTTAACAACTAAGCCCACAACACCACATCTTTTGGGCTATGCACATCAGCTGAGCCCAATCATCTGGGCTGTGCAAACAATCAAAACCTATACCTTTTGGGCTGGGATCAACCTATTCAGTTGGGCTTCACAACTTCAAAAGGCTATCCTTTGGGCTTGAATCTTGCATTAGTGGGTCATTTTTGAGTTTTTGCTTTTCTCGTGTTGAAAGTAATTGTATGCTAACATGATAGATGCGCTAGCTAGGCTATGATTGTGTCTTTTAGAGACCAAACAAATCGACTAGTTAGAATCCGCCCTGACGAAATCGTAAGCATACCCGGTTCTTCAACCGAAAACCCAAGCCCGACCTATTCGAAACAAAACCATGGGTGATGAACCAAACCAACCCCGTAGTCTCAAGGACTACATGTACCCAACTAGGGCAAGCCAGCCCCTCTTGCATCATTCTCACAACGATGCTTGTCGGTTTGAACCGAAAGCAAGCACCATTCATATGCTACCCGTGTTTAGATGGGTCGATGCTGAAAACCCCTACCATCACGTGAGAGACTTTGAGGATATTTGTGGGACTCTGCGTTTTAACCAAATGCCAGAGGAGTCCCTCAAATTGAGATTGTTTCCTTTTTCTCTGAAAGACAAAGCCAAGTCATGGCTACATGCCCTACAACCACAGTCCATTAGAACCTGGGATGACCTTACAAAAGAGTTTTTCAAAAAGTTTTTCCCCAACCATAAGACGGCGACAATTCGCCAAAGTCTAAATGGTTTTGTGCAATTAGAAGACGAAACTCTAGCAAAATACTTGGAGAGATTCAATGAATTATTACTCCAATGTCCCCACCATGGTTTTGAAAAATGGAGACTCGTCAAATCTTGTATGAGGGTCTAGATGTTAGAACCCGTACCACGATCGAGTCAATGTGCAATGGTGCATTTATTGACAAGAGTGCTGATGACGCTTGGCTTTCTTAATCGAAGTCGCCGAAAGACTCAACAAAGTGGGAGTCCATCCGTGAACCGAGAAGGACTACCCATGCACAAAATGTTCATAGAATCGAGTCTGACTTTGAGGGAAATGCAAAAATGGCATCTTTGGCCCGGAGAATAGAAGTGCTTGAGTTGGAAAAGAATGTAAAATCTAATGCCCCTACTCTCCGTGATATTTAGCAAAACCGATCCCTATTTAGGATATTTAGCAAAACCGATCCCTACCTATTGGGGATCTATAGTATGACCGATCTCCATGGAAAAACCGATTTCCGATCTCACGTATACTTTAAGGTTTGTGTCATTTTGGAAGTTGGAATAGGAAATTTCAAGATGTCGACATTGTGAGTAATTTAAACATGTGTATAAATTTTATATTTTATTGTTCACATATATTTCTTGATACTCAAAGTGAGATCCCAAACCGAAATGTTTGAGATTATTCTTTTAAGATTTTTGAATATATATGTTTTATATCTCCAGCAAGTAAAACATATGTTTGGAAGATATATTAGTAAAGTATACTTGTATGTTAGCTAGTATTGAGTTGTATTCCAAGAAGGATTTCGGTATTACAGTTGGATATTGGTTGGAATTAAACAAAACCGAAAATGGGAATATATTGTGTATCTTGAGAATATTTTTGGTTATGGAAATTCCTTGGTTTCCAAACTACCTTGGTCTATAAATAGTGAAGTGAAAACTTATCCTGAGGTAGGCACTTCATTTTGTAGTCATTGTTGTAGTCGATTAATAGTATTACTTGTAATACTATATTGGAGAGGAGAGTAACCTAATTAGAAGAAATCTCTTAAGTCGGCTAGTTTAAAGACTTATGTGGGATCAAGAAGCGTCTAGATAGTACCGTTTATGGGAAACTAGAATATGCATTGTTATTTTAATTTTTTTATTATTGATTTAATTGACTAACGGTTGTTAAACCTTGATTGCACCTAGTTTGTTTATTCTGAGAACCATCTCTTCTGATATAAGGTCTTTCGAACTAGATCAAGGATTAACGGTAGATCAGATCTATTTTTAGATTTGACGATAAGCTTGTGATCATCCATTGTTAACAGACTACATTCTTTGTGTGATTGATCACAAGGGAATCAAGTTTGTTTGTGCAGGTACTTTGAAGACATTGAAGATTTGAAGACAAGGAGATTTCTTATCGTTCTCAGATGTGTTTTGCTTCGTGCACACACTTGATCGGCTGAGATTCGACCAAGATTTGTTTATCTTTGATAGAAAATTGATTGCTAGTAGTATAGATCGGCAAACTATCATTTTGTAGTATTTTTCAGTATCCGAATCTGATAGTTTGTAAACCTAGATCTGGTTATCTTGATAATCTAGATATTGGTTGATTTAAACCTAACAAAGGATTTTATTAGATTAAACGGAAGATCCTTTCTTTAACTCAACAGTAATCTTTGATTTACTTCTTGAGATTAATAGAGCTGTTACCGAACATATTAGTCTTAAACTGTTTCGAAAGACGATCCAAAAGAGTGAGTGCTTGAAGTCTTCACAGTGGCTGAAGCAACTTAAGATAGTGGACTTTATCTTAGGATTCACGTGCATTGGCCATATTGGTTGTAGGTACAGGGATACCTAGGAAACTAGGTAACTATGGGTAAATTGCTTGGTCTTAACTATAGGAAGTTGGTAGTGGTATTTGTGTAGCGCCTTAATTCTGAGAGTATCCAAAACTAGAGTAGGTCTCGGATTTTTATGCATTTTTGGTTTTCTCGTTAACAAAATCTTGTTGTGTGACTTTACTTTACTTTCCGCATTATAATTAACGTTTAGCTATAATTAAAGTAATTGCACTTGTATGTTAATCAAACACTTGGGTTGAACCCTTTAGTTAGGTTCGGTTCCGTACTTCTACTATATACCAAGTGTATACCTTGTTGTTTTCATCTTCTTCACAGTCTCGGTTTATATTAGATCACACAAGGCATTGGTCATATAGGTTGATATCGAAAAGATTGTGGTGTACTTGGTACCCTCTCACTTCAATGCACATATCAAGACAACACCAAGAGGAGACTATCTAAATGGAGATTTAAGTCCATTAATCAAGAAGAAAGACTTTTCCTTGTGTTGATGGTAGTTTTGAACTAAGGGAGAAAGTCAAAGATCTTCCTACCTGACCCGGCATCAAGAGTAGTAGACCTTGACATTTCTACATTACATAAGGAATTTAAAAGATATATCAGAAAACTGGGGAGAGCCTATTCCTATCTTCTTGTATACATATATCTATGTTTATGAGCTTCGCTTGGCTGAACTCAAAAATATATGTATATGTATAACAGTATTCACTACGTAATGCAGTATCTACATATGTAAAATTATCTAAACAATATTGGTGCATATTACAATAATCCCAGGTGTTCTAATATTCTATCATGAAAACTCAATCTCCTAGATGAATTGCTCACTAGTATAGAGACCAATGAGTACTTATTTAGTGTTGTGTTCCGAGCTGAACTCTTAATACCGACATGATATTCATGTTCATTATCGCGAAGTGAGATAGTCGAGATCGTTAACTTTATTAAAGAATTGAATCCTGTTATCGGATCGCTAGTAGCCTACTTCACCCTCCTATTATCCACCCAAATCAGTCGCGAAGCAGTCACGACTATCCAACTTGTACGGTCAGTTAAGTTAGCTTAACTCCTTCGTTACATAACCAAGCAAGCTTCATAATGATCACCGCTCGCCCCTCTACCTTTTCAGCCAATAAGAACACTCCTAGCCTACATGCTTTACTCCCAGTAGCTAGCCGAAGTAGGCTAGTCGAGTTACTTCAAAAAACTTAATTAGGTCAAATAAACGGTCCACGACAGTCACAAATTCATCTCAACACGACTTGTCGACCTATTCATACAAGTCAGCCTAGTCATGCAAGATAAGCTAGTCATGTAAGATGACTTCTTTCATATTTTACTCGAGACATCAATAATGTCAGAAATGGGGGATGTTCATCAGGGTATTGGTCTGGTAGCCTACAATGTGCGGTGTGCAATACGCCCATTATGAGAAAGTGACGGGAAGAGCAGGCAGTTAACGAGTAGAGGAGAAGTAGGTACAAAACCTTCCAGTCCTACCTTCACAATAGGGGCATGGTTTCTACCACCTTCACACGATCTCCACTAACTCACTACTCCACAACTCTCACTTCCTATAAGATCAGGGTGTTCGACTATGACTTGACATAAATATATTTTTAATATATTTTTCAACAAAAAACACAAGTATTCAGAGAACACATAGAACTTGCATCTTACCATCTTTTGCAACAAGTTCCATTTTTCTGAGATAAGTCATAAACAACCACACCTTACAGAGTTTATTTATATGATATCAACACCTTCTCTGATTCCCTCCATAAGATCAACCCTTCTCCTTCATTTTGTGACCGAAGCAAGACTGGAACGGCCATTTCTTGGTTTAGGCCATAAATGTAAAGATTGATCTCTCGAATCTAAAGTACTCTTGTGGAGTACATTTGTTTAGAGTCTAGGCTCATTTCTCATCAACCTACTCACTTTTACTCTTTTATCCAGAATCAGTTTTTATCCTACTACACCTTGTAAATTATATTTTGAGTGTTATGCCTCTTCATCATATGGGTACTTTCAAGCTCCCAGAAAAAACAATTGATGGAATGAGTATGGAGGATTTTTTGATGGGAAAATCTGAGGGGAAAGGCATTTATACCTCTTCTTGGTTATGCAGGAAAAGATATTGTGGAGGATTAGGCTTTTGGGATCTTGGTGTTTTTAATTATGTTGTACTAGTTAAGTCTCCAAGGAGGTTATGCATTAATTCTTCTCAATTTGAGCAAAAGCATTACAAGCAAAGTATTATCTTAAATCATTTATACTTCATCCTTCTCAGAAATGCGATGCCACGTGATCTTGGAAAAAGCATGTATAATACTATTGACTTTATAAAAGGTTTCAGTTTTTGGCAGTTTGGTGATGGAAAAAAGATTAAAGTTTGGAATGATAAATGGGTGAAATGGTCCAAACAAATGTGATGGTTTATAAGATCATTGATGAAGAGCAATAAACTTGGAAAACCGGTTTTATTCACAGTTTATTTAACACTAATGTTGATATGAAGATTCTAAGTATGATAATCCCTGGCAATGCTGATGACAAACTTATTTGGACACTAACAAATAATTGGTCATTTTTCGTCAAATCAGCTTATCATAATATGATGGAAGTAAAAACCACTCTAAAACCAATAATTATATGAATTAACAATCTGGAAACCTAAATTCCCAACAAGGGTTAAATCATTATTATGGAAATGCATTCCTGATAATGTTATTACAAGTGATAGACTAATGATACAAATCGGTGGTATTAGATTTGAATGTGTTATATGTAAGGGCTGTCAATGGGTACCAATTACCCAGACCGGTACCGGAGCCGGGTATTTCAGTTCCGATTTCGGGTCCTAATGTTGGACTCGTTAGTGATCTTACTACCCGTCGGGTAGACCCTTTTAATATCATGTCCAAATCGAGTATACCCGGTGGGTACCTATGGGTATCGGGTATCCGATAAAATATAAATATAAATCATATTAAGGTTAGTCCTATCAAATTCTTAGGGTCATAAGTTATATAACTACTCTTACTTCTCCATCCATTCGTTCCAGACACACTTGTCCTCCTCACTTCTTCTTCTCGGATTCACATCAATTTCTTTTCAAGGAAAATAAAATATTTTAAGAATTAAATTATGTTATTATTACTGAAAGCAACAAGATCTAGATCAAATTCTGTCCATTTATTAGATAATGCATATTTGGTAGTCAGTACTCACTATGCACGGCTTGTCAATTTGAAAAATTTGTTAGCGATATCTATTGGAGCATCGCTCGGTTGAACCCACCAAGTGTTGGTATGTCATGTTTGGTTGTCATATTTTAGCTCCAAAACTCGAAGCTACTTGCTTAGATTACTAGATTCAACTTCGTTAGGTTAGAATAGGAATATTAGAAATATTGATACAAGCTTGAGTTACTCTGAAAAACCTGAAGACATATCGGCATCAACGTACGCATCTGTTAGAGCACTGCTCGGTCGAACTCGCATGCGTTGCTATCTCAAGCATGTTTGTCAATGTTAGTGATCAAAACTATAAGTCTTGATTTCTAGTCTACTATAGCTAAGTCTCGGACTAGGATAGAAAGTGTAGTTGAGCTCAAGAACTCCATGGCGATCATCATACAAGACGAAGAACTACTCAAGGAACTGGTGGAACTTCATCGACTAAAAGGTAGGTGGAGACTTGAACTTATCTATCACTCAAAAGTCTATCTACTCTATCTCCTATCTTGAGACAAAAGTCGTTTTGCTATATAGACTTTGATTATACACATTTCTTATTTCTAGCCGAGTTTATCTTGCTTATCTATTTCTCGAAATATGTGTTGGTAAGCTTTTGCTTTGACCAAGTTCATCTTTACCTAGTGACGAAAGTCATGTTATGTTTCAATCACTTTGAAAATGGCTTTGACGAGAAATGGTTTGTGAATAACAACTATATAACGTCCTCTAAGAATGTTTCAATGATTGAAATGAGAG
Source organism: Papaver armeniacum (assembly GCA_023531295.1). NCBI lineage: Eukaryota > Viridiplantae > Streptophyta > Magnoliopsida > Ranunculales > Papaveraceae > Papaver > Papaver armeniacum. The sequence continues at coordinate 130,619 of JAJJWW010014514.1, read as the reverse complement.
TTTAGATTATATAACCATTGTTGGATATAAGCATTTTGTAGAAACGCATACATGTATAAGTCCTTATTCCTTGAACCAAAGTATGCTTACTTTGTTGATCAGGAAAACCGGAACAAGAGTCCGCGTACTGTCGGAGGTTCTCTTCCCGAGAAAATCTGCTGGAGTTTGTAAACTTATTACAAGCTTATTCCGGGTACTTAAGTCCGCGTACCTAGTCCGCGTACTTAGGTTGGTTATATCTAAAAACGATTATTCGTGAACTTATACTTATATTAACTAAGGAATGCAAGTTTGCAAACCCTGGATATAAAGTTCATGAATTGATTCGAGTGAATCAAATCGTTTTTGCTTCGATTGTGTCTTGTATACTTCTATAAAATCTAAGCAATTGAACAACTCTATAACTAGTTCATTTGAGTCATTTGAACTAGTTATGGTGAAGAAGAATATGGTTAATATGAAAGTGCTCATATGGCTAACCATTTGGTTAACTATTGTTGAACCAACAAATGTACATGTTTGGGTACGGTTACACAAACCTAAAAACGTGCATTTCATTTGTGTGTAACAAGCTAAGTTTTCGATCCAACGGTTGAAAGATATTAGCTTGAATCTAATCAGGTTTTCATCTAACGGTGAATATTGAATGCTTTGTTACTAAGCTAACATTGATTGCAAACCCTGATTTGAAAGACTATATAAGGGAGAACTCTAGCAACTGGGAAACCTAATCCCCACACCTCTTGTGTGATAGTAGTTGTATAAGCTAGAGTCGATTCTCCTTTAACCTTAGGTTTCTTACCGAGACCCTGTAGGTTAACGACTTTAAGACTTCATTGGGATTGTGAAGCCAGACCGATACTACTTTCTTATAGTTGTGTGATCTGATGATCTTTATGTTTCTATCGTATTGAGTACAATCGTAACGATTGGCTTGAGATTGATATCTCCGATAGGCAAGATATAAAAGTAGTCACAAACATCTTCGTATCATCGTTTGTGATTCCACACTATATTGTTTCGCCGCCTCGATTAAGATTATTGTGACGTGATTGATAATACTAGGCTGTTCTTCGGGAATATAAGTCCGGGTTATCAATTGGTTCTTGTTCACCTTAATTTATCAAAAGACGGAACAAAACTCGTAGGTATTTCTGTGGGAGATAGATTTATCTATTACCGTAGACTTTTCTGTGTGATACAGATTTGTTTATTAAAGTCTTCGACTTTGGGTCATAGAAACTCTTAGTTGTGGTGAGATCAGCTAAGGGAATCAAGTGCGTAGTTTCATGTTGGGATCAGAGACGTAAGGAGCGCAAATGTACCTTGGATCAGTGTGAGATTGATTGGGGTTCAACTACAGTCCAGACCGAAGTTAATTTGTAGTAGGCTAGTGTCTGTAGCGTCTTAATACAGTGTGTGTTCAATCAGGACTAGGTCCCGGGTTTTTCCCGCATTTGCGGTTTCCTCGTTAACAAAACTTAAATGTCTGTGTTATTTCTATTCTATATTATATTTTTTTATATAATTGAAATATCACAGGTTGTGCGTTAGTTCAATCAATTAGAATATCCAACCTTTGGTTGTTGATTTACATTGATTGACACTTGGATATTGGTCTTTGATACCATCCAAGTTATCTCTCTTATATTTAATTAGACTCATGATTTCTATTTGCTTGAGTAAGAATTAAATCGAGAGATCGAGATATTATAACTCTTTGATATACTTTATTAAGATTGAGTCTAGTTGATTCTCTTGAAAGTATATTGGAGTTAGACCATACAGATTGCTAATCAAAATATTGGGTGTGGTTGTTGTACCCCCGCTTTTTGAATTGGTATCAGAGTAGGCAAACACTTTAAACCTGATAAGTTTGTGTTTTTTCGGTCCTTAAAAATTGCCCGATGGGAAATTTCTTTGGAAAACTTGCTCTTGGTATCTGTAACGCACACCAGAAATCTTTAAAGATTGCTCAAAGATTATTATGGATAAAACCTCCGGTTTCTCATGATAATCTCATTCCATCTAAAAAGGAAAATTTAGATGATGTGAAACAATCTAAAGGAAAAAATAAAAAGAAGGGAACATTGAGGAAACGTTCATTACGCTCAAAGATATGGACCCTCACTAGATTAACTCTTAATCTGTTTGAGAAATACTATCGTAATGGATCAATTGACAAAGATCTATTCAGAGCCTTCGAAAACGTTTTTAGATTCTTAGAAAAACTTAACTCTGTTAAGCCTAAGAATCAACCCGATAAAAGTTATGTACATGTAAAACTATCGAATAATAATGTACGGACTAAAAATCGGAAGAATCTTCCTTCTATTTATCTAAAAAGAAAGATAGAATGCTCTGACAGCCCTGATTATCATCGTTACTTTGATTATATCACTGGAACTGTTCACAAATATCAACCAGATATGCTACATGAGGATATCTCTGCACATCATGCCTCTTGGTAACATGCCTGGTACTACCCCATTTGTATATATCTTGAGATGGGGAAAGAAATGGTTTGATTTGTGTACAGTTGGGTTAATTTTAGCGTAAGCTTTCTACTGCATCCGGTTCCTCTCACAATTTGTGTTGTCACGGATTGCACAACATTGATGTGCGAACATCAAAGAAAATCCTACATTTCTTCTGTGGGTCACGGTTCATAAACGGGTCCAAGCCCATTAGTGAGCCTATAAAGAAGAAGTACGCGGACCTTCTTCTTCTCATCTGTCCGCGTACGTGAACTTTCTAGGGTTCATAATTTTCCTCCATTAAATATAACTTGGAGGAAAATAAGACAATGAGGTGGTCAAATTTAATTCAAGTAAGTTATTTCCTCTTGTTCCTTTTCAATTTGTAGATCTCATGATGAATTTCAAGGGTTCAAAAAGAACTTCAAAAGGTTTGGGTTCCTCCAGCAAGAATCTTCCTTTAGACCAAAATTCTATTAGAATTATGTTTGTCAATGATTCTTGTGTTAATGTTTTTGAAAGGATTTCATCTATGGGTTTTATTTTAGAAAAGAAATTGGATTCTTCTAGTGGACATAAAGAGGATTTAGTTTGCTTTGAAAAATTCAATCTAGGAAACATCTTTGATGGTCTTGGTTAAGGATTTGATACTCTCACAAGAATTTGTCTATGCCAACATTCATGATGTTGATCTTGGTAAAATGGAATTCAAAACCATGATAAATAGAGAAAGATTCCTTGTTAATAGAGAGTTGATTTCGAAGATTACCAAAATTTCATTGGGTAATGTTCGTCTACCTAGACCAAGTGATGAACGTTCATCACGTGAAGACATCTCTCTTGGCCTTTGCGGTAAGAAGGTTGCTTGGAATCAAGGGAAGTTTCCTACTAATGTTCTTATTGTTGCGTTGATGGATTTTGGAAAACTTGGCATCTCTAATCTTTGTCCTTCCACAATTGAAAATTCTCGGTGGAGTCGTGAGTTTTCGGAATTGGTCTATTTCCTTGAATTGGGTGTTCCGAGTCTCGATATTTGTGATTTCATCATTTCTCAAATGATTTCGATGACTTCACCCAACAATAAGTTAGGTTACCCTTGCTTGATTGGTCAAATTTGCCGTGAACGTGGTGTTGATTCAATTGGCAATTCTCTTGGGGTTCCCAAACCTGTTCGTCCATGTACTTTCAAACGTATAAGGGGGAATGTGTGCAAAACACAAAGAGATGATTCCCTTGATGATTGTGACCCTATGAGCGCTGTCGTATGCGTCAAAAATAAATTACTTTCTCACTACTCAAAATATATAATATAGCAGGGGGGCAAGAAAGGATCGTTCCCACAGAGAGGACTTAGGTTGTCAATATGTTTTGGTTTCCTAAAGGTAACAAGGGGGTTTTCTGATTTTTATAAACGAAAATAAAATAAAATCAAAACAATAAAAAGTAAACATGCAAATCAAGGATATGAAATATTGGGTAAAGGTTTCATCTTCAATTGTAAACAAGTTTTTGAATATATAAATAGAATTCGTATGTAATCTCGCTATCATCAAAAGCCCTAGAATACCTTATTGCAAGAATACTCCGTAAATTTCCTAAGTCATCACACCTCCATGTAAAACGATGCAAGTATGAATATTACCTAGAGAATAACTCGACACCTTGCGCTAATCAAGTTCAATTCCCAAAAGTGCATTAAGAAAGGTGAAATAGGCTAATCAATGCAATTGAAATACATTGCGCAAACAATTCGAACAAAGGTCAATTTCTACATATGATTACAAGAGTGTATCACTACAAACCGTAATCATATCATGCTACTCGTATTCAGGGTTATCTCTCGATGAAAAACCCTAAATTAACTATAGATATGGATGTATGTTCAATCAATTCTAGACTCAACTAAACAAACATTCAATCATATTGCAATACATCAATCATGCAATTATTATAATCAGTAGAAATCAAACGATAATATGGAGAGAAAACTAATTCATAAAATTCATAACTTGTTTTCCAAAATCCAACTACATCTTTAACCAATAAAAATTAATCAACTACTTGTGTTTATGGAGTTCATCATAAAAGTTGGAGAATAAAACTATCATGCAAACCCTAGAAAGCAAGTAGAAGTCTCCCTAATGGAGATATATCTATGTTTAGAGAAAGACTTTTCTATTTATATGCTTCTCCAATTCTCAAAAGGATACTCTTTCCTTAGTTAGGTCAAGTCCATGTGTGGAAAAAAAGTCTCTGGAAATTCTGGGTCCAAAACTGGGTTCCCTGGTTGCTGACATCATCACCGGAATCCGGCCACCGTCGCCGGAATTTGTCACCGGAAAATTGTCTCTGCCCACCTGAATAATCAAACTGTCACCAGGCAATTGTATCCTTCCAGCACCTCAACTCTACTTCTCTGCAATTCAAACATTCACAAAATACCACCTAAGCCAATTTCTTGTTCTTGCGAAAACGTACCCAAAAGCGTAGCTCCAAACTCATATATTCCGCGGCCGAATTATGCATCCAACACATACCCCCTTCGCGATTCAATGAAACTTTATGATCCACACTCTAACCTCTGAAATCCGGCATCTCGGGCTAGTACCACTGGTGCACCAATTCTGCTCACTTTTCGCACCGTTTCAAACTAGTTCAGGCATTCAATCACTTCCCTGCTCAATACAGACACTGCTATACCGACGACCAAAACCTTGTAATTCTCCAGCTCTGCAACACAAGCCATCTTCCAAATTAACTGCCCACGGAGCCAGCTGCACATAATCAAGCACAACTGCACTTTTCTTTCTCTGCAGTATTGAATTCCAACACAAGCATACACATTCAATCACAGCCTGCAACTCCTGTCAGTTCAACTCCTTGTTGGCTTTTGATGAGTGCCAAATATTGCATATTTATACACCTTTTTATTGGCATTTTACTCATCTTTTGCGCTTAGAAATCAGATATTATCCCAGATTCTGTGTTTTCTTTGTTTTCAAGAATAAATATTTGTATTAATTAATTTTGTGTTTTTAGGTAATAAATAAAGCTCGGAGAAATTGAGGAGCCAAAAGAGCGGAAGAATTGGAGACAAGCATCTATGGAGCAGATAGCCCAAGCCCGCGCGCGCAACAGTTGCAACCCAACAAGTAGCAACTCATCTACAAGACATGGGCTTGAGCTAGACCCGGATCCGAACCCGCTCATCCCGAGCCGTTAAGATCTTCACTCGCCACATCCTACGCTCGCTCCGACTTCCTCATCATATCTTGATGCGCTCGCTCAACACCAAAACACTCCGAGTCTCTCTCAGCCGTTCAGATCTCGTCTCGTTGCATCCAACGCTCGCTGAGGCCTTCTCATCATTCCTTCGCTGTCCCTGCCTCACACCACAACACCCAACACCCTATACCCTAGTCGACCAACTCATTTCTTCTCTTCTTCTTCTCTTTCTTCTCTTTCTTCTTCCCATGCCTCTGCAAAACCCATCTCCCGACCAAACTCCACAGTTGCCACCTTCATCACCTCTCCCCGTCGCCATCACCACTAGCTCTATCAACCACCTCCGCACCCTCTCTAGAGCTAGTTATCTCTCTCTTAGCTTCTATCAACCCTAGAAGCTAAATTAGAGATAATTGGGGCTAGGGTTTATCATACATCAAATCAGTCGACGCATGGAGCTCTGAGACGAGGAGAGCACGATTCAGAGGCGATCAGAGATTGGGTTTGATTTATATTTTATTTAATTTCGATTTTGAAGAATTAGGGTTTGGGGATATTTTGGCATGTATAAATAGGATGGGTCTGTGTGTGTTAGGGTTCATGCCTGGACTAGCCAGAGCACAACTTAGGTTTATTTGTGTTTTATTTATCTTTGTAATGTTTTAATTTGAATTACCAGGGTGTTTGATGAAATCCCTAATTATCATGAGAAGCATATTTAGCTTAGGATTTATTCTTGTTGTGTATGATATGTTTAAGACTAGTAATTAACCATGGAGCTCATAAGCCTGTGATGAGTGGTACTTTAAGAAGACCACTCATACTAGGGGTGAATTAGCAAACTTAGTTAATGAACATCAAGTTGAGACCTTCAAAGGAAGGCACAAGAATATAAGCCTATCTTATATTGCCTAAGCATGAGATCGATGGTGGAATCAACCACCCCAGTGACCTACAATCCATATTTTCACAACCTTAGTTTAGAGTCACAAAACACTCAGTCGTATCGACAAACCCCGAATTATGTCACTTACCTCTTAGAAACTCGCCCTAGCATAGCTTTAGATCAATATCAGCACCACAAGTCTCTGTGGATCGACCCGTATTTGCCACGTCTCCGATAGACGCCGTGCACTTGCGGTTATCACTCGTAGGCATTAATATAAACACATCTAAAGGCCTACCAAGTTTTTGGAGCCGTTGCCGGGGACTTGGCGTGTGCTGTCTTGATTTCTTTTGGCTTGTTTAACTGACTTTCATTTCCCCCTGTAGATACTCACCTTGCATTGTTAATTTTAGCCCTGCATTGTAGTGTAACTTAGTTTCCATTGTTCTTTGTTTTACATCAGTTTTTTTTTTTTTTTTTTTTTTTTTTTAACTTAGCTTCCTTGTGTTATAACTTAGTATAGCTGGTAGTTCTCATCTGTAGCGGTAGCTATAAATTTGAATTCTCTTTCACTTGCATTAGCTTCATTTCATGTAAACTGCATTTGTAGGTTGTATATAGTAATTTGCATTTCTTTCTTAGTTCTTTAGTGTTAGCTGTAATCTTTGTCATTCCTTTCTCACCTGCACTTCAACTTGACATTTCAAGTGTGGCACTACTCATTAGCTGGCAGTGTAAAGTTTTTCAGTATTTTGGCCCATAATCTTTAAGCTGTAAGGTAATAGTGCATTGCACTCAGCATCTGGCATAGGTTGAGCTCAAAGCTTACCCGACTTGGCCCGACACTTCGTTTCAAGGCAACTTTGCAACATTTTCGAGTAGTTTAGCTTAGTAGAATATTTTAAGCTCGGTTTGTAGTAGCAGTTCATACCTCTTGAGTATTTACAATTTCGAATACGACCCCTTTCAATTGAGCCAGCGGAGTGCATGCTACCTCGTGCTTTGCGGGTTTGAGCAAAACCAAGAAAGGATAAGAGAGCATAACCTGAGTTCACAAAGCTCTGAGCAAACTGGAATCCAGGTAAGTGGCTCCATGAGTGAATACACCTGAGTTATATGAGCATGACTTGTAACCCATGTTAGGCTAGCATCTATACCAGAGCTGTATGAATATGAACAAGTTGTATGAGCATGACCTGAGGTAACCATCTACATGAGTTGTATGAGTTGTATGTCTTTGTTTGCGCACCTGTGCGCATGTGTGAGACCCTGTTGAACCTCTTCAACCAGCCCCGTGCATATAATCTCGGCTAAATCCCGAGCCTGTGTCTTTGTAACACCTAACCTCCAGCCCCTGCAGCTGTGAGTTAGGGCTTGGATAGTCAGTCTAGCTGCAAACCAAGTAGCTGAAGCCGCAAACCCAAAGTTGATAGCAACTGAACTTGTTGACTGCTAAAGCCTGCCGGACCCTACCTGAGAATTTGTGTGAACCCTTAGCCTAGGTTAGCTCAGCTCCATCCCCTGTAGCTGTTGAGCCTAAGCTGCAGCCCTAGTGATACCAACTGAAGCAGCTCACTACATCTGCCCTGTACCAAGCCTGTTGACAGACTTGTATGAATGTCTGTGTGGTAATCTGTGTGCATGCTGCTAAATTTGAGCTTAGCCAAACGTGTCAATGACCTGAGAAATCATCCCTGAGTTGAGCTTGCATGAGAAATTAGCAACCTTGCTGTCATATTCGCCTGTTGCATTAGCTACCCTGCTCCCTTGCTAGCCCCTGAAGCTGCAAATTTGAGCCAAGCCCTGAGCATAACTCAACCCCAGTTGCTGCCTGGCCTTGGCTGAGGCATGTACTTGTGTGCTCTGTGCATTGGAAGTTGGCTGAACTAGCCATCTTTTGACTGAGCAACCTTAGCTTTGACAAGGCCTGAGCTTTTAACTCCACCTGACCCTGTAGCTGAGCCTTGGCTAAACTGTCAGTGGTGCTCAAACCTTGAATCTCTGAAAAGAATGCATGATGCTGTGAGTGATACTCTGCTGGATACCCTGTGCTGTAAAATGTTCAATTTGTGAATCAGTTGACACCCTAAGCATGCTGTAGAGTCCTAGCATTGCCTTTTTGCTGTGCCTGTGCTACATCTGTGGAGTTGTATCAGCATAAAGCTGATCTTTAATATCCATGATGCTTTGAACTATTATACTTTGAAGTGCTAGCATCAACCTCTGCAATTGGTGTGTGAATTTTTGATATTTTATGCTTAGTGTGTGAGTTTGCTTGAGCTGGCAACCTGTGCATAAGCTGAGGCTGCACTAAGGCCACTGTGTGCTGTAACTTGCATGAGCTGTGTTGTTCACCTTACCCAATTTGTGCTTTGCTTGTGCTTTGCATCTGCAACAACTAGCCTTGCACCTGTGTAACCTTGCCAACCTCAACTCAGCTGCACACATAACCTGTGCTGTATGTGAGTTTGCCAACTTATGCATAAAACCTGCACAGAAACTGACTGAGCTGCACACTGCTGGGCTTTGCACAAACCTGAAGCCCACAACCACTAGGCCTTGCTTTGCATCTGAACCCAACTTGAGTTGAGCTGCTGGGCTTCTTATAAGCTTGTTCTTTGCACAAATCTGAAGCCCACTGTACCACAAAGCAACCTTTTGGGCTTACACTTAGAATCAGGTGCCATTTTCTTTTGTGGGTTGTATCTCACTGGGCTTGCATATAAACTGGGTTGTGCATTTGCACTTAGACTAAACAACCTGGGCTTAAACCAAACAGAGCCCACAGTTCCACTGGGCTGTACATTCCCAACAAAACCAAATAAGCCCACAAAAACCAAATCAATCCCAACAAAACCAAACCAGCCCAAACAAACCAAATCCCACACAAACCAAATGAGACCCAATAAACCAAATGAAACCCAATAAACCAAACTGAACCCACTACAACTGGGCTTTGAGTTCAATTTGAGTTGTTAAATCATGTCAGGATTTTGGTCAGCGACTGGGGATGAAAACAAATCCATTAGAGAGCTTGCTTACGGGCATGCTTCACCATATGAAACCCCCACAGACCATAATGATTTTAGGGAGTATTATGAGCCTTCTCAGGGCCCTGACCTTGGATACTCATACCCTAACCATCATGAGCACATGGATCGGGCCACCACGGTGGGGAGTTGAACAATTTTATACTCCCCCGACTCCTTGTTTACAATCACTAATGGAAACGCTCATGGAGCAAAATGCTAGGCTTGAACTGAATGCAATACATGACCATCCATATAGCAACATGTCTGAATTTCCCTTCTCTAATGAACCTCATGCTCAACCATACAATGAATATCCATATGAGGAATGCATACCCACTAGTGAAGACTCTCCTTCAATAGAACAACTCACTATGATTCTTCAAAGGAACCTGATTGAGTTACAAAATGAAGATTGGAAGGAAACTTATGATAGGATGTTTGTTATTCCTGATGATTTTGAAAATAGTGTTTCTAGGCCTACTCATGCAACTAACACTGAATATGAACCTAATCTAGAGGTAGATGAGTACACTAAAAATGCTACAATTTTGAATGGAGAGATGAATTTTTGCTATGATGATGATGATGATGAATATGAAGAGCATGTGTATTTTGAAAATGTAGTGGAATCTTTAGGTTCAGAGACGTTAGGCGTCTCTTTTGTGAACCCTATGAATGATACTTCTTCTAACATTCATATATGTGATGTTGATTCTGAGCTTGGGTTTGTGAAATTCTTCAGTGAATGTGAGCATGCTACACAACTTGTTTGTGACTTAGGAAAAGATGAATCTTCTGTTGACACTAATGTTCTTTTGGATCATGATATTATTGTTGTGTCTGATTCCCTGCCCATGTCACAACATGTTGCCTCCTCTGATGAGTATGACATGGTGATTGATGAATTGTTCTATGTTGGTGAGCATGATTTACCCTCTTCTGACCTTAGGAAAGTATGTGATGGTGCAAATGATTTTATACATGAACACAACTTAGATGTACCTAATCTCTCTCCTAAGGCACATATTGCAACTCCTCCACCAAACCTAGGTGTAGTTTGTAACAAAATTGCAAAACCAACTTTTCTGAAAATGCCTAATTTAGGCCTAGAGCTTTGTGCTTCCCAAGTCCTCTTGGACTATTTTGCATCAAAATATAACACTTTTAAGGAACCACAGTTGGAATGTGTATGTCTGCCTGTTCTTAGTAAAACTCATTTTGAGTTAGACCTTTTGCATGATGTACCTTTAAAATTGCAAGATTTTGTGCTCTCAAACACACTGTTGACAAGTTTAGGTTTGGGGGAAGCTCATTCACACACACAGTCTTACTTGCACTCTCATATTATATTTGTGTAAGACTGTTGATGTTTGTATATATTTTCTATTGGGTTGACCCTCAACTCTTTAGACTGTTGGTATATGGTGAATTTTTGTATATAATCCAGTAGGACTTGTTAAATTTTTCTTTCTTGAATCGGTTGAGTCTTCTTGTACATATTTTGTGCTAATCCGATATGATCTCCACTGAGAATGTTGGATTCTAGCCTTGATTAATGAAGCTCTAACCTTGCTCCCGCCGACATCCGGTAATCTCTTCCCTTTTCTCTTTTCAGAGATAGTTCTCATGGTATGTGACTGTTTAAATTTTTCCTATCTGTTGACACATTGAGGACAATGTTTGATTTAGGTTTGGGGGTGCATTTGCATATAGAGTTTTTAGTCTTTTTAATCTTTTATTTTCAAAAAAAAAAAAAAAAAAAAAAAAAAAAACTCTTTTTGTAAAAACCTCCAACTTTTAGAGATTTTAGAGTCACTAGCATGCTTCTAGCTATGTTTACATAGAGAGTCGGAAATAAATAACAGAACTTAGAAGTACTGGAGAACACAATCGGGTTTCTTAGTTTATTAGAGCGTTAAAGTTGGATTTAACCATACCCTGGAGGGCGAATTAGGTGTTGTTTAGATATTCGGTGGTAGAATTGTGATCACCCATAGTGGAGACTACCCATTTTACATCAAGTGAGGCACCAACCTTCAATTTTTTGCAACTTTCTAGAAAAGTTGTTAGAGTGTGTGTCACCGTACGTCAATTCCGGGTAGGAATGGTGAGCTACCCAACTTCGCACCAATTTCAAAGACTACTTTTGATCTCTTGAGTGCTAGTTTTTGTCAATCATGAGGGTGACGTCTAAAGATGAATACTCCTTCTAAATACCGATTTGATTAGCATCACTCTCTCTCTCTCAATCAACAGACCCATAGAAACACATCATCGTCAACAAACGGAGCATCATCAGAATATTGAAAGAAAAGTTGAGATAGTCCAAGGTTTACAAGCAACAAAGAAAAGAAAAGAAAATAGGATGAGAATTAATGAAGTTTGTGAAAAATTGAGTTTTATTTTACTTAAAAAAAAAAAAATTGTCAAGTTTTTGTAAAGTTCAAAAGTTCGTCATCAACAATTGAAGACCGAAGACGTTTCTATGGTTCCTATGAGAGAGTGATATTAATTGCCGATCGGGTGAGAAGGTAAGTGAGTACTCCCATCCTTGCTAATGGTTGATTTCCTTCTTAGAGATCATCGAAAAAAATTCTTTTTGTCCACACTTCGTGGAGTCTCCGAAAATTATTTCGGAAGGTTATCCTTCTTACCTACAACGTGTGCGGGATTTCTCTCTTTATTCCCTGCCTTTGCACACATGAGAGACTAAAAAGCGATCTTTTTGAGTGCAATTATCATAAAACCCTATTAGTGAGGCAGAAGTCGAGGCTTATGATCACAATCGAATCCGAATTCTTTCATATGGTATGGTTACTTCTCGCTCAGCACTTAAGGATGAGAATGCGTTCTTTGATAGTTCTAACTTCATGTTACTAGCATGCAGAAACTCTATGTCCTCATAGCTTCTTGGAGGCTTGAGACTCTTTTACACTCTGAAGTTGGAGAAGGTTTTGTGGGTACACCTCTTGTAAACCCTCACGAGACTACAACTCGTCCACTAGGGACACTTAGGGGTTTAAAGGCTTAGTGCATACGCTAAATGCATTCGAGAGACTGCGCGACGGGGTATAGTTAGGATTTCTTAATTTCTGTTTCACTTGAGGACAAGTAAAATTCGGGTTTGGGGGTATTTGATGAGTGCCAAATATTGCATATTTATACACCTTTTATTGGCATTTTACTCATCTTTTGCTTTAGAAATCGGATATTATCCCAGTTCTGTGTTTTCTTTGTTTTCAAGAATAAATATTTGTATTAATTAATTTTGTGTTTTTAGGTAATAAATAAAGCTCGGAGAAATTGAGGAGCCAAAGAGCGGAAGAATTGGAGACAAGCATCTATGGAGCGAGATAGCCCAAGCCGCGCGCAATGCGATTGCAACCCAACAAGTAGCACCTCATCTACAAGACATGGGCTTGAGCTAGACCCGGATCCGAACCCGCTCATCCCGATCCGTTAAGATCTTCACTCGCCACATCCTACGCTCGCTCCGACTTCCTCATCATATCTTGATGCGCTCGCTCAACACCAAAACACTCCGAGTCTCTCTCAGCCGTTCAGATCTCGTCTCGTTGCATCCAACGCTCGCTGAGGCCTTCTCATCATTCCTTCGCTGTCCCTGCCTCACACCACAGCACCCAACACCCTATACCCTAGTCGACCAACTCATTTCTTCTCTTCTTCTTCTCTTTCTTCTCTTTCTTCTTCCCATGCCTCTGCAAAACCCATCTCCCGACCAAACTCCACAGTCGCCACCTTCATCACCTCTCCTGTCGCCATCACCACTAGCTCTATCAACCACCTCCGCACCCTCTCTAGAGCTAGTTATCTCTCTCTTAGCTTCTATCAACCCTAGAAGCTAAATTAGAGATAATTGGGGCTAGGGTTTCTCATACATCAAATCAGTCGACGCATGGAGCTCTAAGACGAGGAGAGCACGATTCGAGGCGATCGGGATTGGGTTTGATTTATATTTTATTTAATTTCGATTTTGAAGAATTAGGGTTTGGGGATATTTTGGCATGTATAAATAGGATGGGTCCAGTGTGTGTTAGGGTTCATGCCTGGACTAGCCAGAGCACAACTTAGGTTTATTTGTGTTTTATTTATCTTTGTAATGTTTTAATTTGAATTACCAGGGTGTTTGATGAAACCCCTGATTATCATGAGAAGCATATTTAGCTTAGGATTTATTCTTGCTGTGTATGATATGTTTAAGACTAGTAATTAACCATGGAGCTCATAAGCTGTGATGAGTGGTACTGTAAGAAGACCACTCATACTAGGGGTGAATTAGCAAACTTAGTTAATGAACATCAAGTTGAGACCTTCAAAGGAAGGCACAAGAATATAAGCCTATCTTATATTGCCTAAGCATGAGATCAGTGGTGGAATCAACCACCCTGGTGACCTACAATCCATATTTTCACAACCTTAGTTTAGAGTCACAAAACACTCAGTCGTATCGACAAACCCTGAATTATGTCACTTACCACTTAGAAACTCAGTCTAGCATAGCTTTAGATCAATCTCAGCACCACAAGTCTCTGTGGATCGACCCGTATTTGCCACGTCTCCGATAGACGCCGTGCACTTGCGGTTATCACTCGTAGGCATTAATATAAACACATCTAAAGGCCTACCAGCTTTGCATAAAAAAAACAACTACAATTCTGTAGCTTCAGCTAGCACTACATCCACCACCTGCAATGCAATATAACCCTTCATATCTTCAACATGGCTCAGCTCTTAACTGCAACACTAGCACCAGCCATTCAACATCAGTCGTTGCACAATTTCATTTCTTGTAGCTCCATTACCACTAATCCTCCAATGCAGTAGCTGCAGCTTCAACTCCAGCTGCACCTAACCATTTCTCACAATTCCTTGAACCCACGGTAACAAATAAATCAACATCTCAAGCGCAGATCATTTTCAACTCCAATCTCTCCCTGGAATATCTTCTAACTCCTGGCAGATGTACACCGGACCATGGCAAACACCAGCTCCATGGTTAAATAGAATCAAACCCTTGTACACGAAGAATGCACCCCAAGTGTAATCGCGGCCGAACCCAAAGAAAGACAAACCGCTAGCCTTGTTTTCTCTCTGCTTTAACTTGGCTCAAGCATTCACTAGCCGGAATCCAACTTTGAAACATCAACCAGACCTAAAACACAATCCTTAGCAAAGATGCCAAAGACCTCTTGCTAATCACGGGATAAAATCACGTCCACTACTACTAACATTGACCATAACCTGTATTCTTCACAGCCCATAGACTCACAGCAAACCAGCTACAAATAACCTCCTTTGTAATGGATAGAAACGGCATCATAACAACTTCAGAATCCAGTAATTCCAGCCTCATTCCTTGCTTGCGTAAACTGCTCGGAACCCCTGCCTTGACTCTGCGAACACAAGGAAACCCTTTACACAACGATGATAAACAATGGCAGTGATAACTCCTTTCACTATTCTTCTCCATCTTGAATCAAATCTCTCACCAGACCCTTGAAAGACATCCATGGAAAATACCCGTACCAACCCTTGCATACAGACTCAACTAGAGCTTGGAGTGATGAAGAATAGCTCATTCAGGTCTTTTCTCGAACGTGTTGTGTTCACTATTTGGTGGTATTGTTATCAGTCAAGGAAGCCTCTTCTATACTCTCCATTTCCTATAATTCAAATCCATACAACACCCATAGTCATTCATCATTCAAACACATACACAGGTCAGCACCTAATCATTCAACCTTCATTATCAACATCACAAAATGGACAGTAACAGCTTCAGTTGTTTGCTGTTTTATTGCTTGAAAACTATACCAAAACCTCATCCAATTCGAACCCAATTCAGCTTGCAGTATTCATCTACAATCTCCTCACAATATCGAGCCATGTTGTAGTTATACAAATACAGTGCAAGAGCTTCTCTTGATTGGGAACTCATGACCAATTCGTACACAAAACCACCACGAATTCAACCCATTTCTGCTTCTCTTTGCTGGTCTCAGATGGAGCTCTTGATCCTTTATATATGGCTATCGAACCCAAGGCTGCAAGTGATGATAGGCTTGGTCGACGGCATGCTAAAACTGGCTGTAACAAGAGGGGGACTTATTATTGTAAACTGAAATGAGAAAGTATTCACCTGTTCAATTGGTTTATGAAACCTAATTTCATTCCACCAGCGCACATGTGTGCTACCCATGTTGTGAACTCATTCCCTTTTCTCTACAGATTATAGAAATTGCTAGCCACTGTTGATGTTAGGCCCATGACATATGCCTAGCACCCACCATTCACTATGCCACTGCACATGTACGTCATTCCCATTCCGTATCCCTTGCATTCTTTAGACCTCAACAAAGAGAATTAAAATTCTCGTTTAGCTCAATTTCGCCGACAATGTCCTTGGCCTCTAATGAGCTTTAGCCGCGTGCAAGGATGCAATCTACTTTTGGCACTTTTTCTTCCCTTGAATTCTTTCACCAACATCAGCCGTCTTTTATTTCTCAGATCCACTTCTTTCCTTCAATTATATACATCACTAAAGTTGTCATGCTTTTCAGACAAAATTTGCATCACTAAAGCCGACATACTTTTCAGACAGAGATGAAGAAATAAAAGCAAATAATGAGAAATAGTCCGCCTCCAACACTTTTGCCATGTTTCTTCTTCTTTTGTTCCAAATGACTCCAAAGTACCTAAACACTCAAAAGCAAACATAAGATATATATTTTACAAGAAAACTCGCAAATAAAGCATAAACTATAAATAAATATCAAGGTGTTTTAGACACCTATCAAATCCCCCCACACTTAGACTTTGCTAGTCCTCGAGCAAATCAAACAAAATAATTATAAAACAGACATACAACTCCGTGTCGTCGAGGCTACGGTTACTCTTAGCATAAATAACAAGCCTTTGAACCCCTAGGTGTCCCTAGTGGACGAGTTTTAGTCTCATGAAGGTTTACAAGAGGTGTGCCTACAAAACCTATATTTCCAACTCCAGCTACCTGTGACAAATCTATGAACGAATCCAAAATGGTTATTGGAGGAGGTACCCTGATGCGAATCCAAATTAATATATATGTAAATTAAGCTCTATTCGGAAAGTTGAACAAACCACAATACTCGGAATCTGACTAACCACAATCACACATGAATAGATTAAGAAAATGGATATAGAGATAGATGTTTGCGAATGTTGACTAAGTGAATGGTGTTTCCCATATCTGTCTGAAGGTCACCGCCAAGATGAACCTATGAATCATATTGGATTGAGATACTAGTCTGAATTCTAGTGTCAACACAGCTGGCATATACAAGGGAACCAGCGGTCGACAATCTTAATTCTAGATCAACTCAACTGGCATATACAAGGGAACCAGGAGTCGATTTTATTGAACAATAATAATTTATTTTTATTTTTCACTTTTTTATTTATTTATTTATTTATTTTTTGAGACAACATGATTAGATCTTTTGTATCCAAGCGCATGCTTCTTATTAGCAGATTACATGATAATTCCCTTGGATCCTGCATTCCACGCTTGTTTAGGCGACGGAGACAGGGAGAACACACACATATTGCTATCCAAGTGTCATTTTTTTTTATATATATACCGGTTGGTCTAATTGGTCTGTTTTTTTTTTTTTTTAGTAACTCAATCACTCTATTTCATCCTAGCAGTAATAACAATTCGATGTTAGTGACCCACCAAATCACTTAGAGAAACAAAAAGTTTGCAAAAATAAAAACAGAAAGTGATATGGTGACATTCCGAGATATGGTAAAAACTATCATATTATTTCTAACACTTGAATAATTTTGTCTTTTTAGTTAATGGGTTCCTCAACTCCTGCATCCAAGATGGTTCCATCCACTTAGATTGATAGTGTCTTCCTAAAGGCACATGTTTCTAGGTTTCGGAGTGTATAAAGCAAAAAAAAATTCTTTTTTTTTTCCACTAAAGGCATCAAACAAACTATACAAACATATAAATGCTCCCCCACACTTAAACTTTACATTGTCCTCAATGTAAAATCTAGTCATTCAAAGTAAAGTTCAAGATGGGAAATTCATAACATGATATATATACACAATAAGAAAATAAAATGCATAAAAAAAAAACTGATACTCCAACTCATAGTTATTTCTGAGCAATGGAGGATAAACACTAAACAAGCTATTTAGTTGGCATCTAATCCCAACTCAGCCAAAATATACCTCATCGTCAAGAAAAAATTCCATCTACTTAGAAAGGCTAGTGTTTATTCTAAATTGTTCAAAAATCTCTAAAAGTTGGAGTTTCAATATGCAAATATCCTAAATAAGAAAATAAAGATAAAAGACTAAAAAAAATAAAAATATAGAGATAGATAAAAAAAACCATTGGGTTGCCTCCCATTTAGCGCTTGGTTTAAAGTCGTCAGCCCGACTTGCAAGACGAATTCTCCATACACCAATAATCGGAAAAGTTGGGGATCCACCCATAGCACCTGTTTTGCAAACACTAGCTTCACACAAATATTAGTACAAGAAAACAGAATTGAAGCTATTAACCGATAAGAGTTTCCTCCACACTTATTCTTGTCCACACTTGGAAGTGTATAAAGAATATAGGAGTCGGGTACTTCCACGGTTTCTTGTTCCAAAACCTGCATAGTATGAGAATCAAGTTTTTCTAATGGAGGATATCGAGATATAAAATCATTCAACAATATTTTCGAAGCACATACATTCAAACCAATAAGAGGTAAAGGAGAAGAATTAATATGCAAAGGGTTAGACAAACCTCGCACAATCTCTTGTATCACAAAATCCTCTTCATCCTTGAAAAACTCAAGTGAATTATTCACCTCTTGTATATCATGGTCCTCTATCAAACCTTGTAACCATTCTTCGTCTGTTTCTGCCTTAACCAAAGTCTCGGCAATAACATTTCATTACAATCATTTTCAAGCTCAATTGGGTCTTCCACAATATTGGTCATACCGGTTCCATTCTCAACATACTCCTCTTTGTTGTAAGGTACATACTCCACTACGGATTCAAGTCTCACCATAAGGAACTTTTTTAGAACACTCATTGCATCATCCTCAAGCTCTACCTTTTGAATAGGTTCTTGATCGTTATAAAGATCAATGCTTGAGTAATCTACACTAGTGTCATCATATTCCTTTTCAACTTCACCTTGATCGCAAAAAGACTCCATTGTACACTCTTCGGGGATGTCACCATAAATTGGTTCAAGCGATGTATTTTCATAGTCATTGTCACTATCATAGTTAACATAAGATTGGCAACCACTTCCCAAAGATTGGTCTTTCGCATAATTTTGCATGTCCTCTTTGTATTCTTCAATGCCTTGTCTTAACTTGGAAACACCTTTTTGAAGCTCTTGGAGTGATCCATCCAAATTTTGGAAATAGCGTTCCATTTGTTGGTAAAGCTCGTTCGACAAGGAAAAAGTAGAATCACTTATATCAGTATTGCTAGGCCAATTATCTTCCCTTTGAATAGGTGAATGATCATAACTACGATCAGAAATTGGGCCAAACATACTATGAGAATATTCGATCGATGAAACTGGTTCCATGCTTGGTTGTCTACAAACTAACTCCATGCTGACCATAAATTGTTGCATTTCATCTACCAAACTAGAGGAAATATGAATAAGAGCACAAGTATCATACCCTATTTGTGGTTGCTCACTTACATAACCACCATAAGAAGGTTGGAATGTATGAGAACAACTAAAAGGGTACGTGTAGTATTGACCATAACCAAAGGATTTGTTTTGACTGTACTCCCCATAAGGGTGATAGTTTTCATGTTGTTGAGGTTGAAAGCCGTATTGATTGCTCCAATATGCTCCGTCCATGAGAAACAAGTACCTGAAACGAGATTCTCAAAAATCGGTTAAGAACCAAAGAATAAAAAAAAGTAAAACAAAACTAAAAACAAAAATAAGAAACCAAAAACAAGTGAGAATCGCTGCCTCCCCGGAAACGGTGCCAAAATTTGATCGTTGTCGTATGCATCAAAAATAAATTACTTTCTCACTACTCAAAATATATAATATAGCAAGTGCAAGAAAGGATCGTTCCAGAGGGACTTAGGTTGTCAATAAAAGGTAACAAGGGGTATAAACGAAAATAAAATAAAAGCAAAACAATAAAAGTAAACACGCAAATCAAGGATGCAAATATTGGGTAAAGGTTTCATCTTCAATTGTAAAACAATGTAGGATCGAGAATATCGCGACAACAACAATTCGCGAACAACAAAGATTGCGAGTGAGTCGCAAGATTAATATGAATGACGACTTGATGACGATTGAAATCGCGAAAGTTAAGAAGTGTCGCGAATGCGAATACTTGTACGCCCGCGACACTTCACGAGACATTCCCGAAAATAAAGGACAAAAAACATTCACTATGTATTACCCTATATAAAGGGATGAGTGAATCTGTTGTGAGGAGGGTTCTTTTTGGATTGAAAAGCAAGTCATTAGGAGAGAGAAACAGAGCGAATGTTAGTAAGATCTTAAGTGTAATTCCATTTTCCTGTGTAAACATTTCAAGAAAATTATTAATAAATATTCATAATTGTTCATCTATTATCTTACAATGGATTAGTTAAACAAAATATAGTGAGGGGTGTATTGTGGGATTTCGCAACTACATATTAGCGCTAAAACAGGGGACCGAATAAAGAAAGAAGGCAATCGGGAATCATTCAAATCAAGAAAATGAAAGAAAAAGAAAATGTTAAATTAGACGAGGCAAAGGAGAAAGATATGGAGTACGGTGGGCACAAAGACAATGATTGATGAGTTTCATGAAAATATCAAAGGAAGAATACACAAGCGGGATTTTGAAGGAAAGAAAATCACGATAGAGAGGTGACATTGCCTTTAGAAGAATGGGAAAAGCAAAGGATAATTACTTTCTCACTACTCAAAATATATAATATAGCAAGTGCAAACATGCTCGCGAGATTATGAAAGGATCGTTCCCAACAAGTTAAAGAAAGCTTTTACGTAATATTTTTGGAATTTTCGGGATAATTAAAGATTTTTGGAATAAATTAATGTATTAAGATAGTCAAATAATATGGGACTTAGGTTGTCAATATGTTTTGGTTTCCTAAAGGTAACAAGGGGTTTTTTTGAAAGCCACGTCTATTCCTTCCAAATTTTCTGCAGAAGAGGGATTTGCTCGATTTTTATAAACGAAAATAAAATAAAAGCAAAACAATAAAAGTAAACACGCAAATCAAGGATGCGAAATATTGGGTAAAGGTTTCATCTTCAATTGTAAACAAGTTTTGAATATATATGAATAGATGAATTCGTATTTAATCTCGCTATCATCAAAAGCCATAGAATACCTTATTGCAAGAATACTCCGTAAATTTCCTAAGTCATCACACCTCCATGTAAAACGATGCAAGCATGAATACTACCTAGAGAATAACTCGACGCCTTGCGCTAATCAAGTTCAATTCCCAAAAGTGCATTAAGAAAGGTGAAATAGGCTAATCAATGCAATTGAAATACATTGCGCAAACAATTCGAACAAAGGTCAATTTCTACATGTGATTACAAGAGTGTATCACTACAAACCGTAATCATATCATGCTACTCGTATTCAGGGTTATCGCTCGATGAAAAACCCTAAATTAGCTATAGATATGGATGTATGTTCAATCAATTCTGGACTCAACTAAACAAACATTCAATCATATTGCAATACATCAATCATGCAATTATTATAATCATTCGAAATCAAACGATAATATGGAGAGAAAACTAATTCATAAAATTCATAACTTGTTTTCCAAAATCCAACTACATCTTTAACCAATAAAAATTAATCAACTACTTGTGTTCATCATAAAAGTTGAAGAATAAAACTATCATGCAAACCCTAGAAAGCAAGTAGAAGTCTCCCTAATGGAGATATATCTATGTTTAGAGAAAGACTTTTCTATTTATATGCTTCTCCAATTCTCAAAAGGATACTCTTTCCTTAGTTAGGTCAAGTCTATGTGTGGAAAATAAGTCTCTGTAAATTCTGGGTCCAAAACTGAGTTCCCGGGTTACTGACATCATCACCGGAGTCCGGCCACCGTCGCCGGAATTTGTCACCGGAAAATTGTCTCTGCCCACCTGAATATCAAACTGTCACCAGGTAATTGCATCCTTCCAGCACCTCAACTCTACTTCTCTGCAATTCAAACATTCACAAAATACCATCTAAGCCAATTCCTTTTTCTTGCGAAAACGTACCCAAAAGCGTAGCTCCAAACAAATATATGCCGCGGCCGAATCATGCATCCAACACATACCCCCTTCGCGATTCAATGAAACTTTATGATCCACACTCTAACCTCTGAAATCCGGCATCCCGGACTAGTACCACCGGTGCACCAATTCTGCTCACTTTTCGCACCGTTTCAAACTAGTTCAGGCATTCAATCACTTCCCTGCTCAATACAGACCTGCTATACCAGCACCAAAACCTTGTAATTCTCCAGCTCTGCAACACAAGCCATCTGCCAAATTAACTGCCCACGGAGCCAGCTGCACATAATCAAGCACAACTGCACTTTTCTTTCTCTGCAGTATCGAATTCCAACACAAGCATACACATTCAATCACAACCTGCAACTCCTGTCAGTTCAACTCCTTGTTGGCTTTGCATAAAAAAAAACAATTGCAATATCTGTAGCCTCAACTAGCACTACATCCACCAGCTGCAATGCAATATAACCCTTCATATCTTCAACATGGCTCAGCTCTTAACTGCAACACTAGCACCAGCCATTCAACATCAGTCGTTGCACAATTTCATTTCTTGTAGCTCCATTACCACTAATCCTCCAATGCCAGTAGCTGCAGCTTCAACTCCAGCTACACCTAACCATTTTATCACACTTCCTTGAACCCGCAACAACAAATAAATCAACATCTCAAGCGCAGATCATCTTCAACTCCAATCTCTCCCTGGAATATCTTCTAACTCCTGGCAGATGTACACCGGACCATGGCAAACACCAGCTCCATGGTTAGACAGAATCAAACCCTTGTACACAGCAACAGACCCCAAGTGTAATCGCGGATAGAACCCAGCAGCACAAACTGCTAGCCTTGTTTTCTCTCTGCCAGAACTTGGCTCAAGCATTCACTAGCCGGAATCCAACTTTGAAACATCTACCAGGACCTAAAACACAATCCTTAGCAAAGATGCCAGCACCTCTTGCTAACTGTCACGGCTAGAATCACGTCCAGCTACTACTAACATTGACTAGACCCTGTATTCTTCACAACCCATAGACTCACAGCAAACCATCTACAAATAACCTCCTTTGTAATGGATAAAAACGGTATCATAACAACTTCAGAACCCAGTAATTCCAACCTCATTCCATGCTTGCGTAAACTGCCCGAAACCCTTGTCTTGACTCTGTGAATACAAGGAAACCCTTTACACAACGATGATAAACAATGGCAGTGATAACTCCTTTCACTATTCTTCTCCATCTTGAATCAAATCTCTCACCAGACCCTTGAAAGACATCCATGGAAAATACCCGTACAAACCCTTGCATACGAGACTCAACTAGAGCTTGGAGTGATGAAGAATAGCTCATTCGAGTCTTTTTTCGAACGTGTTGTGTTCACTATCCTGGTGGTATTGTTATCATCAAGGAAGCCTCTTCTATACTCTCCATTTCCCGCAATTCAAATCCATACAACACCCATAGTCATTCATTATTCAAACACATACACATGTCAAAGACCTAATCATTCAACCTTCATTATCAACAAAGACAAAATGGACAAGAAAAACTTTCGGTTGTTTGTTGTTTTATTGCTTGAAAACTATACCAAAACCTCATCCAATACGAACCCAATTCAGCTTGCGTCTTCACTACAATGTCCTCACAATATCGAGCCATCTTCAGTAGTTATACAAATCCGAGTGCAAGAGCTTCTCTCGATCGGGAACTCATGACCAATTCATACACAAAACCACCACGAATTCAACCCATTTCTCGCTTCTTTTGCTGGTCTCGGATGGAGCTCTTGATCCTTGATATATGGCCATCGAACCCAAGGCTGCAAGTGATGATAGGCTTGGTCGACGGCATTTTCAGCTAAAACTGGTTGTAAAAAGAGGGGACTTATTGTTGTAAATCAAATGAGAAAGTATTCACCTGTTCAATTGGTTTATGAAACCTAATTTCATTCCACCAGCGCACATGTGTGCTACCCATGTTGTGAACTCACTCTCTTTTATCTACAGATTATAGAAATTGCTAGCCACTGTTGATGTTAGGCCCATGACATATGCCCAGCACCCACCATTCACTATGCTACTGCACATGTACGTCATTCCCATTCCGTATCCCTTGCATTCTTTAGACCTCAACAAAGAGAATTAAAATTCTCATTTAGCTCAGTTTCACGACAATGTCCTTGGCCTCTAAGAGCTTTTGCAAAGATGCAATCTACTTTTGGCACTTTTTCTTCCCTTGAATTCTTTTACCAATAGCAGTCGTCTTTTATTTCTCGGATCCACTTCTTTCCTTCAATTATATACATCACTAAAGCTGTCATGCTTTTCAGACAAAATTTGCATCACTAAAGCCGACATACTTTTCAGACAGAGATGAAGAAATAAAAGCAAATAATGAGAAATAGTCCGCCTCCAACACTTTTACCATGTTTCTTCTTCTTTTGTTTCAAATGACTCCAAAGTACCTAAACACTCAAAAGCAAACATAAGATACATATTTTACAAGAAAACTCGCAAAGAAAGCATAAACTATAGATAAATATCAAGGTGTTTTATACACCTATCACCCTACCACCTTGAGTTTTCTTCAAAAAATTCACAAGGGTGTGTGTAAGGTAAATTCAAGGGTGAAGTGCGTGCAAGAACAATTGTCATTGGTTGCAACTAAGTTTCCCGAGCTCAAGGAAGAATTGAACATGATTCAAGCATCTTGGACTTATTTACTAGTTATTTCATACAACTTTGGTAAGTTAGATTACGAAGTATAACGTTTATCTTTTGAACTTTGTAAATGCGACAAAACACTATTTGGTATAATTCATACTAGTTTAAGGAAGTAGACTTGCGAAACTTGTTTCGTAGTTGAAAGGAATCATAGGATCTATTATAGGACTGATCCCTTAAGCAAGAATATATACTAGGACCGGTAGCAGGGATCTATAGCAGGACCAATCCCTTACTTGGGAATCTATTGCAGGACACATCCCTATTAGGTTAACCATTTAAAAAACCGTCTTTCTGATTTGTCTATTACTTTAAGGTTTGCATAGATATCGGAATATGTTTTGGTTAACATGGAAAGTTTATTAATGTCGATATAATATCTTGAACATGTGTTAAATTCTTGTTACTTAATGTTCAAGTATTTTCCTTGATACTCAAGGTGAGATTTTAAACAGAAATATTTCATAATATATTTTTGATATTCGGAATTTATATGTCTTTAATTTCTAAGTAATTTAAGCATAGATCTAGATATTTGAAAAAGCGGGGGTACAACAACCACACCCAATATTTCGTTCAGTAATCTGAATTGACAAACTCAATATACTTTCAAGAGAATCAACTAGACAATCAGACTCAATCTAAAGAAAAGTATATCAAAGAGTTTGCGAGCCCGATTGAATATAAGAGAAATAACTTGAACGGTACCAAAGACCAATGTTCAAGGATCAAACAATTTCAATCAACAACTAAAGGTTGGATTTACTAATTGATCGATTCAACGCACAACCTGTGATATTTCAATTATATAACAAAATATAATGCGGAAAAAAATAACACAGACACCAGAAATTTTGTTAACGAGGAAAACTGCAAATGCAGAAAAACCCCGGGACCTAGTCCAGTTTTGAACACCATATTGTATTAAGCCGCTACAGACACTAGCCTTCTACCAATGAACTTCGGACTGGACTGTAGTTCAACCCTAATCAATCTCACACTGATTCAAGGTACAGTTGCGCTCCTTACGTCTCTGATCCCAGCAAGATACTACGCACTTGATTCCCTTAGTTGATCTCACCCACAACCAAGAGTTGCTACGACCCAAAGTCGGAGACTTGATAAATAAATCTGTCTCACACAGAAAAGTCTATTGGAATAGATAAATCTGTCTTCCACAGAAATACCTATGGGTTTTGTTCCGTCTTTTGATAAATCAAGGTGCACAAGAACCAATTGATAAACCGGACTTATATTCCCGAAGAACAACCTAGTATTATCAATCACCTCACAATAATCTTAATCGTATGGTAGCGAAACAAGATATTGTGGAATCACAAACGATGAGACGAAGATGTTTGTGACCACTTCTAATCTTACCTATCGGAGATAAAACTCAAGCAAATCTTAGCAAAGATAATACTCAATCACGATAGAAGAAGTAAGATCAGAACACGCAACTATAGAGAAAATAGTTGGGTCTGGCTTCACAACTTTAATGAAGTCTTTAAGTCGTTAACCTACAGGGTCTCGTAAAAAACCTAAGGTTAAAGGAGAATCGACTCTAGCTTATACAACTAGTATCACACAAGAGGTGTGGGGATTAGGTTTCCCAGTTGCTAGAGTTCTCCTTTATATAGTTTTCAAATCAGGGTTTGCAATCTAAGTTACCTTGGTAACAAAGCATTCAATATTCACCGTTAGATGAAAACCTGATTAGACTCAAGATAATATCTTTCAACCGTTAGATCGAACATATCTTGTTATACACAAATAAAATATACTTTCATTTAGGTTTAAGCAACCATACCTAAACGTGTACACCATGTTGGCTCAACAGTAGTTAACCGAGGTTAGCTATATGAACACTCTCATATCAACCTTATTCATCTTAACCATAACTAGTTCAAATGACTCAAATGAAACTATTTAAAGAGTTGTTCAATTGCTATATTCTCAAAAAGTATACAAGAACACAATCGAAGCAAAATCGTTTTGATTCACTCGAATCATTTCATGAACATTATAGCCACGGTTTGCAAAGAATGGATTCCTTAATATATAAATGTATTAGTTCATGAACAAACCGATTTTAGAACTTTAACCACTAAAGTATGCAAACGGGTATGCATACTTAAGTAGCCGGTCTGAGTATGGGTTTGCCAGTATGCGAACGTGTACGCATACCTTAGTACACTTCCAAAACCTAGCAGAAATTCTCGGACTTATACCTTACGCAAGTATGCGTACCGGTATGTGTACTTGGTACACGGAATTTCACAACTACAAGTACGCATGCGGGTATGCATACTCTAGTTCCGGTCATGGATCACATACATGCAAGAATGCATACTATGTTCATAATCCAATAGTTATAAACTCTATTTCAATCATTGAAACTTTCTTAGAGGATGACAATAGCCGTTTTCACATACTATTAGCATCAAAGCAATTTTCAAGTTATTGAAATAATCGTAACGAAACATTCCAAGTCTACACCAAATGATTGTTTCACAGAAACCATGTAAGATGTTACTCGGCGATTTTCACATGATCATATTTTGACTTTCGTCAAGAATATAAGATGAACTTGGTTGAAGCGAAAGCTTACCAACACATATTTAGAGAAATATGTAAGCGAGTTAATCTCAGCTCAAAATCTCAAATGTGCATAATCGATAACAATATAGTAATATGACTTTTGTCTCAATATAGAAGATAGAGTAGAAATAGACTTTCCAATTGATAGATGAGTTTTAGTCTCCACATACCTTTTGTTGATGAAGTTCCACAAGCTCTCCTTATAGTTGTTCTTCGTCTTCAATTGATGAACGTCGTGAAGTCTAATGCTCAACTACACAATCTATCCTAGTCCGAGACATCACTATAAGTAGACTAGAAATCAAGACTTATAGTTTTGATCACTAACATTGACAAACAAGCTTGAGATAGCAATGCTTGCGAGTTCGACCGAGAAGTGCTCTAACAATATTATATTAGTAAAGTATACTTGTATGCTAGCTAATATTTGGTTGTCATCCATGAGAGATTTCAGTATATTAGTTGGACGATAGTTGGAATCTTTTACAAAACTGAAAATTGGTATTTATTGCATGTCTTTTGATAGTTTCAGATTTGGAAATTTCTTGGTATCCAAAATACTTTGGTCATTGTAAATAGTAAAGTTTGTTCTTGTTACAAACTTATCCCGTAATACACGTACTTCATTTTGTAGTTCGTGTGAAGTAAGCCCACTAGTAGTATTCTCTTAATACTCTCTCAAGATGAAAGTAATATAATTAGGTGAAATCTCGTATGTGCACTTCATTTAAATACTTCTTAAGGATCAAGGAGCATCTACTAGTACCGTTGGTGGGAAACTAGAATCGTATTGTTATTTATTTTTTATTATTGATTTGATTGACTAAAGGTATAGTTGAACCTTGATATCACCTAGTTGTTTATTTTGTGATCCTTCTATTCTGATATAAGGTCAATCGAACTAGATCAAGGATCGATGATTTTAGATCTGGTCTTTGATTCAAGATCTAAAGATAGGACTTGTGATCATCCATTGTTAACATACTTCGTTCTGTGCATGATCAATCACAAGGTAATCAAGTTGTTTGTGCATGTACTTTAAAGACCGGAGATTTGAAGACTAGAACATTTTTTTATTGGTATTCTGATCTTTGTGATTATACTTCGTGGACACTTGATTGAATGAGATCCGAAAAGCTTGTTTATGAAAAGACGAGGGTACCCAAATACACCACAATCTTTTTGTTTCAACCTATAAGTCCTCTTACCAAGTGTGATCGTCTATGGACAAAGTCGAGACAATACAACAACTTCGGTATTCACACTTTGTGTGATTGTCTATGGATACGAGATCGAGATAATACGACAACCAAAGTGTGATTACTTGATAATAGGTTCGGACTTAACCAAACTCTATATGATCACTATCAAGTAAATCAGAGTTAACGTAAAGTGCAATTTACTTTAATTATAATAAAACAATTATAATGCAGAAAGGTAAAGTAAATGGCACAACAAGATTTTTTTAACGAGGAAAACTGCAAATGCGGAAAAACTCCGGGACCTAGTCCAGAATTGAATACTCTCAAACCAACTTCGTATAGTTGACACCAAACAAATACCCTAGTTCACCCAGTTTCCTCAGTATCCCTGCGCTTCCGACTTGGATGAGTCATGCACTGGTACAATTCCTTTGGATCGTATTCCAAATAATAAAGGAACAACAACTCTGTTTGGTAACAACTCTTAAATTCTTTTCAAGATAAAGGTATCTTAAGTCATACGCAAAGGCTATTCCGTTTAATCTAATAAACTCCTTTGCCTGGTTAGATCAATCTAACTTTAACTATCGAAATAGTCAAGTCTAGATTTGCAATCAATCAATATAGATCTCAAAGAGAAACTATAAAGAAATGCCAATCTCACACAACTAATCAATCGAATAAGTCTGATTCTAGTTGGATCCCAGCCGATCAAGGTTTGTGCACACACAAAGATACGAAAACCAATAGGAAATCTTCTTCGTCTTCAAATCTTCTTTAATCTTCAATTAAACCTGCACAACACCACTTGAATCTCTTATGATCAATCACACACAGAACAAAGTTTGTTATCAATGGATTATCACAAGATGTCTTTAGATCTAACAACAGTTCTAAAGATCCCGTCGATACTTCGATCTAGTTTGAGTGAATCTTATATCAAAAGAGAAGATTCTCAAGAATAAACAAACTAGGTTCAATCAAAGTTTCAAAAACGTTAGTCAATCAAATCAATCGAAAACTAATAACACTGCAATTATGTAGTTTCCCTTCAACGGTACTCGCAGAGCTTCTTGATCCCACATAAATCTCTAAACGAGCGGTCGTAAGAGATTTCACCTAATTAGGATACTTTCCTCTCCGAATAGACGTCTCCACCAGAAACAACAAGAAATGAAGTTTGCCTGGCTCATAGGATGGTTTGCTAGAAATGCAAACTTAGGTATTTATAGACCAAGGATGTTTGGACACCAAGGAATTTCCAAAACCGAAAATATTCTCAAGATATGCAATGAATAGCAAGATTCAGTTTTCTTAATTCCAATAAATGCTTGTCCATTATTTCCGAAATATCTCAATAGAAAATCTCCAGTTAGTAAATGCACATTTACTAACTTTTATTTTCTAGAGCTACACATTAATTACTAGTAATTAATGTATATAAAACTAACAACCTTAATTAAAATATTTTTAATTAATTTCGGCACAGGATCTCCTTGAGTACTAAGGAATATCTGTGAACAATAAATGATAAGAGTTATTTTCCGTGTTCAAAGTATGTTGACATATTTTTCACTGTAAATCCTTATTTCATATTCACATGGATTTACATTCTTGGAATCGGTCATACCACACTTCCAAACAAGTTTAGAATTGGTTTCCTTGTATTCCAAGACTATTATGTGATTGATCAAATACCAAATCACATACATGGGTTCAATCGGTTCTACCAATCACTAGGATCGGTTATAGCTACTTATGGAAATACTTGTGATCGGTCACACCAGTCACTAGGATCGGTTACACCAGTTACAAGGATCAATTCCATATTCCCATGGTATTTCTTGTGATCAGTCACACCAGTTACCTGAACCGGTTACCAATTACAAGGATCGATTACATAATTCTATGTGATCGGTCACACCAATTACTAGGATAGGTTACACCAATTACTAGGATCGGTCACACCAATTACAAATATCGATCATACCATCACATAGTGATTACTTAGGATCGATTATACCAATTATACCAAATCATAAGTCAGGCATTGTGATTAGTTATACCAAGATACATAACCAAGGTTAAGATCGGTTCTGCCATCTCACACATATTGGTCATCCAAAGATTTGGAATGAATAGCCGGAACAATAAGCCTAGTGATTTCCTTTCGATTCATAAAACAAGTTCATGAATGTACTTCCTTTAAAAGAATGTAAAACATTGTTTCCTAGGATGAAATATTCACCATAACCCATTCACATAATCATAACAATATATACAAGATTATGTTGATGTCATATCTACGAAATTCAAAAGATAAGCGTTCTACTTCGTAGTCTAATTCCCTAATAATATGATCATACAATTATGACCATGTCACATCACTAGAGTATTATACAATATATACAGCTTCACAGTTATGTTTTCAATATAGCACGACTTGAAAGATACGTTAGGAATGAAACAGTTCAAGTCAATATTACTAACCTCAAGTGGAAGGATGATGTCATCGTTGTAGTTCGCTACTTCTTCACATTCTTCAGGTCTTCGGAGTAATACTTGTATGTCTCAACATTCCTAAACTTTCTAGTCTAACCTAAATGAAGTTGAATCAAGTATTTAATCAAGCGACTTTAGATGAGTTTTGACATACTAAAATATGACAACCAAACTTGACATACCAACACTTGGTGAGTTCAACCGAGCAATGCTCTAATAGTTTATCTTTGATAGACTTTTATAGCTTGTTGTATAGATCGACGATCTATCATTTGGTGTTTCTCTTCAGGAACCGAATTTGATAGATTGTGAACTAAGGTTTGATTATTTTGGTAATCTTAACCTTGGTTGATCTAACAAATAATAAAGGAGTTTATATTTATTAAACGGAAAAACCTTTGTAACTCAACATACATCTCTGATTAACTTGTTGATCTGGGAGATTGATAGAGCAGATACAAAAACATATTAGTCCTTTACTGTTTCGGAATACGATCCAAAGGAGTTGACTGGTAAAAGTCTTCAAAGCGGGTGAAGCAACTTAAGATAGTGGACTCTATCTTAGGATTCACGTGCGTAGACCAGATTGGTACTAGGCACAGGGATACTGAAGAAACTGAGTAACTTGGAGTTAGTTTACCTGGTCTTAACTATATGAAGTTGGTTGTAGTCTTTGTATAGTGGCTTAATTATGAGAGTATTCAAAACTGGACTAGGTCCTGGGGTTTTATGCATTTGCGGTTTCCTTGTTAATAAAATCTTGTTGTATGATTTTACTTTACCTTCTGCACTATTATTATCTTGCTAGTTATAATAAAGTAAACGCACTAGTACGTTAATCCAAAACTTGGGTTTGATCCTAATAAATTGGTTCGGAGTGTCGAAACCTATTCTATATACCTAGTGTTACCTTGTTGAAAAGTAATCTCTTTGAAAATATTTGTCTTTATTAAATCACACAAGGTGTATCTTATATAGGTGGATATCAAAAATATTATGGTGTACTTGGTACCCTCATCATTTCAATTGGTATCAGAGCAGGCAAAAAAGATAATATTTAACAATCTTTGTATGGTGCGATTTAACCCATAAGAAACGGTTTTCGAAAATAAAACACTAACTATCAGAATAAGGAAACTCGTTTTGATAAACTGATAAGGTTGGTGATTATGGTTTTCCTTTTATATTTTTATCCTTCTAAGAAATTATGAATATCTAATCTCTAGTCATGTTTTTAACGAATCTACAGAGAAAATCAGGAAAGACTATCATCAAAGAAAAGTATAATTTTGCGAAAACAAAGAAAAGACTCAGTTAACATATCACAAGGATTTGATACCAAATGTACATAAGTTGCTAATGTAGTTATATTATCATCTCATGACAACTCTCGAGATAATATGATTGATAGCTCTTCTTGCGAGTTTGACAAATCTGATTCCAAATTTGTAAAAGAATCTATAAAGGTTGTTAATGAACTCGAAATAGGTAGCAAATGTCTTACTACTAAAAATAAGAGTTTAAAAACAGAATTTAATAGCCTTCGGAATAAGACAAACGTCAACGACTCGCAAATTGAATACAAACTACTTCTAGAAAGTAGTAGTTCTCCCAGTAATACTTCTTTGTCAAATACAAATATTGACAGAGATCTTGAAAGATAAGGGAAACTTCAGGTTATTTTACAATCAAATATTGTTGAATGTGAAAGGCTTAGTCAAGATATCAAAAAGTTGGGGGGAAATGTTTATCAATGAAAACAGAGTCTTGAAAACAAAGTAAGTGCTTGTTTTTCTGGAACAGAATTGTTGGAGAAAGATCGTGATGTTGCTCTTGAAAAAATCAAATGGTCGGAAAAGGGAAAGGACTTAATAAGTCCAATGATTACTCAAAGAAATTATCCTCTATGATAAGAGCAGGTAGAAAGTTTCGTGATACACGAGGATTGAGCTATAAAGGAATAGATGCTTCTAGTTCTTGTAAAGAGGTAAAATTTGTCAAGGCTAACACTCATGTTCAACCAGATACTTTAAGAACCATTATCAAAGAAACCACTTTTTCTAATGTCAAGAAAGCAACACCTTTAAACAAAGATGGAAAGAACAAACCTCATCGATCTCCAATGCAAGTGGATCCACAAAAAGGTAACATGAAGAGTCACAATGCTTATGTTACTTAGCATTGTTTTTATTGTGGGAATAAATGACACTTTAAAAGGGGATGCAAAGTTTTTAAGATGCAAGATGCACTTTCTTTTGTATCAAAAAAATTGACTAAGTTTGCTTCCCTAAATGACTTAGGTCGTTATTGTCCAAAGTATAGGCAAAAAATCTATTATAACGATAGTTCATATGTTGCTATCAACGCACAACAAAGTTATCTCCGAATAAAAATAAGAGAGATAACTCTGTAAATGAAAAGAAAATTTTGATATTTCAAATTGGAGAAATATTGTTTTACAAGGTATCCAACAGGGAAACCGCCCTAACGGTATGAAGGAGAAAGCAGTTGTTGCGAAACCCATCTATAAATGGGTCTGGAAGTCTATCATACATGCAACCAAAGAGAAACCAGAAGTCTTCCATAATAATGATACTCAAATGTTTATTGTTGATGACAATAATTTTGAATGCCTAGTCGATTGACTCAAGAAAAACCTCATGTTGTCTGAAGTCTCTTGTACGACTGCATGTCACACTTCATCACAAGTCAATGAAGAAAAACAAAGAGCATGAAAAGGAGTCAGATGATCTATTCTAGGGCCGAACTCGGAATGACATCATATTCTTTTTGCGTTCGGAGAAAATTACAATACTTGATTTTCTATTGAATGTTTTTGGTGTATTGCACTTGACTTCGTGGGATAAACCATAGTGTTTCAGTTCCATATATTTACTCACTTATTATGATTAGTGACTTTTGAGTATAGCCGATCTTTGGATCATATCCTTGTGATTGTTATATCAAGATCATAAGAAAGTTGTGATGGTTTAGCTCATATGTAAGTCACATATATTAATGTTTGTTTATGTTCTATAAACTAAATATTTGGTATACATATGAGTGATTTCGTCTATGAGATTAACTTTCGGTTTTCAGTAACTATAAGTTTCGCTCTCATATTGGCTTATCTTTTTATGATTTTGTGAATTTTTGATTTAGCAGATTTCATATCTAACTTTTTGGTTGCTTTATCAAATAATCGTAAGGAAATACTGGAGATTAAAACTCATGTGTGAAGTCACATATATACTAATATCGGTTTATGTTCTATAAATTGTATATTTGGTATACATATGAGTTTCGGTTTTAGCTTTTTTACTTTGTGGTAGGTAATAGCTAAGATCCTTCCACCTTTCTCTGGTAAAGATTGTCTTTTTGTTATTCTTGTAGGGAATGACAAAATAATGAAAGAGAGTTCTAGTTTGAATTGGTGCTTAATGTTATATTCTAGTGGGGTGTGTGGTTGTAGAAACCGAGGGAAGAATTATTTTTGATGATGTATTTCCTGATAAGTAACTAGATCGATTCCGATCTTAGTTTGACTTATCAAAGTGAGGTAACAATTATTTTGGTTAAACGTTTTCTTGGTAAGCAAACTAGTCATCTAACCTAGTTACAGTTATCGAATTAGGTACATTTATTCTTGTTATAATTGGTTCTTCATAAGAAAAACTAAGTTAATTCTTATCTTAGTTTAGGCTTATTGAAATTAGGTACAATTTATTTATTTTTATAATTGGATCCTGATGAGAAAAACTAAGTTAATTATGATCTTAGTTTAGGCTTATCGAAATAGGTACAATTATTCATGTATAATCGGATCCTAATAAAAAACTAGTCATCTAACCTAGTTAGGCTTACCAAAAAAAAATAATATTACTTTGGATAATTGTTCCTTGGTAAGAGGCTAAAACAAATTACTTAGGTAGTTTTGGTTTTAGTGTTGCTTATCAAAACTGGTATGTTAGACCTTCTTTGCTTAATTCTTATAGGTTGTCTCGAGTTCTATTGAACTTGAAGGTCTTTTCAAAATACTTGTTGTATTTTTGTTCCTTTGTAATTTTGTGGCAACAAGGGGGTAAATATATGGAGTATACAATGACTTATAATCACTGAGAAAGGATATATATGCTGAAAAGTATATATCTAAACAAAAAAGGGTAAAGCATGGATGAATGGGGAGAAACATATCATGTTGTGTAGTATTACATACTACAAAAGTGAATAACAAATATGTTCAGATTGAATATATACCTAGATTTCCTTAGGGGAGTAAAGCTTTTTGTTATTCAAATGCTTCAACAACGACATTTATTTTTGAATATCTGCAGATCCTTTTGTTTTTGAAACTTGGAATCAAGCGTATGAAGATGGATTTAAGAGATTGTTATGTAATATAATGTTTTACCTTTTGATTCTTGTATTCTCCATTTATTTTTGCCATTAACGGTATAGTTGAAACTTGATATCATCGAGTTTGTTTATTTTGTGATAATTCTCTTCTAATATAAGGTCACTCGAACTATATCAAGAATCGACGGTTTGCAGATCTGATCTTTGATTCGAGATCTGAAGATAGGACTTTTGATCCTCCATTGTTAACAGACTCCATTCTGTGCATGATCGATCATAAGGAAATCAAGTTGTTTGTACAAGTACTTTGAATACTGGAGATTTGAAGACTAGAAGATTTTATTTATTTGTTTTTTTATCTTTGTGATTATACTCTGTGCATACTTGATTGACTGGGATCGGACAAGCTTGTTATTCGTTAATAGAATGTTATAGCTTGTTGTATGATTGAAAATTTATCATTTGATGTTTCTCTTCAGAAGACAAATCTGATAGATTGTGAACTAAGGTTTGATTATTTTGGTAATTTTAATCTTGGTTGATCTAACCGATACAAAATAGTTTATATTGATTAAACGGAAGAACCTTTGTAACTCAACATACATCTATAATTAAATTGTTAATCTGGGAGATTGATAGAGTGGTTACTGAAACAGATTAGTCCTTTATTTTTCCGGAATACGATCCCATTCCGGAATACGATCAAAATAGTCTAATAAAACATTAATAAGTTAACATTTGCTAATAATAATTAAGGTGCGAACTAATGGCTTTCTTAACTCAGTCATCCACTTGAAATCGTAAGATTTAGATCTTAAGGCATTTGGTAGATTAATTTGTAATTAAAACCAAAACTAAAACATGTTTTACCAATAGACTCCTTCTGTCCATCCCATTCATCAGCTTTTTAATCGGAAGATCTTATTATATGTATATAAGGATGGAAACATTCTTGACTGAATTAGATGTAACAAATGAAACTGGTAGAATTTTTTTTTATGGAAATGGAATCCCAAACTGTTTGGCCCTAAAAACTGGTTAGGACCGGAAACCGGATCGGAACCGACAGAATAATCGGGTCCGGTTCTGGGTCTAATAATTTCAAAACCGGATCCGGAACCGAGTAAAATAAACGGTTCTGGTTCCGAGTAATATGGTACCCGAACCCGATAGGACCCATTGACACCCCTGTTATGTGTGGCCAGGACAAGGAATTGTCTGAACATATTTTTATATTCTGTAATTTCTTTAGAGTTGTTCTTTTTCAATTATGGGGATATCATATCTATCATTTCTAAAAATACCACCCAAACTTAGATAAAAAAATGTAGTTCACTGGGGATCTAATTGATTACTTTTGGGGGAAGATTGGATCATCAATATTTCTTGTGTAGTATGGGAAATTCGGTAGAGATTCAAGTCTGTGTTTAAAAATCTCAAACCTAATCCATTTTAACTATTGAGAGGATTCAAAATCTTCACAATTCAATTGTGTAGAATAGTTGATGCAAGTCTCCAAAATATAAAGACCACCTCCATTAACAGGAATCAAAAATGGATTCCACCTACTAACCCTAACTCTATTATGCATCTTTCAAATTGAGGTTAAGACATTGTGGGATATGTTTAAGAATTCGCAATTTTTGCATGTGGACATCAATATTCAAGATGCATCTACAAACATGGTGATGTGAGTATAGAGGAAGCAGAATACTTAGTAGAGCATGAAGCAGATCAGTGGGCCATAACTCTTCAACTTGAGCATATATTAATTGAAGAATGCTCTGAATATGGAAACAACAATTAATGGAAATAGTTCGAGCTTATTTTGGCAGAATCATAGCATTACAAAAGATTTAAAAAATATATATATTTGAAAATTTTCAGTAATTGGGGTTGTAGGTAGATTATTAGGGAGCGTATAACCGACTGATATGTTGGCCAAACATGCCAGAAAATTTATGGTTTCTAAGACTTAGATTGAAACTCCTTCAACTTTTATTCTAAGTAAGGTTTTGCAGGTTAAAATAATTTATTGATTTCATAAGTTTTTTAGTATAACTTTCTTCAAATCAAAAACACAAACAAGTAAGTAGACACTCGAAAGATGTCTGAACAAGCGTTAGGTGACTTGACAACATGCATTCTAAGGTGTCTTTTAATCTTAAAAAGTAGGTTATTTGCAACTGCGAAACATGCATGTTCCACGTTTTTAATGAATAAAACTTAAATACGGACACGACAAGACATGCACTTAATGCTGAGAAAGATAGTCTCCATGAGTAGTTGTTATATAGTATACTAAAATGAAAATTGCCACCAAACCAGCAAAGTACTACATCATCATCACATATGTAGAAATTGATGTTTCACAAAAACAATTTATTGTGCAACAACGAAAAGAGTACACAACTATAACATCCTTGCAATACAATGGTATCTCATTGATTGCCTTTCCTTTCTAACGACTCGGATAGTTCCCATATTGCTAATGAAGGGTACCACTTTACGAGGAGGCATATCGAAATCCGTACAAAACAAGTTACTTTCCAGTTTGTCTTACATGGATTTTTATTTCCTCGTTCTTGGTAGTTTATATCACTTTGTCTTATAAGATTTTGATATCCTCCACAATAAACCAGTCCCCACTAACAGTTTTGAGAATTCTAGTTTGATTGCTACTCCTTTCATTAAAAGTAGCTTTTTGTTACTATCAAGACCTGTCATTCCTAACACTATGTGTACAAAGCAAACAAACAATTCTAAAACAACTACTCGCATGTTTTTCTCTTTATTGGATCCCATGGCACTCAACAAGTGTAGATGGTGACATTTGGATAAGGGGCAAAAGTGGCATTTCAAGACCATAAACAAAATTCAACTCTCATGGGAGAGATTAAAGCCCTTCGCCCTCAAGGCATCCTTAGCCACGATTTCTAGTATACGTCCCCGCGAGACACCGCTGGTCGTGATGCCGTGATTCCTAGCGCACATCCCCGCGAGATACTGCTGGTCACGTAGGTTCTGTAGAGCGTAAAACGTCCCCGACAGGCTTATGAACCAGAACAACCACAATTCCAGCATGTCTTCGCGAGACGCAGCTGATTGTGATGCCATGATTCCTAGTATACATCCTCCACGAGATACTGCTGGTCATGTAGGCTCTGTAGATGCGTAAAAATATCCCTATCGGACTTATGACCCAAAGCGGAGATATGCATGTCTCCTGTAAGCACGACTCATCTTATTTGAGATCAATGACTGATTCCTAGTACATCTGATAGACACATTTTTGTGTCTAATTTGATCTCAATACTATATATTGTTGGCACTCGATTTTGTACTTATTATGGTGTTTTATGTGTGTGTAGGTATTTTGGGGGAATAAACATTTTTGGAAAATTCGGCTCGAAAAAGTGTTAAAAGGCACCTAGGAGGACACTTGTTATTCGGACTCTCACTGTTGGATAAGGGGTAACCTAATCGCTAAGGGGTACCCACCTGCTATTCGCGCCCCAGTTCCGGATAGGGGGCAACCTCTTCTTCACGAGTTCAAACTGGATTTGGCAGGAAACTCGGTTTCAAACAGTTTTTCACCTTCGTATCTTTTGTATTGATTTTGGAGGGATTCTATCGAGATTTTCTGACAAATTTGGTTTGGTAATGACCTGTTGAATCAAAACAGGGGTGGTAATCAATTCATGCACGCAAATAAAGAAGATTTGAGTTAAATCTCGTTAAACAGGGGAAGAAAAGATATCGAGCACTCTGTTGATTCTCTGGCGTCTTTTATGGGATGTACACGAGTATTGGGAGGATATTTTACTCTGAGATTTGATTCTATCGAATCTGGAGAATTTTTGGAAGGTTTTATAGCTCAGAAACACGTGAAAGGGGAAAGAAAATATTCCCGAGGATATAAATCATGAATGGAGTTATTATGGATGATTCTTGGCCTAGCGAGTATATAAAGAGGTTCTAGAGATCTTTAGAGGGGGAGAGGAGAGTTTGGAGCACAACAGAGTGAGGATTGATCGAGTTGCAAGGAACATTTTTCTGCTCCTGTGGAAGATGAAGAACACGAAGAACAGACAGCCAAAGACCGTCGTTCTTCAACAGTGTCAACGACAGAACCTTTAGGGTCGTACTACTGCAGAGCTTGTGACGCATATTTATTATCGTTCTTTCTAACAGTGTTTTGCAACATTTATAAACGTTGCAAACACCCGTTTTTAATCATTTTCTCTCCATTTCATCTTTGTAAACAATTTTTGAGCATGAATCAATACTTTGAGAAAGTTCACACAATGATGGGATAAACCCAATCCTTGGGGCGATGGAGGAAGCTATCTTTCCAATGAAAAAGTGGTAATTCTTAATTATTTAATTTGTGCAATTTTTAATTATGATTATTTACCTAGATTAAAAATAGATTTTATGATTTTTGTTAAACAATTGTATTTTCTATTGATGGAATATGCTTAGCCTAGGGTTTTGATATCCCATGCTTTGGATTAACATTTGTTGTTTCTAAAAAATCTACTTTTGCAATAGTTGAGAATCAAATTGAACGTGTGAAATTGCATAATTGTAATTAGTATCACTTTGGAATTGGTAAATAGCGGAATCCTAGCCCCAACCTCTCCATAATTTCCAAACAACTTTTCAATTGAGCTTGTTATTTTTATTTACAAAAATTAAGTCTAAAATATCTGCTTTCACAAGTCTTGAACGAACCTTTCTTACTACAACATCATTGAAAATAACCATCAACATCATCGCGAGATACACCGGGGTCATGTCTACTCTAGGCTCTGACTCGACTTACTGAGGTTTCTGAATTCCTAGGATATCCCCGCGAGATACACTGGTTATTTTGCCTTTGGGCCCTTTCGACAGACTCCTAGAACATCCTTTCGAGATACGCTGGTCTTGTCGGCCCCATTAGATGGACACAGTTGATTCCTAGCACATCTCTGCAAGATACGCTGGTCAAAAAACAAGTGAGCCAAAGTCTCACAGAGACATTAATCGGGCGCACAAATCCCTTTCTCTCGCTTCACGACAAGTCCCAACTGACCACTGAGAGATTCAGATACGTTAATAAAATCTTCATAAGAGATTTGGATCCGTTCACAAATTCTCGGAGAGATTCGAATCTCTTCGCAAAATCTCGGAGAGATTAAAATCCCTCTGCAAAATCTCGGAGACATTCAAATTTCTTCGCAAAATCTCAGAGAGATTCAAATCTCTCTGCAAAATCTCGGAGAGATTCAAATCTCTCCTCAAAATCTCTGAGAGATTCACATGATAGGCACACGCCTTACCTAGGGCTCAAGCCTATTTCTCAGCCTCTCAAACACACTCACGGCTAGTAAATTGAGCCCGAATCATACATGTCTATCCAAAAACGTGGATAATCTCTCTTGAGCTCCGCATGCTCAACAAAGGGATCCAAAAGCAATAATATGGTCTCCACATGACAAATGTGACCGGCCTTGGAGAGAGGGAGATCAGCCTCAGCTCCTCTCACACTCTGCACACGATTCCTGAGGCATTCCATGCCTTTTTCACGTGACTCATCTTAGTTATTCTCACAAATCAGAGAATATCTCTCTATCTTGGCCAACTCGGTTAAAGAGAATATTTCTCTCTCAACACATCATCACAAAGGCTGACTCAGCTTCACACAAATGTGGGGATATCAATTAGGTTTTGGTCTGGCGGTCTACGGCACGTGTGAGAAATACCCGGCTTATTTCTCACCGCAGAAGAGAGTAAAGGCGGTGGAATAATGAGATAAACTCAACCTAGTTTATCTCTATTCCTGAAGAAACGGGAGAATTGCTCCGTACGGCATGAAAAATAATCCTTATCTTCACTGACCTGAGATTAGAGAATTCATATAAATAGGTCCTCTATTTCTCCAAGCTATCACAATCTTTCTCATAGCCTCCCAAAGCAATTCTTCTTCAACTATAGAATTCTTTGGTCTCTCTCTTCATCTGCTTCCCTCCCTAAGACCAGCCCTAAATCTCTTCCATGTGACTGAAGCAGCCTTTGAAAGGCCATTGTGCGTGGTTTAGGCGAAGACTGTTCGTGCTCAACCTCCCGAAACTCACTTTCAGAAACCCTAGAATCCCACTTCTAACCTCTCTCAGATTTTAGGTAATTACATTTTGGCGACTACAGTGGGAGGTTGTTCACTCAGTTACAGATATCAATCATGGTCTCTTAGTAAGGAAGATGATTCCACCAATCCAAATATAAAAACGTTCCATTGATCCAGTCTCTGTAAATCCCTTACAGGTTTGGCCGAGAGAGTTATCCCTACCATCACTTTCTCTCTCTTTCGAGTTTGACATTAGTGAATAGGTTAGTGCGTCCCGAATCACATGGATCTCATCTTGCATAACAAAACGCCCTAGTAACCTATTTTCATAAAAATCTATTGTTAATCCTTGAAAACGT
Source organism: Papaver armeniacum (assembly GCA_023531295.1). NCBI lineage: Eukaryota > Viridiplantae > Streptophyta > Magnoliopsida > Ranunculales > Papaveraceae > Papaver > Papaver armeniacum. The sequence continues at coordinate 88,817 of JAJJWW010014514.1, read as the reverse complement.
TGGATACGGACAAAGGAGAACTCCCGGAGACTCAACATAATCTTGCAAAATCTCATATCGACATCTAGATTTATCTGAAAATGCCTTTAAAGTTATCAGTAGGGATAGATCCAACAAATCTAGATCGAGTACATGTTTCTTAAAGAAGGAGTAATAAAAATGTCGAGAATAACACTGACGGGATCTTGCCTGCAATCGACCTCATCGGAGAAGATAAAGCTCATTACGAACGTGATAGAGCAAATGAGCAACCATCCAACCGACCTTATCACTCTCAAGGACCTCAAGGACCAGATGACGCTCTAAACTTTGAGATTCTGACGAATATTTTCTCCAAAATTCGTTTAGGTCAAGGGCCCTCAACCTGATCACAGGGGACTCGGGAAGTTTACTTCACTTTACTATTTTACTTATAACTCTTTCAATATGTATCAGATTGACCTATTTCTTTTTCTGTCGGATTTGTATTTTCACTGTCTACGGGATAAACTTAGCAAAAACTTGGAAAGGTTCTGAAAAATTCGTGACCTAGACAAAAGCTTTCCAGAGCCACATAAGGTCATAAATCGCCAGCTGAGATGCATCTTGTCGTTTTCGTGTTTTAGAGGATCATGACCAAAACACGACAAAGAGTAAGATGAGACTAGATTCCGGAATGACGCTCGGCCAAAGATCATAATTATCCGAAGATGTAAAGTCGTCGGTCGATATGCTATCAACACCCATCCCGTCAGAAAGAAGGGGAGTCCTAGCAATCATTTGACCAAGTCTCGATGAACCTTCATCTCAACTACACCAACGATTATTCAAAGATCATGATGGGACCTCGGTTCACCCAAGATGGAGAAGCGAATATCATTGCAAATCGAATCTATCAAGGAAAAATAGATTTGTATTGATACTCGTGAGGCTAGCTATTCATGATACTCATCCAGACGCGTCTAGTAGTTCCCACAGTCAAAGCCTCTTCTCTTCGAAAGACCAGCTCGATAAGATAGCCCATGTGTCAGAGTCGGACGTGATGACCGAAGAACAAGATGAGACGACCACTTATGGCTCCTCAAATCAGAATAGCACTTCCTCAGGTTGGAATGTACCGTGGGGACTTTCGAAGAACTCCATCATCAATAAACTTAACGCAAACCATCTCCCAGAAGAAAGATAAATCTCGATTGATGATTTGGCTAAATAAGTTCACATGAATCCCTGTCAAGATACCTAGTATAGGCGGAACAAGAACTTCATCTTATCTAGGAAGACACATGCAGCCAGACACTCTACCCGACTCTCCACAGACGTCTCCAACCCGTAGAATATCTCTTTCTAGCCTTTAAGACTCAATCTCTTACGATACAAGGGTTTTACTTCGTTTTTTTCAAGTGTCTCAAGTCGATAAGAACCCCTAGTCATATATCAAACTGTGGACTAACGGAAAACCGTGATACACACCTTTGCATGACCAACAAGAGGTGACCCTAACATCCAGTTTCCAGATAAATATTTAGAAACAATCAACGCAAGAGTCTCTAAAGATTGGGAAACATCGAGACCATTCAACTCCTCAAACTCACATCACAACATATTATAACTTAGGGACTATGAGATTAGAGTCTTCCCTTTAAAATCGTAATAGGGAATCATCTGTGAATCGATGAATCTCGCATCTCTTTTCAGTATCGTTGAATTCTCCTTCGTCATCATTTTCTCTGTATTCAGCAATTGCAATTATGTCCTGGATCCTGACTGAAGAAGTGACAGTTCAAATCTGGATAGTTTAGTCCCTATAAGATGTTTTAGGGTTTTATATGTGTACAACATGACTATATCAAGTAAAAGAAGCATTCAAATTATTCTTCAACAATTAACGCATGAAGGAGACAAACTAGGGTTCGCAATTGGTTTGAATAGGAGTATACAGTTTCCAGTCTACTCGGACGCGTCTCATACTTTAGGCACATAACTCGACGAACTGGGATAAATGGGTAGAGAATTCGACGACGCGCCATTGATAAAAATATCCGCCCATGTCTCTCCTACCACGTGTCAAAAGGGAATGTTGTTTCAATACACGATCCAAGAGATATCATCAAAACACTTGAAGGAATTGTTGCTAAATATATCTAGACTCCAAGTTCAACTTCATATGGACTTAGCACTATAAAAACAAGATATAAATCCTAATTTTTCTCCAATAGATGAAGGTTGGGTCTTTTCTGTTCGATAGTTGGGGTCAACCACTGAAATCGGACGTCAACCGAAGTTTTTATAGCCTGTGGAGTCAGGATCGCGCAAGGAAGGAATTTCTATTACGAATTTAACTTAGGGTTTTCACCTACTTGCATACCCGACGGAGAAATCTAGGGTTTGCATCAAGTTCGAACTCATGAGGGTCCCATTCTTTTACCAGATGCATATGGAAAAGGTTCAGATAGAGAAATCAACCCTGGAGAAATCTTCCGACAGAGCCGCCTAGAGAAAATCTCTTTCTTCATGTTCCGCTGCTTCACTTTGGCCTCTGCATCTCGATCCACCTTCTTATCATGTTACAGCTCTTCATTTACCATGCTTCATTCTAGATTAAGAAACTCTCTAAAATACGAGGACCTGAACTCAACTCACCCCGACGGATCCTGACATAATTGAGCCCAAGTTTCTCACGGGTTGTCACCAAGTTTCCTAGGTTTACAAAATCATCAGAATCAAGACCGTTCGGAGTTATCATTATCATGATATAATCCATCGGTAAGTGTCTCATCCGAAGTTAAGATATGGGTTCTGTAAAATTATCCTCATGCCGGTTAGTTATCTCTGCACCCGATTCTCTTCCTGAAATCCCTTTGAAATTGTTGAAGCCCGCCTCATCCGCATTCTACCAAGATCTAACTCGTTCTCTCCATGAAGAGTACTCTACAAACAAAGAGAATATCAGATAATGCTTCAAAGGACTAGGGTTTGATTTACATGAGGACCGACCTTTCCCCTTAAAACCTTGTCCTCCTACAATCCCTTTAATCCTTATTTTCTCCTAGTCCCTTCAAGCATACCCTCATGCCTAGATTCTTGTACTTATCAAGAAATTCATCTCATATCTCATGAGATACTCGTGGATTTGTTTGGGTCCACACTTTAACAAGGGATCAAGCAAATTACGTTTTCTGGAAACCAAAGAGTAAAAACGAATAATCAATACCACGGACGTGTCTCTGGCCTAACAATACAAAATTCACGACCTAAACCAAGCTAAGGAAGGGTAGTGAAGTCATAATACTCCAAGGGGTTGTGCTTGAAGCAAGAGAGCGTTTTAAGAATCCAACTGAAACAAGGATTCCTTTGGTAATTCAGATTGATGAACATTGCAGCGCGAAGACTTGAAAACTGATGACAATTCGTAAGGAATTTCAGGGTACTTTTTGAATCAAATGTGTTCCTCTATGTCTTCCCAACAACATACCAAAAGGGCGCTTCAAACGGACAAACGATCTAGGAGATGTGGTCCCAACACCGAAGTAAGTGTAATCTGAAAACTCCTGAAATTTTTATACGAGAATCTGAAGTCAAAAGTATACATGGATTTGATTGACCAAACGAACTCGGAATCGAGCCATTCTTTTTGGTTAGAAATCCTATCTTATTTTATTTCAAAGTTGGGGTTGGGGACTCAAATCAGAGTCCATATAAAGATTTTACATCCATTCTCCCTAAGTGTCTCAAATCTGAAGTTTTATGATAAACACTTAAACGAAGAGAATCCTTGACAAATACGACCACTTATATTCATTCAATGGTCGAAGAATTATGCATTAGAGACGATTAAAGAGAGATAAATTTCAAGACTTACCGAGGATGCTTCAATAAAGAATGAACGATGGGTATCTACATCAGCAAACTCAAGATCATTAACTATTATTAGCTTCTACATCATCAATTTGAAGATTAATATCATTTTGAAAGACAAACAAAGCTATCATCTAAGCAAGAGGAATATGTTCAGCACATTCATGCCACAATTATAATTCATTGGTCAAGAATTAAATTCAAACATTAAGTAAACTAAAACGGTTTCCTTCAATACCAGTTATACTTCGAACATAAATAGGAATTCCGCTCAAACAAGGAATTTCAGTGCAAGTAGAATTCATGGGAGGAGGTGGACCAGTTTCTATACATTCCCACATATAAAAATACTTCTATTTTCAATTTTATTTCAAAAAGGAAGCCTTGAAGCAAAACGAAAAGGAATTAGAGCAAGAAGAGGAAATTAAGAAGAATTTGGATCAAATAAGGAAACTGAGGGTTTTTCTTTCTTCTAAAATCCCACCAAGCTGTGGCCAAGCTCTTCCCATGCGTAATAATTCTCTCCTACTCCAGTGGGACGTCATTTATTCTCTCGGGATTTTTTTCAGAGGGATCAAAGTCGAAGAGAATTGGGGTTTTGAGGAAAAATAGCCCTAATTTGGCCCAATAAGGAAACAAAGGTCTTTTCTTCTTCTAAAATTTCCCCAAGCCGTGGCCAAGCCCTTTTCATGCGTGAAGATGCTCTCCTAGGCCAGTAGGACGTGATTTTATTCTCTTGGAATTTTTTCAGAGGGATCAAAGTCGAAGAGAATTAGGGTTTTGACGAAAATAGCCATAATTTCAAGAATTTGGTGGAAAAGGGATTTATTCTAAAAGAGAAGGGACTGAGTCTCTACCATTCTCTTGGACAGTCCTATACACTTCTATCAATCCCTTTTATCTCATTACTCTTCAACAAAAACGAGCTCATAAGAGATTTTGACCAAAATACCCTTATTTCACAATTTTGAGTATTTTCAAGGAAGAAGGCCCTGATACAGCCAGAGATCGACCAAGCTCTCATATACTCATTCCAAAAGACTCATACATGTGAGTATTGAGTTCTCTAAATGATCTAAGAAGAACGGGATTGAAACGGAATCCAGAAAAGGGGAATTTCATAGAAAATAAAGGGAATCTGGTTCAAAACAGGGAATTCAGATTCATGATTTCCAAAACCAAGACCAGAGACGCGCCAATTCCTCTTTCAAGACGTGACTATGCCTAGGGAGTCTCCATGATTCTCTCATGCCAAAGAAAAATCAAGCTCATAGTTGTTTTTGACGAAAATACCCTTAGTTTCAAAGGTATGTACTTTCTCTAATAAGAGGAGTCTGATTAGTACAAGGAATTAAACAAACTCTCATCATACAAGGTGCCAACCCCAGAAGATAGATGCACACCTTCCAAGCCTCGTCAATCCTCTCTAGAGTGTCTGAAGGAGTCAGACGCGAAGAAAAGAGAAATTAGGGTTTGGGTACAGTACAAGCCTGAATTCAGAATTTACATGGGATAGGGACTTCGTAACTTCAAAACTAAGTACCAATATTTTCTCACGGACCTTCACCAACTTCAAGGCCATCCAGGAACCGTTCAAAAAATTCTCTCTTCCCCACATACACGCCTATACAAACTCAGAAGCTCAAGGATGCACAAAGAGAGAAAATTAGGGTTTTGGCCAAGTAAACCCTAATTAACAAATTACATTCGCTCGAGATGGAAATTTTGTCTCATCAATACTTCAGTATCATGTCATTAACGTCCAACACAAAATCCCAGAAAGCTCCCAAATCCAGAGTTGATTTGAAGTCCAGAATCAGAGCAAGCAAAGACGAAGCATCAATTCGAGGACTCTGTAGATCTAAAAAGACAAGTGGATTATAATTTCGTATCTGAACGGTTTGACACCATCTATATACTCATCATAGAACAATCAAGTTTATACTCTGAGCAGGGGACTTAATGTAGATGGTAAAATTTGGATAAGGGGCAAAAGTGGCATTTCAAGACCATAGACAAAATTCAACTCTCACGGGAGATATTAAAGCCCTTGTCCCTTAAGGCATCCTTAGCCACGATTTCTAGTATATGTCCCCGCGAGACACTGCTGGTCGTGATGCCGTGATTCCTAGCGCACATCCCCGCGAGATACTGCTGGTCACGTAGGATATGTAGAGCGTAAAACGTCCCCGACAGACTTATGAACCAGAACAACCACAATTTCAGCATGTCTTCGCGAGACGCGGCTGATTGTGATGCCATGATTCCTAGTATACATCCTCGACGAGATACTGTTGGTCATGTAGGCTCCGTAGATGCGTAAAAATGTCCCCAACGGAGATATGCATGTCTCATGTAAGCACGACTCATACTATTTGAGATCAATGACTGATTCCTAGTACATCATCGCGAGATACACTGGTCATGTCTACTCTAGGCTATGACTCGACTTACTGAGGTTTCCGAATTCCTAGGACAACCCCGCGAGATACACTGGTTATTCTGCCTTTGGGCCCTTTCGACAAACTCCTAGATTATCCTTTCGAGATACACCGGTCTTGTCGGCCCCATTAGATGGACACAGTTGATTCCTAGCATATCTCTGCAAGATACGCTTGTCAAAAAAACAAGTAAGCCAAAGTCTCACAGAGACATTAATCGGGCGCACAAAGCCCTTTCTCTCTCTTCACGACGAGTCCCAGCTGACCATTGAGATTTTCAGATCCGTTAATAAAATCTTCATAAGAGATTTGGATCCGTTCACAAAATCTCGGAGAGATTCGAATCTCTTCGCAAAATCTCGGAGAGATTCAAATCTCTCTGCAAAATCTCGGAGAGATTCAAATCTCTTCGCAAAATCTCGGAGAAATTCACATGATAGGCAAACGCCTTACCTAGGGCTCAAGCCTATTTCTCAGCCTCTCAAACACACTCACGGCTAGTAAATTGAGCATGAACTATACATGTCTATCCAAAAACATGGATAAGCTCTATTGAGCTCCGCATGCTCAACAAAGGGACCCATAAGCAATAATATGGTCTCCACATGACATATGTGACCGACCGTGGAGAGAGGGAGATCAGCCTCAGCTCCTCTCACACTCTGCCCACGATTCCTGAGGCATTCCTTGCCTTTTCACGTGACTCATCTTAGTTATTCTCACAAATCAGAAAATATCTCTCTATCATGGCCAACTCGGTTAAAGAGAATATTTTTCTCTCAACACATCATCACAAAGGCTGACTCAGCTTCACACAAATGGGGGGATATCAATTAGGGTTTTGGTCTCATGGTCTACTTGCACGTGTGAGAAATACCCGCTTATTTCTCACCGCAGAAGAGAGTAAAAGCGGTGGAATAATGAGATAAACTCAACCTAGTTTATCTCTATTCCTGAAGAAACGGGAGAATTGCTCCGTACGGCATGGAAAGCAATCCTGCAATCCTTATCTTCACCGACACCGAGATTAGAGAATTCGGTATAAAATAGGTCCTCTATTTCTCCAAGCTATCACGATCTTTCTCATAATCTCTCAGAGCAATTCTTCTTCAAACTCTAGAATTCTCTGGTCTCTCTCTTCATCTGCTTCCCTCCCTAAGATCAGCCCTAAATCTCTTCCATGTGACTGAAGCATCCTTTGAACGGCCACTGTGCATGGTTTAGGCGAAGACTGTTTGTGCTCAACCTCCCGAAACTCACTTTCAGAAACCCTAGAATCTCACTTCTAACCTCTCTCAGATTTTAGGTAACTACAGCAAGGGACCCACTGCTCTCAATGGGTTCATCATCACTCTCCATTAAGGGATATTGTTTTAGAGTTGTTTTTTCAGTTGTCTCTGTAGAACTACTCTTCTAAAATTAACTAGTACCCATTAGTAGTGTGAGAATTCCAGTTTGATTGTTACTCCTTTCATCAGAGTAGCCTTATATGTTATCATGAAGACCAGTCATTCTTGGCACCTTCGACTTGTGAGGGTTTCCAGTTCTCTCTTTGTTTATAAGGCGGCAATAACAAGTGGTCGCCGAACATTGAAAATACTTTATATCCCACCTTTTGTCCCCAAATATTTTTCCCATAACGTATCGCCAGGGAGGAGCCAGCCCATTACAAAGTTGTGCACTTGCAATTCCTGTCCAGCCGGCTCCAAAACCTAATTTAAGCCCAACTGAACTTTTTTTGCTATTTACAAGCGTAGTTTTGCTTATTTGTACCTCTAGAAATTTTTCTAACCCCAAAATAAATTTTCACGACTCCATTTAAAAATCCCGCATTTTCATTCTCGCATATAAGACTCCAGGGCGATGATATTAGTCCAAGACCTCCGGTGGGCTCAAATGGATTAAAGCTTCCGAATGAAAGACACGTCATGAGAGAAAATGGTGCGGGCAAAGGGAGGGGTATGTAGCAGCGTCGGCAAAACATTTACCACCATTTGGTGAAGTTTGTTTGTTTGTTTGTAGTTGTACTACTAGTCTACCACTACATTGTCTCGTACCAAAAAACATCATCCACAGCAGTCAGCCAAAAGATGGCTTTCCCAAAATTCAAAAGATAAACTATACACGCGTCATACCTAGATATTTGTTATTGACCCCTCTTTTTTAGAATATTCTCCATGAGTCATGAAGACCACAAGCCCGCCACGCGCCCCATCCATATCAATCAATCGTAACCCTCCACTTAATTCACCACTCAACGGTTCATATCAAAAAGTGGAACCATTATATCTTCTTCTTTTTCCTCCTTCCTCTGTGATTACCCTCACACCTGCTCATTTTCATTTTCCCCTGCTTTCATTTCTCTGAAATCAAATGGCTCTCAAGATTTCTTCTGCTATTTCTTCTCCTCTCCAAACCTCACAACTAGAAATCAAACCCATATTTGCATCTCCTTCTCGGGTTTCGATTTTTCCCAAGAAAAGAAATGTTGTGATATCTGCTGAATTAAACAATCGTGCAGCCATAACAGGGATAGTTTTCGATCCATCTGAAGAAGTAAAGAAAGAACTTGTTTTGGTTCCAACTGTTCCTCAACAATCTCTTGCTCGTCAAAAGTTCACGGATGATTCTGAATCTGCAATCAATTATCAAATCAAGTGAGCTTAATTTTTTTTCATTTTTCTTTTCCATTTTTAAGGATTTTTATATGCTGATATCGTTGTTGATTGAATTACAGTGTGGAATATAACGCGTCGTATGTGTATCACGCCATGTATGCTTACTTTGATAGAGATAACGTAGCGCTTAAAGGCCTGGCAAAGTAAGCTTTAACAATTAAACCTTTTTTTTTTTTTTTTTTTTCCTGTTTTGTTAATTATGGTTTCATTAGGTTTGATTTGTCATTATGTGATAATTCGTGTTTGATTATCGTTAAAAATCAGGTTTTTTAAGGAATCGAGTGAAGAAGAACGGGAACACGCTGAAAAACTGATGGAATATCAGGTTTGTATTCTGAAAAGAAGAAAGAATTGGGCTTAATTTGATGTTTTGGATAAATATTTGATCGTTTCTGATGTTGTGGTTTTGGTGAGTTACAGAATAAGAGAGGAGGTAAAGTGAAGCTGCAATCTATTGTCGCGCCTGTTTCTGAATTCGAGCATGTTGAGAAGGGAGATGCTTTGTATGGTGAGGTTCCCTTGGCTTTTATTTGAGCAACCTGGCATATTTGTTTTCGTAGTATTTGTTTCCATAATGGTTGTTCGTGTACAGGTGAATTATTTCTTTTTAACGATATTTATCAATTGAGATTATTGTTTCGTTGCCTGAGTTTATTTTGACAAGCGTTGCTATGAATTTGTTACATATTCATGGTCATTAGTCTTTTGTGCAAACGTATACGTAGACCCGATGTCCGTGTACAATTGTTAACTCTTTAAGGTTTCTTAGTTATGTCTGAGTTTATTTGCACAAGCATTGCTAAGAATCTGTTGCATATTCATGGTCATTAGTCTTTTGTGCAAATGTCATTGACCCAATGTCCGTGTGCAATTGTTAACTGTTTAAGGTTTCTTATTAGAAGCAGTCTGTGTGCTTTATGATTCGTTATCAACAAGATACAGTATAGGTTAACTTTTGTGTTTTCTGTATGGAACTTGGTTTCCGCCTTTTAGTTTCGATTCCCATGATGCAGTTAGCTCTTGTGGTCATATTTTCAACATGCCTGGAATTGATTTCGAGAATCTGTGACTTGATAATGTGTACTTTTTTATTTTTGACCTTTTGCTTGTTCTCGACTCAGCTATGGAACTTGCTCTGTCGTTGGAGAAGTTGGTGAATGAGAAGCTTCTCCATTTGCATAATGTAAATATCATTATCCTTTCCTTTTTGCTTTTATTTGGTGGCATCTCAAACTAAACATTCTGCGTTATCTTCTAATAAACGTGGCTTCTTCTCAAATATGTCTTTCTTTGCTAATGATAGGTTGCGAATCAAAACAATGACGCACAACTGATGGATTTTGTGGAGTCCGAATTTCTGACTGAGCAGGTATGGATTGTTTTTGATACTGGATTTCTTTTGTTGCGAGGAGTGTGTTTATTTGTTCTACAGTGAGTTATTTGGCAGTAAGCATCTGAAATTGATGATTTTTTTGTTTTGTTTTGAAGCAATTGAAACTGATGATGTCTGGTTTTGTGACATTTCTTTCGTTTGTTTAGGTGGAAGCTATTAAAAAAATATCAGAATATGTGGCTCAATTGAGGAGGATAGGCAAAGGACATGGTAAGAAATCAGATTTTCATACCCCTCTCGTCACTGTTTTTTAATATCCTTGTAGGATGGTGCCTAATCTTGTTGGAAACTCTTGGGTTTGCTTGTAGGTGTATGGCACTTTAACCAGATGCTGCTCGAAGAAGGAGCTGCTGCTTGATAAATAGAGAAATCCCCCTTCGTTCCTGCCTTGCCTTGTCAATAGTACCGTCCAGTGTGGTTGGTGTTTGCTTGAAGTTTGTAGCTGTGTTTCTTAGTCGTGGTTGGAAGCATAGAGTTATTATTTAGAGAAACTGTATTATCAGCAGATGTGAGATGTAGGATCTGACTCTAGTTTAGAAGGCGAAAGTTAGGAACTCAGATCAATAAAAGTAAACCTCCTTGAAGTGACGTACTTCAGTCTTATTGTTGCATTTAGTTGGATATTAGTCATGCAGTTATGCCACATTAAATGGTTTTGAATGTTTGATTTTGATTATGTTTGAAAAATATTGATAAGATCAAACTTTCTGATACAAAATGCACAACTGCATTGATTATTCTAAGGACCATCAACTTGGTTATAGCTACCGATCATATCAATATCCGGCATCTCACCATACGGCCATCAATACCAACTGCATACCTAAGCATATTGAAAATGCATAATTGAAAGAATGCAGATTTTCACAATTCTACACCTATTCCAGGGGCCAACAACCTGGTTGAAGCTACCTTCATATATCAATACCCAGCATCTCACTACACTGTTAGGCCATCAACAGAATACACCAACTGGAAGCATAATGCAACTGCACAACTGGAAGAATGCAGAATTATTCCAATGGACCGTCAAACTAGATCTGTTAACCATCTCACTGAACCAGTTATTGCAACAATTGGGTTAAGGTGACAGTAAAGGTCTAGACTGAATATAGCAGAGGTACAAAATCTTGTTCTATACAGTGCCAACTAATGAAAACAAAACACAAGTTCTTAAGCTAACATTGGAGAAATACTTCAAAATGAGAAAAGAGAGCAATCCAAAAGAAATTCTTTAACAAACTCTCTGAAACCTATCAGAATTTTATCATCATAGTAAAACTCAAGCAGTAGCGGCTCCTTGTGCTGCAAGACGCTTCCTTGCCTCTTCGATGATGGTTAACTTGATACCCTTGCCCTTGGGGAGAGTCACCCAAGGCTTTGTGCCCTTACCAATGGTGAAGACATTTGCCAAACGGGTGGCAAATTCATGACCGGTGCTATCCTGGATGTGAAGGGTATCAAAACTCCCCTTATGCTTTTCTCTGTTCTTAATGACACCAACACGGCCTCTGTTTCTTCCTCCAGTAACCATGACAACGTTACCAATGTCAAATTTGATGAAATCGACAATCTTGTTGCTCTCAAGATCAAGCTTGATAGTGTCGTTAGCCTTGATCAGGGGATCTGGGTAGCGGATAGTGCGACCATCAAATGTGTTGATGTATGGGATACCCTTTGATCCAAAATGCACATTACGGACCTTGCAAAGCTTGAACTGCAACAGTAAATGACATATTCTTAGTAAAATATAAGTCTATGAGAACATAAGGAGAAGGTTTAATTATATCCCATACAACTATGAGAACACAAAACAGAAAGACTGACCTTGGCCTCTTCATCCTTGATTGAGTGGAGTCTGAAACGACCCTTGGTGTCATAAAGGAGACGGAAGTTCTCATTTGTCTTGGGAATTGACACGACATCTGAAAAACAAAGCCAAAAGAATCGCAAAGGTAAGCACGAGAAGAATAGGAAATGTCTTGGGAAATCAACACATACACATGAAACATGAAGGTTGTTAACCAGCCTTAAGAATACAGATGAAGAATGAAAATCTAGCTAATCCGGTCTATAATGATCTTAGGCCATCCATAATAAATCAAATAGAATGGTCCAGAAGCATTATGCACCAGAATAGCTAGACATTCGTGTCCATCATCCATAATAACTTGTTCAGAGAAATCATCATAGTCCCGAGTATTGAATGAATTTAATGAAATCCAATTTCTGAATCATTTGGTCACTGTTGATTAATATAGTCTCTGTATCTAAAACTTTACATGATCACTCCAACCAAATTATCACTAACACCGTCAATATTATTGAAGCAATTTATTGGCTCCAATTACCGATTTACTGCTAAATACCTAGATAAAGCAAATAGGTGCAAACATATATTTGTTCAATAAATATCCTATTTACTGCAGATAATTGCAGGTTGTAGACATTTGTAGCTTAAGAAGATAAAACCGCAATCAGTAAAGAACTAAGATAAACAAATTGAATGTAATGGCCTTTGGAGGCGGATTTGAGAAAAGTAAGATTGTATGGGTCAGTAGTTGCCCGATGTTGTACAGAGTAGAGGGTTAACCCTCAAAATCTCAATACAAATCAAAACAACCAACAAAACCCATAATCAAAAGCACAAAATCCGTACTATGATTCCATCATTTCCAGAAACGGAAATCAATATCAGGGATTGAATAACTGAGCACCTTACAGAAGACCTGTAAGTATTTCAGAGCTACTGAAGAGCTCTCCCCATTTTGCATCAATCCCATATTTTCTATAATATTTATTACAAAACAAGAGGAAGGTTAACAGTACATACCCATGAACCCAGAAGGGTATGTCTTGTCAGTCCTGACCTTTCCATCAACAAGAATATGCCTTTGCATCAAGATAGCAATAACCTCACGGTATGTGAGAGCATACTTCAACCTATTACGCAAAATAAGGATCAATGGTAAACACTCCCTAGATTTGTGTGGACCAGATGATGGTTTTGGAGCCTACAGAGACAAAAATCTTCCATTAAAACCAAATCCAAATAAGCATCAAATAAGATAATAACAATACACAAGAAAAGGACTATTGATTCTTACAAAGGCACCACCAAGCTTGTCAAGCATCCAATGCTTAGGCGCATTGAGCCTCTTCATATGCTTCTTCAACCCTCTTGCCTGTATTACCACAACAAAATCAGTACACATATGAAAGAAATAAAGGATAATAAATAAATAAATCATAACATATCCAGCAATGAACAATAAATCTGGCCAAAATTAACACTAAAATGGCCTTCACATGAAGCTCATCACATCATAAGTTTGTTTCGCTTTAGTTTTCTGGGTCGTCTTACTAAACCCTATAAGTAACAACCATAACAGAAGATTCGTATCACTAAACCCTAAAAGTAACAACCATAACAGAAGATTCAACATCAACAAATAAATCAGAAAACAAAATCCAGCCGAATACTAAACCTAGAAAACAACTACAGATCAAAAACCAGCTAGATCTACATAAAAAGTTCATGTACAGACTTGAAACAAAACCTAGATATGAAAATAGTGATTAAATCGTTAAAAGAGTGTGTAAGAGAACAAACCATTTTGAGTTAATTCGCCTTGGACTGATATAAGGCTAAACGCTGCTTTTCTTCTTCTTCAGTTTGAGGATAGGAAGGCATGGAAGAACAAACCAGGATTTCGCCGCTTCGCTATATAGTGTGTTTATTCAGTATCATTTTGCCCTTAGGGTTTGGTTAATGGACTTGTATCGAAATAATTAGACAGGCCCAACCCAATCATGTTTTGGACCTTCTTAACACCCTAGAAACTTGACTTAAGCCTTTTCCTATTTTTTCTCTTTCGTTGTTTTTATTTATTATTTTATTTTATTTTATTTTTGAAATTTATTATATTATAGATCATTAGTATTACATGAAACTAGTTGGAACTTGGAAGCCTAACAAGCTAAGCTCCAACGACATACTACTACATTAATTGAACAGGTTGTTGTCTTTGCAGCTTACAACAGCCTCATGGGTAACCAAGCCAAAGGGCCCAGAAGCGGATGGGGGCGAGATTGTGTCACAAGGGGGGAAAACTAACTCTACCTTCCATGTTAATTTCTGCAATATTACGCCATTGGGGACTCGAACCCGGGACCTCCTGGACGCATGAAACTTTGGGGAACGGGGATGACCAGCTGAGCTAGGTGCCCGTTTTCTCTCTTCATGCCTTAAGAATTGTGCAATCTCGTAGGTCATCTTTATATGGACGGAAGAGGTATCTTTTATTGATATTGTTTGTGTGGAAGATATACACATCGTGATCTCATAAATCCGTCGAATTTCGAATTTAGGTTTTCTTCACTCCATAATGACAATGAGAGAAACTGTAACAGCAGAAGTTCCTAAGGATTACAACTTAGTTATTCGTTTTTCAATTAATGCGATAAAGTAGTCGTCAACTTAAATTGCTTGAAATAACTGAAGAAATTAGTTACACAAGCACATTTTTTTTATCTAAGACATTCAATTGTTGAGATGTAACACTAAAAATACATTGAAAAGTTGTAGTTCAAAAGGAAACATTCATATATATAAAGATGCTACCCAAATGTGCGACCTTGACACAAATCCTAAAAATTTAGGATCTAGCTAGTAAGTGATGTGCGAACCAAACAGAACAAGTATGTACAAAGCGGTAATGTTGAGCAAGCAAGCAATTCTATAACACATGGGATATCTAGGCGAGCTTAGGGCCCCGATGACAAGGTCTCCCAAATATGTAATTTTCTCTTTGTATAAAACATTATACCGTGTATATAAAGAGTGTAAATGTTGTAGCAATCTTAGTGATCTATCCATCGTTGGTTTACATCTTGGGCATGCACGTCTTTTGAAATGACGAGGTACTAAGTACACCACAATCTTTTTGTTCGATCACAACCTATTTAAGACCCACTGTGTATTTCAACATGGTGTCCACTTGGAATAGGGTTAGTCCGGAATGGCCTAACAATGTGCGAAATCAAAGCCAAGTGGTGAATCACAATACACCTTGTGTGATCGTCTATGGATACGAAATCGAAACAATACAACAACAAGATGTTCACTTGATAATACTTTACATATTAAAGTAATATGCAAACTCACACAAAACAGTAAAGTAATATGTAAATGTTGAAAATCGGTTTTTCTCTTGGGTCCGGTTCTACCATAATTCCCAACATAGGTAGGGATCGGTTCTGCAAGTCTTCCAATATAAATAGGGATCGGCTCTGCCACGACTCTAACGAAGCTAGGATCAATTCTACAAGATTCCCAATATAGGTAAGGATCGGTTCTACCAAGACTCCCAACAAAAGCTATGATCGATTCTACCAGGTATCCCAAAGTAGGTAGGGATCGGTTCTACCTTGACTCTCAACATTAGTTAAGATTGGTTCTACGAATTCCCACTTTAGGTTGGAATTGGTCATCCAATAGATCCTCATAGAAAACCAGGACCAAAACACCTATTGATTTTTTTCGATTACGAAGTAAGTTTGTACATGTACTTCCTTTAAACTAATGTAATGAAACATAGTTTCCTATGATGAAATTGAAAAGACGAGGGTACCCAAATACACCACAATCTTTTAAATATCAACCTATAAGTATGGTTTCTTAAGTGATCGTCTATAGGCAGTCGAGACAATACAACTTAAGTCTTATACCTTGTGTGATTTGTTATGGACGAGGTCGAAACAATACGACAACAAGATATTTACTTGAAAATAGTTACGGTAATAACAGCGTCGACTATTAGGATTGTTAGAGCCTTTGCTCGTCGAACTCAAAGTGTTGCTATCTCAAGCTTGTTTGTCAAGTTTAGTTGCCAAAACTATAAGTCTTGATTTCTAGTCTACTTATAGCTAAGTCTCGGATTAGGATAGAATGTGTAGTTGAGCATTAGACTTCACGGCGTTCATCGATTGAAGAAGAATAACTACTAAGGGGAGCTTGTGGAACTTCATCAACAAAAGGTATGTGGAGACTTGAACTCATCTATCACTCAAAAGTCTATCTACTCTATCTCCTATTTGAGACAAAAGTCGTATAGCTATATAGACTTCAATTATGCACATATGATATTTCGAGCGAGTTTAACTCGCTTACATATTTCTCGAATATGTATTTGGTAATTTTCTTTAACCAAGTTCATCTTATATTCTTGTGAAAGTCAAAAGATGATCATGTGAAAATCACCTTGTAACATCTTACATGACTTGTGTGAGACAATCATTTGATGTAGACTCGGAATGTTTCGTATTGATCATTCGATCACTTGAAAATTACTTTGAAGCTAATAATTTGTGTGAGACAGCTATTGTCGTCTTCCAAGAATGTTTCAATGGTTGAAATGAGAGTTTAGAACAATTGGATATAATCATAGTATGCGTACTTGCATATATGTAGTCCAAGTTCGGGAACCATGGTATGCATACACGTATGCGTATTAGTGAAATCCGGGAACCTTGTACGCATATGCATACCCGCAGCATCTTGGGTGAGGTTCAGGTCAGAATTCTGTTTGGGTTTTCGCATACCGGCCCAAACTTCGCTTCAGTCCGCCACTAAAGGTATGCGTACCTGTTAGAAACCTTTACTCGGTCGAACTCATAGCGTTGCTATCTCAAGCTTGTTTGTTAATGTTAGTGATAAAAGCGCAAGTCTTGATTTCAAGTCTACTTATAGTGATGTCTCGGATTAGGATAGATTGTGTAGTTGAGCATTAGACTTCACGCGTTCATCGATTGAAGACGAAGAACTATTAAGGAGAGCTTATGGAACTTCATCAACAAAGGTATGTGGAGACTAAAACTCATCTATCACTTGGAAAGTCTATTTCTACTTTATCTCTTATATTGATACAAAAGTCGTTTTACTATATAGTATTCGATTATACACATTTGAGATGTCGAGCTGAGATTAACTCGCTTACATATTTCTCGAAATATGTGTTGGTAAGCTTTCGCTTCAACCAAGTTCATCTTATATTCTTGACGAAAGTCAAAAGATGATCATGTGAAAATCACCGAGTAACATCTTACATGGTTTGTGTGATACAATCATTTGGTGTAGACTTGGAATGTTTCGTTATATTATTTTAATAACTTGAAAATTGCTTTGATGATAATAGTGTGTGAAAACGGCTATTGTCATCCTCAAAGAAAGTCTCAATGATTGAAATAGAGTTTAGAACTATTGGATTATGAACATAATGTGCATTCTTGCATTTATGTGATTCATGACCGGAACTAGAGTATGCATACCATATGCGTACTTGTAGTTGTGAAATTTCGTGTACCAAGTACACATACAGTATGCATACTTGCGTAAGTTCGATCTAACGGATTGAAAGATATTAGCTTGAGTCTAATCGGGTTTCATCTAACGGTGAATATTGAATTCTTTGTTACCAAGGTAACATTGATTGCAAACCACGATTTGAAGACTATATAAAGGAGAACTCTAGCAAGCTGAAACCTAATCCCCCATACCTCTGTGTGATACTAGCTGCGACTAGAGTCGATTCTCCTTTAACCTTAGGTTTTTCACGAAACCATGTAGATTAACGAATTGAAGACTTCATTGGGATTGTGAAGCCAAACCCAACTATTTTCTCTATAGTTGCGTGTTCTGATCTTACTTATACTATCGTGATTGAGTATTATATTTCTTGAGATTTGCTTGAGATTTATCTCAGATAGGTAAGATTAAAAGTAGTCACAAACATCTCACGTCTCATCGTTTGTGATTCCACAATATCTTGTTTCGCTACCATACGATTAATATTATTGTGAGGTGATTGATAATACTAGGTTGTTCTTGGGAATATAAGTCGGGTTATCAATTGGTTCTTGTTCACCTTGATTTATCAAAATGCGGAACAAAACTTGTAGGTATTTATGTGAGAGACAGTTTATCTATTCAATAAACTTTTATGTGTGAGACATATTTGTTTATCAAGTCTTCGACTTTGGGTCGTAGCAACTCTTGTTTGTGGGTGATATCGGCTAAGGGAATCAAGTCGTAGTATCCTGCTAGGATCGAGAGGCGTAAGGCGTAAGCGTACCTTGAATCGGTGTGAGATTGATTACGGTTCAACTACGGTCCAATCCTGTAGCGGCTTAATACGATGTGGTGTTCAAAGTTGGACTAGGTCCTGGTTTTTTGCATTTGCGGTTTTCCTAGTTAACAAAATTAGGTGTTTGTGTTATTTCTTTTAGGCATTATATTTTGTTATATAATTGAAATATCACAGGTTGTGCGTAGAATCGATCAATTGGTAAATCCAACCTTTGGTTGTTGATTGAAATTGATTGATCCTTGAACATTGGTCTTTGGTACTACCGTTCAAGTTACTTCTCTTATATTCAATCGGGCTCGCAAATTCCTATTTCTTGATTGCGATTGAATTGAGAGATAGAGATATGAAACTCTACGATATAGTTTTATGTAGATTGAGACCCAATCTAGTTGATTCTATTGAAAGTATATTTGAGTTTGTCTATTGATTACCAAAACGAAATATTGGGTGTGGTTGTTGTACCCACTTTTCGAGTTTGTTTGCATACAGGTGAATAATGTTCTAAAATCAATTGTTCATGAACTAATACGTTTATATAATAAAGAATTCAATCTTTTGCAAACCGTGGACATAATGTTCATGACTTGATTCGAGTGAATCAAAATCGATTTTACTTCAATTGTGTCTTGTATACTTCTACGAGAATATAATCAATTGAGCAACTCTAGAACTAGTTTCATTTGAGTCATTTGAACTAGTTATGGTTAAGATGAATATGGTTGATATGAAAGTGTTCATATGGCTAACTTCTATTAACTATTGTTGAGCCAACAAAGGCTCTTGGACCGGATGGATACACAAGTAAGTTTTTCAAAGTTTTTGGGATACCACTAAATTACAACTCATTGCAATGGTCCTCAGAATTCTTTGAAAATATCAATATCCATCTGATGAATCATACCAACCTCACACTCATACCAAAGGGAACATCCAACAAGCGCATCAAATTCGAGACCTATTGGTTTATGCAATGTTACCTACAAAATCATAGCCAAAATCACAGTTAATCGATTACGTCCTTTATTACCTTTCACGATAAGCCCTTACCAAAGTGCCTTTGTACCTCGAGAGATCGATCCAAGATAACATAGCGATATCAAGAGACTTTTCACTACATCAGAACCTCCCCTATAACCAAAGAGCCAAAATAGGACTTAAATTAGATATCCGAAAAGCTTCATGACAATTTGGATTGGGGTTTCGTGAAGAGGACTTTTACAACACTCGGCTTCCCAAAATTTTATCCAATATATCATGTTATGTATCTCCACGGTAACGTACTCCATCAACATCAACGACACTCCTCATGGCTACATTTCACCTTCTAGAGGAATAGGACAAGGAGACCCGTTGTCACCCTATGTCTTTATTATCTGTGCGGAGATCCTTTCAACAAACTTGGCCCACATGGAGCACACAAACAACATTACAGGGCTGAGCATCTCCAATAAAGCACCACCAATACTTCATTTAATGTATCTTTGACACCTTCTTTTAACATTCAAAGCATCTAGACAACATTGCACCCATCTCAAACAACTACTTGATGCTTATTCCAACTCAGCTGGACAACACATCAATCCCAGCAAATCTCATATTATTCATCATCCACGACTTGATCCCAATGTCATCAGTGAAATCCAAGGCGTTTTTGACATGTCGATTACATCAACACCACCATTGTACTCGGGAGTCCATTTCAAAAGTGGAAGAATATCAGCACATATTTTCCGGCCACTACTTCAAAGAATGGCTCTCAAAGCAAAAGGATGGAAAACGAAATGCTTCAACCAAAAAGGAAGGTTAGTACTCATTATTACCTCTTTACCAAACCACATTATATGAGACTAATCTTATACCCGGTACAAGTTCATAAGGAAATAAACAAAATTACTAGGAATTTTTTCTGGGGCCATGATGCATCCATCAAAAAGCTGCACCCTATGGGATGGGATAAACTATCGAAACCCATAGCCGAGGAGGGATTAGGAATTAGGAAAAGCTTAGACCACAACAAAGCATTTTTTTACTCAATCGAGTCACGGCAAATTCATGATCGACGATTCAATTTATACATCAATGTGCGAGAGAAAAATATTTCAACCAAGAACCTTTCCCACAATCCATCCACCACCACCCCCAACACTCGGCTAGTCCACTTTGGAAACAACTCAATTCCCCTATTCCTTATGTCACACCATATATTTTTTCATAAAATTGGCACATGAAACTCAATTCGGACCGACTCTATTGGATCTGGGATCACCCCCTAAATCCAAACCAATGCAGAATTTTCCTTTAGTATCGACCTTATAGATGAAACCCCCACTCTTGGATCCATGACCGATTATCACAACTTCCACAATCGTCTAGGCTCGGGATTGTTAACATCCACCTTAGCAAGATGGTCCCAGAAAAAAATTGTGTGGCCTTACACAAAATATGGAAAATATACAGTTAGCTCAGGTCCGAATGCTCACTCACCATTCCACTTTCAACCCTACATATAAATCAGCTACACCCTCCACAATAACTGGACATTAAAATGCCCCCAAAAATACAAATTTTCTTGTGGAAAGCTATTAACGAAGGCTTACCTACCTTCACTCTATTACATAAAATCCACCTAACTACCTCAGGCCCATGTCCTAGATGTAATTTATTTCAGAAGCAATTTGAACATATCCTTCTTACCTGCCGGTTCGCAATAGAAGTTTGGGACCTTATTTTCAACCATCATGAAGCAGAACCTACCTTTCACCATCAAAGACCTCCCCCGTTAACCACCATCAACCAACTGCTACAGCTCAAACAATCTACTCCTGCAACAAATTCTTTTTGCTTCATCTTGTGGGCACTTTGGTTAGCCAGGAACGATCTGATATATGGAAGAAAACATAAACATCCTATAGATATAGTCAAATTAGCAAACCACATGCATCAGGAATACAATTGGGCAAATTCAGTGTTACCTCCACCATTGCCGGACATGATTGCTACAACACCCGACACTTCGTCACTCCGGATGACTAGAAATATTCAAATTGGATGGAAACCACCGGAACCGCATTGGATCAAAATCAACACTGATGGAGCTTCCCACGGCCACCCGAGACCCGCAGGTGGAGGTTTTATTTGTAGAGATTCGACAACCACAGCTATTGTTGCAATGGCCCAACCTTTGGGGATCATAACAACACTGCTGGTAGAAACATGGGCATTACTCACGGCGCTAAGAATGGTTACACTTTACCAATGGACTAAAATCTACATTGAATCATACTCAAGACCCTAGTCCATTTCATCAAGAAATTGGCGGATCCTCCATGGTACTGTGCAGACATGACCGTTGAGATCACCAAAAGACTGAAAGCAATTCCCAATTCAAAATTACTCACAATTACCGGGAAGCAAACCAGGCAGCGGACACTCTCGCTAATCATGCGGCGGATAATAGTCAACAAGGAGTTTTGAAAACTAAAATATGGGAATACATAGTTCCTGATTTCTTGAAACAAAATGTATTAAATGACACCATGGGAACAACATTTCCACGTATAATTCCGCTTTAATTATCAATCAATATTTCATGCTTCCAAAAAAAAAAAAAAGGCTAAGAAAGCAAGGTAAGGGCTCAAGTTTGAATTTTTATGATGATTTTACTCCATCTCACGTTACTTGGAATTAATCAAGATAAACTTAATTATGTAAACCTTTAAACTATCTTAATGGGAAGCACTGACACTGACACGTGACACAGACACGACACGGACACAAGGACCGGCAAAACTCAAAATATATTAATTAAATAATTTTTATACACTAATATCATAGACTCATAGTATTATGATATATCAAATACATTAATCACGCAAATACATGAAAAAAACTCAATTTTATGCCATTAGGTTAGCCCACCTGTACAAATATTAACTATTATACTAATTTTCATAACCCATTTGATTACCCAATTAGTAAAATGAGGTATAAATTTCTACGCATGCGTTGTTTCAGTGTCCCACGCGCGTCCACGTATCTACGGACCACAAGTTCCAATCTTGGTGTCCGTGCTTCCACGATCTTAATAAATAATTTTTTGAATAAAAAAAAAATGGTCCAGGAGTTATAAACCCAAAGGTGTCACTATCCATCCACAAAAACCCATCAAAACAAAAGTAACACAAAAAACCTAAAAAAACAAAAAGTAACACAAAAACCCCCAAGAATTTGTTTCTTCATAAAATTAGACCCGCGGTTATGACCCCAAAGGTGTCACTATCCATACACAAAAACTCCACCAAAACAAATTGTTCACAAAAATCCCATTTAACATAAACCTATATTACCCTTCAACTATTTAAACCACCCCAACGAAAACAAAAATCAACCCCACCTTTAAATTTTATTATATTATTACCACCAACAACACCACTACCACTGACCACCACCATGCGCAACCACCATACCCTGTCGCGCACCACTTTACCACCACAGTGCCCTCCGTTGACCGCCGACCACCACCGCGCCATCAACGAAAAAATGATGAAACCAAAATTGATTTCACCAAAATAAGATGAAACCAAATTTTGGCTTTATCATAAAAAATAGAAAGAAGAAGAAGAACAAATGAAATACAATAAGATGAAACCTACACCATTGTCAATCCATTTGCCCCCACGTCAGCCCCATGTCACAACCACCACTATCATTACCTCCTCTACTAATACTAGTTTCAACAATAAACAATCCACCGTGTCTCACCATCAAAAATTGGTTTTCATAGATCAATATTCAACAAAATGAAAAAATACGATGAAAATTGGGTTTTCCACATATTGTCATTTCACCAACACAACTTGATGATGAAACCAAACATGACGACTTCCAAGTCAGGCCGAATAAACTAGGAAAAAATCAGGTGAAACCAAAAATTTGGTTTCATCATAAAAGAAAGGAAAAGGAAGAAAGAAGAAAAAATGAAACACAATAAGATGAAACCTACCACCACCGTCAACTGCACCACCCCCATCACCGCCACAACCACCAGCACCACAACCACCACTACCATTACCCCTCAACTAACACTAGTTTCAACTAAAAACAATCCACTTGTATCTCACCATCAAAAATTGGTTTCACAGATATCAATATTCAACAAAATGAAAAAATATACGATGAAACCTGATTAGGTTTCATCATTTTTCCACATATTGTCATTTCACCAACATAACTTCAATGATGAAACCAAACACGATGACTTCCAAGTCGGGCCGATAAACTAGGCAAAAATCGGGTGAAACCAAAATTTGGTGTCATCATAAACTTAATTTTCATCATTAAAATCTTTGGTTTCATGATAGAAAATAGGCAAGTTTATGATGAAACCACATTTGGTTTCATCATAAGTTTACTGTTTTCACCAACCAAAACTGTTAGAGTTTGATAAAACCAATTTTGGTTTCATCATAAATCTGTCATTTCCCCAATACAATATTGGTTTCGACGATGAAGATGTATCATCATTTGGTGGTGATGATACATCGGAAGGTGGTCTTTGTTGGTGGTTGTAGAGGATTGAATGAGGGTGGATCTCAATATTGTGTTGATTGTAGAGGATAAAAGGAGAAGGAGGAGGTGTTGTTGGTGGCGGATTTGAAGGTATTAATGGTTTTAGATGATAGAAGGAGGAGGCTGAAGTAGTGATGTTAATGGAGGAGACGGAGATGTTGATGGTGGCGGATTTGGACATAACGGCTGGTTTGGTGGTAGCGAAGCTACTGTGGGTGATAAATACGAACAAAAAGTTGAAGAAAAGAGAAGGAGGTGTTCATGGATGAGATAGAGGTGTTGTTGGTGACAGAATCTGGATATAACTTGATTTGGTGGTGGCGGAGCTCTTTGGTGATAGATACGAACATAAAAATAGAAGAAAAAAAAAGACGGAGGTGTTCATGGAGAAGACGGAGGTGTTCGTGGAGGAGACGTAGGTGTTGTTCTTTGGTGGTGACGGAGGTGTTGCGAGTGGTGTTCGTGGACATCTATTGTTCTTTGCTTTGGTGATGATGTGGTGGGAGAAGGAGACGGAAGAAGAAAAAAAAAGGAGAGAAGAAGAAGAAGAAGAAAAGGTCAAAGGGTATTTTTTTTTTTTTAAGTAATAAAAACTAAATTTACTCATTATTATTTGACTTTGTGTTGTAGGAATATGTGGGGAATAGTGTCGACAACATGTGGCAAAGTGCATGTACACCTCCCATCTTCTCCTACACACATCTTTGTGTTTTCTCTTCCCACTAAACACATGTCATACATTATCCCAACACATGTACTACTACATGCATTTAGTGTTATGTATTTAAAGTGTACAAGACAAAGGAAATGAATGAAACTCTCCGATTCTCCTTCTCCTCTACTTTTGCTTCTATGTTTGTCTCTATTTCCAATATACTTAAACACGTTATCGAGACCTTGCTTTAGCCTAAAAATTGAGTGTTTTTTTTTTACATCAATTACAATTACTAGTTCTAAACTATGACTTTTTTCTTGAGAAATGATCCTTCACCACTATAGTTCTTCTTGTTTTCTAATTAAATCAAGTAAGGAAAGCTAAAGAAGTTATATCTAAACTATGACTTTTTCTTGATTTGGTAAGAAAATCCATGTATTCTTCTACACATGCTTTTTTTTCCTTGCTTGTGATGTATTTCTCTCTATATTTTATATCACATGAGAATACAAATTAGTGTATGTCATTCTTCTTCACCACATGATAACTATAGTACTTCTTGATAATAATACTTTATCTTATTCACTTTTTCACTTGCTTGTGTACTCCCTTTATAGTGATAATTTTCTTTTGATAAAGCATGTGATAGATTTTTTTAGACCAAAAGAAAAACCCATTCGATTTTGTTCCTAACTCAACATGTGATGTTGTACTTTCTCTTTCATTTTTGAAAAACAGAAAAAAATAAATAAATAAACGTATTTCTTTCGATACATGCATGTTTGTCCCCTTGAAAGAGACATACTTGGTTTTATCATATACTATATTAATTAGCTCCCTTAAAAGTAATGAATGTTTGTTTTTTTACCCTCATTAATTTAGTCACGTGGTATAATACAAAAACATTTATTTTTAAATTAACTATATATAGTTATACCTTTATGATATTATAATATGTTGTCATTAAATATATGGTTTATGTATGGTATGTATGCATGCTATTTTATTTATTTTATGCCATGGATTTTTTTTTTAGTAAATCATGATACAACTAATGCTATATAATAATTAATATTTATTTTATATCCTCGTTTAATATCACCAATCCATGCTATAAATATTAACCAAAAAAAAATCATTTATCAATTTTCTTTAAATATTTTCCCATTAAATGGTTTGCTGAAAACATGCAAACGGATTGCAAATTAAATCCTCATAATTATGCGCATGTAAATGATAAATGAGCTCGTAGTTTTTTTTTTTTAATGAGCTTGTTTTGATTGACTATTTTTATCGACCTTATTATCAAATTGTTTGCAATCTTGAACCATGAAGAAAGTTGGTTAGCAAACGATTGGTCTATGTTATAACCATAATGAAATTTGGTTATGACTGGAGACAAGCGGTTTACACCTTGAACAACCATAACGAAATTTGGTTTATGGGTTTGCTCCTTCAATAACCATAACGAAATTTGGTTTACCCGTTTCACCTTCGATAACCATAACGAAATTTCGTTTATGGTTTTTACGATTCTAATAGCCATAACGAAATTTGGCTTATGGTTTACACCTTTGATAACCATAAAGAAATTTGGTTATTTAATTGTTATGCAGGTTATGATCGGAAGTTGAACTATGACATATCAGTGTTACCCACATAACTATAAGGAAATTTGGTTTTGATAATCCATCTCGTCCATAAAGAAACTTGTACGGGAAAATGGTAAGATTTTCGTTTTTGTGGACTCGGGAGGACTTGAGCACCATATTAATGGGCACGAGAGAAGTAAATTACGGCCATAGTGTTAGCGGGCCTAAGTTCGAAAACACCTAAGAATCCCTCTTTTAAAAAGGCCATGGATGGAAATGCGCCTTGTTACAAGTACGGTTTACTGGGACATTGATAAAAGCAATGTAAGGCTAGTGTCAACGTAGGCTGCGAGCTACAAAATGTACGGTCGAGCAAGAAGTTTACTACACGAACGAAAATAATCTTAACCCCGAGCGTCAACCTCATAATTTCAGACTTCCTGGGCAATTAGGACTTTGCCCCACAATTGAAGTACAGAATTTTCTTGGGCCTAAATACATTTAGTCTCTTGTACTTTATGTTGTCTTAGACTACGGTTTTATTTAATGTTGCATGTATAGTTTATCTATAAGTACTTGTTTTTCTATTATGTAAAATTTTACTTTGTTTATGATATTATATTGTTTAGCATGTATATTAGAATGAAAAGAACATCATTCTAATGGGACAGAAATCTCTAAAGAAAGTGAGATATATCGTTCATTTTAATAACATTCCTGCCTAATGTACTTGTATGAATGTCTTGAGGAGAAATATAATGTCTAGGTGATAGTGGAAGCACCCACACTATCCTAAGAAATAGACAATTATTTGTATCTTACTCCTTGTAATACCTCTGTGACTACGATGATTTGATCATCATAAGTAATAATTGGGCGACGTATGGCTCAATTTTTGTTGTCAAACGGCACAATGATTAAAGTCACGGAAGCTCTATATGCACCAAGAGCTAACCTCACCTTGTTGAGTTTCAAGGATATTCCGTGCAAATGGTTATCACTTGGAAACTCCACTTTGTGAAAATGGAATTGAGTACATATATGTGACCTCTAGTGAATGCGGAAAGAAACACATATTAGAGAAACTAATGAGTCACTCTAGTGGATTGTATATCACCACTATTAGGATCCCATATGGTTTCCAACGATGAACTGTTGGCGGTGACTTGTATAAGCTTTGGCACGATCGACTAGGGAACCTAGGTCGTGATATGATGATCCATGTTTTGAAGAACTCACACGGACATCCTTTCTTTGAATGAAAAAGAAAATGGGACAAAAGATTGTTACAATGCGAAGTAACAATGTGCATTCTAAAGTAAATGATGCACATTTTATGCCTTCTAAAGTAAGAGAAGCGCAACCTTCGTCTTCAAAGTAATTGAAGCGCACCCCATTTCCCATTCTTCTTCGATGTTCTTATCAAAGGCACATCATTCATTCATTGCAAGCTTGTTATTTAGCAAAGATAGGATCGAGACCATCCTATGCTAAAGATACCAGGACAAATTAATATAAGTATTCCATTTTTACAAAGAATACAAGGTGATATTGGTGGACCTATACATCCGAATGCGGCCATTTAGTGTATGGTTCTTGATGGTGCTTCGATTCCGTTGGTCACACGTTGCATTGTTGTCCACAAGAAATGTTGCATTATGGCTAAAGCTCCCACAAGATTATACGATTAAGGGCTCACCACCACGATTATCTAATCAAGTCTATCAAACTTGATAATCTTTGGAGAATTTCATCTAAAGGATTTGATGATTTCGTATGTCTAATGAAATTGACGTAGAGCATCCGTACCCCATGTACACACTCAAAATGGTCTCATGAGAAGCTACCATCAAGGTTACGAGATGATAGCTAGCTAGGGCATTGGTTATGCGTTCAACTTTGCCTATTCGCTTGGGGGTACGCCATATTGCATGCAACATTACTTATTCGCTTTAAACCCACTTTGCTAGCCAACCATTTTCTGCGTACTGATGCGTGTCGTAACCACAACAAATTATTCGATATATTTCCCACTAATTAAATAAATAATATAGCGGTAGTAAGGATCGTTCCCACAAAGAGTGTAATTGATATGTATTTGGTTGACAAAATAATAAAAAGACAAGGGGGTTGTTTGATTAAAGTAAAATAGAGAGAATAACAAATAAAACAAAGAGATGATTAAGGAATCCTTGGCGTTACCAAGCGATAATTGGATTAGTATACTTATCTATCTTAGTTAGAACCATTCATCACCAACCGTAGAACAAAGAACTAGCTCGGTGCTATCCCCAAAACTCCTTATACCACGGATACGGAAGCTCTCAATATCGAGATTCTATCCAACCGAACCACCAAGTAGTAGCTCACTCAAGGTGTAATCCGATCGAACGCTTAGGCTTTGTGAATTAGGTTGATCCCAGTAGTTAAACTCTTAGCTCAAGGTTTACTTGCTGGTGTTATCTTCACTCGCAATTAATCCACAGAATCCCTCTGCAAGTTTTTGCGATTTCTACTTGTGTATGAATTATTCGACGATTACTTATCTCCTAACTTAATACTAGCAATAGAACAATCAATAGACTAATCTAGTATGCATGCCAAATCAATCTAAGAATCACTCATAAACATAGATGTAGTGAAAAAAAAACGATAAGATGATTAAAACTCATAACAAATTTGTATAATAATAAAGCTTCACGCTAGAACATTGAATTCATCCTTAATCAATAAAGTTTAGCCTCTCATGTTTACACCGTTTCTCGGTTTCCCCCTAAAGGGATAAACCCTAAAATATTTTATGAAGAACAAAAGTGTATTATGAGATGTGTAGAGATATTAGATTTAGGTTAAGAAGTCTTCTTTTATGTGTCTCCAAATTATGGAAGTGCCCGTGTTTCCAACCCCGTGCTAAAATGGTTGCCAAAACTAGCCAAAATAGGCATCCGCTTAAGTGTGCTCATGAGAAATATCGCAAGCACAACTGATGGGCTCACTCAACTATCGAACAGATCCAGCCCATTGAATCCTTGGCTTGTCAGTTTGCCAAAACTGGTAGCCCATTCCCTTTATACCTTCATATTTCCCACGGATACATGAGTCTCCGTGAAAAATTATCTTCCCTGGATTTCCAAATTCGTTCACTCATATTCACGGACAGATATCCCTCGGAGAGAAATTTATTCTTATGGATTTTATGTTTCCAAGCAATTCCAACCTCGACCACTTCTCCCTCCGTGAGAAATCCATTCTCTGGATTTTTCCTAAACTTAATCAAGACACACCCGTATACCAGGATATACGTGAAAAACATCCACTTCTCTGAGCATTCAGTTTTCCATCCCTCTTCCTGGTAGGCCCGAAAGATGGGTATATTTACGGCCTACGGTGATACCGCAAGTGCACGGTGTCGTGATGTAGCACTGGGCACGTACGAGTCGATCCACAGAGACGAGGGGTGCTCTAAGGTGATCAAATGGCTTTCTTAATCGAATTCCTAGTGTGACACGGGGTAACAAATTGGTATTTTGCAAACTACGATGTTGAAATGAGGTGAACCTAAACTAAGGTAGAACAGTGAGATAAAAGGTGATGCTTGGGCTGCAAATCCACCACTAACCCCTATTGTGTGCTTAACTAGTTTGAGTTCTTGTTCTTATACCTGACAAGTGAAGCTTGTCACTTCTATCACTTCTCTAAGAGTTTCTCCATGTGAAGCTTCAAATACACAGCTAAGGGTACTAATCCTAAGTACTAGTTGTCTAATTAAGAACAACTAGTCAGGGGTATTAGTATTAAGGTCTAATGTCTGAGCTGCAGATACTAACACAAGTATAGCCAAACTACACTGCATCCATGGTGTTGGTATGTAGTGTGAGAGAAGAGTATTACATCTTTGAATTGAAGCTATTTAATAACATTACATACCCAAGAACATCAAACACATCAAGAACAACATGGAGTTAGGGTTTCAATGAAACCCTAACACACTAAATTAAAACATGATAAACAGCAAATAAATCTAGTCGACAGCTCTGGCTAATCCAGGCGTGTCTCAAACACTCACAAGCAAGTTCTTATTTATACATGCAAGAACTGAAAATATCTCAAACCCTAATTTAATGTAAAAACAGAAATTAAATTAAAGTTGAATCGAACCCATACTCTGACGTCGTTCTCTCTCGTCTAATCGTGCTCGAACTCTATTGCTTTGATTTTTCCCACTGTGATGAAACCCTAACCTAGTTCCTTCTATTTCTCACTTAGCTTCTAGGTTTAGAAGCTATGAATGAAAATAGAAGCAAGTAGGAGGAGGGTGATGGCGTGGTTGTTGGGCGATGGCGACGAAGAGAGAAAAGGAGTTGGTAGTGGTGAGGCGGCTCTGCAAAGGGTGTGGAGGTGGTCGGGAGAGGAGTTGCGGAGGAGAAAGAGAAGAAGAGAAGAGAATGGGTCTGCTTTCGAGTAGGGTATTAGGGGTATGGGTGTTTCGCTGTGAGGCACGAACAGCGGGGGATGATGAGAACGCTGCACCGAGCGTTGGATCTAGCTGGAGAAATCTCAACGGCTGAGAAAGGTAAGCGGTATTGGAGTGATTCGATGTTGAGCGGAAGCAGCAAACTTCGATGCGCATGAGGGAGCGACCAGTGGGATGTAACTAGATGCGATCTCAACGGCTCGGGATAATCGGGCTCGGATCCGGGTCTAGCTCAAGCCCATTTCTTGTAGATGAGTCGCTACTTGTTGGGTTGCAACTTGTTGCGCGCGCGGGCTTTGGCTCTCTGCTCCATAGATACTTGCCTCCGATTCTTCGCTCTTTTGGCTCCTCGTTTCTCCGGACTTTATTTAGTACCTAAAAATACAAAATTAATTAATACAAATATTTATTCTTGAAAACAAAGAAAACACGAGAATCAGGGATAATATCGATTCTTGAGCACAAAAGATGAGTAAAATGCCAATAAAAGGTGTATAAATATGCACTATTTGGCACTCATCAAATACCCCCAAACACGAATTTTACTTGTCCTCAAGTAAAACAAAAAATAAGAAATCCTAACTATACCCCCCGTCGCAGTCTCTCGAATGCATTTAGCGTATGCACTAAGCCTTTAAACCCCTAGGTGTCCCTAGTGGACGAGTTGTAGTCTCGTGAGGGTTTACCGAGAGGTGTACCCACAAAACCTTCTCCAACTTCGAGTGTAAAAGAGTCTCAAGCCTCCAAGAAGCTATGAGGACATAGAGTTTCGCATGCTAGTAATGAAGTTAGAACTATCGAAGAACGCATTCTCATCCTTAAGTGCTTGAGCGAGAAGTAACCATACCATATGAAAGAATTCGGATTCGATTGTGATCATAAGTCTCGACTTGCCTCACCATTAGGGTTTTATGATAATTGCACTCAAAAGATCGCTTTTTAGTCTCTCATGTGTGCAGCGGAATAAAGAGAAAATCCCGCACACGTTGTAGGTAAGAAGGATAACCTTCTGAAATAAAATCTGGAGACTCCACAGAGGTGTGGACAAAAAGAATCTTTTTCTGATGATCTCTAAGAAAGGAAAATCAACCATTAGTCAAGGGTGGGAGTACTCACTCACTTCTCACCCGATCGGAATTAACATCAATCTCTCATAAGAAACCATAGAAACGTCTTCAATCTTCGGTCTTCGGTCTTCGGTCTTCAACTATTGATGACGAACTTCTGAACTTTACAAAAACTTAATAATAATAATTTATTTTTATTTTATTTATTTATTTTTTTTTTTTTTTTTTTAACTTTGTGGTAACTAGACACGAAAAATAAACTACTAACAATAAAACGATAAACTCAATTTTTCACAAACTTCATTAATTCTCATCTTATTTTCTTTTCTTTGTTGTACATAAACCTTGGACTATCTCAACTTTTCTTTCAATATTCTCGATTCTCTGCTCGGTTCTTGTGATGATGTGTTTCTATGGGTCTTGCTGATTGAGAGAGAGAATGATGCTAACTACAAATCGGTATTTAGAAGGAGTTTTCATCTTTAGACGTCACCCTCATGATTGACAAAATTAGCACTCAAAAGATCAAAAGTAGTGCTTGAAAGTGGTGCGAAGTTGGGTAGCTCACCATTCCTACCCTAATTGACGTACGGTGACACACACTCTAAAAGCTTTTCTAGAAAGTCACAAAGAGTGAAGGTCGGTACCTCGCTTGATGTAAAATGGGTAGTCTCCACTATGGGTGATCACAATTCTACTACCGAATATCTAAACAGCACCTAATTAAGCCCTCCGTATGGTTAAATCCAACTTTAACGCTCTAATCAACTAAGGAACCCGATTGTGTTCTCCTACTTCCAAGTTTTGTTATTTCGGTCGATTCTCTATGTAAACATAGCTAAAAGCATGCTAGTGACTCTAAAATCTCTAAAGTTGGAGGTTTTACAAAAAGAGTTTTGAAATTTTTTTTTTTTTTTTTTTTTTTTTTTTTTTAAAAAGTAAAAAAAAAGACTAAAAACTCTAAATGCAAATGCACCCCCAAACCTAAATCAAACATTGTCCTCAATGTGTCTACATATAGAAAAAAATTTAAACAAATCACACACCAAGAGAACAATGCTGAAAAGATAAAAGGGAAGAGATTACCTGATGTCGGCAAGAAGCAAGGTTGAGCTTCATTAAATCAAGGCAAAAATCCAATATTCTCAACGGAGATTATATCGGATTAGCATAATATATGTGCAAGAAGACTCAACCGAATCAAGAAAAGAAAAATTTAACAAGTCCTACTGGATTATACAATGAAAATTCACCATAAACTAACAATCTAAAGAGTTGAGGATCAACCCAATAGACGATATGTACACACATTAACAAATTTCTTACACAAATATAATATGAGAGTGCACGTAAGACCGCAATGGGAATGAGTTTCCCCCAAACCTAAACTTGTGAACGGGTGTGTTTGTGAGAACAAAATCTTGCAATTTTAAAGGTATATCATGCAAAAGGTCTAACTCAAAATGAGTTTTGCTAATTACAAACAAACATACATATTCCAACTGTGGCTCCTTAAGAGTGTTATATTTTGATGCAAAATAGTCCAAGAGGACTTGGGAAGCACAAAGTTCTAGGCCTAGGTTAGGCATTTTTAGAAGAGTTGGTTTTGCAATTTTGTGACAAACTACACCCAGGTTTGGTGGATGAGTTTCAATTTGTGACTCAGGAGAGAGGTTAGGTACATCTAAGTTGTTTTCATTTATAAAATCATTTGTACCATCACATACTTTCCTAAAGTTAAATCATGTTCATCAAATCATTCTGCATACGTCACATTCTCTTTATAACCTAAGGAGATATCATGTTGTAGTGGCATGTAAATCATTGTCTTTTTCACAGACAATTCGGCTATTCCTAGGTCACAAACGGTGGTAAAAAGCATGCTCATTTCATCAATATCACATCAACATGCATGAATATCGGAAGAAGCATCATTCATAGGGTTCACGGGAAAGACACTTAATGTCCTGAACCTAAAAATTTTACTACATTTTCAAAATACACATGCTCTTCATATTCATCATCATCATCATCATCATCATTTCCTAAATTCATTTCACCATTCAAAATGGTAGTATTTTTTAGTGTACTCATCTACCTCTAGATTAGGTTCATATTCAATGTTAGTTGCATGAAAGACTCAAACTTTTTCAATCAATCATTTGATTCAATTTCCTTTGAAGAATCATCTTGTTGTTCAATGAAAGGAGAGTTTTCACTAATGGGTATGCATTCCTCATATGGATATTCATTGTATGGTTGTGCATGAGGTTCACTAGAGAAGGGAAATTCAGACATGTTGCTATATGGATGGTCATGCATTGCATTCATTTCAAGCCTAGCATTTTGCTCCATGAGTGTATCCATTGTTGATTGCAAACTAGGAGTTGGGGGAGTATAAAATTGTTCATCTCCCCCACCGTGGTGAATGATGCATGTGTGCAGGTTGATTAAAGGTCCCAATAGTCACTTCTTGACACTTCGTTCATTGGATTATCATGGTTTTCCCTAGACTGTCTAAAATCATGCAAGATATAACAAGTATTCAGCAGGGTGGTCTAAGCCACCACATAAGGTGCAAGCATGCATTTCATATTGCCTAGAAAATTAGATTTGACAGATTGCTCATGTGAGTGCCTATCTAAAGCAGATAGTCGAGCTTCTAATTGATCTAAAAGTGATGACTGGGTATGAGGAGAGTGTTCATTCTCAACCTGTGATGGATGATACATGTGCTCATAGTGATTAGGGTATGTGAGGTCAGGGCCATGAGAAGGCGCATAAAATTCTCTAAAATCACTATGGTATGTGGGGGGTTCATCCTGTGAAGCGTGCCCGTAAGCACGCTCTCTAAGGGATTTGTTTCCATCCCCAGATGCAGACCAAAATCCTGACATGGTCTAGCTCTCAAATTGAACTTAAAATTTAGTTTGGTTTATGTGGGCTTGTTTGGTTTAAATGGGTTCATTTTTGTTTTTGTAAACTTTGGTTTATGTGGGAAAGCTTTGTTTGTTGCAAAGTGTGTAGCCCAGAAGTGGATTGAGCCCAGTTGACAGTTTGGTTTGGCAGCCCAGGTTAGGTTCTGTTAGCCCAGGTTTTGTGAACTGCACAGCCCAGATGTTAGCTTATGTGGGCTGAAGGTTGTGTGGTTGCAGCCCAAGTGGTTGTGCAAAACTGTACAGCCCAGTTGTGTGCGGACAGCCCAGCAGTGTGGGCTTCGGTTATGCAGAGTGCAAGCCCAGTGGTTGGGCTTGCAGTTGTTGAGCTTAGCTTGGCAGGGTTTATAGCCTAAAGGGAGTTCAGTCAAGTTTGATCAGAGCCAGCAGCTCAGGTGAAAAACAGCACAAGATAATCAAAACTCACACTCAATGACTCTTGATTTCTCAAGACTTAGCACACAGCAATTCTTGAAATTGCTGGCAGAGATTGCACAAAGCATGTGCGAGGCCGGAGTTGACACAAAGATGGTAATTTGCTTGCAAAATTTTGCACAAAGACAAGAAAACAACAAGTTCACACACAATGACACATGACTCAAGGTGCTTATAGAAATCAACACGTGGAGTCACCGGCTCACAAAAGAACAAAAGATCTTGCTCGGTTTAGTAGTGCTCAAGAAGACAAACTCGAGTTTAGTCGCACGGGCAAGCTCAACGGGGTTTATACAAATACTGATTTCGAGTTGAGGTTAAAAACTCAAGGTACGGGGCAAATGGAGTTTACAGTCTTTGCAGGTTGAGCTCAAAACTCGGGGCTTATGCACAAGTCACAACAGATGCACTATCACAGGGTACTTGTTACAACATGCTCAGGGTATTCTCAGGTCAAGTACACGGCTTGCAGCTTCAGGGGCTTGCAAGTAAGCACAGATGCACCAGAATATGCTCAGGCTAAAAACAAAAACTCAAATACATACAGCTAAGCACAGATGCACATAGTTCTCAAGCCATACAAGGTCGGCCTGAAGGTGGTTTCACACGGGCTCACCGTATAACACCCGAGCATCAACTATCTCAGTTGACCTCACTTGTGTTGCAGCTAACTGTGTTATCAAAGCCCAACCTCACAGCTACAGGGGCTGCTTGGCAAGGGGTCTAATGCAACGGTGAGTGAGGTCGGGGGCTAGCATGAGGGGGTCGGGGGCTAACCGGGTGAACTAGCTTATCGGGGTTTCAATAACTAACCTTGGTATGCTCTCGAGGCTCAACAGACTTCAGGCCTTGCTCGGCGTGCCCGACAACAGTCTGCGGCACAAGAGCTCAGGTTCCTTACGAGTTGCAGGGCTTGCTCCGATGCATCCCTTGGGTCAGCACAGCAGCACAACTACACAGCCTGGGGTTTTCCCTTGGTTTCCTTGGGCTGGTTTAGCTGCTCCAATTGCACCTGCTAGCTCAAAGAAGGAGTTCAGTTTCACAAAGAAGGCAGAAGATCAGGCTGGATACCCACCCAAGCCCGAGAATCAATTGAATGACATCACAAGGGAATGTTTTGGACTGTCAGAGGGATCAAGATTTACCAATAGCACAAATATGCAAAGCAATGATACTAAGATTGACAAGTGGTTTTTTTTTTTTTTTTTTTTTTTTTTTTGGAGATTAGAGTGCAAACTATAAAACAAGGTGATTAACCTAAGTTATATTAAAGTACCAGCTATACTACACTAACAGGGATGAAAAGTAAATAAACAACTTAAACAGGGGATGATAAAATTAACGACTACACTACACTAACACGGGGCTAATAGCAATGCAAGGTGAATATATACAGGGAGCGGATGAAAATCAGTAAAGACAAGCACAAAAATCAACAGGGCACGCGCCAAGTCCCCGGCAGCGGCGCCAAAAACTTGGTAGGCCCGTGATGATGTATAAATTACGGCCTACGGTAATACCGCAAGTGCACGGTGTCGTGATGTAGCACCGGGCACGTGCGAGTCGATCCACGAGACTTGAGGGGTGCTCTAAGGTGATCAAATGGCTTTCTTAATCGAATTCCTAGTGTGACAAAGTAACAAATTGGTATTTTGCCGAAACTTACTGATGTTGAAATGAGGTGAACCTAAACTAAGGTAGAACAGTGAGATAAAAGGTGATGCTTGGGGTTGCAAATTCACCACTAAATCCTATTGTGTGCTTAACTAGTTTGAGTTCTTGTTCTTATACGACAAGTGAAGCTTGTCACTTCTATCACTTCTCTAAGAGTTTCTCCATGTGAAGCTTCAAATACACAGCTAAGGGTACTAATCCTAAGTACTAGTTGTCTAATTAAGAACAACTAGTCGGGGGTATTAGTATTAAGGTCTAATGTCCGAGTTTTAGATACTAACACAAGTATAGCCAAACTACACCGCATCCATGGTGTTGGTATGCAGGTGTGAGAGAAGAGTATTACATCTTTGAATTGAAGCTATTTAATAACATTACATACCCAAGAACATCAAACACAGTCAAGAACAACATGGAGTTAGGGTTTCAATGAAACCCTAAATCAAATTAAAACATGATAAATATAAATAACAAATAAATCTAAGAGACTGCTCACGGCTAATCCAGCGTGTCTCAAACACTCACAAGCAAGTTCTTATTTATACATGCAAGAACCCAAAATATCTCAAACCCTAATTTAATGTAAAAATAGAAATTAAATTAAAGTTGAATCGAACCCATACTCTTGTAACCTCGCTCGTTCCTTCTTGTCTAATCGTCTCGAACTCTATTGCTTTGATTTTTCCCCATTGTGATGAAACCCTAACCTAGTTCCTTCTTTTCTCATTAGCTTCTAGGTTTTAGAAGCTATGAATGAAATAAAGCAAGTAGAGAGGTGATGGCGTGGTTGTTGGTCGATGGCGAGGTGATGAGAGAAAGGAGTTGGTAGTGGTGAGGCGGCTCTGCAAAGGGTGGAGGTGGTTTTGCGGGAGAGGGAGTTGCGGAGGAGAAAGAGAAGAAGAGAAGAGAATGGGTCTGCTCGAGTAGGGTATTAGGTGTATGGGTTTGTTTCGCTGCAGGCACGAACAAAACTTCGGATGATGAGAACGCCTCGCCGAGCGTTGGATCTAGGCTGGAGAAATCTCAACGGACAAGAAAGGTAAGCGGTCTCGGGCGATTCGATGTTGAGCGGAGGACATCGAAACTTCGATGCGCATGAGGGAGCGGCCGTGGGATGTAACTAGATGCGATCTCAACGGCTCGGGATAATCGGGCTTCGGATCCGGTCTAGCTCAAGCCCATTTCTTGTAGATGAGTCTTCCTTGTTGGGTTGCAACTGTTGATTCGCGCGCGGCTTTGGCTCTCTGCTCCATAGATACTTGCCTCCAATTCTTTGCTCTTTTGGCTCCTCGGTTTCTCCTGACTTTATTTAGTACCTAAAAATACAAAATTAATTAATACAAATATTTATTCTTGAAAACAAAGAAAACACGAGAATATGGGATAATATCGATTCTATAAGCGCAAAAGATGAGTAAAATGCCAATAAAAAGGTGTATAAATATGCACTTAGGAAGAAAGTCGTCTTGATGACAACCATTCTAAGACGAAGGAGCATCGATTGATTCGTTTGAGGAGATTTTGGACTCACTTAAAGCCCAAGACGTATGCTTTGATCCATACAAGGAAGACCAGAAACTCTTTGGACATATCGCGGGTCGGTCCCGATTTGGCACTTTATTTTGGACCGTTGTGGCACCCCACGGGATATGTGATGTACAATGCCTCAAGGGTGATGCGACAACACGGTTTTGTACAAGGTATACCAAAGGAGGAAATCCATGGCAATTTCACTTTGGTTACGGAGCAATGCAAGTCTCGATAAAGATTCTATCACGGTGGTTCACAAGGGTTCACCATCCTGTCAATTCCATTGGGATAGAAGGGCGCATTACTTGATCAACCAAGGAAGGGCAGCCAACCAAGGTTTTGAAAATGCTCCCAACTACATGGATTGGTACCGCAATGTTTCTCATGTTCGTGTAATCCGTGATCTTAAAGCAAAGCGACTTCGTACAAGAGTATCCTCAAAGAGAAGCTGCGGGTTTTGATAGATTGGGTACGTATTGTTTTGTTAATTTAGTTTAATATTATGGGTCAAAATAGAGTAATAACCGTTTGATGGTATGCTATGTTTTAAAACAGATGAACAGGTTCAAGCGTTTGTCGAAATGGTGCAGTGATTGTATAAAGGCGGAAAGCACATTTTGATTGAGAAGATAAAAGACCACAAACAGTTGATTGACAACGTTGACAATGAGGAGTATGCATCTCAGTTCGGGGAAAAATTGCAAAGAAACCTGCAACCAAGGTGAACAAAAGAACTCGGGCTTCATCAAGCACTCAAGTTGATGAAACCCATGATGATCTTGGTCCAAGTCGTAGAGCTAATAAAAATCGCAAAGTCAAAGCAAATAGGAACAAGTAAACTCTCGGTGTTGTAAACTCTCGATGTTTTTTCGTTAACTTTATGGATAACTTTGTTTATGTTGGTTATGTCGGATTATGTCGTTTTCAAAGATTGTGTCGGAATATTAGTTGTTTCGTTATGTTTATGGATTAAGAACAGTTATTTTACACATTTTATGCATTTAACGATGACTGTAAGCGAATCACACGAAGAGACATGAAAGTGTTGAATTTTGGAACACAATCGGAAGATAGGTTTATATATTAACCTACCGATTCTGGGGATGTTCCAATTTTTTAGTCGAAATCGGTAGGGTTATACGTTATTAACCTACCGATTCTCCGGGATTGTGCAAAATATTTTGTCGTGATCGGAGGATTGCTAATATACTTTGCTCTCCGATTATCATGTGTAAAGAAAACTCATCTTACAGATCCAAACAACACAACAATCGAAAGGTAAATGTGCACCTTAACTTCCGAATAACAATAATCGGTTGGTTTATTTGTAATGTTCCTTCCGGCCAAGTATAAGTAAAAAAATTTGTTCTCTGTAACCAACCAACACCATAATCGGACGATGAATTGGCGCATTTACTACAGAATATTCGTAATCGGATGTTTGTGGTTTCGTTAATGTCAGGTTATTATACTAAAAAACAACTATGGTTTACAGAACCAAACAACACCATAATCGGAGGGTCTGGTAATATATTGAACTCCCGATTATGGTTGCATCCAAATCACGAACCACATGGTTATGCCGGGCGCTGTACACTCCAAACCTATGGAATTTGGCAAGGGTTCGATTTGGGGCTCCTTACAATCGGTAGGTTTTAAGTTGTTAACTCTACCGATTATGGTATATTTCAAAATTCATCACATGAATGATTTTAGAAAAAACTCATTTTGGGGCAACCCATAATCGGATGGGTTGGTAATATATTTAACTCCCGATTATGGCTGCATCCAAAAACGCAAACCAAGTGGTTAAGGCTGGCTGTGTGCACTCAAAACCCATGAAATATGGCAAAGGTTGGATCCGGGGCTCGTTATAATCGGCGGGTTATATAATAATATACCCTACCGATTATGGTAGATTTCAAAATTCATTACGTGAAGGATTTTAGAAAAACTAAATTTGGGGCAACTTATAATCGGTAGTTTATGTAACCTATTAGACTTCGATTATGGCTACATCCACAGCTCAAGCCAAGTGGTTATGGTTGGCTCTGCACCCCTCAAAACCTATGGAATTTGGCCAAGGCGAATACGGAGCTCCTTATAATCGGTAGTCTTATAAGTTGGATAAGCTACCGATTATAAAGGGATTATTAGCAGTATCAACACAACAATCGGTAGGTATAGTTTCATTTTAACCTACCGATTGAATGTTTACCTACCAATTATGGTGTTGGCTACCGATTATATAAGGGCATATTGGCCATTTCGAAAAATCGAAGATAAGGGTAGCTTAGATTTACGTTTGGGTGACCTTTTTGTCTTTTAGTGTCGCCCCTAATTCTTTCGGGGTCGCCCCTAAAAGTGCCAGGCTTTTTTGTAGGGCATCTTTTACAAAATTAAGTTCCTTCATTATTATATATAGAATAATAATGGAGGAGGGAGTGCAAGGTTGCTAACGGGGTACAATTTTGTCCGGGGTGTACCAACCCAACGGCAAATGTTTTTTTGTCATATATGCATATGGTACACTCCCAAGCAAAAGCGGCACCCCCCATTAGCAGTCTTGAGGGAGTGGATGTTTTGATATTGTACCTATTGTAGGATCAGAATATCGCAACACCAAGATTCTCGCGAAATCCATAAACGACACACTGCGAAGATATCGCAGATAAGTAATATAAATGATGCAACGGATGACGACAGCTTGAACACGAGAAAGATGTAAAGATGTAGCGAGATCTAGGAGTGTTGCGAGATTTGACATTTGTACATTTGCGATACTTCGTAAGTCATACCCGAAAATAAAGGACAGCTTAGCTGTCATCCACTATGTAATGTCCTATATAAAGAGCCGAATAGGCTTAAGGAGAGAGAGATCTTTTTCGAGTGTTGAAGCAAGTCATTAAGAGAGAGAAAGTTTAGAGTGGTTGTAATTCTTTAGTTTATCTCCTTTTCATCTTGTAACATTTCTGGAGTTTGATCAATAAAAATTATAATTGTTCATCTTAAAATGATTTGATTGTGTGGATTCTTGTGAGGGGTGTAGTGTGGGATTTCCTGCAACTACATAGTGACGCTAGAAACAGGGATGAGTGAATATTGATATTGTGAATTGGAAGGATTTGAAGTAGTAGATAAAGGATTTCATATAATTTTCAACAATTCATTAAGATTAAAGAATGGCAAGAAGAAGACATACATCAAAACAACCAACGACTGTTAGAAGGAGTAGGAGACTTGTTGGAGAAGAAAGAAATGAAATGGGAGAATCTTCAAGAGAAAACACAAGAAACAATGGAGAAAATCGGGTTCAATCGCCAATTCAGCATACACCAATACAAAATAGATTTGAGGATTATGACAGTGTGAGCGTACACACTTGGCGATCGGATTTTGTAGATGAAATAGGGGAAGAGCAGCAATTAGGAGGTAATGGACAAGAGGAGAGAGATCAAGAAATGATTGGAGGAATAATTCATGGAAACGAAGAGATTACATCGTTAGAGGCATTGAGACAAACAATACGCGAAGAAAGGCGGTTAGAAACAGAAGAACGTGCAAATCTGACAAGGCAAAATCATGAGCTGAGGATGGAAAATATGAGGTTACGAACGAAGGTCAAGGAGCACTACAAGGTCAAGATCGAAGGGAAGAAGTAAGACGAAATGTGCCTGTAGAAAATGCTAATGAAGAAATTCAAGAAGAAATACAAAATTCAGATGAGGAACGCCGCGAAAGAAGAGAAGTAAGGGAAGATGGGCAAAATGATGCAAATCAGAGAGATAGACACCGCCAGAGGCGAAATAATCAAGAGGATGGAGAAAATCAGGAAGAAGGAAGGAGAATATTACATGGGAGAGAAGTACAAAGAAATCACTGAGCAATTCAAGATGAAATTGAAAGAAATTATACTGAACAAGCGCATCTAGCTCGCGAGAGGGAAAGACTAAGAGCAGAAATGGAAGAACAAGAACTACAAGAGGCAATTCGCCAAAACAATCATGATAATCGAGAAAGGAGGCGTGAGCGTAATCGCAATAATGTTAATATCAATGAAGAATACGATATAACACTAAGGAGAACTGAAAGACGGCAAAGAGGAGAAAATGAGAGATATAATGGTGTGCGATTCATGAAAGGATTGAAAGAGAAGATCGCAGAGAAAGCCGAGAATAAAATGATGATCAAGAGAATCAAAACGGATATGAATGCAGAAGAAGAGAGGCGGAGTTAAAAAGGCCAGTGGAAGATAATTCTAGTATAAATGAACAAATTTTGAAAGAGCTAGCGGAAATGAGAAGAATGTTAAATAATAAGAAAGAAGGAGGTAGGAGACAATTAGATGAAGCTATAGAAGAAGCTGCGAAAACCCCATTCACACGGGAAATACAATTAGAAAGAATACCCCCAAAATGCAATTTGCCTACATTAACCAGCATTTTTTATGGATCAACTTGTGCAATACAACACATCAAAGCTTATTTGATATGTATGTTACAATGGGAAAATCATGACGCTATATTGTGCAAATACTTTGCATCAAGTTTAACAGGAGAAGCTTTGAAATGGTTTGAAGGCCTGCCAAAAAATACTATAGCATCCTTCAATCATTTACATGCTATATTTTTAGGGGCGTACATAAGTAACAATTTCTCGCGACCTGACATTAAAGATGTATTTGGATTAAAGCAAAGGGTTGGTGAAAGTTTGAAACATTTGACCATGAGGTGGAAGACAATGTGTAGCGACATTGCGGGTCGTGTTGATGAGAGATATCTCATTTTATCATTCATTAATGCTATGTTCGCAACCAATCTGTTATACATTCAAATTTCAGAATTAAGAACACAATCACAATGACTGAGCTGCGAGAATTACAGGAGGAATATATTGCTCTCGAGGAAAAACAAAATGAAATGGAATCATACCCAGCAGCGAACACAAGTTCAAATACAGCGAATGCAAGCTTGTTACCTAAGTTGATAAATACAGTGGCGAGCACCTCGCAAGGACAACCAGAGATGGTAATGGGTGATAATCAGCAGAAGCTAGTAGCTATGGGGAGTCGTGACCAAGAAGAATACGAGAGATAAAGAAATTTCTATAACCGTGGTGGAAATAACAAAATTCAAAGACTTGACCAGCCGCAAGAAAATTATGGAGGTCAAAGGCAAAATTATCATAGGGGACAAGGAAGCCGCATGATAGTATGGGAACAAATCGAGATGCCACCTCTGAATGCTAGCGTAGAGAAAATATGGGAAGCTATAATCTTGATGGAAAATATACCAACACCATGGAACATGGGAAAGGAGCCACCTCCAAGCGAGAGAAGCCATGAATTTTGTTCTTATCACCATTTCCATGGACATACAACAAATGACTGCAGAAATATAAAGAGAATCATTCTCGGATGATAGATCAGGGAAAGTTAAATCATTTTCTAGTAAGGAAAGCTCAACCTCAAGCATTACCACCTCCTCCAGAAATTCACAGGGCGAACACAACAAAAGAACGTGAAACATTTGTGATAGAAGTTGGGGAAAAAGCAAAAAATATGTATTGTAACTCTATTGTACATTCGTACAAGACAACTGAAGATTTCCACGATATTACTCTCAGCAGGGTTTTCGCAAGAGATGCCAAGGATAAAGAAATAATGAACACCGCGAAGACATCGCAACTGGAAGAATGGCAGAAGCAGATCATTTTTTTTTACCGCGGAAGAAGTACCTGAGGCTGGAGAAACGCATGACAACCCATTGGTGGTAAGATTGGAGATCAACCCAAAACCTAGCGAGGATGAAGATGATGAAGCTGAGAATTCTTTGGCAATCAACAAAATTTTGATTGATACGGGGAGTTCCGTGAACATTCTTTTTTATCATACTTATAAAACTATGGGAGGAAAAGATGAAGATCTAATACCTTCAACGTATAAAATTTATGGTTTTAATGGTACTGCAAATAAACCTAAAGGAGAAGTTCATATGAGAATTCCACTGAAAGGATTGTCTTCTGAAATTTTATTTTGTGTTGTTGATGTGGAATCACCATACAACGCATTAATTGGGCGGCCTTGGTTACATGAGATTCTAGGTGTAGCATCGACTTTTCATCAATGTATCAAGTTCCCTCATCCAACTGGTATTGGCATTATAAAAGGAGATTAGATAAAAGGGAAA
The DNA here is from genome assembly GCA_023531295.1 of Papaver armeniacum. Lineage (NCBI taxonomy): Eukaryota > Viridiplantae > Streptophyta > Magnoliopsida > Ranunculales > Papaveraceae > Papaver > Papaver armeniacum. Next base: position 44,205 of record JAJJWW010014514.1, on the reverse strand, counting down.
AGGTGTTATGAAGTTGACATAGAATCCTGCGAAGAAAGAGCTGCGAAGAAGAAAGATTGTAAACACAACATCAGGGAAAAACAAAAAAGTGAAAGATTGATGGTAGATACCATAGAATGGAGAGAGGAAGAAACGCTGTGAAATCAATGCTTGTTGAAGAAAAGAAGTGGCGATAATATCGCAAGAGATGGAAAAATAACATAAAAATTCAAAGATATAGAGGCAGAAAGTAGCAAAAATAAGAGGCCTAAAGATTGAATGTGCTTATTGATCGATGAAGTAGAAATTGGAAAGAAAAATGTATGATAAAAAATAAAAAAAAATCAAATGGCAAATATGTTGCGAATGGCGAAAATGGAGTTGTGTAAGAGTTGATATGAAGAAGAAGAAAATATATTTTACAAATGGCAAATATGTTGCAAAAGTACAAAAGAGCTTATATATGCAGAAGAATCAACAAAATAGTCAGAAAGAGGCGAACTTACTATGGCGTACACCCTAGTTCGCGAACACAATTTCGCAAGAAGCAAAGTACCTAAAGTGCGTCATAGTAGGCGGTACCTATATTACATATAACAAAGAATTAACAAAATAATCAGAATGGGACGAACCTTCATGGCGTACACCCTAGTTCGCGAATAAAATTTCGTAAGAGGCAAAGTACCTAAAGTGCGTCATGTAAGCGGGTATCTGTAACGTGGCTCAGGGAAAAGGTTACACCGCCCTTGGAACCTGAGTCATGAAGATTGGGGGTAATAAAACCCATCCAGGAGAGATACCTTGGATTTTCAATCTAAGCTAGTGACTTAGATTGGACGACCGGGGTCTCTTCTAAGGAGTCGCATTTGACCAAGGCGCCGAGAGGTACACGGTTGAGCCAAGGGTGCCTGGGACATTTGAAGTGTCTCGGCCATTCTTGGCAAGTCTCGGCTTATCTTGCGCACTCGGCCCGAAGAAAACTCCACTTAGGGTGCGATCTCGCAACCATAAGCCCTATAGGCAAAAGGGATAAGAGGTCTGCGAAAACAACTGGTTGTTGTTAAGACCGGATGGGAGGAGCTAGCCTTGTATGGCGAAATACGCCTCCTTGAAGGGGCAACCGGGGGAAGATAAGGGCGGCACCCTCCATTAGGGAGCCGATAGTGTCAAAAAAAAAGACGCAAATGTCATGAGACTTTATGTTCGCAAGAATATTTAGGCTTGTCATATTTGTGCAAAATCTCAAGAGGCAAAAAATACAAAAGAGTAGATAAGACGAGATCAATGGGTCATTGCATGCAAGTGTAAAGACGTCCTACGATTTCGTCGCAAAGACGGCAATGTCACGGGGCTTTATGTTCGCAAGGATATTTAGGCCTGTCATATTGTCGCAAGAAAAATATCATGCAGAGGCAATAATACTAAAGAAATGATAAGACAAGATCAATGGGTCATTACATGAAAGTGTAAAGACGTCCTGCGATTTTGTCGAGAAAATGAGAGGTGGCAAAATAAGACCTTTAACTAGGAAGGCAAAATAAGACCACACAAGAGAAATTATAAGGCAAGATCAATGGGTCATTACATGAAAATGTAAGGACGTCCTGCGATCTTGTCGCAATGATAAAGTTCAGCAGAAAATATCTCATAAATTATGCTTAATCTCCCATTCGAATACAAATAACGAGAGGCAAGTATGGGAATGAACAAGAACATGTTATTTGTCTTCATATGACAGATTTACGCATATATTGATTAACCATATTGCAAAAAGAATTGCCCTTTATGTGCAGGAAGAAACAAGAAAGATAGAAATTGTATTCAAAGACTCAAGAAATTCGCAGCAAAAAAGAATAAATCCAAAGATGGGAGATTGAAAAAATGACTGTATAAATATTACAAAGGGAGAAAAAGGAAAATAAAATTATTTCTCATTTGATTTTTCCTCTTCTTTATCTTCATCAGATCCTTCAACTTCTTCATCTTCATCAGATTCCTCTTCTTCTTCACTAGCATCGCTATCGAAATATCCGTGAGAAGGCATATTTTGGGGGACTTCATCAAGAAGGCAAGGGTACTTAGACTGAGGGATGTTATTGTCATCACAGACCATGTCAATAGTTTGATTGCGAAAAAGAATAACATCATTCTTAAAATTCGCGACAGTGATCTTTAGTTGGTTCTTCAGCCTAGAATATTTATCATCCCGAGAAGAAAGATTTTTGGCAAGTTGCTCTTTTGCAGATTCAAGTTCTTCAATTCTTTTTCGGAACCTTGTTTCAGCTTCTGCGAACATATAACATTGAATCAGCAACTTGATGATAATTTTATGCAAACAATTAAATAAAGAAGAATAATTAACAACCTTCTCTGTCAGAAATCATATCTCTAACCAAGGCCGTATGTTCAGCTTGAAGACTAATGTTGACACCTAAATTATTTCTGGCATCATCTAGAACCTTCGCAGCCCAAGCAAATTCATCATCATTGTTTATGAGAAGAAGGGAACGAATTTGATTCTCTCTTTCGCTAAGAATAGCATTTTGACGGATGGATTCATCCCGTTCAATTTGAACTTCAAGAAGAGTCTTTTGGAATTTCACTAATGCTTGAGCACCTTGTCTAGCAATGCGATCTTTATCATCTATGAGATCACTAATTTTCTTCCTTAAAATACTAATTTTCTCTTTAGAACCAAGATACAGACGTTTAAGTTGGTTGGCTAAGCTTAAGCTAGATCTATGATCAAGTTCTAAGAGGCGAAATCTGGATTGAAGTTCATTTAGAGGAAGAGATTTAATCTTGTTATTTGAAAAACTATCCAAAGAATCGTTGAGATGAGCAAGAAGAGCATCATCATCCATAGGTTCGGAAATGAATGAAGAAGAATGGCTTCATCGTAAAGGTTATAAACGTCTGCGAAAATGATAAGTCAGATGAGGGAAGATAACAAGAGAACAAAACAAAGGAAAAGGGAAAAGTTTCATACCATAAAGTTGTTGGTTGGAGCTCTGAAGGCTAGAAATCTTATTTTTTTGAGTGGCAGAGTCAGCTTCTAATTGCTTGGTCTTCTCGCGAAGAATGGCAGCTTCAGTTTCCAATTCTTCATTTCTCTTGCGAAGAGCAGTAGCTTCAACTCCCAATTCTTCATTTTTCTTGCGAAACTGAAGGTTCTTCTTTTCGAGAATACTGCGCCTCTTTCCCGGACTACAAAAGAAAACAAAGAAATTAAAAAGATATAATTTAAAATCAAAACTATAAAAAAATAAGAGAATGAAAACATACCAAGACACCAAGTGAATTTAAGAAGCTTGGAGTCACTGATCTGGAGACCCCATGAAGAGAACCATCACTCTCAAGTAAAGGTGAATCGCAAATACTCGCGAGAGCCTTGCATGTACTAGAAAGGCGATCGTCACCCATCCCTTGCATAGAATCGGAAAAATGCTAGACAATTTGTGCCATAGAAGATCCAGCTGGAGAATTTGAAGAAGGGATATCCACATCATCATTTTCCTTATCACCAGAACTCTCACTTGACTGAGGATTCGAAGGAGAGGGGAGGTGAAGTTTTCGCTTCTTCATAGGCGGAGAAACAGACTTCTCCTTACGAAGAGGATTTTTACCTCTACCTTTGGCCTTCGCAGCCTCAGGGTTTTCTTCTTCTCCAACAGCTACAACACCAACCTTCGCACACAAATGAAGATAAGAAACAGAGGCAACAATATTGTTAAAAATATATAAAGTGTTTCTTACTTCATCCATGACGGAGCGAAGATCAGCTAAAGTGCTGGCTTTCCCGGTCCGGTTGTAGCTCGATCTTAACTTTTCAATCTAAAAATTTTCACGAGAATCAAAGGATAAGGGAATAAGCAACCAATGAAATATTACGAAGTACGCGAAGTTGGAAGACATACCTCTTTATTCTTATCGGGCCAATTAAATACCCAAGGTCGATAAGTAGCGAAATTCGCAGGAAGTACATTCGAGCCTGCGATATAAGGCCCCTTTATCACCAATGGAAAAACACACCATCTATCGTCTTTAGAGTGACGCGGAACGTTGTTTTTACCAGAATGCCAATCAATGTCTTGCATAAGGAGTTTATCGTCAGCAACATCATCCTTTCTATTCAGACGGACACCCCAGCGAGTATTATCCTTCCTCATAGGAATGAATTCATAATTCTCATAGAAACTCTCGACTGTGTATCTTTTAGCGAGTATCGCCAATTCCTTAAATTTTGGGTCTCTAAATTCTTTTGGGTAAAGAGACCCATTACCAGCGCCACGGTTGGCGAACTCAAGTATTAAGCGAATGCAATCCCCGCTTAGTTAATAGATAGCTCGCGAAAAGTTCGCATGAGCAAGAATTCCATAGAATAACGGAAGGTTAGGGTTATAAAGAGGAATGGGAAGGCCGGCGAGAATTTGACCAAGCGAAATTATGATTTCATGATCATCACAATGATGATCGGTGAACAACTTGGCAGAAAGAATGGATTTAGGTTCCTGACCGGGAATGGTGGTTAAAGTAAAACCTTTGCCTTGAAGATCTTTTTGAACTTCTTCAAAAGAAGTTTCGTATTTGCGACCGATTGGAGCCATTTTTAGTATGGGAATGAATGAAGAACTGAAGATCAAAAGAAAGAAGAAGAAGAAGATTTACGATGAGCGTAAACGGAAATTACGGAGGAGAACTGAAGAAAAATTGCAGAGAGAAAGTAAAAAAGAAGAAGAAGAGGGTGAGAAAACTATATATAGAGAAGAATTCTCGAGAAGATAAACGCATTTAATGCGAGAAGGGACGTGAACGGTTGAGAAATAACGGTTTAAAGAGACGTGTCAAGAAATGGGTGGAAGAAGAGATACATGTAATAAATTCTGCGTAATAGTACAGAATCATGCAAATACAGACAAATATGAAGAAATGAACAGCTGCGGCATTTTGAAAATACTAGTTCTCATGACGTTCTCTTCTTCGCAGAGAAGACATGAGAAGAGGCAAGATGTAGGATCAGAATATCGCAACACCAAGATTCTCGCGAAATCCATAAACGACACACTGCGAAGATATCGCAGATAAGTAATATAAATGACGCAACGGATGACGACAGCTTGAACATGAGCAAGATGTGAAGCTGTAGCGAGATCGAGGAGTGTTGCGAGATTCGACATTTGTACATTTGCGATACTTCGCAAGTCATACCCGAAAATAAAGGACAGCTTAGCTGTCATCCACTATGTAATGTCCTATATAAAGAGCCGAATAGGCTTAAGGAGAGAGAGATCTTTTTCGAGTGTTGAAGCAAGTCATTAAGAGAGAGAAAGTTTAGAGTGGTTGTAATTCTTTAGTTTATCTCCTTTTCATCTTGTAACATTTCTGGAGTTTGATCAATAAAAATTATAATTGTTCATCTTAAAATGATTTGATTGTGTGGATTCTTGTGAGGGGTGTAGTGTGGGATTTCCTGCAACTACACCTATGACTTGTGAGAGTGAGATGTGGACAATACCATTGACAATGGGGTTGAAAATAAAAATACATAAATTTCATTCCTTCCATGTCTTTCAAATCTTGTTGTACCATATGATCTGCAAGGGATGTCCCAAATGTTGAACCAGATGGTTTGTGTGCCTTAGTGCATGTGGGTCAAAAACTCTCATTTTCACCATGTGAATCACAGTCTAGGTCTAAACAGTTTGACCTTTTCAAGAACATAAAATAGATCTCTATCTAATGGCTCGGTCCCAAGTTTACTTGTAGTCAAATTTCCACTTCCATAAATTAACAATCGTAATAACCAATAAATAATGGCATTAGCCACGGGCATGTGGTAATTTTCTCTTGATGTTTCTAACTTCTATAATACCATTATGTATTTTAGCCACGGTTCTGATTACATATAAGGTCAAAGAAGTTCGCAACAGCGACTGTAAGTTCCTTGAGGTTGAGCTGTAAATGTCACTCATTGTTATTAGATGATCCAGCAGTCCCTCATTTGTCCAAAATTTAATAAATAGGAGAATAATTAGATACAACTATTCTCATCTTATGTACCATCACTTTCTTTTGATAATTTGAACATGTTGTTTTGATTTACTCTATTGTGGACATATTCATTTGCAATTTATAAAAGGTCAAGTGAAGGAAGTATTAATATGAGCCACAAGTGTCTATTCTTATGGACTTTTGTACTAAATATTAGTTAGGTGTACATTGATTACTGATATGACCAGTGTGTGTTTTCTAATATGCATGGTAGATCAAAAGTTGGTTGTGTGAATTTACTAAATACTAACTCAAATCGTCCGCTTCAAAAGTAAAAAACACAAATTGTTGAGATTAGTCCCACGTGGTTTGGAAATATTCTCAAAACTTGGTTCCATGTGTGCTCCAATCAAGCTTGCCCTGGTAATTTCCAATAATTTCCTATTTTTCTTCCGGGAACTTCGTATCGGTGCAGTGTAGATGGACAAGTAGTTCCATGAAAAGACCATACTCGATTAAATAACCCTTTAAGGTTGGGTTAATATATTCTCTACCTCTATCACTTAGGAGAATCTTTAAAGTTACTGAGTATTGTGTCTGGACTGTCTTGTGGAAATTGCAGAAATAGTCTGGCACATAACTTTTATTTTTCATCTTATAAATGAAAGTCATACATATCAATCATCAATAAAGAGAACAAACCATCTATAACTAGAAGTAGTTACAACCTTTGAAGATTTCTAAACATCAGAATGAACCAAAATAAACGGACCAAATCTTTTATTAAAACTATCGAGATACATAATTTTAGAGCATTGCTCGGTCGAACTCGCAAGCGTTGCTATCTCAAGCTTGTTTGTCAAGTTTAGTTGCTAAAACTATAAGTCTTGATTTCTAGTCTACTTATAGCTAAGTCTCGGATTAGGATAGTAAGTGTAGTTGAGCTTTAGACTTCACGGCGTTCATCGATTGAAGACGAAGAACTAATCAAGGTAACTTGTGGAACTTCATCAACAAAAGGTATGTGGAGACTTAAACTCATCTATCACTCAAAAGTCTATCTACTCTATCTCCTATTTGAGACAAAAAGTCGTATTGCTATATAAACTTTAATCATACACATTTGGTTTTTCGAGCCGAGTTTATCTCGCTTATCTATCTCTCGAAATATGTGTTGGTAAGCTTTCGCTTTAACCAAGTTCATCTTTTATTCTTGACGAAAATAAAAAGATGATCACGTGAAAATCGCCTTGTAACATCTTACATGATTTGTGTGAGACAGTCATTTGATGTAGACTCGGAATGTTTCGTATTGATCATTCGATCACTTGAAAATTGTTTTGAAGCTAATAGTTTGTGTGAGACAGCTATTGTCGTCTTCCAAGAATGTTTCAATGATTGAAATGTGGGTTTAGAACATGTAACTATGATTGGATATAAACACGGTGTGTATTCACATTTGTGTAAAGTCCAAAACCGGGAACCATAGTATGCGTACCCGTACGCGTACTGGTTGGTTGTTGGAAATCCGGGATCCAAGTATACGTACCCGTACGCGTACTGGCGGAAGTTCAAGTTCCGTGAATTTATGCTGGAGTTTGGAAGTGGAAAATGGTATGGGTACCGGTACGCATACTGGCGTAACCAAACCCAGTCCGGCTACTTAGGTATGCGTACATGTTTGCATACTTAAGTAGGTTATGTTCTAAAATCGGTTTTTTCATGAACTAATACATTTATATAATAAGGAATGCAATATTTTGCAAACCGTGGCTATAATGTTCATGAAATGATTCGAGTGAATCAAAATCGACTTTGCTTCAATTGTGTCATGTATACTTCTATGGGAATATAAACAATTGAACAACTCTTTAACTAATTTCATTTGAGTCATTTGAACTAGTTATGATAAAGATGAATAAGGTTGATATGAAAGTGCTCATATGGCTAACCATTGGTTAACTATTGTTGAACCAACTAAGTGTACATATTTAGGTACGGTTACCTTTATCTAAATGTTGGTACATTTCATTTGTGTATAACAAGCTAAATTCGATCTAACGGTTGAAAGATATTAGCTTGGTTAAATCCGGTATTTCATCTAATGGTGAATATTGAATGCTTTGTTACCAAGGAACTTGGATTGCAAACCCTGATTTGAAAACTATATAAAGGAGAATTCTAGCAACTGGGAAAACTAATCCCCACACCTCCTGTGTGTTACTAGTTGCATAACTAGAGTCGATTCTCCTTTAACCTTAGGTTTCTTCTCGAGACCCTGTAGGTTAACGACTTAAAGACTTTATTGGGATTGTGAAGCCAAACCCAACTATTTCTCTGTAGTTGCGTGCTATGATCTTTCTGTTTTCTATCGTGATTGAGTACTATCTTCTTTAAGATTTGCTCAAGATTTATTCTCCGATAGGCAAGATTGAAAAGTAGTCACAAACATCTTCGTCTCATCGTTTGTAATTCCATAATATCTTATTTTGTTAATCGATTAAGATTATTGTGAGGTGATTGATAATACTAGGTTGTTCTTCAGGAATATAAGTGCGGTTTATCAATTGGTTCCTGTTCACCTTGATTTATCAAAAGACGGAACAAAACTCGTAGGTATATCAGTGGGAGACAGATTTATCTATTCAATAGACTTTTCTGTGTGAGACAGATTTGTTTATCAAGTCTTCGACTTTGGGTCGTAGCAACACTTAGTTGTGGGTGAGATCAGCTAAGGGAATCAAGTGCGCAGAATCCGGCGTGGTTCAAGAGGCGTAAGGAACGCAACTGTACCTTGATCAGTGTGAGATTGATTAGGGCTCAACTACATTCCAGTCCGAAGTTAGCTTGGTAGTAGGAGTGTCTGTAGTGGCTTAATACAGTGTGGTGTTCAAATCTGGACTAGGTCCCGGGGTTTTTCTGCATTTGCGGTTTCCTCGTTAACAAAATTTCTGGTGTCTGTGTTATTTCTTATCTGCACTATATTTGTTTATATAATTGAAATATCACAGGTTGTGCGTAAGTTCAATCAATTAGAGAATCCAACCTTTGGTTGTTGATTATATTGATTGACACTTGAACATTGGTCTTTGGTACCGTTCAAGTTGTTTCACATAATAACCAGGTTTACGAATTTGTATAGGTTTAATTTGTTGATTACATTGTGAAACAGAGATACGAACTCTTGGATATACTTTTCTTGAGATTGAGTCTAACTGTCTAGTTAATTCTTTCGAAAATATATTGGAGTTTGTCCATACAGATTGCTAAGCGAAATATTGGGTGTGTTTGTTAGACCCTCGCTTTTTCAATTGGTATCAGAGCAGGCAAACACGTTCAAGACCTCATAAGTCTGTGTTTGTAGCAATCTGACTTTATGGACAATAATGTTAACTCTGAAAATGGCATCATCATGAACAAAAGTTTTGTTTCTATGAAATCTATTAAAGAGAAAGATTTGTCAATCTCAAATAGATGAACCCAGTGTTTAAATGAAACATACTTGCACTGACAAGTGTTACCCCGATTACCTTTCAAACGAGTCTGACTCTGTTAATGAAAGGAAAGCATCCAAGGAGAGAGAACTTATTCTAAACCTTGTTAGAATCCAGGCTGATAGAATCAATCGGTTGAAACACAATGTCAATGCTCTTATCGGTATAGTTAAAAATAGTGACTCTAAATCAAACGTTGTTAGCGAGAAGAACTCCGAAGTTTGTTTCTCACGAACTTTGCTTTAGGGGAACTCAAAAAGGATGCCTTGTAAATTGAACATCTTTTGAGTAAACTCTCTATTCAACGATCATTATACAAATCACTTCTGACCCAACTACAAATTCATTTCCAGAAGCTAAGTTGCAAACCCTTCCGATTGGGAAAGATGTGCTTGTATCTTCCTCTAATCAAGGAAACTTCACATCACTCGGAAGGAAGAAATCTCCTAATAACGTTGTTAAGTCTGTTTTCTCTAATCACTCAGGTGATCAGAAAATGTGTCTCTTTTGTGATTCAAAAGGACATGCTGAACAGAAAGGAAAATCTAGGTTGAATGATAATTTTATTGTTCATCTTCAACGCACCTTAGATTTAATTCTCAATGGTGTAACTGACATTCATATGTCTAAACCAACTAGTTTTAGTACTCACCCTGTAAACCCTTTCAGGATAGTCAGTTCTAGTTGTTCCTCGAATTTTCATGCTCATAACAACAATCTTAACACAAGACATCCAAGAAGAACTCAAGGATCGTCTTCAATTAAAAAGGGATGTTCTTAATGCGAACCAGGTACCAGAAGAAGGAAGAAAAAATGGTGGTATGAATGACAACCTAAACTTGATAATTGAGGGATACAAGGAACTCATCAACAGGTTGTCAAATTCCTCAGGTCAAAATCCTTCAAGTAAGAATCTCTACTTTGCATCGTATTTTGATGTCAGTATGCTTGATAATACCCCTTTGCATCAAAAGGTTTTGATGTGTCGGATGACCGACTTTGTTTTACTGCAAGTGCACGACGTCCAAATTGTAGACAATAGCAAATGTGGTTCGTTCCCTCAAGGAGTGTGAAAATACCTCTAACTGATACTAATCAAAGAAAATAAATATGTAGGATAATTGAAGTTGAAAAAACGGTGGTCTAACAACCACACCCAATATTTCGCTTAGCAATCTGTATGGACAAACTTCAATATATTTTCTAGAGAATCAACTAGACAGTCAGACTCAATCTAGATAAAAAGTATATCAACGAGTTTATATCTCAATCTCTCGATTTGATCTTTACTCAAGCAAATAGAAATCTGCGAGTCTTTATCAAAGAGATATAACTTGGATGGTACCAAAGATTAATATCCAAGTGTCAATCAATTTAAATCAACAACCAAAAGGTCGGATATTCTAATTGATTGAACAACGCACAACCTGTGATATTTCAATTATATAAACAAATATAATACGGAATAGAAATAACACATACACCAGAATTTTGTTAACGAGGAAACCGCAAATGCAGAAAAACCCCGGGACCTAGTCCAAATTAAACACACATTGTATTAAGCCGCTACAGACTCTAGCCTACTCCAAATTAACTTCGGTCCGGACATGGTTGAACCCCAATCAATCTCACACTGATCCAAGATACAGTTATGCTCCTACGCCTCTGATCCCAGCAGGATGCTACGTACTTGATTCCCTTAGCTGATCTCACCCACAACTAAGAGTTGCTACGACCCAAAGTCGAAGACTTTATTAAACAAATTTGTATCACACAGAAAAGTATATAGTAATAGATAAATCCGTCTCCCACGAATAAACCTATGAGTTTTGTTCCGTCTTTTGATAAATCAAAGTGAACAGGAACCAATTAATAACCCGGACTTATATTCCCGAAGAACAACCTAGTATTATTGATCACATCACAATAATCTTCACGCATGTCCAATCGGCCCGTTCGAATCAGCACCCACTGCTTTGATTCGACTAGCCAAAATAGGGACATCCGTGTAGCCCCTAAACTCTAAATTATATCAACGACATCAAATATCTATCGCAAACCATCTCGCCCGTCCAACTTCGCTAGCCTGGTCGGACGGTTTGGATCAGATATTAGGCGATCAATGAGGTACCTCAATGATTACCGGCCACCACTCTTTCACGAGGAGCGATCGACCCAGTGATGCCTCGCCCATGCAGCCTTCAAACGATCACCCAAAGATGACCGGTCATGCCACTTTTAAGACGCTCAGTCCGTGACTGATTCAATCGAGCTCAAAAAGAGCGATGCTTCTAATTATTTTCAGCTGCTTATTCGAAAGCGATGCTTTACATACATCGACTATAAGCAATGCTTTATAAATATCGATTTTACAAATAATTTATTATTTGACCTAAAAGCACTACGTGCTGATTTTAGCGGCAAGTTACATGACTTGACCCATTCACTCGAGACATCAAACATGTCACAAACTGGGGGATGCTCACTGGGGTATTGGTCTGGCGGTTTACAGCGTGCGGCGTGCAACGCGCACATTACGAGAGAGTGTCATAAAAGACGGACGGTTAACAGTAATGTGAGTAGTGGGTGAACGTGTGATCAGTACTCCCTCATAACGGAAACATGATGATCACCACCTTCCGCACAAACCCACTTCTCCACTACTTAACTTCTTCCACTTCCTAAGAGATCAGGGCGCGCTCAATGACTTGTATAAATAGGTTTTAAACCTATTAAAACACACAAAACGCAAGTGTTATCAACGCAAGTAGCCAGAAACCATTTTCTGATATAGGTCATAAAACAGCCACACCTTCATAATTCAACATTATGATCTCAAACACCTTCTTCACTTCCCTCCCTAAGATCAACCCTTCTCCTTCACCTTGTGACCGAATTGAATCAAGAACGACCATTTCTTGGTTTAGTCCAGAGTCTTACAGATTGATCTCTCGAACTCAAAACTACTCTTGTGCAGTACATTTGTTTAGGGTTTGAATTTGTTTCTCATCAGCACACCCAAATTTACCAAAAACAGCAGAACCAGTTTTTACCCTCAAACAATTGGCGACCACAGTGGGAGATTGATCTCTCGGTTGCAAAATCAATATTTCAATATTCATTCCAGTTTTCTCGATTTCAAAAGGGTGGATCTTAGATCTAATTCAATCGTTAAATTCAATTTAGGTTCAACAACCAATTTCAATTCCGGTGTTCCATTCGCTAAGAAGCTTCATAAAAATGCTTTTAAAGCAATGCTAGTGGAAATGCGTTGGATAGCTGAGCACTAGTAAATCTCCCATATGAAAGGACCAGAAAGCCGCATGGAGACACAAGAAGACGTGACTACTGCTTAGAAGAACGCAACGGCTTCTCTGGAGATCCGGATGGAGCAACCGCCTTTTCTGCAAACACCACAAGTGTTGTATGGAGCAAGCCAGGAATGCCTCAAAGGGTCCACACCCAGAAAGACAAAGTGAAGATTCGCGTAGTTGTTGTTCCAGTATGCAGATAGTCGACAACAAATCTCAACACCCTTGGAGTCCTAGGGAGACACCTGCAGAGATCACAAAAGAAAAGGTCTATCTCTATTCCACCACTGCTACCAATTTAAAGTCAGGAATATCCGCTACCACTTCATCAACAAAACGTGTATATCCAGAACATGGCGTAATTCCGAGAATTCGTACATCTACAACAACAAAGGAGGATTGACCCATCTTTAAATCATCATAAAGGGTTCGCCTATTATGTCAACCCAGACAACAGCGAGACACTCCCTTAGATGTGGAACCTCCGATCACCATAGCCAGAGTCGCTGCCGCCACCAATATTTCTTCGGGCATAACGTCCCGGTCGTTACTAGAGCTACTACCACTTCCCCATCAGGGCGAGAGACCGGAGGAGCCAGAGGAGGCCAACCCCCTATCACCATTGTTGATTTAATGGAAAGACGAGAAGTTCTCGCTAAGGCTTAGACGGACATGGCTACAACTCAGAAAGAGGTATTCACTTTCCTCAAAAAGCTAATGGAGCGACTACCATGAGAGCCGTGTCAGCCCATAGAACTAATGAGGAGTACTTTCAACACTTTGGCGCAAGCACTTCAACAGGGCGTGCATTCATAGATGAAGAAGTTCGTGTTGCTCCAGCGCTCAAGGGAAAGGAATCAGCCGTCCAATTTCATCACGCGTAAGTATCTAGAACGACTTCTCCAGCATCGAGGTAAAAAAAAAACCGGTAGACCTGCACCAACATCAGCCTCCTTATCCTCCTGATGTGCAAAGAGTTCCTCTTCCAAGAGGATACTCCTCTCCTTAATTTTCCCTTTATGACGGAACTGGTAATGCTCGTGTACACATCTCTCGTTTTCTAGAGTCATTAGGAGAGCACGAATACAATCATGTCCTCCACCTGAAAGAGTTCTCAACTGGGAGAGCGTAGACCTTGTACAACAATATTGCACCAAACAGCGTATCCAACTGGTGTGAGATGGTAACCGCTTTCTACAAGAAGTATTTCTTCGTATCCGAGCAAATCACCTTTTCAGATTTGGGGAGAATTTTCCAACGAAACAATGAGCATCCAAATGATTAGGTCAAGAGGTTCAAAATCCAGGCACCGGATTGTCACGATCCGAATATGATTGAACAACAATCGGTGGAATTATGCATTAATAGGATGGTACCCATCTATCGTGATATGCTGGAGAATCTGCAATTTCAGACATCCTCTGAACTTCGTGAAGCTGTTAAGCGCTCGGCTACAACGGCACCTGCCCTACTAGAAAGAACCAGGCCTACCAGGAATGAAGAGCTTCATGATATTTGTGGAAGCATACATCCCACCAACATGCAATACAACCTTCAGCCTTTTGTAAGCAGTTTCATTGAAGCAGTAAGAGGAAAACCACTGAGATACAACATCCTGCGCGTCCAAAACTGCCAACTCCAATTCCAGTACCACATGCACGACTGTCACAATTATAAAACAACGTCCAAGACATACCATATCTGGCTTGTCGGCAACAATATCAGTGAGAGACGCTTTCAGAATTTTGTCTCCCGTAGAAGAAGTAGTTGCATTACCTAAGGAGGTCGCATTTGAGACTTAAGAGGTACATACAAACTCTCCATGTCAAGAGCTTCATCATATTTTCATAACATGTTAGTTAAGTCATTCGCATGTGGGAACTTCCCTACTCCTTAAAGTCACGATCCAAAGATGATAAAGACAAAGGAGTGTAGATGGGGACTGCTCATCACTATCCATCTCAAAGATGCTGAATTTAGAGAGACGCAAGCACGCTATCATTATGATTCCAGGATGTCCAAAGATGAGGACATACTTAAGAGAGCAAATGTACTATCAAAAAAACCAACGATATGCTTGGACATCTATGAAACGGAATGTAACGACACTAAAATCTCTCTTTGGTGTCGAACCCGAACTTAACCCATTTTAATGGAAAGCTAGAACGGTATACAGTGCGCGTGCGATTCGAATATAGGGTGCGTATAGACATGGCGAGTGCCATAGACTAAAATATGGGTGGTTTTAGCTAGATAGGTTGTCCCTTAGAAATATTAGGGTGCTAAAATGGAAATCTATTGAACCGTTGCATGCTTGACACGTTTCCAACATGAGAGCAACTGAGGGTGTTCTAGTCTTTCTTCACTATAAACACAAATTAAAGAGACGAAAATCATTTTTCTTGTAAATTCCGACTCTCTCTTCTTTTGGCTATTTCAAACACCCTGTTCATTCCTAATCAATTCCAGCACAAGTTCGCTTTGTAGAAGAACGTTGCTCGTCATCCGTTTTCAATTAAGGAACGCAAAGGTGGGGTTTCTTTCTCTTCAATTTCTATTTCAAATCTTTTGAAATCTTGTTTATTCCTTGAGTTTGATCCCTGCATTTTCTTAATAATGATACTGCATGTTGTTCTTAGGTAAGAATCTGAAACATTGAAGAATTTCATATGTTTTTGTTTTGCATAAGTCCTGAATTTTTGATGCGTTATTGAGCGGAAAAATGGTTTTCACAAATGGCCTTTAACTTGTTTGATAAAATGTTTAAATGGAGTTCCTCTCTTGGTTTATGAAAACCAAGTTGCATGGATATAAGCTTGATTTATTTCGTGGGTAATCCCTGAACTTTTTAGTTTCACCGATTTATGAGGTTTATAATGAACCTAACCAATTTTACTAATAATTTTTGGTTTATAATGAACCTACCTATCCATGCATACCCTTTTGTTGATTTTGGCACTTGGATAAAATTATACCTTCTTGCAATTATTCCTGTGTATTGAAACATAAATGATTTCAAATGGTTATGAAGATTAAAAAATTACTTTGGAGCTATCCAAATTTGTGATTTCCATCAAAAATCAAGTTTTGTATTGAAATGTTCAACCAGCCTTTTTAGTGTTCACTAAAATGACAATGGAAACGTGAATTTTTTATTTAAAGCTCCATTTGTTGCTACAAATCTGAAATCCCTTTATACGTTTTCTTGTTCTCACTGTCTCATACTCGTATTAATTTAAATGGTTTCCATTTTAATTTACCAAAGATTCTCTTCTTAGATTGAAAATGATAATCTGAAATAACTCATTTGTACTTTACTTTGAAATGTAAAAGGCTTCCTACTTTGGATTTTAGTTTAAGTTTTATCAACAGTAAATGGGTTACCAGCTCAAAAGTTCTACTAGTCTTCCATTTTAGTTTCTTAACCTTTTTTTTATATTAATTTGGATTGGTTGCTGTTAACTTGCGTTCGAAAACTAGTCCTACGCTGTAGTATGGTTTCTTTCCATGTTGGAGTTTGTTAACAGATTCTGATCTTCAGAGAAGTGGTTTCACACTTGGGGTTTACTTGGATTTTTTGTAAGCGACCGTTTGAGCATGTTTTGGAAGAAATTTGAAAGGCTACAGGTGAGTTTGTTAGGCCCATAGGGGCATCCCACAAATGTGGCTACCCGCGGAAGACCGTCCGGGACGGTGGCTGATATCCTGACTATCCTAACATTAGAGACTGGTCCTCACAAGTAGCATACGTGAATTCTCTTCACCATTGCTTGACAATTATTTCATTTTTAGTGTTTCAAATGAATTGGGAAATGTCAAGCTTTATATTTATATTTTCTGAATTTGATATGCTCAACTCTTTTAGTTTAATTTACATTTCATCTGTTGTTGGTACATATTTTCGTTACCCCTACTGGGCTGTGGGCTCACCCTGTTTTGGTTTTGTTTTCCCACAGAGTACGAAGCAAGGATGAGGCAGTAAGCTTGGGAAGAGCTTGCAGCCGGGAGCTTGAGCAAAAGTTGGTATTTTTGCTTGTCTATAATGTGTATATCACGGGGATGGATCTGGGGTAGTCTTATGTTGCTTATGAACCATGCTTTTACTATATTTTGTTGTACCTATAAATATGAGGATCTTGGTTGCTGGATAGTTTGATATCGGTGTCAACTAATATGGAATTTCACTGCATTTTGCTTCATATGTATATAGATATGTACTAGCCGGTCTCTTTCGTATGTACCACTTTCTTTATATCCATGTTGTGTGTCTCTAAGTCTATGTTCATTAATCTTGTTTTAGTAATCTGTGTACTCGACCTTGCTCTACTGTAGGGAGTTAGACAATGTTTATGGAAATGGTTTTGGCCAGTAGAGAGAGTTGAATGGTTCATTTGACATTTCAAAAACATCTTTTGTTTGCTAAATTAAATCACTAGCATCTGTACGAGGCTCTGTTAAGGTTTTGTTTTGACCTTATTTAATTCCTTTGGTGTCCTTTCTACAAATATATACTTACTTCATTTTCATGCAAATTCTCTATTAAGAAATTTTAAACATTATTGCTTGCCTTTTGAAATGGACTCTGGTTTAGACTAATTAAAATCCATTTTCCGGTTTGGTTAAGATAGCTTAGAACTGGACATATGAATTTTTATGTGTGGTTAATTACATTTTGTACCTGAACTGTTTTGACCACAAGTATCTACTTCCGTATCTAGATTGATTTCTCCTCCACTTGTGATTTAAATTTGACAAGCCCTCTCAATGTTTTTATGAGATCATATTTATCAGTCTTATGTATCACTTTGGGCCACACTTAAATGAAGCTTTATGTATTCTTAAAGTTTGCATTCTTTCTCTTGTATGAATTACTTGACCTTGCCAGTAACTAGAATAAGTGATTTTCGCTATCCATTTTCATTTTTGTTACCGTCCTTGAACCATGGTAGCTGATTTTCATTTAAGTCAATGTATAGTTTTATTTTATTTTCCTTTCGAGTGGCGTACCGGACGGGTTTCGCCCTACTGAATGGGTTGAAAATCAACCCGTTAGAGGGTAAATTCTCTGGTCCGTCACAGTTGGTATCAGAGCAAAGGTTCCGATTTACCAGGACTGTGTTTGGTTTTCGTTTTTACCATAATGATTGATTTCCTAAAGATTTATTTGCATTCTCATACTCTGGCTCTTTTGGTGCGCCGTGTGTAAGTCTGTTTTAAGAGTCTTTTTTTTTTTATTTTCACTACTGAATTGTGATTCGTGTGTATGGTCTGAGTTTGAAAATATTTTCAGTTGTAATACTGGTTAGTTATGAAATCCTGTAGTTGATATACGTATTTTTGAGTTGAAAATTTTCATCTGTACTCTGATTTTGTTTGAAAGGGTCATTCGATTTTGTCATTTTGTTTTGGGGATTTGGGGAAAAGCCAGGAACCATGATATACATATTAATGCGCTTGTTAGTAATGAACATTACTAACAATTTCTGACTCTGTAAATGTCTGTTTATTGTGAAGATGCCTCCGAAGACTATGAAGCTTAAAGGTGTGGCTTCAGCGAGAAATGGCGGAGCCAAGAATACCATTATGGTAAAACATCTGAAATCATGTTGTGAGCACTTGGCGCAAACCGCACAGACCATAGCTGGTGCCGTTGCGAACCAGAGTCAGTTGCGACCTAGTAGTGCTATGGACTTGAAAGAATTTAGGAAAGTGATTGGTGATCGAGTGTTTAATGGTACAGAAGAACCTATAGAAGCTGAAAGGTGGTTAATGAGTATGAAAAAGGAGTTCGATGCACATTTAGTAGCTGAGGATGATAGAGTACGCTTTGCTACGTATATGTTTCAAGGTAATGCAGATGATTGGTTGGATTCAGAGAAGCGAATGAAAAATGTGATGGATATGTCATGGGAACAGTTTGAAAATTTATTCCTTGACAAGTATTTTCCGCCTACAGCAAGATCTTTGAAGTGTGCCGAGTTTGCAGTGTTGAAGCAAGGAGATATGACGGTCACACAACTAGACAAGAAATTTTGTGAGCTAGAGCGTTACGGGAAACACTTAGTCGAAATGCCAGAGCTGAGGGCTCGAAAACTTGAGGGTGCTTTGAAGGCTGTAATTCGTGATAGAGTTGTCGCAGTTGGACTGAAGACATACAAAGAGGTTCTTAATTCTGCATTAGCGGTTGAAGCTAGCTTGATGCAGAGTCAGAAAGAGAGAGAGGAGCGAGACCAAATGAAGAAGACTAAGGAGCGAGATAGAAATTCATCACCACAACGGAAGCGCCCACGAAATGACAATGCAACCAGGAGAGGCAAGGGGACTAAATGTTACCGTTGCGGAGAAGATGGCCATTATGCTAGAGACTGCCCCTTACCGGCAGATCCGAAGCCGCAAATTGTGAACCAAACTCACAATCAAAATACTCAAAGGAAGAACTTCGATGGAAATCAGCAACATTATCCACGAGGAAATGCTACTCCATTCCAGCCAAGACAACGTCAGCCCAATACCCAAGGAATTGTTCAAGGGAAGTTGAACCACTTCGTTGCGACTAAAGAGGAAGCGAATGACCCTGTGGTTGAAGGTAATCTTCATTCCTCTTAACTTGATTTTGAATTTCGGGAGAAATTCATTTTTTTTAGGGGTTGATGGTGTAACGACACTAAAATCTCTCTTTGGTGTCGAACCCGAACTTAACCCATTTTAATGGAAAGCTAGAACGGTATACAGTGCGCGTGCGATTCGAATATAGGGTGCGTATAGACATGGCGAGTGCCATAGACTAAAATATGGGTGGTTTTAGCTAGATAGGTTGTCCCTTAGAAATATTAGGGTGCTAAAATGGAAATCTATTGAACCGTTGCATGCTTGACACGTTTCCAACATGAGAGCAACTGAGGGTGTTCTAGTCTTTCTTCACTATAAACACAAATTAAAGAGACGAAAATCATTTTTCTTGTAAATTCCGACTCTCTCTTCTTTTGGCTATTTCAAACACCCTGTTCATTCCTAATCAATTCCAGCACAAGTTCGCTTTGTAGAAGAACGTTGCTCGTCATCCGTTTTCAATTAAGGAACGCAAAGGTGGGGGTTTCTTTCTCTTCAATTTCTATTTCAAATCTTTTGAAATCTTGTTTATTCCTTGAGTTTGATCCCTGCATTTTCTTAATAATGATACTGCATGTTGTTCTTAGGTAAGAATCTGAAACATTGAAGAATTTCATATGTTTTTGTTTTGCATAAGTCCTGAATTTTTGATGCGTTATTGAGCGGAAAAATGGTTTTCACAAATGGCCTTTAACTTGTTTGATAAAATGTTTAAATGGAGTTCCTCTCTTGGTTTATGAAAACCAAGTTGCATGGATATAAGCTTGATTTATTTCGTGGGTAATCCCTGAACTTTTTAGTTTCACCGATTTATGAGGTTTATAATGAACCTAACCAATTTTACTAATAATTTTTGGTTTATAATGAACCTACCTATCCATGCATACCCTTTTGTTGATTTTGGCACTTGGATAAAATTATACCTTCTTGCAATTATTCCCTGTGTATTGAAACATAAATGATTTCAAATGGTTATGAAGATTAAAAAATTACTTTGGAGCTATCCAAATTTGTGATTTCCATCAAAAATCAAGTTTTGTATTGAAATGTTCAACCAGCCTTTTTAGTGTTCACTAAAATGACAATGGAAACGTGAATTTTTTATTTAAAGCTCCATTTGTTGCTACAAATCTGAAATCCCTTTATACGTTTTCTTGTTCTCACTGTCTCATACTCGTATTAATTTAAATGGTTTCCATTTTAATTTACCAAAGATTCTCTTCTTAGATTGAAAATGATAATCTGAAATAACTCATTTGTACTTTACTTTGAAATGTAAAAGGCTTCCTACTTTGGATTTTAGTTTAAGTTTTATCAACAGTAAATGGGTTACCAGCTCAAAAGTTCTACTAGTCTTCCATTTTAGTTTCTTAACCTTTTTTTTATATTAATTTGGATTGGTTGCTGTTAACTTGCGTTTCGAAAACTAGTCCTACGCTGTAGTATGGTTTCTTTCCATGTTGGAGTTTGTTAACAGATTCTGATCTTCAGAGAAGTGGTTTCACACTTGGGGTTTACTTGGATTTTTTGTAAGCGACCGTTTGAGCATGTTTTGGAAGAAATTTGAAAGGCTACAGGTGAGTTTGTTAGGCCCATAGGGGCATCCCACAAATGTGGCTACCCATGGAAGACCGTCCGGGGACGGTGGCTGATATCCTGACTATCCTAACATTAGAGACTGGTCCTCACAAGTAGCATACGTGAATTCTCTTCACCATTGCTTGACAATTATTTCATTTTTAGTGTTTCAAATGAATTGGGAAATGTCAAGCTTTATATTTATATTTTCTGAATTTGATATGCTCAACTCTTTTAGTTTAATTTACATTTCATCTGTTGTTGGTACATATTTTCGTTACCCCTACTGGGCTGTGGGCTCACCCTATTTTGGTTTTGTTTTCCCACAGAGTACGAAGCAAGGATGAGGCAGTAAGCTTGGGAAGAGCTTGCAGCCGGGAGCTTGAGCAAAAGTTGGTATTTTTGCTTGTCTATAATGTGTATATCACGGGGATGGATCTGGGGTAGTCTTATGTTGCTTATGAACCATGCTTTTGCTATATTTTGTTGTACCTATAAATATGAGGATCTTGGTTGCTGGATAGTTTGATATCGGTGTCAACTAATATGGAATTTCACTGCATTTTGCTTCATATGTATATAGATATGTACTAGCCGGTCTCTTTCGTATGTACCACTTTCTTTATATCCATGTTGTGTGTCTCTAAGTCTATGTTCATTAATCTTGTTTTAGTAATCTGTGTACTCGACCTTGCTCTACTGTAGGGAGTTAGACAATGTTTATGGAAATGGTTTTGGCCAGTAGAGAGAGTTGAATGGTTCATTTGACATTTCAAAAACATCTTTTGTTTGCTAAATTAAATCACTAGCATCTGTACGAGGCTCTGTTAAGGTTTTGTTTTGACCTTATTTAATTCCTTTGGTGTCCTTTCTACAAATATATACTTACTTCATTTTCATGCAAATTCTCTATTAAGAAATTTTAAACATTATTGCTTGCCTTTTGAAATGGACTCTGGTTTAGACTAATTAAAATCCATTTTCCGGTTTGGTTAAGATAGCTTAGAACTGGACATATGAATTTTTATGTGTGGTTAATTACATTTTGTACCTGAACTGTTTTGACCACAAGTATCTACTTCCGTATCTAGATTGATTTCTCCTCCACTTGTGATTTAAATTTGACAAGCCCTCTCAATGTTTTTATGAGATCATATTTATCAGTCTTATGTATCACTTTGGGCCACACTTAAATGAAGCTTTATGTATTCTTAAAGTTTGCATTCTTTCTCTTGTATGAATTACTTGACCTTGCCAGTAACTAGAATAAGTGATTTTCGCTATCCATTTTCATTTTTGTTACCGTCCTTGAACCATGGTAGCTGATTTTCATTTAAGTCAATGTATAGTTTTATTTTATTTTCCTTTCGAGTGGCGTACCGGACGGGTTTCGCCCTACTGAATGGGTTGAAAATCAACCCGTTAGAGGGTAAATTCTCTGGTCCGTCACACGGAACGTAGACGCAAATACGGCCTCATGATCAGCAACTCATACGATCCTCATCAACATTGGGTTCAACTCCAACTCTCTCCCAAATTATTTCTTCAAAGACCCAGCGTGACAGCATCTATCAAGTTAAAAGCTCAATAGATACTCATGGGCAGGGGACTGTCTCCCTCTTCTCCATTCCATGAGGAAACATCAAGGAAGCTATCGGTTCCTTCTCCCTATAATAATGAGACGATCTCTACCATTATATGAAGACTTCCAAGTTCGTGATCATAGCTCCTGCCAAGAACTGTTGTTGCTCGCCAGAGCTTCACCATAGTAACAACCACTACGGACAGAGGTAATCCGAACTTCTGTATATTTTACTTTCCCATGGAGAAGTAATAGAGTCACCAGTACGGAGGCGAGATGGTGATATCTCTATTATGGTAAACCCACCGACCATATAAGATAGAGCCATGTAACTCACGCTTGGGGACTGAGACTCGGCACGAAATTCCTTTACCGTCAGTCAAGGATTTCTTCAACACAAGAGAGACGGTCAATCAAGAAGTATGTAATTTGCAAGGGAAAATCAAACTGAAGGAGAAGCCACTTCAACGCTCTCTCCAGAAGAAGCCGCTTCAACGCTCTCTCTATAAGAAGCCATTTCAACGCACGCTCTCTCCTGAAGCTGTTTTAACGCTCTCTCCATAAGAAGGCGCTTCAAAGGTCTCCTGAAGCCGGTTCAACGCTCTCTCCAGAAGAAGCCGGTTCAACGCTCTCTCTCGAAGGCGCCAAAGCCTCTCCCCAAAAACCGCTTCGTCCGCTCTCTTGAGGTCGAAGACGCTCCAACACCTTACCAGCAAATGCAATGGAATTACGTATTTCAAGAGAAAATAAGCTCGGGATAATTACACCTGGGGACTGCCAGTACAGGATTCCTTCACGTCCCTCAACCGGTTTATTTCTAATATCAGCATCATCACTGTTGGAGCTTTACGAGCCGCAGAAAATTCTCAACATGAAGACGTACATATGCATTAAAGACTCCAAAAGTACAAATCGAAGATGGTTTCATGTATCCAGCCACGCCATCGAATCTGAAGTGTAACTGGGGACTGCTCTCGCATCCCATTCCATACAACCATCCACGATTCAGAAGACGGTTCAAAAAGATGTCGCTTGAAGGAAGTCCTTAAAGATTCGCGGCACAACGTCCATTCTTCTACATACCTAGCTGGCACGCCAAAAGTCTTCAAGAAGCGTGTATTCTACAAGGGAATATTAAAGAAAAGAATGGGAGAGCTCAGATTGCAGAATCATGTACACATGATCTACTTTAACCTTACCGAGAAGAGCTACGTCTAAAGTTTCAAGACATTGCAAGATCTTTCTAAGAATTTGGATTTCTTAGTAGGGAGATTTCATTCATTCATCCAACTGGAAACATAAAATCATAAAAGCATCATGAATAAAGGATTATTATTCGATCAAGCCCTGGATCTAACCGCAGACTACTAAACATCAAAGAAGTGTCGTCAACGCCAGGGCCAATGACGCCTTCACTAGGGTCCTCTCCAGGAGCTGCTTCAACATCCTCTCCGGAAACCGCTTCAACATCCTCTCGAGCCGGATGTTCCCCATGATAGGGCTCGCCCACATCAGAGTCGAGGATTATGACGTCGTCATGAAAAGGGTATTCATGTTCATCCAGGAGTTCATGTTATGCTTCGCCCTACTTCACTTTAGTCGGGCAGCAAACCTTTCGGCCCTAGCACTTGTTAGCTGAGATGCTTCATCGTGCCTCCACTTTTCCTCCATGCTAACCGAAGCCAGGAAAGCTTGGACACGCTCTCGAACGATATTCAGATGTACAAGGGACGTGGAATGCAGTTTGAGATCCCAACCAACAGTATGCCTAATCTACCTGAGGCCAACCGACGTCATGCTAGGGGAACGCTTACCTGGACGCCTCTTGAACGTGACATGTTCCAAGGACAGGCCGACCCATCTCCCCTGGTAACATCTAACTTTGTCTCATAAGTTTTACCTTTATTTGACACCATCTAGTGCTTACCCCGCAATAGTGTAACTATTACGTGCTAAGCAGGGGACTTAATGTTGATGGTGGTTTTTAGTTCAAGGCTATAATTATAAAACTAGTATTTAATGCGTTGTCACCCTGCAAGGGGTAAAGCCATTTGAAAAGTGACGAGTGCAAAAAAACTCCTCGCTCGTTGAGCAATTCAATATATATATGAAATTCACTCAGAATGGTGCGCATAGTAGCAATCCCAAATATTCTGTGAATTCTATTTTATACCAGCATTATTAATTAATGCATGATTTGCCTAGTATTTTCCTTGCTATGTTCTCAGCAGAACTCTCATCATTGACATGACATGACGATTAAGTGTTCACTATCAGCAGAGTAGCATGAATCTCCCAAAGTACCATTATTGAGATCTGCATGAAAATACCTACACATGCTGCCTCACTCTCTGACAAAGAGAATCTCGTATCGACGCACTTTTAATTAAAGACAGCTCGATCAAACATGTTTAAATTCCTTAAGGAAAATCTAGACAGTTAATATCAGTCTCAGAAACGATCACGGCCACACAATTCGGCCGCATGTTTTAGCAAACCTAGACCACTCCTGGCAGAACTAGGTAATCACCGTATTGACCGCCAGTGGACCTACTAGTGTCCCAACCAATCGGACTTTGTTTAAACACATTCCAGCGTTGTCAAACGCAAACCCTAAACAGGGTGGTCGCGCTGTTAAAAGAAGCTTGAACGAGCTAGACTGTACAAAACAGTCTCAGAAGTATCATGACCGTCCAACTTCACCAGCCTGGTTGGACGGCTTGGATCTTCCTATGAGTGATTAAGGAAGCGTCAGCATGCACACTGGCGGCCCAACTTTCCCCTACTCGATCGGTCTATCCAAGGCAGGGCAATAAATCGTTTGCCCAAACTAGGGTAGACACGATGCTTTCAAAAACCTAATTTGGGTCGCGACAATGTATTAGTGTCTTAAATCGATCACGACCATCCAACTTAGCCAGCCTAGTTGGACGTCTTGCGTTTTGGACAATCAAGGAGGTGCGCATGAGTTCACCACCGACCCAATATTATTCCTGTTCGATCGACTTACTCGTGGAAGTCAATGATGCATCGAATCGCTAGATTGATTTAGAGTAGTCACGGCTATACTGAAACCCTAATTCACGTTTGCAGCAGCATGTTTCTGTCGCAAATCGATCGTGACCACTCATCTTCGCCGGCCGAATCGACTGGCTTAGATCTGATTTTTGATGGCCCAAGAGATGTAGACATGCACACCAGCGGCTCATCTTCACGCATGTCCAATCATCTCGTTCGAATCAGCACCCACTGCTTTGATTCGACTAGCCAAAATAGGGACGTCCGCGTATCCCCTAAACTCTAAATTATATCAACGGCAGCAAACATCTATCGCAAACCATCTCGTCCATCCAACTTCGCTATCCTGGTCGGACGGTTTGGATCAGATATTAGGAGATCAATGAGCTACCTCAATGATCACCGGCCACCACTCTTTCATGGGGAGCGATCGACCCAGTGATGGCTCGCCCATGCGGCCTTCAAACGATCACCCAAAGATGACCGGTCGTGCCACTTTTAAGACGCTCTGTCCGTGACTGATTCGATTGAGCTCAAAAAGAGCGATTCTTCTAACACATCGATTATTTTCAGCTGCTTATTCGAAAGCGATGCTTTACATACATCAACTATAAGCAATGCTTTATAAATATCGGTTTTACAAATAATTTATTATTTGACCTAAAAGCACTACGTGCTGATTTTAGCGGCAAGTCACGTGACTTGACCCATTCACTCGAGACATCAAACATGTCACAAACTGGGGGATGCTCACTGAGGTATTGGTCTGGCGGTTTACAGCGTGCGGCGTGCAACGCGCCCATTACGAGAGAGTGTCAGGAAAGACGGACGGTTAACAGTAATGAGAGTAGTGGGTGAACGTGTGATTAGTCCTCCCTCATAGCGGAAACATGATGATCACCACCTTCCGCACAAACCCACTTCTCCACTACTTAACTTCCTCCACTTCCTAAGAGATCAGAGTGCGCTAAATGACTTGTATAAATAGGTTTTCAACCTATTAAAACACACAAAACACAAGTGTTATCAACGCAAGTATCCAGAAACCATTTTCTGATACAAGTCATAAAACATCCACGCCTTCATAATTCAACATTCTGATCTCAAACACCTTCTTCGCTTCGGATAGGTGTAGAATACACCGTATTTACTATATAGAGTTTATGCTTTCTTTGCTATTTTTCTTGTGAATTATGTACTTTACGCGTGCTTTTGAGTTTTATAGGTGCAATGGAGTCGCGCGGAGGAAAAGATGGAGAAATCAACTAGTTTGAGCCAAAAGGGAAAAATTGTCATAGGCGAACATTATCCGAAGCTCAACCAAGGTTAAGGGGCAATTATATCTGAAGGAGCACTACACAGTGACCAGCCAAGGTTAAGGGGCTTACCATTTGGGTGACCCTTATCCCAAGTGCTGGGGTGTCTGAATCCGTCCCCTGGATAATCCCTAAATTGAGAAAACTATCTCTCAATCATTCATTTTGTCTGAACCAAGAAATTCAGAGGCGAGATTAAGGAGATGTGGGATCGAGAATTAAGAGATGAGAAGGAGTATCTGTGTTGAAATCAAGGGGATTAATGGCCGAGTTTCATTATAGCAAGAGAAGATGATTTCCTGTAGCTGTGTTTGTGGTCATGAGATGAAGAAATGAAGATCGGGTTTCTGATTTATATTGAAGTTAGGGTTTCAATTCATGGTGATTCTTAAGGGTTTGAATGAGTCAGAGGCGAATTGGGGTTCCCGTTTGTGAACTTTTTGCTGATATGATTGAAGACCTGATAGCTCATGGGTTGGTCGGTGATGACAGAGAATGGAAGAGAATGAGTTCAAGAAGGAATCTGCAAGGGGTTGATAGATGGTGGTTATGGGAAGTCTGAGCTTGGTGAATTGTTGGTTCTATTGGTTACCAGGAGTGAGTGTTCTTCTTCGTTGATTCGGGTGTTGGGTGATCTGTTACAGATGGGTTGGTGCTGTTGATTTGGGGTTTCACAGATTGAGAAGAATGGTTTTTGTCGCCCTGTAAAATGAAGAATGAAACGATAGCTACAATGAGTTACCGGGGATGCAATGGCCGGAACCGAGGTCTTGATGAATTTACGCTATTGACGTATATGAGCCGGATCGGGAACTCAGTGGAAGATTGGAGGTTGAATCGGAGGTGAAGCTGGTGATGAGGGACCTGTAGCTTAGGTTGTGAGTTATGGAGGGACCAAAGTGATGCCCGCTTTGCTCTTCCTCGTATCAATAACAACCAAAAGAAATGAGATGAGTGGAGGAATGGAAAGACACTCGGAGGCGGTGGACTCAATAAGAGTCTCTGGTGCTGGTTGTATGCAACGATGGGGATTTGGTGCTTTGCAATTGAGTTAGGATGTTGAGTCCGGTAACATTGATTTGAATTCACGGAGACAGGGAGATCGAGAATGAAATCGAGATGGTGAGAAGAAGGAATCAATGGATTTTCTCGCTTTGGGGTTTGAAGAGAACTTGGAAGTGTTCTTTGGAGAGAGTGGATCTTGTTGATTGGCACTGTGACTGAGTAGGGGAATGGAGAAGAATAAGGAGAGAGTTGCAACGAGGTGGAGAAATTGTTAATGGAATTGCGGTTTGTGTTGCTCGGAGTAGTTGCGATTAGATGAATGTTTAGGATTCAATCATACATTCCAGGAAGCATTGCGAGAGGTAGAATTGCTAGCGAGGTTGGAGATTACGGGGCATGGTTGAATTGTGAGTTCAAGTAGCAGCTGGGGCTAAGTCATAGTGGTGCAATGATGGGTATGACTCGGTGAAGTCATGAAATGATGCTTTGGGTTCAGTTGATGGAGGTAGTCTTGAGCAATTGGAGTTGGTGAAACTTCGTAGTTGGGGATTTTGGAAATTGCAAATTGAGAGATGCGGATGCAAATGAGGTTGGCTGATCTTGGGCCCGAGATGATGGTCGCCGAGGTTGAGCTGTGGTTACTTGTGATTGCTGCAGCTTTGATTGTGTTACGAGGAAATAAGGAGCCGAGGGTCTGGTTCGAGTTGTCTTTGCTCCGGTGGAGTTGCTTGGTTCTCATGGATTCTAAGGATGTAAGCCCAGTTACGGGCAATTGCAGATTGTAAGCTTATATGTAGTAGCAGTTTGAATAAGAATGATTGGTGGTATGGTATTGGTGCAAAGGGATTAAGCACAATGATGATACAGAGAAACAAGATGTCATTAGATGGGTTTATTCTTGAGTTGTGACTTAATACATAGTTGAGCAGAAATGCAAAGAAAGATGCGGTTGTAATGGATATTGCGGTGAAGGTGTGAAGATAATGATGTTGTGCTTTGCTAAGGCAATGATGGCAAGAGAAGTCGGGACCGATGCACCATCTTGGTGCAATACAAGTTGGCCTGGTAAATGGCAATGGCTTTGGCAAGTCAGCCTATCCATTTTTTAAGAAGATATTGATTCACAAATGACTCACATCCGAGACATGGTCCGACCGAGTTGACCAGACCGACTCTCCCGACTTCTGGTCTTGACCTAGTTAACCCGTTGACCCGCCTATCCGACCTGCTGACCGGTGACCGGCGGACTTTGCCGGTCACCGGCCGGCTGTTTTCCGGCGACTTTCCGTGATTTCCCCACAATCCCGAACTTCCGACGACCACTTTGGGCGTATTTTCTACACTGGGTTTCTCCTTCTTGTGGGCTTGGTGGATTCTCACCTAATGGACTTTGAAGACTAGACCTAATTTTAGAAGTTGGAGAAAAAGCTATAAAAGGGAGGTTTTCTACAACACATGATATATCTTTTTCTTGGGAATTTTGGAGAGCCACTTTTGTTTACGCTTCTAGGGTTTGGTTTTGTTCTTCTTCTTCCTTGTTTATTATTGAATATTGATGATGATGAACTCCATAGCTATGAGTAGCTAAACATCTTATTGGTTATGGGATAAAAGTTGATTTCTCAACATGCTTTTGATTCAATGAATTAGTTTTGTCTCAGAATTATTGTTTGTGATTCACAATTAATAGTGTTATAAGATTTGAAAACTTGTTAGGTTGAGTCCTAATCAATCCGATTTGTGTTCATCTCTAGAGCTATATTAGGTTCTCAATACGAAAAAGTTGTTTATCCCTGATTCTAAGTAGCATAATTGTGGTTAGTGCTTGTAGTGATACATCCTATTAGTCACAAGTGAGTCATAACTTTTGTTAAAACGTCTAGTGCTTTTACACATTCGTTTGCATTGATGAGTCTTATTCCATAAATCTTAATGCTTTTAGGGAGTTAAACTTAATTGTGCTTTTACACTTTAGGTTGCTTTACGAAGAATTCACATATGCATCTTTTAATGTGGTTGTGATGAAAACAGGGAATTAACGGGTTATACTTGCGATCAAGATATCCTAGGACTTTTAATAAATACGAGATTAAATACCAATTCTAATCATTGATGAAAATACATGTTTGTGAATGATACTATCCCTTGACCAATATCTTCTCCTTATTGATTTCTCAAATTATTTACTTTGCTTTCAATTACTTTTAATTCTTAAACACAACAAACATACCTTGGGTTACTTTAGAAACTGAAAATTACATAACAACAAACGCCTCTCTGTGGATACGAACTCTTCCTTACCTTGTACTTCATTTAAATTTAGTGCGTAAGAAAGTGAAATTATTTTTGACGGATTGACACACGATCAAATTTTTGAGCGCCGTTGTCGGGGAGGCATACGGCTTGTTATTAAGTTTTTAGTTTCTTTTTTTGTTTTTGCTTTTATCTTTGCTTTTCGTTTCTTGTCTTGTTTCTCACTTGTTTGCGAAATTGTTTGCAGGTGTGCATAATCTCTCGCTTCTAAGGATTGGAATTATCCAAGGTGCGGGATAGCTACTAGACGCGGCACAATACTCCAACCAAGTAAAGGCACAACGGACGAGCACGAGGAGGAAGTAGGAGAAGAGATTTTCCGACAACGAAGAAGAAGAAGCAATGGGTGATGCAAATCGTTCACTCAAGGACTTAGCTTCTCATAGGCTTGATACACAACGGGTGTATTCAAACGAACTCTACTTTTGAGATAAAGCCGGGGTTGCTTAGAGAATTACCAAAATTCCATGGCATGGTGAATGAAGATCCTAACAAACATCTTTTGGACTTCCACACCATTGTCACGGCTATGCTTCCAAAGCAAATGTTGAGGCGGATGGTGCAATGTTGAAGGTTTTACGTTTCTCTTTAATGGATAGTGCTAAGGATTGGTTGTACTATTTACCTCCCTAAGTGTCACAACATGGAATGGGTTGAAGAAACTCTTTTTTGGAGAGATATTTTCCTGCATCCAAGGCTACTCAAATTCGCAAAGAAATTTGTGGGATGAAGCAAAACGTGGGAGAATCCTTATATGAATGTTGGGAACGGTACAAGAGATTGGTTGCAAAGCTGCCCTCACCACCAATTTAGTGACGCTATGATCATCCAATACTTCTATGAAGGACTCAATCAAGTGATAGGAATCTTATTGACGCTGGGGTGGTGGTGCACTAGCTAGCAAGACGGTGGCACAAGCTAGAGAGTTGATTGAAAACATGGCAGCGAACTCACAACAATTTCTGAGTCGTGGTTCGGATGTGATTCTAAGAAGGGTGAGTGAAGTAAGCGAGGTGGAGGATCTTCGTCAACAATTGGGTAACATGTCGGCAATGATGCAACAAGTTGCAGCCGCGGTGATACCAAGTTCCTCTCACTCTTATGAGGACGAGCAAGCTAATGCGATCTTTCCAAATCAACAAAGACGGTATGATCCCTACTCAAATACTTACAATCCGGGATGGAGAGATCACCCCAATTTTAGCTATGCTAACAAGCAAGGTGCAATTCAACAACCTACCTTCAACTCTTCAAGTGGATTTCAACCTCAACAACAACAATTCCAGCCGAGGCAACAATTTCAGCAACCTCAAGCACAACAATCGATGCAAACTCAAGGTGCTGATATTGATGCAAAGCTTCAAACTTTTATGCAAGGCATTTCCACCATGTTCAAAGAAAGTCAACAAGAGACTAAGAGTGCTATTAAGGAGTTGCAAACACAAATGGGCTCCATGGCGGTTGATATCAACAATTTGAAGGCACAAAATAGTGGGAGACTTCCTTCTCAACCTATTAACCCAAAAAGAGGGTGTCAATGCTATTACGTTGAGAAGTGGTACACAACTTGTGCAACCCGAAGTTGGCTGATTCGGGCGTGGTGGAAACACCAAAGGAACTGTTTTGGAGGAGAAAACCGAGGATTCTCCCAAACTTCAGAGGTACCTATTTCTAACTCTAAAACTCCTAAGTTCTACTTATGTTCCTCCTCTCCCTTTTCCTCAGATTTGCAAGTTCTAAGAAGGCGGAACTAGAAAAGGAGATTTTAGACGTTCTTAAAAGATCCATGTGAACATACCACTCATTGATGCTATCAAACAAGTTCCAAAGTATGCAAAGGTGTTGAAGGACTTGTGTACCAACAAACAAAGGCTCAAAGGTAATGAAGTGCTTAGTGTGGGGGAGAATGCCTCGGCAATCTTACAACACAAACTCCCACTTAAGTGCAAGGATCCTAGGTAGTTTTGACATTCCCGTCACAATTGGTAACAAAACTTTTAACAAAGCTATGTTGGATTTAGGCGCTTCGTTAATGTTATGCCTGCGTCAATGTACAATTCACTTGATCTTGGTCCTCTCAAAAAGGCGGAAATTGTATTGCAATTAGCCGATCGATCTAATGTCTACCCAATGGGTATTGTTGAGGATGTTCTTGTGCAGGTTAATCAACTTGTATTTCCAGCGGACTTTTGTGTGTTAGAGATGGATGAAGGTGCACCGGATTCGTCTCTTCCATTGCTTCTTGGGCGTCCTTTCATGAAAACGGCGAAAACCATAATTGATGTGGATAAGGGAACGCTAACCATGGAGTTTGATGGAGAAACAATACGTTTCAACATTTTAGAGACGATGAGATATCCTAGCGATGTCCACTCTTGTTTTTCCATTGATGTTATGGATTCATTGGCACAACAAATGTTTGAATTAAACGGTGATGATGCTTTGGAAACCGTGTTAACTACATCCATAGATAATGGTGTAGAGTGTGGTAATGAAGTCAAGGAAGCTCTTGGTGATCTCAATTCACTACAAGAATGCCCAAAAACTCATAATATCTCTTTTATTTCTTTACCATGCAGTGATGAAAAGCTTGTACCTTCAATTATTAAATCTCCGATTTTAGAATTGAAACCTCTTCCCGACCACCTTAAGTACTTGTACTTGGGTGATAATGAAGAGTTACCTGTGATTGTTTCTAACAAGCTTAATGATTTACAGGAGCAAAAACTTCTAAGGGTGCTAAGGAAGTACAAGACGGCCATAGGATGGACAATTGCCGATATCAAGGGTATTAGCCCTGCCGTTTGTATGCACAAAATTCGCTTGGAGGACGATGCAAAGCCTACTAGGGAAGCGCAACGTCGCTTGAATCCTCCCATGATGGAAGTTGTGAAAAAGGAGATACTCAAGCTTTTGGAAGTGGGTGTTATCTACCCCATATCCGATAGCAAGTGGGTGAGCCTGGTACAAGTAGTACCAAAGAAATCAGGTGTGACGGTGGTGGAGAATGATAAGAATGAACTTGTCCCAACTCGTGTGCAAACCGGTTGGAGGGTTTGTATTGATTATAGAAAATTGAATGCCACCACTAGAAAAGATCACTTTCCTTTTTTACATTTTATTGATCAAATGCTTGAACGTTTAATGGACATTCTTACTATTGCTTTCTTGATGGCTATTCAGGTTATAATCGATTGTGATAGCACCGGAGGACAAGAGAAAACCACTTTCACTTGTCCTTTCGGTACTTTTGCTTATAGAAGGATGCCTTTTGGCCTATGCAATGCTCCTTACCTTTCAAAGGTGTATGGTAAGTATCTTTTTCGGAATATGTTGAAAACATAATCGAAGTGTTCATGGATGACTTTAGTGTCTTTGGTGATTCTTTTGACCTTTGCTTGAACAATTTGTCTCTAATCCTTGAACGATGTGTTGAAACAAATCTTGTGCTAAATTGGGAGAAGTGCCATTTCATGGTAACTCATGGCATAGTTTTAGGCCATATAATATCTTCTAAAGGTTTGGAAGTTGATAAATCTAAGATAGACCTTATTCGTGCTCTAACCCCTCCCACTACGGTGAGGGAGATACGTTCTTTTCTTGGTCATGCAGGTTTCTATCGTAGATTCATCAAGGACTTTTCTAAGATAGCATCACCACTTTGTAACTTATTGCAAAAAGATGTGGTTTTTAACTTTGATGAGAAATGTATGGCGGCATTCAATCGTTTGAAAGAACTTTTGATTTCAGCCCCTATCATTAAACCACCGGATTGGAGTAAGCCGTTTGAACTCATGTGTGATGCTAGTGATTATGCGGTTGGTGCGGTGCTTGGGCAGCGTGTGGGGAAGCTTCCTCACGCTATCTATTATGCTTCTAGAACGTTAAATGAGGCTCAACAAAACTACACCACCACTGAAAAGGAGTTATTAGCCATTGTTTTTGCTTTAGAAAAGTTTCGCTCTTATCTAATTGGTACAAAAGTTGTTGTTTTTCGATCATGCGGACTTAGATATTTGCTTACAAAGAAAGAGGGCGAAACCGAGGCTCATACGATGGATATTACTCTTGCAAGAGTTTGATATTGAAATCAAAGACAAGAAAGGAATTGAGAACACCGTTGCGGATCACTTGAGCCGACTTGCTGTGGACAAGGAGACTATCCTGTTGCGTGAAAGTTTCCCGATGAGCAACTTTTCTCAATTGCCTTTGGAGAACCATGGTATGCGATATTGTTAATTACTTAGTTTCTAAACAAATCCCACAGAACTTGTCTCGTCTTTGAGAGGGACAAACTTAAGAGGTTAGGGAACCAATACATATGGGATGATCCTTACTTATGGAAACATGGTAGTGACCAAGTAATACGAAGGTGCGTGCCGAATCAATTTAACTCTATCTTGTCTTTTTGTCACTCTTATGCTTATGGAGGACATTTTGGGAGTAAGAGAACCGCGCACAAGGTACTTGAAAGTGGTTTTTATTGGCCAACTTTGTTTAAGGATGCACATATATTTTGTACAACTTGTGATAGGTGCCAAAGAACCGGCAATCTAGGTGTCCTAAATCAAATGCCACAAACTTTTATTCAATTTATTGAAGTTTTTGATGTATGGGGTATTGATTTTATGGGGCCTTTTGTCAACTCCCATGGAATTTTTATATCTTACTTGCGGTTGATTATGTCTCGAAATGGGTGGAAGCTAAAGCCACCCCAACTAATGATTCTAAAGTTGTTTCAGATTTCGTGCAAGCTAATATTTTTGCAAGGTTTGGAATTCCAAGGCGATAATTAGCGATGGGGGTTCTCACTTCAAAAACAGGTTCTTGCAAAGCTTGTTAAGGAAGTACAATGTGTCGCATAAGATTGCAACACCTTATCATCCCCAAACCAATGGACAAGCCGAGGTGTCTAACCGGGAGGTGAAATCTATTCTAGAAAAGACGGTGAACCCAACGAGGAAAGATTGGAGCATGCGACTTAATGATGCTTTGTGGGCGTATAGAACCGCATATAAAACACCTATTGGAATGTCTCCTTTTAGGCTTGTGTATGGTAAACCTTGTCACTTACCCGTGGAAATTGAGCATAAGGCGTTTTGGGCTATTAAGCAATGCAACATGGAGATGGATGGGGCTGGAAAGCAAAGGAAGTTACAACTCCAAGAGCTAGAGGAGCTTCGCAATGATGCATTTGAGAGTTCACGGATGTACAAAGAAAAAGACGAAAGCATTCCATGATAACATGATTTCTAGGAAACAATTTTGCATAGGGCGTAGAAAGTGCTTTTGTTTAATTCTCGCTTGCATTTATTTCCGGGTAAACTAAGGTCACGATGGATCGGACCTTTTATTGTTACTAATGTGTTTTCTCATGGTGCGGTGGAAATTCATAGCATAGCTACGGGGAAAGAACTTAAAGTGAATGGGCACCGGTTGAAACCATATTATGAGAACTTCACTTCCAAGTGGTGGAAGGAGTTAACTTTGTGGATGTACTCCTCTGGAGGAGTCATAGCAAGCAAGGAGATAGTCGGGCCGACGACTTTAAACCAAGCGCTAATTGGGAGGCAACCCAAAGGATGAGTATTTCTTGTCTTGTATTTATTTCTTTTCTTGTTTTTAGTTTTTCTTGTTTTGTTTTTACTTTGTTTTTGCTGATTTCTTATTAGGATTTCCCACCTTGACTTACTTTGGGCCGATTCAATTTACATTGAGGACAATGTAAGGTTTAAGTGTGGGGGAGTGGTTTATGTTGTAAGTTTTTGCAATTTTTCAACTTTTTTGTGAACTAGTGAATAAGAAACCTCCAACTTGTAGTTAGTTTAGAGTCACATAGTATACATGTCGCTAAGGTTACATCGAGAATCTCACAATAGTGACTGGAACTTAGAGATGACGAGAGAACATGATCGGGTTTCTTAATTGTATGAGAGTTAAAGTTGGATTTAACCATGCCAGTGGCAAATAAGGTGCAGGCGAATTCGGTATTAGAACAGTGATCCCCTATAGTGGAGACTACCCATGTTACATAATGTGAGGCACCAACCTTCAATTCTTTGTACCTGTCTAAATTGTGCTTTTTGAGTGTGTGTCACCGTACGTAAATTAGGGCATGGTGAGTCTGTCCAATTTCCCACCATAGAAGCACTATTTTTGATCTCTTGAGTGCTATTTTTATCAACCATGTTGGTGACATCGAATTGCTAACTTACATTCCACTTGTGATCTTGTTCGCAGCTTAGCACCATCCACCTTATCTCTCTCTACACCAACAGGTCCATAGAAACACCATCATCATCAACAAGAGGAGCATCACAAATTTGAAGGAAAGTTGAACACGTTCGAGGTTTACAAGCAACACTACAGGAATGGGCAGATTTCATATTTGAGTAAAGCAACAAAACAGGGAGCAGAATTTTTATAAGTTGAAGACTAATATACAAGAGTGGAAATTATTAAGGATGAGAATTCGAGAAGTATATGATATCAAGACATATAAGTTGTGAAGATTCAAGCGGTAAAGTACTTACACCATGGCATTGTACTTACATTTTTATTTTATTTTTATTTTATTTGTATTTTACTTTCTCTTGTCTCAAAAAAAAAAAAAAAAAAAAAAAAAAAAAAAAAAAAAAAAAAAAAAAAAAAAAAAGAGACAAGAGAAAAATGTTTTTATTTTGTTTTATTTTTATTTGTTATTCAAAAAAAAAAAAAAAAAAAAAAAGAAATGAAAAGAAAAAGAAGAAAAAAAAAAAAAAAAAAAAAAAATTGGGTTGTATAGTTTGTTTTCATTTTTGTATTCTTTCAATAAAGCCTATGGAAAGAAGGAATATCTATAATGAAGTTTCAAGCGACAAGGAATTTGAGGGAAAGAGTCATATTGTCAAGATTCTACGAAGTTCGAGAGTTATCATCAAGAGTTGAAGACCGAAGACGAAGATGAAGACACCGATAGAAGACCGAAGACGTTTCTATGGATGCTGTGAGAGTGGTGCTAGCTGCAAGTTGAACGGATAACGAGGTAAGTAAGCATATTTCCACCTTCGTTAAATGGTTGATTTCCTTTCGAAGAGATCGTCAGAAAAATGGGTTTTCAAAAATATATAAAGATGTGGGTTTTCAAAACATTCGGAGGGTTTTGCCTTCCTACCATTCAACGTGTCTCAGGATTCTCTCTTCATTCCAACCTGGACACATGTGTGACCCATAAAGAGCTGTTTATTATTGAGAGCAATATCATAAAACCCTTTCTTGTGAGGCAGAGTCGAGACTTTTGATCACTCCGAACCCGAATTCTAGTCGAAAGGGATGGTTATATCTCTCTCAACTTTTAAGAATGAGATTATGTTCATTTATGTGTCTAACTTCTTATGACTAGTGTGCAGAATCTCTATGTCTTCTTAGCGCGTTGGATACTATCATTACGGAGAACTAGTAAGTTGGGAATATAGGTTTTGTGGGTATATCTCTAGTAAACCCTCACGAGACTATAACTCGTCCACTAGGGACACCTAGGGGGTTTAAAGGCTTGTTATTTATGCTAAAAGTGACCGTAGCCTCGACGACACGGAGTTGTTGTATTTTATTGTTTTGTTTGATTTGCTCGAGGACTAGCAAAGTCTAAGTGTGGGGGGAATCTGATAGGTGTAGAATACACCGTATTTACTATATAGAGTTTATGCTTTCTTTGCTATTTTTTCTTGTGAATTATGTACTTTACGCGTGCTTTTGAGTTTTATAGGTGCAATGGAGTCGCGCGGAGGAAAAGATGGAGAAATCAACTAGTTTGAGCCAAAAGGGAAAAATTGTCATAGGCGAACATTATCCGAAGCTCAACCAAGGTTAAGGGGCAATTATATCTGAAGGAGCACTACACAGTGACCAGCCAAGGATTAAGGGGCTTACCATTTGGGTGACCCTTATCCCAAGTGCTGGGGTGTCTGAATCCGTCCCCTGGATAATCCCTAAACTGAGAAAACTATCTCTCAGTCATTCATTTTGTCTGAACCAAGAAATTCAGAGGCGAGATTAAGGAGATGTGGGATCGAGAATTAAGAGATGAGAAGGAGTATCTGTGTTTGAAATCAAGGGGATTAATGGCCGAGTTTCATTATAGCAAGAGAAGATGATTTCCCGTAGCCGTGTTTGTGGTCATGAGATGAAGAAATGAAGATCGGGTTTCGATTTATATTGAAGTTAGGGTTTCAATTCATGGTGATTCTTAAGGGTTTGAATGAGTCAGAGGCGAATTGGGGTTCCCGTTTGTGAACTTTTTGCTGATATGATTGAAGACCTGATAGCTCATGGGTTGGTCGGTGATGACAGAGAATGGAAGAGAATGAGTTCAAGAAGGAATCTGCAAGGGGTTGATAGATGGTGGTTATGGGAAGTCGAGCTTGGTGAATTGTTGGTTCTATTGGTTACCGGGAGTGAGTGTTCTTGCTTCTTTGTTGATTCGGTGTTGGGTGATCTGTTACAGATGGGTTGGTCTTGTTGATTTGGGGTTTCACGGATTGAGAAGAATGGTTTTTGTCGCCCTGTAAAATGAAGAATGAAACGATAGCTACAAGTGAGTTACTGAGGATGCAATGGCTGGGCCGAGGTCTTGATGAATTTACTTTATTGACGTATATGAGTCGGATCGGGAACTCAGTGGAAGATTGGAGGTTGAATCGAGAGGTGAAGCCGGTGATGAGGGACCTGTAGCTTAGGTTGTGAGTTATGGAGGGATTGATGCTGCCGCTCTTCTGTGTATCAATAACAACCGGTGAAACAAAGATGAGTGGAGGAATGGAAAGACTGGAGGCGGTGACCTGAATAAGAGTCTCTGGTCTGGTAGTGGGGATTTGGTGCTGCAATTGAGTTAGGATGTTGAGTCCGGTAACATTGATTTGAATTCACGAGAGACGGGAGATCGAGAATGAACCGAGATGGTGAGAAGAAGGAATCAATGGATTTTACGCTTGGGGTTTGAAGCGAGAACTTGGAAGTGTTCTTTGGGAGAGAGTGGATCTGTTGATTGGCAGTGGTGACCGAGTAGGGGAATGGAGAAGAATAAGGAGAGAGTTGCAACTGAGGTGGAGAAATTGTTAATGGAATTGCGGCTGTGTTGCTCGGAGTAGTTGGCAGATTAGATGAATGTTTAGGATTCAATCATACATTCCCGGGGGAAGCATTGCAGTAGGTAGAATTGCTAGCGAGGTTGGAGATTACAGGGCATGGTTGAATTGAGTTCAAGTAGCGGTGAGGCTAAGTCATAGTGGTGCAATGATGGGTATGACTCGATTGAAGTCATGAAATGATCTTTGGTTCGAGTTGATGGAGGTAGTCTTGAGCAATTGGAGTTGGTGAAACTTCGGAGTTGGGGATTTTGGAAATTTCAAATTGAGAGATGCGGATGTCTGTGAGGTTGACGATCTTGGGGCTGAGATGATGGCTTCGGGTTGAGGCCGTGGTTACTTGTGATTCTTCTTGCATTTTGATTGTGTTACGGGAAATAAGGAGCCGAGGTGCAGTTCGAGTTGT
Source organism: Papaver armeniacum (assembly GCA_023531295.1). Lineage (NCBI taxonomy): Eukaryota > Viridiplantae > Streptophyta > Magnoliopsida > Ranunculales > Papaveraceae > Papaver > Papaver armeniacum. The sequence continues at coordinate 4,481 of JAJJWW010014514.1, read as the reverse complement.
CTTGCTCTCGGTGGAGTTCTTTGGTTCTCATGGATTCTAAGGATGTAAGCCCGGTTACGGGCAATTTACAGTTGTAAGCTTATATGTAGTAGCGAGGCTTGAATAAGAATGATTGGTGGTCGGTATTGGTGCAAAGGGATTAAGCACAATGATGATACAGAGAAACAAGATGTCGGTAGATGGGTTTATTCTTGAGTTGTGACTTAATACATAGTTGAGCGAGAGAATGCAAAGAAAGATGCGGTTGTAATGGATATTGCAGTGAAGGTGTGAAGATAATGATGTTGTCTTGCTAAGGCAATGATGGCAAGAAAGCGGCTTGATGCACCATCTTGGTGCAATACAAGTTGGCCTGGTAAATGGCAATGGCTTTGGCAAGTCGGCCTATCCGGCTTAGTAAGATATTGATTCACGGTGACTCACATCTGAGACATGGTCCGGCCGAGTTGACCGGACACGACTCTCCACGACTCGGTGCTTGGCGGAGTTAACCTGCTGACCCGCTATCAGACAGGTTGACCGGTGGCCATGGACTTTGCCGGTCACCGGGTCATTTTCAGCGACTTTCCGGCGATTTCCAGCCACAATCCCGAGACTTGGCGACCACTTTCGGGCGTATTTTCTACACGGGTTTCTCCTTCTTGTGGGCTTGGTGGATTCTCACCTAATGGACTTTGAAGACTAGACCTAATTTTAGAAGTTGGAGAAAAGCTATAAAAGGGAGGTTTTCTACAACACATGATATATCTTTTTCTTGGGAATTTTGGGAGAGCCGCTTTTGTTTACGGTTAGGGTTTGGTTTTGTTCTTCTTCTTCCTTGTTTATTATTGAATATTGATGATGATGAACTCCATAGCTATGAGTAGCTAAACATCTTATTGGTTATGGGATAAAAGTTGATTTCTCAACATGCTTTTGATTCAATGAATTAGTTTTGTCTCAGCTTATTGTTTGTGATTCACAATTAATAGTGTTATAAGATTTGAAAACTTGTTAGGTTGAGTCCGAATCAATCCGATTTGTGTTCATCTCTAGAGCTATATTAGGGTTTTCAATACGAAAAAGTTGTTTATCCCTGATTCTAAGTAGCATAATTGTGGTTAGTGCTTGTAGTGATACATCCTATTAGTCACAAGTGAGTCATAACTTTTGTTAAAACGTCTAGTGCTTTTACACATTCGTTTGCATTGATGAGTCTTATTCCATAAATCTTAATGCTTTTAGGGAGTTAAACTTAATTGTGCTTTTACACTTTAGGTTGCTTTCGACGAAGAATTCACATATGCATCTTTTAATGTGGTTGTGATGAAAACAGGGAATTAACGGGTTATACTTGCGATCAAGATATCCTAGGACTTTTTAATAAATACGAGATTAAATACCAATTCTAATCATTGATGAAAATACATGTTTGTGAATGATACTATCCCTTGACCAATATCTTCTCCTTATTGATTTCTCAAATTATTTACTTTGCTTTCAATTACTTTTAATTCTTAAACACAACAAACATACCTTGGGTTACTTTAGAAACTGAAAATTACATAACAACAAACGCCTCTCTGTGGATACGAACTCTTCCTTACCTTGTACTTCATTTAAATTTAGTGCGTAAGAAAGTGAAATTATTTTTGACGGATTGACACACGATCAGCTTCCCTCCCTAAGATCAACCCTTCTCCTTCACCTTGTGACCGAATTGAATCTGGAACGACCATTTCTTGGTTTAGGCCAGAGTCTTACAGATTGATCTCTCGAACTCAAAAGTACTCATGTGCAGTACATTTGTTTAGGGTTTGAATTCGTTTCTCATCAGCACACCCAAATTTACCAAAAACAGCAGAACCAGTTTTTACCCTCAAACACTCTGATACTCAACTACAATTCTAACCTAATCCAAGACTTGACTTAGTAGACTAGAAATCAAGATATAGTTTTGATCACCTAACATTGACAACAAGCTTGAGATAGAAAAACTTGTGGGTTCAACCGAGCAATGCTCTAACAATGTGTATCAACGAACCATAAAAGATAACCCGTCATATGTGATAGGTGTAGAATACACCGTATTTACTATCTAGTAGTTACGCTTTCTTTGCTATTTTTCTTGTAAATTATGTACTTTACGCGTGTTTTTGAGTTTTTAGGTACTCTGGAGTCACACGTGAGGAAAGGAAGAAGAAATTATCCAATTTTAGCAAAAGGGCGAAATTGTCATCTCACCAGCAAGTGATATATGGAGGCTGACCCGAGGTTAAGGGACAACTCTCTTGGAGAAGTATTGAAAGACAACAACCAAATGTTAAGGGCCGCCAGCTGGGTAACCCTTATCAAGGTGATCGGACACGGGTATAACCCTACTCCCATAACCCCTTATCTTCCAGACCAGGGTGGCTTTATCTACTTTCATTTTTCCTACACAAGACCTAAAGTTCAGTGAGAAATTAATTTCTCATTATTTTCATTTTCCTCTTCAACTTTGGCCGAGAGAGATCGAGAGGATTGATTTGAACTGAGAAAGATGGAAGATGGGTTAGGGTTTGATTCAACGGGGAGATAGGATGTTGGTGGTTTGTGATGTGTGAGATGCGAGAAGATCGATTCGGTGGTTGAATCGATGGAACCTGGAACAGTTCAAGATGGGTTATTGTTGATGCTCGCCTGTTGCTGGGAAGAAGATGGAGAAATTCAGAAGCATGATGTACAAAGGTTTTGAAGGTATGGGTTTGAGTTAATTTCAATTGAATCTAGGGTCTGTTCTTGATAGGGACGAAATTGAACCTAGGGTTTGTTGTTAAGAACAAGATGAGGTTTTGTTGGAATAAATTCAATGGAGATTGCATACGGGTCTCGGTGGCATTGAGATGATGCCGGCTGTGTTGCTAAGATAAATAAGAAGATGCCGCTAATGGAATTGTTAGGTGATGCAAGAATGGATAGGTTATTGCGGTAGAAGGGGTCCGAGATGAGTTTGAACATTTGGATTTGTATTGTTCTTATTTGATATATGGAGGGAGGTTCATGGAAGACTGTGGCCTGGAATTGAACTTGCAGGGAATGAAAGTGTGGCACTCAGGAGGAATGGCTCACTATTAAAATAGGAAGTTATTTTATGCGAAGGGTGTAGCTCAAATTACAAAGTTGAATTGGTTCGATTCGGAGAAGATATGGCGAGTTCTTGGTGAATTACAACCGTAATAGGTTGCCGCTACAACCAAATCGATGGATTGTTTTACAATGGGTTTTGAAAAGATTTGAAGCGGAAAAGAACAAGACAGGGGAAGCTTGATGTTTGGTGGTGTTGGATGAAGCCTGGAGTTGATTTGTGAACCGGGTTCAAACTTGCGGCGATGTCTTGGAAGTTGATTGAGAAGACAAGGAGTTATGGGGACCTCTATCGATCGATTGAGTTGTTGAGAACCGAGGCGGTAATGGGAGTACTTGCGAGTGATGGACTTGGAGCGAAGAGAGGCTGGTGTGTGTATTACGAAGCTACAAAAGGTCAATATGAGTTGCTTTGGTAGAGATTGTGATGGAAATGAGTATGAGATATAGGTATAAGCAACTTGGTATTTGAGAATGTGCTTGTGTTATGATCTTGGAAATTGCAAAGAGTAATGATTGGTGACTTGTAATGGAAGAATGTGCAACATGGTGTTTACCACAAATGAAATGTAGGCAAGGATTGTGGATGATGGGGTTTGAATCTGTTTCATCAAGGAGAACATGGATCTGGTGCTAATGGTAGAATGTGTTCAAGATAAGGAGGAGATACTTGGTCTTTGCTAATGTTGAGTGATTGCGGTGCGTGGCGATGGTGTTAGAAGATGGAGTTGTTTGGAGATCCTAAGCAAGGCCGGTGTTGTGCGGTGGGAATGATGAAGTCAGAGTGGCGGTTGCGAGAATGGATGCTTGCTAATGGTGTTTCGATTGACACAGAGATGGGCTGAGATTGCTGCGGATCGAAATCCTATGATATGAGACTCGCATTCTTGAGAGAATGTCTGAACCGCAGTGCGGTGATCTTTGCAATAGAGTGGTTGAAGAACTGGTGGCATGTTATTACGGTTAACGATGGTGTTTGCTTTGCTATGATGTTGAGATGGTGAAGGGCATCATGAAGGCTGGATTTGAGCTAGGAAATGAGGAATGGAAGATTGCGAGATGTTTTGATGTGGCCGAATTGGATGACGCCGCAAGAGAATTGCAGTGTGAAGTTATGCCAGAACCTGCAGGATGGTGCTATTTTGGGAATGGCTTGTGCAAAATGGTTCGGGCTGGCAACTCAGCCCATTCGAGACAAGATGACAAATGACTCGGTGCTAACTTAGGTCCGATTAGACCTAGCCGACATCAACGAGTTGATTCATTGGCTCGGTGTGACTCACTGATTTCCCGAGTCAATCGTTTGACTCTAGTTGACCGGTGACTCTGGGCGACTTTGCCACACCAGACATTTTCCCGCGACCTTTCCGCCAAGT